>OZ020234.1:11352705-11952705 GCA_963971235.1 Cryptus armator
CTTTGAGGTGTATGATAGAGTAGGAAGCCAGAGAAAAGGAAAAATAAGAAAAAACGGTGATTTGCGAATAAGCTTATTTATTATTAACAATATCGTTCCATACTACGTTAATATCAGGCTCTACAAATCCCACGAATGGGGCTGTCTAAAAATCTGGGTACAAATCATACATACAGCCAGCGCCTACAATTAAACAAAAAAAAGACGTTACTTATTTACAAAAATATTTACAAAAACTTATTCTATGTAGCCGTACGGAAGGGTGTCGTATTGACCCCATCGTCGACGCTTTACGAGGACGGGTTTACACGTTTTAGACTCCCGCCGTGTAACTATCTGGTGGAACGCGTCTCCACGAATAGCACTAAATTGTATGGATATGTTAGTGCCTGGCTCTCTGATCAACTTACAAATCGATTCAGAGCTGATCTTCTCCGAATTTTTATAATTTAGACCTATTCCTTTGACCTTGCATGTCGCGATTTCACTACCGACGGCCTTTTGCACCACATATCCATAACATTTAGGCCCACCAGAAACAAAACGATTGATAAAACTATCTGGACCATAGTCCTTCAGCTCGTTGGTCATATTGCCAAGGAGATTCCCAGGAGGCGGCTTATATTCTCCTGCAAGACCGGTGCTTAAATAAATACACGAGTCTGTATCGTAATACAGAACGCGTTTGTCGAGCTGTTCGAGATACGAATATAACTTAAGTCTAGCCGGCGCGGTGGTATAGGCTGCGATCACGACGTTCACGTGGGGGTTTATCTCGGAGCTTTCGGTTGTTTTCTGCCAACAAACATACATTATGCTTTCGCTCACCGGTATGAGCTTGGTAACCTCGCACGTATGGTCGGTTAAAAGCTCCAAAAGTCTTTGTCGCGTCGTTACAACCTCTGTCTTCGGGAGATTCCCGCGCTGTCCGAACTTACCCCAGAACGAATTTAGGCATAGTTTTGCCACCGATCTTAAACCCGGGTTCGACTCGATGTTCTCACGATCTAACGTTACGCCCTCGGCTTCGCGAAAACTATTGAGATAGGCTATTTTACCTGTCTCGGTCGTACACTCCGACGGCCAGTCACTAGCCTCCTGCTTAATTTTGAGCCATAAATTAATGTACTCGCCAAAGAGCCCTGCAGCCTGACCGTTTGCAGTATACTGCTCGACCTCGTACTGCCAAATTTCGTAAACTGTCAAGACTCTGTAGCCCTTCTCGATAGCCTTGAGGAGCTCGCACGATACCCAGGTACCTTCAAAAGCTCGATCATCCTCTATATCATGATTGCAATTATCATCGCGCATCTCCTCACAGCATTTTCGGCACAATGCAAACATCAGCCGATTGTGCATGCGAACGGGGAGTACTGGATGGTACAAATTACGCGGCGGTAATACCCTGCTTCGTACAAGCCCTTCAACGCCTGACAAGTCTAAACGCGGACCGATTATCGCGTGACACGTATCGGCTGTATATATTTTCGGATACCCGACTGGAAAGCGACCGTATTTACAAATATAAGGGTACAACGAGCATACGTCTATGTAATTAATTTTCTCAGCACCACGAGCTTCACAGTAGCTTCGCGTGTTTCCAGTCCGACCTCCGAAAAACGCATCTCGAGGATTGAGCGGTTGATTCGTCAACACCGGATGATTATCTACGGCGTTACTGATCTCCGATAGTCTAGCTTTTAATCAGTTATACTCACACTCCCATATCTCGTGGAGATTATACCCGAGAGCTTTTATACGCTCGGAGATGAGTAATGTTCGATTCATCCGATCGTTGAACGTGGTTCCGCACCACTCCTCGTCGCGTTTCCCCTTGTCACTGTAGCACATGTCGCAACCGTGAAAAAAACACCCGTGAAACTGTAAAACATGCTCAACCCCGTCATCCGTCTTAACGTATCCGTCTACGCGTGTACCGTGTCGTAATTTGTATTCGCGTCCGCGTCCGGCGTATTCGATCGGTTTACCAAACACCGACTCCTGCCAAAGAAGCCACTCTATCGCGATTGCTGATTGTTTATCACCCCGTCGGTATCCGTTTCGCGGCAGCACCGAGATCGTGTTCTCGCGCAAAAATTTTCGACGGAAAACTTTCTTGCACGCTGATGCAATGGTAACTGCCTCGCTAAATGGGCAGACTTCCCCGCACTGCATAGAAATTTTTCTGAACGCGGCACACGCTTTTCGGAGAATCGTCACGTCAGTCTTGCAATACGCTACGATTTCCTTCTGGAAATCAAACAGGTAATTTGCACGTCGCGTCTCGTTGTACCACGTAATTAGTTTTTGTCTCTCGGTCGCTGTCATTGTGTCTGGTGAGTAAGCTTCGAGAGAAGGTAGCGGTCCTATATACTGCTGATTAGCGACTTTGTTGAAAAGATGGGGAAACGCCCCCTTACTCATATCTTCTCCTAAGCCAAATGCTTTTGGGAGCTTACTGAGGGGCATGAGAAAATAGTTCAAGCTATCGATAAACTTGACTTTACCAATTCGCATTTCCATTATACTCATTCCGTTCGTTATGGGTTTAGGCGCTTCCTCTGTCTCGACAATATATCTAAGAATGAATTGAGCATCGAACCCTTTCGCGTTATGTGCAATACAGATGACACGACCCACGTTAGCTCTTTCCTGCAAAGCGTATGCTGTGAATTCAGCGATTGGATTTTCTCTGAAAATTTTTTCCCTATCCTCCTCGCATAGATTACACGCCCACGTATCGTCTGCTCTGTCTATACATGCTGTGCATCGCTGCTGACTTACGCAAAGATTAGGCTCATGTACGTACGTACCGGGTACTCCATTGACCTCGCGCTCCTGACGGATTTCGAAATCGTAGAATATAAATATATCCGGATTCGCCGATTCTTTAGCTGGCCGTAACGGTGCCATAAAGCATTGGTGATTATCCGGACACTTTTTTCTACACGTCCTACAGTAGAATTGGCCGCACTCGTGCTTTGTAGCGTCTTTACTGTAAACTTGTCGTAAACACGTTTTACAAGTCTTCAACATGTCACACAGTCGCGTTTGTGCACCGTGCGAGCCGATCGCCTTATGATTCGCAAAGCATCCGTTGCCGCGAAAAAAGCGCCAGCAATCAGCACAGCGAATTTTTTCGGCATCTTTGCTACAAGGCGGACTGGTCATGCAGTATGGACATTTCTGTCGACACTGATGAGCAGTAATTCTACTGTACGCTACACCGCATGGAGCGCAGAAAAACGAAGCCCCGGCGGCCGCAGCGAGATTCAACACGAGACCGTAATGCCGTTCCTCGCTATCGTGAAGTAAATAAATATTATGCTTAACGGCGTCGACTGTTTCAAGCACGGTATTTGTACCGTTAAAAATGGCTGGCTTTCTACTGCCAAAAGAATTGAAATCGAACATTATTAACGCGACACCGTCGATAGCCAGGACTCGCTGAAACGCTTGTATCTCGTGGATTCCGCAGCCGGCTTCGGGAACCTGGACACCGGCAAGTCTCACTAGTTCTTCGGCTAGCTCTGCCTGACGTGTTGATCGCGACCTATGTACATTATCCCACAGCTTATGTAGCGCCCCCTCGCGAATATGCCCCCGTTCGACGTAAACTTTACCGACGACTATACTCCGCGGAAGGCAGAGGTTGTCCGTGTTCTCAAAACGAATAACGGACTTTTTCTTCCAAAACTCGGCGCGTTTTACTATTTTCTTAGGCCTCCCCGAACCGACAGGCATTGAAACGATATTACTAATAATAACGAATGAATCGTCGATGTTAAAACCGGTAGCACTTTGCGAGACACTATTAATGGCCTCGAACAATTGATCAAAACAAAAATTTGCTACCGGCCTATACGATATACCCGCGGGACCCCGCGTGAACGCATTTGATCGAAACTCTACACCAACCATATCGGTCGGCTCGCTACCACTCACGATGAGAGTATGCAACTCGCGTATTGTATCTTCAAAGTACTCTACTAAATTATCGCTGGCGGATGGCTCACGAATTTTCACCGTCATAACGGTGCCTGATGCCTTAAACCTATTGAACCAGCGTCTGGTTTCCACGCGATGAATAATTCTTTTAAACTCACCAGAATGCTCTCGAGGGTCCACCTCCTCCTCCTCCTGATGCTGTTGTTGCTGATACTGCTACTCCAGCGGTGGCTGGCCTGCCGGTTCCGCTCGCCGACTACCGGCTATCGGTTGCGACGACGGTATAAAATCCGTCTCGTCGTCGTCGTCTTCTTCGTCCTCATCTCCACCGTCCCTGATAGCCTGTACAATTGCACCGCCACCAATTTGCACAGGAGGAGGATGCGCGCTTGGCCCGAGATCCATCTCGTCACCACTCTCCACGAGACGTGACGACGCCGCACACGGTCGCGACGGAAAAACAAAGTCATCCTCGTCGTCGTCGCTATCCGGCACTAACACGCGAGCCGATGACGCAAGGACTTGAGACGCTGGTCCTTGCTCCATCTCCTCGTAACGCGCACACACAACACTTTGCATTTCACGTGAACCATCCTGTTCATCGTCGTCACTATCCCGCACAATCACAACTCGCGATGGTCCTGCTAAGGGTTGAGAGGACGGTACAAAGTCCTCGCCGGTACAGGAATCCTCGTCGTTTTCCGGATGGCTCACTTCCATCAATGAAAAGTCAACCGTGACATCAAGGATGGTGTCGACATCTTCACCGTCGTCTGCAGCACCATCGCCGCGTTCTGAAATTAAAAAAAAATAAAATTATTTTACCTATTTTAGCAAAATTTAAAAAGATTTCGGAATAATATTTATTATTGCTGCCCACTCTTACCTTGTGTAACAGCAGCATTATCAGCTTCAACGACCATCGGCACGTTCGATAATCCTTCGACGCTCGGAGCGCCGAACGACTCATCCCAGGTGGTACCCTCCACAGCTCTCGCGGCCTCGCTTCGATCCCGTTCCTCTTCATTTTCTGGAAATAATAAAAACAATTAATTTAGGTACGCCTGTCACACATCTGTAAAATTATTATAATATTTTTTTTTTTCGTACTGATGTACTCACCAATTCATTTAATTTCATCGCGGAGGGCTACGGCGTCACGGGTCTCACGCAACGACGATTTTTCTAATAAGCCCGACACTATTTTCAATACCACTGTACTGGTATTAAATATACCGTCTCTATAAAGCTTCACGATATCCTTTAACGGCATATACGCGAGCAGACGGTTCAATCTTTTGACTAATGCATCACGATGCATGCGCGTAGTGATATCCTATCACTACTCGCGGCCAATAAATTCTCAATTCCTGGTGATGCATAATCACCAAGAACGCGGGCCACTTCACCAACAATGCGTCGCAAAACTATATCGGCCATTTCAACACTTCGAAAATTTTCACTAATCTGGCACAAAATAACAGCACTAGGTAAACTGTAGAGTAACTCCGTGTCGCTCGAGAGTCTCGACAAGATAAATAGCTCTTCGGTGAAAAGTCTCAAACTTATAGATTTTCTTGCCAGCCCTGCATAGACATTGTCTCGAGGTCACCGATTGGTCAGTTAAATTTTACCCGTTACCTTTTTTTAACATTTACCTACAGATGTACTCTTTTGGCCAGCGCCGGGAAAAATAGCTCCCCCCCAATTAATACCAAGGTAAGAGACAATAAACCATCACTCGTTTTTTATGCGGAAAAACCCTTTCGAGTAATCCCCCCGCGCTCGATCACCGTCCGTGCAATTTTTATTGCTATAAGCCCTAGACCGTCGCAGCTGCCGCCGGACATGTTGTAAACAGCCGTTAAATACTTTCGCGTCTTCGATTATTTTACGAGTATAGGAACGTTTTTACCGTGGACTGTCGATGTCAAAACAGAAAATTACAAAAGTTGCATACATTTTTCTGAAAAAAGCATGGTTACGTGGTTACTGGAGTTAGTTATAGATGACGTCATCACCGTGAAATTTTACCCCCGAAATAACTACATCGTGGGTGGTCTACAAGACTCGTAGGACCCAATCCGCAACATCGACCCCCAACACTTTGTGCTCGTACCCCGTGAGGCGTGTCTTAACTCTTTCCCCCTCCCCCCTCTCCAAAAAATTGCGTAGGCTCTACGGAGACTATCCGCTACGTTTGAAGTTATTACGACTCTGCATTGTGACGAGTGAACTCTCTCTCCCCAGTACTCTCAGCAACTTTGTGAAAATGGAAAATTTTTCCGGTGATGTGAACGAAGTATCGACCGCGAAGCGAGCTCGCGATGACCATAATAAGTCCACCGGATTCATCACGTGTCGACCATTCAGCAAGGCCCTATTATTAGCCACGACGTACAACCTCAATACATCGTTTACTAAAATGGTTACAATCGGTCTTGAACTAGTGAACGGCCAAGACTTCGAGGTGGCAATAAAGTTTTCGGGCCGCCACTCCACTGGGATTTCGATGACCGTACCAGAATGGCGCGAGCTATGCTCAAGGCATAACTGAATTACTCAATGGTGGAGTCTTCACCACCACCCTTACAATCGCTTGGTCGGCAAAGTCTACGTTTTACAACTGCTTATAACGCGCGAGCTATTGTATTGTCAGCTAAAGAAACGGTCGATCGTGCTGTTTTGAAAAAAATTAAGAAAGAGTTTTCGCTCGATATAGTCATGCAGCAAAAAACATACGATGGTTTACAAGCTCTCATACCCTGCATCAAGAACAGGATTGACCAACTCCATGAAGATGCTGATCTCGTCAAACGGCTTAAAGACATATTTGTAGAGAAAATCAGTACTGCGACTATGATGAACGATTCCGCCGAACTCCTGAAGGACCAAGTCAGTGCTACGGGTCTCGAAATACTCCGTGATGAATATGTGAGTGATATACAGGCTCGTGATAATGTACGTCCTTTCTACGAGCCGAGAGATAATGATGAAGCAAACGATAGACGTAGCTTAATCGGCGTAGAGTTAATATGTCTACATCATGAGTATATTTTTCGTAATGTAACGAACCGCATTGAAGAGATGTGCAAATGACTAGTATATTTATGTATACATAAGAATTTATGTATAAAAACAATATGTATACCTAGATTTAAGAATAAACCTAAATTATAATTGTCAAAAAATGTGTACCAAAATTATTTTTTCCATCTACCTTCATCTCTCGAGCTATTTATTAGATTTTTTTTCTGTTTTTTAACATTAAATTTTTTTTTTTTTCGTGGTGAAACAATTTATTAGAATTTTTTTTTTTAAATTCATTCATTTTCTCTTGCTGAAATCCTGGAAAAATATTGCTCATGCGTGGGTTTGAACCCATGCTTCCTGTCATGGAAAACGATACTCATGTTCGTCGCCCTAGTGACTTGGGCCAGCATGGCTTGCGCAATGTCTTGCGCAGGGGATTTTGTGTTGCACAACGCTGGCCTTCGGCCATCGAGAATTCGCCGGCCTTCGGCGCGTTGCGTTTTTACGCGCTCCGCATTGTCGATGACGTTTCACGCGACCGTTAATACGCTAGCCATGCCGCTACACGAGTTTGGCGCGTCACGTGCTCCACGAGACCGCGGCGAGGCCCAAGCGCTGGGCTGGGGGGAGGGGGGCGCCGAACGCTAGAGAGAGAGAGGGGTACTGAGCAGCAGAGAGCGAGGGGACACCGAGTGCTCCCCGTGACCGCCAGTCCGCGCCATCTTGGAAATCCGTATACTGACCATCCCCTCCACTGACCCCCCACAACCGCCGCCATCTTGAATCCGTATAATGACCATCCCCACCACCACCGCCCAAAAATCGCCGCCATCTTGAAATCCGTATAGGTACTGAGTCTACTAGAGCCGCATCAGAGAGGATCGATAATGGATCGACCATTAAGGACTTATACACGTAAAAAAACAGTCTCGTTCCGTGTTGACCCTGTCAACGTCACTACGGGGGGAGTACTGTAGCGAGCATGTTGAAGAGAGAGAGAGATGGTGAAGACTCGGCGCGCGCAGCATCGGAAAGGCCTACTGCCTTTCGAGAAAGATGCCTAGGGAATAAAAGAATAAAAAGTAGGTTGGTAGTGATCGATCTACCACAGCTGCAGCGTGATCATATCAAGAAAAATTGATATATTTTGTATTATTTTTTATGTCTACGATTAAATAAATATATAGAGAGTTGTGTTCATTATTAAAACGACTACCGTTACGAATCACCCTAAACTCTATACTCCTTACAGTGATCCGATGCGCCAGCCAGTGCACGGGTTCGTGGTACACGATCCAAGCGATGACAACCACTTGGGAGCCACCAAAGCGGCACACTGACCGCGCACAGACCACTGTAAGGTAGTTTGGTCTGGTGGTAATTTAAGGTGGCATCCGACCCACCAGGTTCACAGAAAAACACATGCAATAAAAATTCCATCGGTGTTTGGCCGGGAATCGAACCCGGATCCGCTGCGTGCGAACCTGAGCCTCATCCACTTAGCCACTGCTCCCCTTTTGGTACCGTACCGTACCGATTCGTGCATAACGCCGCACGAGAATAAGGACGTCTGCCAATTCTCGACGCGGGGACTCTTATACGGATTTATCCGAGAGGATCCCGCAGCTGCAAACTAACCGGTAAAATTGTCGCGCGTGTCCGGTTTGAGTGCTAGAGAATTTGAGAATAGCCGAGAATCCGACGCGCTATCGTCGCGACGGCGCTCTTTACGTGCGAGGTTATTAAATTTCTTTCCGGAAAAAAATCTGTCAAATTTTGATATTTATTAGATTCTTTGATATTTTACTAATTCATTCTGGAG
Organism: Cryptus armator; assembly: GCA_963971235.1. NCBI lineage: Eukaryota > Metazoa > Arthropoda > Insecta > Hymenoptera > Ichneumonidae > Cryptus > Cryptus armator. The sequence continues at coordinate 11,361,509 of OZ020234.1, forward strand.
GGCGAAATCGTTTTGTTCGAGTAAACAATTTTCAATTAGTTTAGTTTTTGCAAAATCCGCATTTGGGTTCGAGTAGGGAAATCGGCGCGTAACGGCTTTTGTTAAGGACACACAGTCCGTTGAGAGACCTTGAAGTCTGTTGTATTATTTTTCATCAGTTGCGCGCGTCGTCTTTCTAATTTAATGGCAATTTCTATTTGAGTATTTTGGGTATTGGGAATTTGACATTGTATTGAGTCATGACTTGTATCGGCGTATTCGGCGGAGAAATTGGGATAATTCGTTTGGTAATTGTTTGCGTGTAATGCGTGTGTGCGCGAGGGACACGTGCGAATTGTAACGAGAGAGATATTGTAAATATTGAAATATTATCGAGAGAAAGAACGGGCGAGTTGTCGCTTCTCGACACCGGTTCTTGTTATCTTGAATTTTGAGATTTGTTGTTAATAAAATAATTATTTGTCTCTCAGTTTTGGATGACTGATTTTCTCTGTCGCAATCCATTCTTACCCTCCCACTCTACCAAATAACAAAGTTGACGCTGGCCGAGCTCGCGCGCTATCGCGCATCTCTCTAAAATTACATTTGTCTCGCGGAATTTTATGCGTTATTCGAAGCAAAAAAGGGTCCTCGTGTTCGGGTATATAAGAGCCGTTTGCGAGCATCAAAAGCACTTTACTCCAAATCTCCATACGGAAAGGAACTTATGCGCGGCTACAGCACGTTTGATCTTGAGATTCCAACGTCGATTACGTCGATGAATAAGTCTCGATAACCAGAAACACCGAAATCTTTACATTTTCGAGTAAAGCGTTGCATTACTCGACAGAGTCCCGTCACTAAGAAGAAGCAAGGGACCCATTTCTCATCAACGATCCAATCATCCGATCACTTTATTTCTTTTACTTTTCAGCAAACAGAACACAACCCTTTTGATTTAAAATCTCCTATGCGATCGCGTGCGGCGACTATACCTTTTGCAAGCTTTTCGCAAGCTTGGTACTGTTTTCGCCTGCGATTGTGGGACAACGTTCAGATAGAGTAGAGTCAGGAAACCTTGTCTCCGTCAAATAAAATAATCTTTCGTTCTGTTTGCAAACCAGTATAACGAAGAAACTCCAAATCATTTCTCAAATTAATTGGATGATATCAAATCTTGTATCGCTATTATCAGAATTCAATAAATTCACCTGATTGTTGACATTTCGAATCAACTTTACAGATTTTTATTTTACAGCACCTGCCCTCACACTTACGTGAGAAAAAAATCTCATAATAACGACACTGGCGGAGCAAACATCTGTAAGACTGCAATAGTGAACCGTTACAATCAAGAGACGCGGTAGCGTCTCGACGCCAAGTACTGAAAAAAAAAAAATTTCGTGGCGTGACCCGCTACAGTGTGTATCCTACAGCAATATACCGGAAGTGTATAGTGCGTGCAACTTTCGATCGATATATCTCAGGAACCCTACAACGAATCGAATTTTAATGGACACTTTTATAATGTAATTTGGGGTCAATCTTTTAAACGCGCCTAGTTACTACTAAATTGGTTCAGCCGATTATGAGATATCGGGACCGAAAATTTCACAGGGTCCAAACGATTATAAATGTCCCAAATCTATATCTCATACGTCTACATCAGTCAGTTCATCGAATCGAAAAATTTGCGTGGTGGCGCGCTCGTCGTCACAGCCGGCTCAACTGTCAGCTGTTATCGCCGGCACGTATTTTTACGGCGTGAAATTTTTTTTGAGTGTTTCCGAAAATAATAATTATGTATTGCGTATTGTGGTTTAGTGTCTCAAGGCGAAGAAAAAAAAATTACGTGTTACGTGTGATACGTGTGATTTTATATCGATGATAACTTTTCTTTGCGATCTCGAACAACATAACCGGCAATCATCAAGGGGAATATGTGACGTGCCGTTCGCCCGGTTTTGTATATAGAATTAATTTTGTTCGATCTAAATTATCCGATCCTTCGAAATTAATTTTAAAGATAAAGTTATAAAAACAAAAATTCATTACAAACAATAAAAATGTTTTATGTGAAATGAAATTCTTGTATTTTTCGTTTCACAGTACGGCTGTCATTTGCTATATTTCGACAATCACGACCGTCTCCTTCAAAGTTTTACTCGAGATATCGACGATACGTTGCCAATGATACACAACAAATCTGTGAGATTCATTACGGAAGATGGAGAAATTGAAGATTCATCTTTTGTCGCAGCGGCAAGTCGTCATGAGACACAGAATAGGAAAGTCAAAGTCAAGGAGACGAGAAAAATATTCAAACCGATGGAAAACCCTACCGATGGACCATCGATAAACTTGTCTCTTGATTTTTCTCTCGACTTGCAGAGCATCGGGTACTTCGATGTCCCCGGCATCGAGTTGACGAGGTACGCTCGCTAACGACAATATACAAATAACTCGATGCCGGGACCATCAACGACGAGTTGTTGTAATAACAACGCTGCGACAAAAAAATAGTAACTTTCCAAAAGAAGTGAAATTTCCCAAAATATGTTTTCCAAAAAAAAAAAAAAGGTACGCCAAGTACTTTAGAATCCAATTGGCAAATATTATTTAAAAAAAAAATGAACGAAATTTTATAGGCCAAGTGTAACAGAAAAAAAAGGATTCTATATGACAAAAAATATTGTTTTCTTTTTTGCAAAAAAATTGGCGTTCCAGTGTTTGCAAGCGTCACAATAAACCACTGGCATTGGAACGCCAATTTTATTGCAAAAAAGAAAACAATATTTTTTGTCATATGGAATCCTTTTTTTTCTGTTACACTTGGCCTATAAAATTTCGTTCATTTTTTTTTTAAATAATATTTGCCAATTGGATTCTAAAGTACTTGGCGTACCTTTTTTTTTTTTTGGAAAATATATTTTGGGAAATTTCACTTCTTTTTGAAAAGGTAATATTTTTTTGTCGCAGCGTTGTTATTGCAACAACTCGTCGTTGATGGTCCCCGCATCGAGTTATTTGTATATTGTCGATAGCGAGCGTACCTCGTCAACTCGATGCCGGGACATATATATAACTAGAGTGACTGCGTGCGCTACGCGTGCCAGTTTAAGACTTTTGGCGCTGCAGTGCTCTTATGCCTGCCCGGGTCCTTATGTCATGTGAACTCGGAAGCCGCTTGAACTATACTATCATCATCAATCACAGCCCGAGTTAACTGGACAACAGTACTTTCGAGTTATCGATATATATCGTGACGCACCTTCCTTTGAGGAGACGATTATATATATATGTGGAAGGCAGATAATTATATTAAATACGCTCGTTACATTTTTTTATTAGATTTATTTCACAAATATATGTGAGTAAAAAATCCTGTAGTAATAAATGTTTTCATGTATATCGATTGTTTTGATTTTTTGGTTTTCATATATTTATATTAAGTAACAACAAGATACAAAAAAATGCTTAATCGTAACTCTCCATGTGTGAGGACAATTGTATCTCGCTTCACCGAAAGATTCGAAGATGACAGCAAGCACAAGTGATTTTGACGAAAACATAATCAATATTAAAAATCCATAACTTTTTAATTATATTACCGATGTGGGCCAAATTTAAAACCAAACAACAAGAGTGGTCATTCGACTAGACGGCAATTTTTTTGCTTGATTGCATAAAATGTCCGCAAAGAGCCTCTTTCAGTTTTTCTTTCTTCTTTTTACATTTTCGCTTCGAGACCCATTGGGGACTTATTTTGGAAAATATTTTCGCCACGCCGTTAGGAGGGAGGGGGCGCTGTCTCTATTGTCCTACACAGTGGCGAGATATTTTTATTATATAGAGGAAATATTGTAATAATAATAACGGATGCAAAAGTACAAATTACATTTTAGAGGATCCGTGAAACTCTCTTTAAAAATGGACTTTACGTCTTTAAAGGGTATATGATAACAACCTTTATTTAAGAGTGCCTCAGGGGCGTGAGGTAGTGCAAGGAATCCCTAATTTTGCTTTTTTTAATAATTGTATTTATTGTGACGGTATAAAACCCCGACTCCTCCCACCTACAAATAAAACAGAAATTACAATAGAAAATGATTCGTCAGATTTCACACAGTAAATGACAAACCGATTATCGGTCATTTACCATACCTTGCCGAAATGTAAAACATGCAAATTATCGACCGCGTAGTCGATCAACAACGCCGGTCGATAGCGCGAGCTGCTCGGGGGTATTGCATCATATTAGCACACAATTTTGAGCTGTTCCAACACATCCCGAGCGGCGATAGAAAAGGACAGCGAAGTTTGACGTACTTCGTGCGTCAAACGATAGAAAAAAGGGTCTCGCGCTCGGGTATAAAAGGGCCGTTGGCGAGCACAGAGGCACTTCTTCTCTCCTGAAGCGTCGAGCAGTAAGGAACTCATACGCGGCTCCGGCACGTTTGAACTTGAGTCTCCCTCACTGTCTATCGATAATTCTCGAAGTCAGGAACTTTGAATATTTGATTTTTCGAGTAAAGCGTTGCTTTACTCGACAGAGTCCCGACGCTAAGAAGAAGCAAGGGACTCATTTCCACATTGACGTCCAAACCAAAAGAAGGAAGAACCAACGTCGGCCATTTATCAACACTAATCAACGAATTAGTTACATTTATTTTTCAGCGAACAGATCATCTCTAAAAATTAGAAATCCTTTCCCAACACAGCGCCGCAACCGCTTTCGTCTAATGTTACCCTTCCTATCATAAAACCAGCGCCGGCAACTACCTTGGGAGACCTCGGTGACCGCTTTCGTCTCGGTTTCTCCATCGAATTCTCATATTAAAGTAGAATCAATTGCATTGCGATGAGCTGTTAGTACACGACAGCGCCGGCAATCGCCTTGGGAGACCTCGGTAACCACTTTCGTCTCGTCATTGTCTAATAAGGACTGTGTAGAGTAGAATCAGACTCCTCCTACCTCAATAAAATAACCCTTTGATCTGTTTCGCACTCTAAACAACGAAAGAGTTAAAATCAATTGAATCAACGAACGAATAATTTAAACTCAAATCATTCTTATTTTTGTATCAAGAGTGAGAATCAACTTTCGTCGAAGTGACACTGATAACTAGTTACGTATAAATGCTACGTGTAACATTGGCTGACGCGATTTTCCATTGAACAGTCCGGATCATTCAGAGTGTGGTGGTAATGGCCCGAACAAATTGATTTGAAGAATAAAAGAATTATAAGGAGGACGCTTCTATGTATATATCCATATTCTTTTCTATTAGCACGGGTGGCCTGCATGAAGCCTCTGTTACTTTTGTTAAATGGCACGCGTCAGCCAACATGTTTATCAGAGGGCGAGGCTGAGCGCCCTATATTCGTACGTTCGGATCATCTATTCGAATCGTGAAACATGAAACAAAAAGTGTGCTAAGCACGTATCACAGTCATTCCTTTGTTCCGTACTGGTTGACCGACATTAGCGACGCAATAGCACGGATCAAAGTTTGATAAAACGACAACCATCGCGTATCGCACTCTACTTCCGCGGAAGAATTGATGGTAAATACGAACTATCGTTAAACGTATGCGCCGATCGTGTTTCTGCGAATAATAATTGACGTGAAAAAATTATCGTTATCGTATCGTAAATCGTCTTGCACGTGTGTTCTGAAGACTAATTCGCGTCAATCTCGGAATCGATAGAATGTCGGATAAATCGCGACCGAGCAGAAAGCAAAAGAACTCAAAAGGCCTTCAAAGAACTCAATATCGAATTCATATATGAATGACACTACACATTTTTACACTATAGTGTAAAAATTTCCCGACTTTTCGTCCATCATTTGGGAAATCAAAAGATCGCACACATTGCACGACATTTTTCGGAATGAAAAATTAGTCGCAATTCGTCATACGAAAAATCTGAAAGAAATTGTAATGGCGGGAAGAGGCTTTAGAAATAATTAAAATCGAACTAACAGGCAAAGTGAAGGAGTTTCAATTTTCATTGAACGGCTCGAGACTCCTATGAAAGAGAAACTAAGGAGCCACTAAAGGGCAGTGTTTTTTCGAGAGCCTTGTATTTGCAATGGGCGTAGCAATGTAACCATTTTTAGGATAGTTACAAAACATTATATTAGTGTAATGAAAGCTTGAAGAAAAAACTCAAACGGTCAAAAACATAATGAGGATGGAGGACATGATCGACTGCATGGAAGACACGCTTTAGCAAAAATGTCTGTTACTTTTCAATTAAAACAAAAACACAAAAGATAAGAGAACTCGAGGAAAAATTGAAGATGCAAAATCACACGTTGCATCGTTCAGTCGAAGAGACGAGTACCGACACGAGCGACGTCGAAAATGAGGAAACGAAAAAATAGACGAAAAAAGGCAAAACAGATTCTCCAGAATGTAGTTCCGTTGCGCCACCCAGCAAAAGTTTTTTGCAACGTCCTTTGAAGCCATATCGTCAAAGTGACGAAGAAATTGTATTGCGATATGACGAAAGTCAGCAGCAACCTCCCAATAATCTTAATTTAACAGAAGAGGATAGAGAGGATGATTTGTTTTTATGATGAAATACCCAACAAATAATCTCTTATTTTTTACAAATTTCATCCACTACGGTGACCTCAATTAGTTTGTACGAGGTTGTGATTGTTTGGCGGGCTATTCAATTAAAAATTAAAAACTGTACGACAGATTTTATTTACTGTAATAAAAAAAAGAATGTATGCCGTGAATCGACGACGAGAGAAATCTAGTATTGTATTACTGAATCGTAATATTTCGTTATTATTTTTATAGATATATAGGTAATGTTGTACAAGTCTATAAAATCGAATCTTTCAATATCTGAGAAATAAAGATAAACGCAATACTCCCTGGAGTGCATGAAAAATAATTATTTTCAACTGTCATTGATTTATGAATGTAAACAAACATGTATAATATCTGTCGGGGGTTGTAAGACAGAGAATTTTTAACGAAAGTCGTGACACCCAGATTTTACTTTTCACAACCTTAGTCGGTGGCAGACAAAAAAACCAAATATCCTACGATATACGCATAAATGCATACTATATATAGAATGGCTTTCAACAGACAATATCGTCTTAACTCGGAAATGGTTTTATTGTCAATACATCGCGTTCTTTCCCTCCGGCGAGCCAGAACGGAGAGTCAGATCATAAATGAGCGCGGCAACGATGATCATATTCATATAGTGATATACATGGGGACGAGTTTGTCCGACATTATAGACGATATCGAAATTCTTAGGGAAAGTATGACGGCCACCAATAGCACAACGGATGCCATTACAGCCAAATCCCTTTACTAGAAATATCCGAAAACCAAGTGTGCTACGATGAATCGTTCGTTTGTCATACCCAAGGTTTTGGGAAATAGATTAATTTACAGTCCAAGCTCCGTATTCTTTACTCGACGGGACCGCACCCGTTCCCTTTTTTGTATTTCCCCTATCGTCCCTACTCCCGGTCAGTTGCTGTGAATAGGGGTAACGAGGGGTATACGCGTCCGTAGGTACGAAGCCACCTTGTAACTGCTGCGCATGCGCAGTTTACATTTTACGAAATAGGCACCAAATTGTGAAGGATAAATATATTGTGTAAACGAAACGTATGTAATGTACATATACGTATTTTATTATTTTACGGGGATTGAGCGAGTGTAAAAATTCGTAAAATGAAGTTTTTTTTCAGTATTTATGGTTATAAATAAATAATCAATCTTGAAAACTATACTTTGTATCTAGTCGCTGCGAGACGCACTCAAACTCTTTTCACTTGTCACAGCTTTTCGACCGAAGGATTGCTTATTCTTCGACAAGCGACAAGTCAAAAGAGTTTGACTGCATCTCGCAGCGACAGGATACAATGTATGACTCTGGAAAAATTCAGAATAATAATTAAAAAATCATATTTCATGCAGTTAAGATTGATTTTCCCTTACAACCATAAATACTAAAAAAAAAGTTATTTCTTCGAATTTTTAGATGACTTAGTTCCCTTAATATTTCAAACGGGGAGGTTATAGCTGCGCAGAATGGCTGTTAGCATAGTCGACGCGCAGCGTTCACAGCGCACGTACCGCTTGGAGTGGGGCAAACGGACTCAGGGGAAATACAGTTAAGGGAACTCGTTGCCATGGTAACAAGTTAAAATAAGGGATCGGTTAAGTTAACGGGAGTTAAGAATACGGAGCTTGGACTGTATTGAAATCAAGTCATCCTCTTAACCATGTAATTAGCTAGCTGAACCATTATATTTGCGCAGAGATTTTTCATGTCATCATCCAAATTTTCAATTGTTTCCACCTATAGTTCACATAATTTAAAACTATTTGCGGGAATAATAATAACCCAATTTTGCTTCCTCATAAATTAAGTTTTCTTTTTGTGAAAACAATTTTTTTAACTTTTTCATGATATCGTATCCTAAATATTCCAAAATATCCAAAACAACATATTTAGAAGATTTAGCGTTCAAGCCAAATTTTGGTGTACAAGTCGAGTTATCACCAAGGTTGTTTGTCATTGATTTCGGTAGAAATCGGTAACGAGATTCGAAAGTTATGAGCATCTTCAGCTTCATCTTTTTCTTTTAATTTCAATCTATAAAAAAACATTTTTACGTGCTGCCGTTTTCGCAAAATGTAAGCAATCATGTACAACATTTTGCAATTGATACTTTGCATAATAGTCAAGTAACCACTGATATTGATTCGTATTTAATTCTGTTAGAATCTGCGACGGGATTTAAAAGTAATAAACATATTAATTTATAGAAAAAAAAATTCGGCTCACTTTCCCTTCCACGTTTGTCAAGTTTTGTTTGGTGGAATCTTAGTGGATGGAGTGGTGCTTCTACCATGCATGGTTGGCATTAATTTCGTCAATAATAGATAACTTTTCTTAAATTTAATTACATTTACGATTTTACGAATATCTAAAATTCATAAATAGAAAATAAACCCTGCTTCGCAAATTGCTTCTTCACTCGCAAGGTTTCTTTCGTGGGAAAGTGGCCATTATAAACAAAAAAAACCTACGTACCACAATGGTTTTAAGTCTACACTTGATGGTCGTCCGGCTTCCCATAATCGAAGCTAACGGCCACAGAACGTTACAAGAAAGTTCTTTTTGTAACGCGTGCATGAAAAGTGCTACTTCTCGTGTCTGCCGAGAGTAGCGTAAGTGGCGCGTTATAGCAAGCCGTACTGTAATGTCGCGGCGCATGCGCACATCAGCCTGATTTTACTTCTCACACTCCTCCAGGACGGAAGCCAATAATGGAATGCGTGTGAGAAGTCAGTACTTTTCACACGCATTTTGGTACTTCTCGCATGCTGTGGTGGCGCCACAATCAGCACGCACGGTAGTAGCACTCCTCCTGCACTTGTTACAAAAAGCATCATGCAATACTTGTACGACAAAGCGAACTTCCGACGGCGGTTGTGAAGTGGCCGCACGAGCCGGATCGAGCGCTATAAGGACACGAGGCGAAGCCGAGTGTTGCTTGTAGCGCGAAAGAAGGCGAGTAAAGGCGGCGGCCTTCGTCGTAAAGTCCGCTTTCTCGCAGTAGTATCGCAAAATACTATTATTTCAGCCACTACTACTACTACTACTATTACTGCTACTGAGACTCCTACTATTATTTTGCTGCTGCTGCTGCTGCTGTTACTGCTACTGCTACTATTATTTTTATTATTTATTTTTTTACTATTATTTTATCTATCATATATATATATACATGCTAAAATTTAAGAACAAAAAAAAATGTATACCTAGGTTTAAAAATAAAAAATAAAAAATATTTGTGAAATTTTTTTCATCATTACTGACCTTCCTTTTAATTTTTTTTTTTCGTTAAAATTTTTTACTTTCCTGAAATTCTAAAAATAAAAAAAAAATTATTCATAAGCATTGCGCTGGGTTGTGTGCGCTACGACGTTGTCCGAAGACCAGCGTCGAGCTCCCACGATCCTCTTGACAGCGGCACCAGCGCTAGCCTTCGGTCAACGACCTACCGCGCACTTGTGAGCACATTAGTACCCGTTCTCGCCGCGATGGGCCCAAGCGCTCCGAGCACTCGACATCCCCACACGCTCCCTTCTTGAACTCCCTCCACTACATCCCCACCAGACCACCCCGTCGAGCTAGCCAAGTGCTCGACCAAGGGCGGGTGGTTGGGCTCCGGACGTCGATGAGGTAACAGCTCCCTCTCCACCCCCACCCTACCTACCCTCGAGTCACCTCGATCAGCAGTCTAGGACCCAGCTGACCACCGAGGGAGGGGGCTACAGAGCGAGAGAGAAACGACACCGCGCAAGCACCCCCCTATCCCTAACCGCCGCCATTTTTAAATATTCCGTAGAGGTACTGACTTCTACTGCGAATGAAGTAATTTATTTCAAATTTAAATAAACTGAACACTAATTCAGTTCTCGGTTAGTTCACTCGGCCAAATAATCAACAATTGTATTTACTCTTCCACTGATAATGAATGTAAAAACCCAAAGAAAAAAAAAACGCCGAAACGATCGAGAAAAGCTCCAAAAGCCTTTCTCGATCGTTTCGGCGTTTTTTTTTCGACTCTCTTCATCAAAATCGAAATACAAATAGCGGTTTCATGATAACGTTCTTACGAGTTGAGGTTGGGTAGAGTTGTAGCCGGACAGACTCGTAATTCGAGCGATTCGGGATCGAATCCTGGTGAGGTTTTTTTTTTTTTTTTTCATTGCGCTCTTCAAAAAAAAAACGCCAAGAAAGGCTGAAACATTCTCTTCAAGCCTTTCTCGCTGTTTTTTTTCATCACTATTCATCTGGGATTTTACAATCCAATAAATTACAATAAAACAGAAGAAAAAAAAACCGATCCTCTTTGCTCGAACCTTGGATTCTCGATGCAAAATAGCATGTGGCTAAGCTCTCGACCAACCGTTCATCTTGCAAGCAGTAGCACGGAAGTTGTATAAAAGTTGTGATCTCGCTTGCTGATGAAATATTTTTTTCGTATGTATATTGCGCCTTGGCTAATTAATTAATTACTCAGTGGACGTTGAAGTACACACTGATATTCGGCAGACTGCTGTAAGAAGAAAAAAAAACATTCATCCGCGTCCGAAGAACCAAGTCTCTGGGTTTGCGAAAACAAGGCTAGAGCGGCGAAGAGGTTCTTCCCACGAAGCGTTGACTCGTGTTCACACGCCTGTAATACCCATCGCACCGGTGATCACGTTCGCCTCGACTCTGCAATGTTGGCCGAGGCGATGATCACAAAATCGTACTCCCGAGTTCGCCGCTACGATTTAGCGCCACTCCGCTGGGTACGGCCAAAACCCGAGCGTTGTGCATCTCCCTACTAATCTCTGCTCTGCGCGTTTCATGACGGAAGAATGTATGGTGGAAACACAAGTATCAGTTATGTAAATCGATTCATAGTGTTTAACATTCATCAAATAAAAAGATTTATTGTTTATACACATTGATTATTATTATTTACGACTGATATTTCTTTTTTGTTTGACGATAAATTGTCAAATATTGAGATACGAGACAAATATAACGAATTGCATCGCGTAGAACCTGATCAAATTAATTTAACGAATCAAAACATATCTAGTAAAGTCGTTTTATTCGCTTAAAACTTATGACCAGTCTTAATGAGTATCAGGCAAACACAAAAAATTTAACAACACTACCACCATTACCATTTACCATTCAGGTCTAATATGCCCTGTAAATCCTTCCCTTTATATATTTTTTCTTCCCTATAATTCATGCAATCACTTCGTTATTGTCTCTGTACAGGACCCGAAGTATTGGAGCCGAAAAATTCGAGAAATTTAATCGATATTAATCGTTGTAGCAAAAAAATCATATCACGAGAACGAAAAAAGATATCGTCTTGGTTCTTGTCATGTATTAAAGAGAATGTAGTACGTTACTGAAATAAAAAGGCTCTTAAACAGTCGTTATGTACGAAAACTCGATTATAATACTTTAAGCATTTTTTGTCTTCCCTATAATAAATGATATCAGTTCATTATTGTGTATTGTGACGGAGCCTATATTTCTAATAAATAAATCCTCGATAATCTGTGTCTCGACGAGTCGGGGGGAGCGGTGGGGAAACCGGGGAAAGACGGGGTCGCATATATCTGTAAATTCGGTTGAGATAAACAATAATATAATTCGTGAAGCAAATGCAAAAGAATCGATACAAGGGTATCGATACAAAAAAATCGATACAAAAGTAAATAATCAGAAGAAAATAATGCTTAAACAATAAGTTGAAAATAATACAAAGTAGTAACTGGAGAATAATACAAACTAATAACCGGAATACTATGCTAAGCGGTCGCGTTACGATCTTCCAACTATCGGTTGGTCAACGCACGGGGTGGGGGGGATGATCTCGCGGGGGAGGCAACTACAAAGAAATAATTAATACTCTTCCTGTTAACACAATCGTCAGCAGGGACGCGGGGGAAGGGATAATATTAACAACAAAATAAGGGGGTGAAGACATAAGGGTGGTCGAAAAACGCACTCGGTTACCGTAGGCGCAAGAGAGGGGGGGGAAGAAGCTAAGAATACGGGAAAACTATAATAATATAAATAAAACTATAATAAATAACAATGAGCAAAATAATAATACGCTATCGAAACGGCGATCGGACTCGATAATAATTCACCCCCCCCCCCCCCCCCCCTCGTGTTCACCCCTACCCCCGCATATGAATGCGGGGGTACGGGTGAACACGAGAGAAAAAGATAACGGAAAAAGATGGCGACGATTCCACGCGGCAATGGGATATTTGCCGTTGGACGCTCTCGCCAAGTGTACGGGGGAGAAATAATCGAATAATACGCGTGGGACGACGGGGCGGGGGGTATGACTCGTCAGGCAATGCGTTTTATAACAAATACTATGGCAAAGAAAACAGGAACTTCAATGATTTGGGCGCCAGTTACCATTGACCGGGTAACACCGTTAGTTCGACAAACGATTGACTCTATTAAATTATTCGAAAACGTGGCCGACGCCTAGTCAGGTGGCATGGGACGACTCAGAGGGGGAAACTCGAACTGTTGGCTCGTAATTTAATACGTTCGGTCATAAAATACTATTCAAGGGGGTTGCGGGGATGCTTCGGGGATTTTTAGGGGATTTTTCGGGATACAGGGGAGCGGGAATCTCACTACGAAAAGATAATTAACGGCTATACGCCACTTACCACGTGCATGCTTCTACCTTATACGAACGCCGGCAATGGCGATAGTCGTTGCCTCGAGAAAAACGCTAACTATCTTCCTTCGCGAATTCCTTATAATCCCTAGGGCCGGGGACGGGGAAAACACACTCGATGTGTGACAAGGGGATACGGCAACGCACAGGCTCCGCACACTCTACGTTCCGGTCAGCCTTTTACACACGATTCGCTATACAAAATTAATATAATATCACGCGCGACTCTCACACGTGCACACTGGGAGGGATCTCGATCGAAGATGAGAGCCGGAAATCTCCTCCGTGTTCTCCGGGTGTCCGGGGGGGGGGGGGGGTCCTTGCGGTGAGTGAGAGAGTTCGGTACTCGGCATTAGTCGATAACGAGAGCGATCGACGGGCGTTGCGTAAGAGGGCGGCAATTGGTCGATTGATCGTCGCTTGATACCTTCGGGGGGGGGGGGATAACGCGGAAAATATACGTAAATACGGACTATGAGAGAAATACAGTTTATATTATTCGTACGGCTACCGATCGCTCGCGTGGTAAGTAGCGGGCTCGACTCGAGGGGATTTTGGGGATCTTTGAACGAGGCTACCTCGTTACAGTATGTACAAGAGCGAACCATTGGAGACGAGAAATTTGAGAAATACCGCGATCTTCCTTACCGAATGCATGGCATCGGCTAGAAGATAACCGTTACAATAGGTATATTCAAACAATTGAAAAAAAAATAGAAGGGTGGTTGGGAAAATTCTAGGTAAAATTTGAATTTTTTTTTGTTTCGAAGAAATTTTAGAGCTTTGAAAAAAAATTGCATTTTTCTAATATTCAAATTAATTTACATTGAAACATAGAAAAAACAGATGAAATTTTTCTTTAAATTTCAAACGATCCCGCCGCGGAGTATCAGCGTCGCGACGCGTACACACTGGATTACGTCTGGTAAGAAATTGTCGTCGGCTTTCAGAGTTTGACAAATAGAATGAAATTGCAAATAAATATATCGTCGCGATTATTTTCACTTTTGATTGGCAAATTGAAGTTATTTCGGATATTCGATGATTTTTCTTTGTGAGTTTATAACCAAGTTTTTCAGTACACACATGAAATAATCAATATTTATTACGATTGTGAATAAGTATTATGAAATATTGTGAATGATTTTTGTTGACAATATATTATTTTCGAAATAAAATGGGAAAATATTTGTCAATTAATGTGTGATATTTTGCGTTTCATTTTTCGCAACCGAAATTTATTCTTTTCATGTCGCAAATTTTTTTTTGGAATATAAGCTGTGACGGGTTTTCTGTAACATCGAGCGCAACACTAAACTTTACTCAAAAAAATTTAAAACACAAAAAGAGCGAAATCGAAACTCAAAAAAAAAACGCGAACTCGAAAACTTACGTCACCTTCGGCCGTCCACCCTCGCGGATGCATCGGCGTCCCGGTGGGCGCCAGTTAATTTTATATCGCCGGTATTAACAACCGGACTAAACTGGAGGCCGGTGGAACGGCGACTCCGGAGGGTTAATTTTTGTTTCGCCGGAATTACCAACCGGGCTAATCTGGAGGTCGGTGGCACTACGACCTCTGCAAGGATGAAACGAACGACACAACAGAACGAAAACTATAACGGAAACGAGAACTAACGTCGATGCATTCGCGAGAGCGAACGGTTGCGGAATTGCACGGTTGCTCAGGATGGGGGTTGTGGTAGAAGGGTCGCGATCCGAGGTTAATAGAATAGCACACGAGAAACGGAGATCGAAACCTCAACGTAACTTTAATCGAGAACGAAAATTAGTATTTTGGCTAAGAAGCTACGAGATCGCACGCACGGGAGTCGCGAGTACTCAGCCGATCGAAAGATCGAAGCGAGTCAAGTGACCACGAGCGCGACACAAGAACGATAACGTCGATAAATAAAAAACTCACCGAAAGCGCGTAATGTATCCAAAAAGGACCGGGAACTGCATCTGACGATGCCACGAGAACCTACATATATGCACTACAACTCGAGAACGTTAATAATACGCATCAATCGAATTATCAACTCGAAAAGAATTCCTTTCGAAATTCTACCGAGGATAGCACACACGAAACACACGAATCGACGATACTCGAACGAGACGAGACGCACGAACACGAGAGCGAGAACGATATCGGGATCCACGGTAACGCGAGCGAGACACAACGATCACACGATAGCTCGAGCGCGAGAACAATAGGCCGAAGCCTATGACAGCAGGAGCGCGAGAGAGGCCCGAGTTACCTCGAGGGCAGCTCTCGGTAGACTGTCGATATGCCTACGAAAATTCGTAACGAATTATGATTATTAATTTCGGGATCTTGACCGATAACTACTGCCCTCTCAACCATCTCATGACTCTATCGAATCGACAGCCGATACTATAACGCGGTAACTTAAACGAATCTTCGCAATCGCTTCCCCTAGTCAATGCGTGATATACAAGGCTCTTACTCTACTATAACGCAGCGCAAGGTGTTCCACCACTCTTGCCTGGACCAAACGATACCTCCGCCTAATCTCAACGCATTGCACTTTACTATAGGGCGCCGGGTTTGCACCGGACTTTAGCGTGTTCGCAACAAACTTCATCGAGCCTCTCCTTCACTTGGGCCTTTATTTTCCAAACGTTATCCCACCAAGTGAATTCGAGAATCGCGATATAACTGAACTAAACTGAATCTCAGAACTTAAAGCAAAACTGAATGAAACTAAATCTTAAAGCAAAACTGATTGAAACTAAATCTAAAAGCAAAACTGAACGAAACTAAATCTTAAAATTTGAACTTAAACTGAAATAACGAACGGTATCGAAACAAATCGTAATAATTACAACAAAAGGTAAACTGCAAAAAATCTCGATCGATATCTTAACGAGAGCTTGACGGTATCTTAAGTCGCTGGGAGAGGCAGTTACTCGAAACTTCAGCATTAAAATCGGTATTTTTATGCGAGTTACGGTTGTTTTGGTTTTTGTGACGATGATTCAAAAAAATCACGTCACAAAGCATAGCATAACCTTCAAAATATTTCCTAATTGAAAATAATTATAAAATCAAATTATTATGAAATGTCGGAATGTCTTCAAATTTGTCGTGCATGGTGTTTTCGATCCAATGAAGTAGTGCTGTAAGTTAGACAAAAATTCGTTCATAAGTTTCAGAATTGGAGTATCGTACGGACACTGGCGAGCCAAACATTTTTTTAAATGGAAAATTGTGGAAAAAAAAATAGTTACTGGTGTCCGAATAACTTCAAATTTTGTGAGCATAGGGCATTTTAAGTAATGAAATGATGGTGCGAAGGAGAAAAAAATTGGTTCGTACAGTTCACTATTACAGCACCGTACGGACATTTGACGTAAGAAAAAGACAAATTTTAAGCAATAATTTTGTTCACTGCATATTTATATGTCTTAGATTGGCTTTAAAAGTGATGTGCATATTTGTGATAATGTAATAAAAACCTCTTGCGAAGAAGAACAAAATTGGTTCGTACGGTCCAAAGTTACAGCACCGTACGGAGGTCCGATTAGAAAATTTCCGCCAAAATGCTATTTTCAGCAAACCGCAGGGTAAAAAAAATATTTGGCATCGCAGTCACTTCAAATACACTGCACATCATGTTGGAAGTACACCGAAGGAAATCAAGAAAAAAAAATTTGTTTAGGTTCATGCGCTGCGAAGTTTCTCCATCGATAGCTCTCCAAAAAGGCCTCGAAAATCATTTTAATAGGCGCTCTCTGGCTATTATTATAGTGAGTGCTTAAAAATGAAAGGAAGACTTTCAACTTAAGTACCGAAGATCGCGATACAAAAATCTCGTACTGTCGACGCTGCGTTTCGACCGTTGATATTATAAAAAAATAAAATAAAACAAAGACTTTCAACTTAAGTACCAACGATCGCGAAAAAAAAGGGAAAAAGAAATTAAAGTATTGTATCGCGATTGATCGTAAATAAATTGCGATACAAAAAGCACTCTGCGATTCAAACGTCTACGGCGGAAAAGGAAAATAAATTATGTGTGACGCGGTATGAAAACGCGGACCATAGTTGCAGGCGTTCCGCACATCGGACGAAGCAGTGGATGGCGTCGGGCGTCGACGATACATCGGTCTGCACATGTTTGGCAAAATGCAACGTGTATACACGGATTGCAGGCATGTTCAATGGCGTTAATTTTGCATACAACGCAGATCCAGTCGTACGGCGGTTCAGCCGTATAATCAATAACAAAACTTAATATTTATAGAAGTTAAAAAATAATATTGAAAATGCATGCATGCTTAATATTTACCCTCTTCTTCTCGATCGGATACTTTCCCTTCTTCGTCGACATCCCAGGGAACAGGAGGAAACTCAAAATCTGGGTCGTCCACTATAATATAGAAAAAAAGTTGATATTTATTACATTCGATGTATTAGATGAAACATTCGACCGTATATAAATGGGCGATCTTTACCACCCACTCGGTTATCTATCAGCTCGTTGTCAACGTTGACAGCAGCCATGCCGTTGCCAGCAAAAGCATCGCCCACTACAAAAAAAACACATTATATCAATTCAGAGTTATTTTTTAGAGATGTTATGATTTGATAAGTAAATTTCATACCCTTATCGAGTTCCTCGGGGCTTATGATCGGCTGAAAAGCTCCAAGTGGCGGCTCGTTCAAAAATAACAGATTGTCGAGAAGACGCTGCATTTGCGCACTCATCAGCTCAAGAAAGCGACAGTTGTTTGTTTTGTCACTCGCGAGGAGCCTCCATGCTCTTTTAAGCGCAGTCTTATCGAGGATATGTCGGACAAGAGGGGTCACAGCGACACGTTTCGCTTCGGTAAATCGGTCCATGTCGATGCGAACGGGCTTGCAACTTGCAGTGTTACGTTCCGGCCGGGATACGGAAAATTTTCCGGGTCCCGCTCAATTAAGGGGGCTGAGTCACCTGAAAAGTAGAATGTTCATTATTTTTTTTTCTGCCGGAAAAAAATAAAAAATTAAAATTCGATTGTATTTTCATAATCTATATATGATTAACTACCTTTTTTAATTTTTTTGAGGTCCCCAAGTTTGTCGAAGCGAAAGCAGAGATGGTCAAACTTTTTTTACTTGTCGCAGGATTCAGATCGCAGAAGTGAATCAATTTTGACTTTTCATGGCTCATTTTCTTCGCTGGAGTATTAATTATGGAACGAGTGCAGGAATTTTTTTTTGAAGGTCCCCCGATGGAGCTATCGAATAAAATGTGGAAAAAAATGTCATTTTCACATGACTGCGATGCTCTTTTTTCACATTTTGTTTGATAGCTCCATCGGGGGACCTTCAAAAAAAATTCCTGCACTCGTTCCATAATTAATACTCCAGCGAAGAAAATGAGCCATGAAAAGTCAAAATTGATTCACTCCTGCGGTCTGAATCCTGCGACAAGTAAAAAAAGTTTGAGCATCTCTGCTTTCGCTTCGACAAACTTGGGGACCTCAAAAAAATTTAAAAAAGTAGTTAATCATATATAGATTATGAAAATACAATCGAATTTTTATTTTTTTCAGACAGAAAAAAAAATAATGAACATTCTACTTTTCAGGTGACTCAGCCCCCTTAACCGATGTTAATTACCCTTACCGTTGTTCCCTTCATTGAGCGCCAGCACACGGTTTCGATCCTAGTGTGCGAGGATATTCCTTCTTTTCTTATCTTTTCTTACGGCTAGCAGAATTAGGGCTGCAGTTCGGGAGAAAAATAAAACACTGTCGTTCTAACTCGCTGGTTTCATAAAAGTAACAATAACACCAGTTTTATTAACCAGTTAAATTCTTCAATGCAAATGACTTGCTGTCTGAACTTCTTATTGACTGCGTGCACCTGCCTTTATTTTCCCTGCCGTCGATCTACACGAATCGTCCTCGCGACTTTCCTCTGGCTAAGGGCCGTTATCCTCTATGATCCCTCAGAAAATCTCTCGGCCGTCGTCACGGCGTTATTCCTCACAATAAATAACCCTTCTGCCGACGACACGGCGTACAACGATTTTCCTCACTCCCGTGTATCGCACGGCGGTATTATGTGTCACAGACTTATTCTTTATTCGCTCACTATCTGATTAATTGAATCTCTATCGCTCTTTACACCAACCGATCTATTCCGTACAACGCGGCGCGCGAGAGTGCCTCTCGCTCGTGTTCGGTTACGCGTCTCGGTAATCGGTGGGAGGGGGAACGAGCCCTTTGTCGCCGAAATCTCCTGATCGTCGAATATTCGCGACGTCTCTCCTCTCATGGTTCCCCTCTCGTGTCTCCCACTGGCCGTCTTCGCGTAGGACACCTGTAATATATAATATAACACGCCGGCAGTCTCCTGAATGCTATATCTTTTTCTCTCCTCGGGTATTGTCGGGGGACGACTCTGTATACGCGCCTGTCTACGACTGTCGCGCATACCTATGCTATAGCGTGCCTGCGAGAGCGTTGTAACGCCTCGTCACAGGATATACACATTTAGTCAATTTTTGTAAGTCCTTCCCATCTCTTGGTTGTTCATAAAGCGGGTGTTGCTACGGAGGTAAACTAATTCTATTCGTGTCTAAGAAAGTGACACGTGCATAAGCGTTTCCATTCCATTGGCGAATGGCGTTTCGCCATTCTCGGCGAAAGGTACATCAGGGAGAACGATAAATGAAAATTGTATCCCCCTATCCCCTCCACTTCGGTCCCGTTTTGAGCTCGGTTTGAAGTAGTGGGGGTAAGAGTGGGGATAGGCAGTTTTTAGAAGCCAACCACAGTGCACCACATTGTTGAGTTCGCTCCCACCATTCATTTTTCCCTCTCTTCGCCCTCTTTCCGATTTCCCTCCCTCCACTTCAGTTCCGTTTCGTTGTGTGTTGCGTTCTCTCTCCCTCACCCTTCATTTTTTCCCTCTCTCCTCTCGCCCACCCTCTTTTGAATTTTCCCCCTCCACTTTACGCAAGATCACGCGCAATTCAGCTCCGACAACTGTTGCTAAGAGACTGAGGTGGCAACAGCAATAGTCACTAACATAATAATTATCCCCCTCTCCACTTTGGTACCGTTTTGCGTTCGGTTTAGAGTGGTAAGAGTGGGGGTGGCTTACATTGCAAAAGCTCAAAAAAAAACTTAAAAAAAAAATAAATAAAAAAATAAAAATTAAATAAATTTATATTAAATAAATAAAAAACACTTCTATCTTTACGTTACACGAGGTATACTACACTGCACGAGGCGGCTCGTCATACGCGAAACCAAATTCGCAAATTACCACCTCCCCAATGTCGACAAATTCAGGCTCGTCAGCCTGATCGCGTATAATATTGTTTTTTTTTACAATTTTATGAGAGGTTTGGCATTGTCTCGTGACAAAGTCAAGCCCCTAAACACCACTTTGTTCCCGATGGTACTTCTGTTCTCTGCCCTCATTAAGCTGTCGCCAATATTACCATCCTCATCATCACGACCCACGTCTCCTACCGCTTCGTACCGGCTCTCCTCCTCAGTCGCTAAAATTATGGCTTTAAGCGCTTCCGATGCATCGTATTCATGACCGTTAGCGATAAGATGATGAAGGCCAAAAATCTAGCAAAAAAGTAATAAGCACGGAACCGCTGCAGCGTTGGAATGCGTGCGATATAAGTCACGCGCTTCGCAAAATACTGATACGGCTTCGTCCACAAGATACAATTCGGCATACCCGTCTTCGTCCACATAAACAATTTCGCACCGATCAGCCGTAAAATTACGGTACAGAACGCACGCGGTACCAGGTTCTGTACGATCGCGAGGGAGCTTCGATTGAGGGTCACACTGTCTATAAAAATTGTTAATGAAGTTTTTTACTCTTCTATATAAAGCGCACATATCGTCCATTCGCACTGCCACTGTGCACGCTGTCTCAACTCTTACTATTTCACACACGAAATCGCTAGGCATAAGGACTGTCAGAAATGTTAAATACATTATTGATTAAATTACTTCACACACTATTAATAACTTTTACTTAATTTAAAAAAAGAATGGAGCGTATTTGTAAGAAAGAGATGTGTCTCGTTTAGAAGTGCAAGAAAGACTAATGATGGGATTCATTTATTTGCATAACGCTGGACAGCCTAGTGTGTATGATCTTCACTGAAAGTAATACCAGAATGTAATTTTTTTTTCACAAATAAAAAATATACGCGCATCAGACAGTAGCGCTTCAGTTATCTGACGATTCGGAAGTGACGGACGAACGATTCTCAATCGAAAATGGCAGACCACTCCCTTCTTCAATGTATTCTAGATTTATTGAAATTAACAAAATTGCGCAGTGCGGAACTTCGACGACGGTGTAATGAGCAGTGGTGTAGAGATTTGCGCAGTTTATCGGGAAATAGTCTTGTGAGGCGCTTGAAATTAGTTGTATGGTGGTCCCCCGTACGCGTCATCGCGAAAGCTTACAAGACAGGGATGTTAAACGGACAGCGAGTGTTAACGGGGTGCTGCCAAAAGACCGAATAGTTGAAAGACCGAATGGTCGAAAGACCGAATGGTCGAAAGACCGAATGGTCGACAGACCGAACGGTCAAAAGTCCGAACGATCGAAAGATCGAACGGTCAAAATTCCGAGCACTCGAAAGATCGAACTGTCAAAAGTCCGAATGATCAAAAGTCCGAACGGTCAACAGTCCGAATGGTCAAAAGTCCGAACGGTCAAAAGTTCGAACGGTCGAAAGATCGAATGACCAAAGGACCGAATAGTCAAAACATCGAATGGTTGTAGCACTGAATGGACAAACGTCCGAACGGACACAAGACCGAACGATCATATAAGTCCGAACGGACACAAGATCGAACGGTCAAAAGACCGATCGATAAATTACCGGGCAAAAGATGCGTCGCGAGGGTTCTCGGTTAACTCGCGGAAAAAAACAATTGACGGCCGGTGAACTGCATGTAGCTTGATTTATATGGTAACGCGGAAAAACATCAGTTCAGCGTGAGCGATGAATCATGGCGCACGAAAACGAGAGACGAAGAAATCATGTAATTAAGGGACGGTATCGAGGAATTAACGACAATATCGTGGACGGCTATACATATTTTAAGGAAAAAGTCGGACACGACGGAACTGTGTAAGTAAAAAAATGCATAATTCAGCTATCTTACATTTTTATGACTCGTGCTCTCGTTCTCTCGCCTTTTCGCTATTTCGCTTTCTCGCCCTCGCGCCCTCTCGTCGCGTATCTTATTGAGCTCACATAATCAGGAATCAATAAATGAAAGGGACGCGCACTCGGGAACGATAGGGAAACTGTAGAAGACGTTTTCTACACTAATGAATAGCTTGTTTTTAGATTTGTGGGTTTTTTTTCGATTTTTTTTAGTTTTTATTTGTGCACCTGAATTAATTAGGGTGTTTTTTTGGTTATCATCATTTATTCATAAACATTTTCATAGATAATTCATAAATAAATCCATATAGCGATTCATTTTTATAAAAGTTTTAAATAAATTGTCGAAATATAAATAATTAAAGTAAAAAAATATATTAGGATTTAAAAAAAAATTATTACAGAACAGACTACGAGGGCTTTGTCTGATCCATTGGCAGTAATTTAGATCGATCGAAACTTTTTTTTTTAAGATTGTTAATTTTTTTTTTTTCACCGGTGCATTTTGTTTCGTTATTCACGGTGAAATATATCATTCAATTTTGTGATACAACGAATTATTAATTATTTATTTTAATATAGAATGAACATGGAAGAAAAAATATTTGATACTAGAGGACACTTTATTTTTTTTTTCGTAATTGACGATGCGATCTTCGCTTTTTGATGTTCCCCCTTCGCATTTTCGCTCGCTCGCCCTCGCGCCCTGAAATACTTTGAATTTATTATTATTCCTTCAAGAAACCTGCGACTCATTGAAGTAATTTTTTTTTATCGCATAAACTGGAGATCTTTGTATTTATTTATGTGAGTTGCTGAATAGCTATGTAATAATATATAGCTTTGTTTTCTTAGACGATAATTTCGGAGAATATTCGGCGCTGCGATCACCGAATATTCTCGAGCGAGAACGAGAGATAATTTGAAAGTAGAGCGTGCCGAGGATGGGCAGTCGTTGACGAGCTCATGAGCGAAAGAGACGTTAATTATAAAATGTGCCGACTTAATAAAACTATAATTCTTTCTGTCTCAATAAAAGTTGTGTGGTTCCTGTCATTTGAATTACCTACAACCCGTGCCTCTTACATTTATTTTATGTTATTGGATAAAATTGAAAATTGTTTAATGTATTTTTTTTATCATTATTTACTTAGATCCGTATTCCATTCCTAGATACCTCTCGTGTAGTTTAAAGAAGAAAGGGTGTCGAGGTCGCGGTATTCGCTACGCAAATGGTCGTTTCACCGTTTCACATCAGCACAATCATGCTTGAAGTGAGACGGCCGAAATGAAAAAAAATCATCGACTCGAACTCATCGAGAAAACAGAACAGACGATGGGTCGACCTAAAGATATCTGTGCCGAAGTTCGGCCCAAGTGAGTCAAAGCTTTGTTCGTCGTGATTACTATTAAGAATTAAACTCGGATATGAATTGTTTTTCTTAAACTACGACCGATTGCAAAGATCGATCCGCTTCGAATTTAAAAGGGAGTCTATCTTTACCGTGTTTGACCGATTAATCGCCCAATCGTAGTGAGATTCGATTCCGGGTATTTGTTTGATCCTCAAACTCACATTTATGTTGAATTTTGTACACGATCGGCAGCACATACCGTTTTGCTTTCACAAGCAAGCTTCACAAATTTGTACGATCAATGAATCAGACCACCGTAATTTATCTAATGACGAATCGTAGCCATCCCGACGCGGCTATCGAAGTGCCGTATCCCGAAGTCGAGCGGAGTATGCGTCGTTGGAGGCGAAATTTTCAACCCCCCATGCCGCGAACTTTACGCGAGTTTGGACAAACGCTGACCGACGACAAGTGGGCGGAATATATTAAATATTAAATATGATCGTGTGATCGTCTTGCTTTGGCATCTCGAGTTCATCGGCTTGGCTAGCGACACTCGCGAATTATTAGTGGACGCGACTTACAAAGTCGTGCCTCGATTGGCTGGAGCGTACCAGTTCCTAACGATAATGGCAGTGAAATATGATCACGTATGATCAACTTCAAATTAACGTAAACCTGATCCCGTTTGAATACAAAAACAAGAAATATAAGAAATATCTTTTCTTGTAGGCTATTCCCATCGTATGGGCTCTGATGAGTTGTAAGACTACGCAAGCGTATGCCGTCGTACTAAATAAATTTAAAGAGTCCTTCCCACAATTTCATCCGGAGCACGTTATAACGGATTTTGAACCCGCGTTACAAAATGTTGTTACGTCCCGCGATTATCGGGATTTATTTTTCGCAAACTTGCGCTGCTCTTTCCGAACCGAAAAAAAAAGTACAGCTGCACGTGTACACTCGCGAGGTGACGGAGAAACCACGAAGGAGAAGCGATCACCGTATATGGGAATCGTCGATAGAGAATCGACATCCGAAGACTGTTTAATAAACATTCGAGCACGAATTCGTCGAGACGGAGCCATCAAATAATTCTGTCATCAGTAATTTGAAAAAAATCAACAATCGTTAATAAGCTTGAGTTACTCGAGCATTCCAAAAGGCTCTATCCGACGTAAGACCACGGCTCGATCATGCACAACGAGCGTGTGTCGCCAATACCACGCTACGAAGAAAAGTCACCACTACTACCAGAGAATGATGGCTCGTGTATTTGGGCCTAGCCGATTTCCAAGGGATACGATAGACACCAAGGCTCGACGAGGCTCCATTCATCGAGACGCACCAATACTACGAAGCATCAGGCTCATGTATAGAGACTTGGCGACTTCGAGGTGAGAAGTCTAACACCACGAGCGAGGGCATCGACGGCTTCACCAAACCATGATACGTCGGGCCCACCGATACAAACATTCAAGATTTCCTCCGAAGAGTGCAGCACCTCACAGACAGCCCTCACGACTTAACCCCGCGAACAAGAAAAGATTGCCGATGGTCCGCAAATTAATTAAATTAGATAATTATATTAAAATCACGCATGAATATGAATGTTGGGTCAGGTCGTCAACAACATTACAACTTTGTAATCATATTTTTTATGTCTTTTTCACGTATTTCCCCGGTTATACTTTATAGCTAGGGGTAGGTCAGGTATTTGCGCGTTACTCAGGTAACCATCATAAACCATTCTGGTTTTTTCTAGCAATTCGGTAAAGACGTCGAATGATATTATTTTCGCCTTCAGCAATATTCTCATTACTCAGAGACTAAACATTTAAATGAAAAATATCTTGCAAACCGATATTGCTTCAAAGATAAATAGTTCAATTTACGATCTTTACCAGCGACGAAAGAAGAATATCGGGTTACATAGGAAATGTTTTTTTTTCAACAACTACCTCCGAGAAGTTTCTTCTAAATATTTGGATGGAATAAATAAAGATAAGTGGTGCTCGTTCAAAGAAGCAATTCTATTTAGCTCGCCGATTTGTCACGGTTCCTAGAAAGGAAAAAAAAGGAGAAGACTCCGTGCTGGGAGAGAACAGAGGATTGCACGTTGTTGCTATGTCTCCACGACGGAGAAAGCCTCTGTACCAGTATACTCTTTAAGTAAGATAGAAGGAGAAGCGACCACGTGAGCGTGGCTGGTACGAACAAGGGAAGTCAAGAGCCACCCCGAAGGGGAGGTAGCACTGTTGCTAGCTCGCGGGCCAGCTACGGTACACGTGATCGTACCGAGAGAGTAGGGGAAGGGTGAGCCACCCGCGCAATGCATAGAACGTACGAGAAGGCCCACCACTCATCGATAGCCGAACTTTTCTCAACCAATGGGAAGAGAGCAATAAAAATCATGAGACAAACGCAATTCTTAGCCAAGAGTAGGGATAAAGAAAGAGAGAATAACCAAATAATAATTATTAACAATCGTTAATAATAACCATGTTTTCATGTTTTACAATAGCCAAATGTTACAATTATCGTAAAAGTTTAACCCGAAATTTGTTAATTTGACAAATGGAAAGGTTAAACAAATTAATTAACTAAGTTAATTAATTCACCATTTTATATTGAAAGCCGTTGAAAAACCATTAAGAATGAATACCAGAACACCCTGGTAGTTATGAAAGTTATAATGAATTTAAATTCAATTTAATTAGATCTGTCAAATCGATATCAATCGATATTTCACATATTATAGTAAAAACTGAATGAGAATGCACGAACAAGAGTGAAGAATGAGAGCGAAATATCAATAGAGTTCATTTTTAATATTTTTGGGTTTGATAATTAATTAATTCTTTATCAAGAAAATTTTCATTTTATCAAGTACTAAAATCCGTAATTTTCCACCTAAAAAGGTGATTCAAATTCTTTTTGGAACTTTGGAAATTTCCAAGTCGTATTCTTCGTTCGTGTTTGTTTGTGAAAATTGTCCCAAGTTTCATTTTTCCATTTATTAACTTCAGTGAAGTCATGAGATGTACGTATCTCAGATTATTATAGCCCTTCTGGCAATTATAGTGATCGTGTTAGCTTTTATTCTGTTGTGTGGAATCTCCGTTAAAATCACCGTAAATATCCGCGATTCAAGGGTCATACGTGAAAACCCCGTGGTACATTCGGGTGTACAGATTTATCCCTTGTCTACCCCGCGTCGAGTTTCTCGTATTAATCCGCGAGTTTAGTGAGAATTATCAATGTCGCGATAAATCCTCCCCTGATTGTCGTGATTCTCCTTAGCTGTTTTCTCGAAGTAATAGTTGCGATAATTTTGTACCTCCGCGCTTTTCGCTACTTTTCCTCCGAAAACCCTTCCGTTACCTCGCAAGAAGTCGCTACAACACCCAGTGCTCCCCTCGAATACTTTTGCCCGTATTGTAGCGATGGCCACCCTATTAATGAAAACGTTTAAATATCCCCTTTGCTAAAATTCATTGACCGAGATGAGGCCGGCTTCTCACGTAAAACAACGATTCGCGACATAACAATGTCTTGCACGAAACGTTCCCGGACGCTCAAATCCACGGATGTTTCTTCCACTACTGCCAAGTAATACATTCATTTCATAACATACCACCTTACCACGTTTAGCTTTGTACCTCGATAATAATGCAGATCTAATTAATCTATTAATATTATAAACCAATCATATTTAGGCTCTATATAGACGAGCTCAACAAACTGGCTTGCTTACCGCGATTAAGGGAAACGACGGAAGAGAGCGCGTATTGCGCCAACTCATGGCTTTGGCACTTTTGACTGACAGAGAAATCACGAACGCTTTTCATTTTATAACACTGAGCGTTCCCCTTGATGTCGCGCCCGTTTTTCGTCCGTATTTTGTGTACTATGAGCAACAGTGGCTCCAGAGAGTTACATCTGATCTCGTTAGCGTGTTCGGTCGTCTGCGCCGTACGAATAATGCCATCGAATCGTATCACAAGATGTTACTTGATAAGATGGCAACGCACCCACAAGTTTGGGTATGGACAAGTAAGCGTCGAAAACGTGTATATATACTTGCGTGCATAATTACGAACAATTTATACGATACAGAACATTTGGCGGAAGTTATCGCGATCGCGCATAGTGGTCTGCTTTCTCTCGAGCAAGGAAAACGAATAACGCGCATGCCAAAGTTAGCATCGATTCTCGATGAGAAAAAATTGAAACGGACGTGGGCTCAATTGGAAGATAACAAAATTACGCCTCGGGAATTTTTGATGAAAGCGAACCACTTTATTGGTTAGTTCAGACGGGACTTGGAGTACATCGTTCCCGAAAATGACGAAGCCGAGGTTGCCGACAACGGTCGAGCCAACCGTCTCGAGGCTGCGGATAATACCGCAAATACTGACTCCGAGGGCCCTGACAATCCTGACGACTCTTGCGATTCCAATGACGGTAAAAACATTACCTTCAAGTTTCAAGAGCGAATGTTCGTGTAAATAAGGGAGCAAGCGGACGAGCGGGTGAACGAGAAAGCAAATGAGAAAATGAACGTGCGAGCGAATGAGAGAATAAACGAGCGAGCGCGTAAGAGAATAAACGTGCCAGTGAATGACAGAATACACTGTGACGTAATTTTCAAGAATTACGCCCCAAAGGACACTATCATCGGCCACCTTTATAAATTTAGGCTATTTTCTCGTTATCGATAAAATTAAGAGTTGCGTAAGCTTATTTTTTTGTTAATTTTTAGTATAGTAGGAAAATACGCAAATTAAACATTTCTATTGTGGTTAGGGGTCGGTAATTACCGTGGATAGAGGCAGATTTCACTTGCCACCCGGTATTTACCGAAATTTCCCCCTTACGGTAATTTGCGAGGGAAGGTACAAAGGCTCGATCGTAGGATCGACGCTCCACAAGTGGTAAAGGAGGGGGAGAAATGTTTTAGAGGTCCGTTTTTATTTGGAAGGCCATATCCGTCTGGGATTGCGATCACCCAACGGCGTGGATTGCCCGATCGCATTTTCTTGTTATCTTTTCGCACATTGGTTGCCGTTCCCGAGTTACGTATATGTTTTCCCTTCGATCCTTCCGAAACCCGGAGAGTACCCCCACGCGATAGCCACCGCGGATAGGTAAATTACTAGGGTGACCACCTCCCTTTGTCACGCATTGACGTATCGTTATCTGATTGGCCCTTTGGAGTTTCGAGTTTCCGCATATCGCGAATATTAGGAGCTCCTCGTGACGGGAAGAGTAGAGTTCTCGCCGCGCTCTCAACCCAAACGGTGCTCTCTCTCTCCCTCAGCCTAGCGCTGCGTTCTCTCTTTCCCCCATGCTACCGACTATCGACGGGTCTCCGTAGATCCGTGCGCATTACCGAATTGTCTCGTTATCTTGCTATCTCTAGTTCTCGTGCGCTCTCTCGTTCTCGCTTCCATTCACATGTGTTCTCGCCTTTGGGACTCGTTCTCGTTCTCGCGCGCTCCCTGGCTACCGCTCACGTGCATTACCGATGCATTGTTATTCCTCCCTGTGCATTACATATTCCGGGTGGTGATTTTTCCCATGCGCCACCAGTTCGATATTTTGTATTATATCCCTTGGCGTTATCGATCTAATTTTCCCGGGATACTATAGCGGTTTACCCAGAGCTTTCGCAACGTGATACCGATGTTTACTCGTCCTCGTAAGCGATCCCTGAGTTTTCGAGTGCCTTGCTACCCGCTTCCGCTACGCCGCATGTTATTCGCTTACGCGTTCTCCATCTCGGTGAGTAATTTATAATTTTGTTTGTACACTACCTACCGGTTTTGCTATTAACGCCTTATGTGGAGGATATCGCTATCTACGCTATCTGGAAATTCATCGGCAGCTATCTCTATTTTCCCGAACGCTTTATACCCCATCGAGTGTTCTCTTCCGATTGTGTCCGAGCTCTCTCTCTCGCGCTAACGATGATTATTTTGTATATAGGTAGGAACTCTGTATTAGGATGAATTTATTCAATAGTGGAACACGTACACCAGAACCCGACTTCTTTATTTAAAATTCCTTTCATTGACTTCGGGCTATCACCCCACACCCTCTCTCCACAACTTAGCACACTGAGCGAATCGGGTATACCGTAACCGACCTCTCTGTCTCCGGGACTGATTAGTTTCCGATTTCGCGGGTTACGTTTACGTTCGGATTTTTGGCGGTTTGTCTATTCCGCCGGTAATTAAAGATAGGCTGGCGCCCAACGGCTCTCGCGGTCCCGGTAGATAGGGAGAAAGGGCGAAGTTGTGCGTGACTTCAAAATCACGTTACAATTTGGCGCCCAACGTGGGGCCCGAAGTCATTGAAAGGGGTAATTAATTTCTTAATTTTTGGTTTTGCTTTCACGTTTCCGAAGATTGCGGTTCTGCTACGTGTTCCCACTTTAATCGTTGCTAACTAAGACTTTTTGAGAGAAATAACGTTACCGAAGATATTACGAGACGTAAAATTAATAATAATAGGTATAGTATAGATTTTATCAGATGAAGATAAAACTCATCTGTGTTACCGAAGGATTGCTCTCTACAAAAAAAAAAGGGCGCATAACAACCGCTATCTGACACGAAAATTCCTATAGGATTCGCCATCCTACGTTATCTGTGGAAAAAAAAAGGAAAGGAGAGAGAAGCGAACGTGAATGTTCGACGACGGTAGCGTTACCTCTGTGTCGCTAGCAATAGCATCAGACGGACCGCAATACCTGACATTGCTACCGATATATTCCATGGGTACAAGACATAATAATTGTCCTACAACTCGCGTAGGGAAAAGAAAATCAACGACGATTCAGTACGAACGCTTCTCACGAGGCGACGTAAACATTTCGAGTTTCCGAGGAACCGATTCACCTACGTGCGAGGGTATTGTTCTCGATGTTATCGCTCGACGCCGTTTTGCGGGTTAGCGCTCAAGGGTACCGCGGATGTAAACATCCGAGGGCCTCAGCTACCGCACACGCGCCCCCCCCCCCCCCCCGTTCGCAAGACGATCTATTGTCTCGTATCGTTCCCGTGTGTTCAGTGGCTGCTCGGAGCGCCAATAATTCGCGAATTTCCATACGAAGACGAAGAATTGTCGAGGAGGGGTACCGCCCCTACGCTAGACTTTGCGGGGAATATTCCTATATACTGGGATGTCCCGCTGGGCCCTCAATCAGTAGTGATCGATTCGTCGAGTCGAACGAACCTTCGAGAGCTCTACACTCGGGACTCCTAAGTCTTGCGATCCCGGTCGTTCCTACCATATAGACAGTGCTACCTACTGTTCTCGTGCTACCGTATATTACGACGGACTACGGCGAAGCGCTATCGACCTCTTGGATTCACAGGAACGCTACCGGTGAGTACTATCTTCGCTAATTACCGGTGTTATCACGTAAGACACCCTTATACTTTCCTGCGTTCTCTGATTTCGGGCTATTATCAATCAATATAGTCCCGCGTTCTCGTTGAGACAAGCAATCTAGCATTACCTGTGCGTTATCGTTACCAAGGCACACGCTTTCTTGCGTTACCTTACTGTCTCAGTGTTACCGTTCGGAAATCCGCGTTCCCTGACCGATTAAGTCAACAGTCCTCATCGATCGCATACCTCGTATTGACCTCGGCGTCTCCGTTGTTCTCTTGCAAAAAAAAAAAAAAAAAAAAAAAATTTTAACATGAGCGACGATAGACCGGACGAGTCGACGGGAACAAAGCCCAAGATAAAGGCGAAGGCCGATGAGTTGCTTGGCGCTGTAGGCGGCGAGGATCCGCGAACTACAGTCTCCGCGGTTGCTCCCGAACCTCGCTCGCCCCCGACCACGCTGTCGCAACACGCGCAAACCGAACCCATAGGGCTGCCAGTGTTACCGAAAAAACGTAGCTCGGTGAAACGGGCGAAAAATCACCCCGAAGTTACCGTTACCCACGCCACCCCGACACAGAACGCGACCGATACACGAACTCCTCAGGAACAACTAGAAGATGACGCACTTTCAAATGCCTCAAGCTATGTGTCGTTCAGAGGAGCCCGGAGCGAAGCGTTACGTACTCCTACGGCTAATATTACGCGAGAACCCGGACTAACCAACGCGACTCAGGACCCTCCGCCAATCCAAACTCGCGACATTACACGTAACCGCGTCCTTCCCAATCGTGTCGATTATCATCTGTCCGATGACGATCTCGACGGTCCCTTCGGCCGGCCGTTAACGGCTGCCGCGCTATTAAATACGATGAAACGATGGGACTTATCTTTCTCGGGAAGACGTGGAGAAGACGTTGAGGATTTTCTCACGCGGATCGACGAAGGCCGTGCATTCTTACCGGTTCGAGACAACGAGCTATTGAAAGCTCTCCCGTTCTTTTTGCGCAATGCTGCTCTCGTGTGGTACCGTGGCCACGCTCACGAATTTCAAAATTGGGATGTTGCGAAAAGCGCGTTTCGTCGTTATTACGGTGATCCCGATTACCAGATCGCGCTTCGCGAAGAAATCACCGATCGTACGCAGGCCGATGGGGAAAAGGTCGGAGATTATTTAGCGTGCATGCGCGGATTGTTTTCGCGTACGTCTCCGCGTTGGGGAGACCGAG
This sequence comes from Cryptus armator, assembly GCA_963971235.1. NCBI lineage: Eukaryota > Metazoa > Arthropoda > Insecta > Hymenoptera > Ichneumonidae > Cryptus > Cryptus armator. Next base: position 11,393,938 of record OZ020234.1, read on the forward strand.
AACAGGTGCGATACACGCACCGGAACATGTTACCTGAGTATCGAGTTGCTATCGCCATTACCGAAGAAACAACTATGGATGGGTTAGAGACCGCGGCGATACGGCACGAGAAAATTCTCGAAAGCGCCAGCACTCGCCGTCCACCCCCGAAACCCGAACATTCGTTATGTCCGAGCTTCGCGTATAGGGGACAAACGAATACCTTCCGACCGGATAATCGAAAATCGTTCTTCAAAGCTCACGCAGTTGGTGAAGAACAGGATTACGCGGAAGATGACGAAAACCCTCTCGTTAATGCCGATTGCGAACATTTAGAAGCGTTAAGAGATCCGCGCTTATCTCGCGGAAAACCACGACCTCAGTCGCGACCAACGTCACGACGCGTTACCGGAACGAGAAACCCGGCTGCGCCACTCGCCTGGACGGCCACGCTACCGTCACCGATACCGTCGACCAAGACTTGCGCTACCGAGACTCCGCGAACCCCGGAGACGAAAAACCCAGACCAATCACAAACCGTGAATAATTCTCGTCCCTCTCAATCGAACGCGACCGAAGCCCTCTGCTGGAACTGTCGAACACCCGGTCATAGACATCGCGATTGCCCCGCGCAAAGGCGAGTCTTTTGCTATCGATGTAGTTACTCCGGAGTAACGACACAAAATTGTCCGTATTGCAGTCCGGGAAACGAGCGTTGAGGCGGGTAGATCCGGTACACGCGCCTCACCCCTCTGACAAACCGGAGGACCACGAGCTACACTCTCGCGTTGCTATCTCGATCAACGAAAAATCGCGCTCTCTTAATACTATCGACGTGTCGGTTCCGGCGGTCGAGAAATCGACCGAATCAACCCTCGTTGCGCTACCTTTAACCGAAGATCACGCGCTACCTTTAACCGAAGATCATGCGTTACCTTTAACCGAAGATCACGCGCTACCTTTAACCGAAGATCAAGCGTTACCTTTAACCGAAGATCACGCGCTACCTTTAACCGAAGATCATGCGTTACCTTTAGCCGAAGATCACGCGCTACTGTTAACCAAAGATCGGGCGCTAACGACTCAGGGACCGGTGGAGCCAACGAACACGAGAACTAACGCAGACGAAGAATCGTGTTCATTCTACGTAGACATAGAGATTGACGGTTACACGGTTAGAGCTCTCGTAGATTCCGGTGCCACCCGTACGTTTGCAGGAGTCGCTGGCCTAAGATTATTCTCACTAGTAGGTCTAACCCTGTGGGTAGTACCCCCTCGGAAAATACTCCTTGCCGCAGGTCAAGTCGAAATAGTCCGTCAAGCCACCATGTTCTCGTGCACGCTTCAGGGTCGGCAAACGGAGGCCACCGCTTTTCTGATGCCGAAGTTGACGGAGGATTTCATTCTCGGAATGGATTTCTTGCGAGCCGCCCGTATGGTCATAGATTTCTACGGCCGGACATGGCATTACCGCGATACGCCCAATGTCCTCCACACCTTCGTTCCCGTTGAACGCGCTTCCCGCGTAATAATGTGCTTTGGATTGCGCACCCCGATAGCTACCGAATCCGACCAACTGCAAGAACTCCTCAATACCGAGTTACCATGTGCTACCGATACACCGGGATTAACGTCATTGACCGCGCATAACATCGACATCGGCGACAATCCACCAATTCGGCAAAAGCCATACCCCGTGACTCCCGTGATTCGCGATATCATGTGGAAAGAAGTCGATACGATGCTACGAGATGACATTATCGAAGCTTCCCAAAGCGACTGGTCAAGTCCGGTCGTAATGGTGAAAAAGCCCAACGGGAAGTATCGATTCTGCATCGACTTCCGAAAAGTTAACGGCGTTACCAAGAAGGATGCCTATCCAATCCCCAACATGACGGGAATCCTCGATGAGCTTCGGCAAGCTCACTACATCACAACCCTCGATTTAAGTCAGGCGTATTTTCAAATACCGCTGACGCCCGAATCGCGAGAAGTTACCGCGTTCGTCGTACCCGGTCGAGGATTATTTCATTTTAAACGGATGCCTTACGGGTTGACCAACGCTCCCGCGACTTTTCAGCGGTTGCTCGATCGGCTCGTTGGTACAGAGATGTACCCTCACGTTTTTGTTTATCTCGACGATATCATCATTGTCACACAAACGTTCGAGGAACATCTACACTGGTTACGACGCGTACTACAAAAGATTCGTGCTGCAGGGCTAACGGTGAATCGAGAAAAATGTGAGTTCTGTCGTTCAGAAGTTCGCTATCTGGGGTTCGTTGTGAACTTCGACGGACTCCAAGTCGATCCCGGGAAGATCGCCGCGGTTATCGACTTTCCCATTCCGCGAAACTTGAAGCAACTTCGACGTTTCCTCGGCATGGCGTCATGGTACCGAAGGTTACCCGGTTATGGTTGGTATATGGTTATCTCGGACTTTGCCACCATCGCCGAACCATTGACACGGCTAACGAAGAAGGATCAAGCATGGATCTGGAACGACGAGCAGCAAAAGGCTTTAGACGCTCTAAAAACCGCGCTCACCTCAGCACCAACGTTAGCTTGTCCGAATTTTTAACTACCCTTCACTCTGCAGACCGACGCGAGCAGCGTAGGACTCGGAGCTGTGTTAACGCAAATTATGGACGGTGAGGAACGCGTCATCGCATACGCGAGTCGCGCGCTAACGGATCCCGAAAAGAAATACACGGTTACCGAGCAAGAGTGTCTCGCTGTTATCTGGGCGATTCGAAAGAATCGGTGTTATCTCGAGGGCTACACCTTCACGGTGATTACCGATCACAGCAGCTTACGTTGGTTGCATAATCTGAAGAATCCGACAGGTAGGTTAGCTCGATGGGCGTTAGAACTCATGGACTATAATTTCGCTATCGTCCATCGCAAGGGTGCATTACATCACGTACCTGATGCGCTCTCTCGAGCCCCGGAAGGTCACGAGACTTTGAATCGGATGCAACTCACGGATGATAAATGGTATTCCCGGCGTTACCGCGATGTGCAGCGTGCTCCCGACCGGTTTCCCGACTGGAAAATCGACCACGGTCACCTTTACTGCCATCGACCCTCGGAATTCATTTCCATCGAACTCGAGGATATCGACGCATGGAAGCTCGTGTTACCGCGCGAATTTCGAGACCGAGCGATTACGGAATCACACGCACTACCGCAAGCCGGCCATTTGGGAATGGACAAAACCTATCGCCGATTGGCCAACCAATATTATTGGCCGAACATGCTTAAAGACGTGATCAGTTTTGTGAAATACTGCGATATCTGTCAGCGTTGCAAGGTCGAACAGACTCGACCAGCGGGGTTAATGGGCCGACGTATCGTCGAGGAGCCATGGACTTCAATTGCGGCTGATATCATGGGTTCCGTCACTCGTAGTAGAGCGGGCTTCTCTTACATTCTCGTGATTCAAGATCTCTTCATGAAGCTGAAACTAGCGGGCAGTTCAGCGGGCAGTTCGCCGCGCGAGCAGCGGTTCTCAGGCGCTACCGTAGCCCTCTTTTCGCTGTTCGCTAGTCGCTGTTCGCTGTTCGCAAATTCGCTGTTAATTTTTTCTATAGTTCGACACAATCAACTAAGCATATATGCCAAGTTTCAAACAATGTACACCTCTCCGAGCCGAGAAAAAAAATGTTTATTAACCATTTAAGGCCTCAGCCGACTTCTCGAGATACCCTTTTGTTTATCGAGGTGTACATTCGCTGTTAATTTTTTCTATAGTTCGGCACAATCAACTAAGCATATGTGCCAAGTTTCAAACAATGTACACCTCCCTGAGCCGAGAAAAAAATGTTTATTAACAATTTTACGGCCTCAGCGGGCTATCTCGAGATGCCCTTTTGTTTATCGAAGTGTACATTCGCTGATAATTTTGTCTATCGTTCGGCACAGTCAACTGAGTATATATGCCAAGTTTCAAACAATGTACACCTCCTCGAGCCGAGAAAAAAAATGTTTATTAACAATTTTAAGGCCTCAGCGGACTATCTCGAGATCCCCTTTTGTTTATCGAAGTGTACATTCGCTGATAATTTTTTCTATAGTTCGGCATAGTCAACTGAGTATACGTGCCAAGTTTCAAACAAAGTACACCTCCCCGAGCCGAGAAAAAAAATGTTTATTAACAATTTTAAGTGCTCAGCCGACTATCTCGAGATCCCCTTTTGTTTATCGAAGTGTACAATCGCTGATAATTTTTTCTATAGTTCGGCATAGTCAACTGAGTATATGTGCCAAGTTTCAAACAATGTACACCTCCTCGAGCCGAGAAAAAAAATGTTTATTAACAATTTTAAGGCCTCAGCCGAATATCTCGAGATCCCCTTTTGTTTATTGAAGTGTACATTCGCTGATAATTTTTTCTATAGTTCGGCATAGTCAACTGAGTATACGTGCCAAGTTTCAAACAAAGTACACCTCCCCGAGCCGAGAAAAAAAATGTTTATTAACAATTTTAAGTGCTCAGCCGACTATCTCGACATCCCCTTTTGTTTATCGAAGTGTACATTCGCTGATAATTTTTTCTATAGTTCGGCATAGTCAACTGAGTATATGTGCCAAGTTTCAAACAAAGTACACCTCCCCGAGCCGAGAAAAAAAATGTTTATTGAAAAATTTTTATTTTATTTTGACTATCTCGAGATGCCCTTTTGTTTATCGAGGTGTACATTCGCTGTTAATTTTTTCTATAGTTCGGCACAGTCAACTAAGCATATGTGCCAAGTTTCAAACAATGTACACCTCCCCAAGCCGAGAAAAAAAAATGTTTATTAACAATTTTAAGGCCTCAGCGGACTATCTCGAGATGCCATTTTGAGTCCCTTTGAGGGACTTAAAATTGCCACTAAACATTTTTTTTCTCGGCTCGGGAAGGTGTACCTTGTTTGAAACTTGGCACATATGCTTAGTTGACTGTGCCGAACTATAGAAAAAATTATCAGCGAATGTACACTTCGATAAACAAAAGGGCATCTCGAGATAGCCCGCTGGGACCTTAAAATTGTTAATAAACATTTTTTTTTCTCGGCTCGGGGAGGTGTACATTGTTTGAAACTTTGCACATATGCTTAGTTGACTGTGCCGAACTATAGAAAAAATTATCAGCGATTGTACACTTCGATAAACAAAAGGGGATCTCGAGATAGTCGGCTGAGCACTTAAAATTGTTAATAAACATTTTTTTTCTCGGCTCAGGGAGGTGTACATTGTCTGAAACTTGGTACATATGCTTAGTTGACTGTGCCGAACTATAGAAAAAATTAACAGCGAATGTACACCTCGATAAACAAAAGGGCATCTCGAGATAGTCAAAATAAAATAAAAATTTTTCAATAAACATTTTTTTTCTCGGCTCGGGGAGGTGTACTTTGTTTGAAACTTGGCACATATACTCAGTTGACTATGCCGAACTATAGAAAAAATTATCAGCGAATGTACACTTCGATAAACAAAAGGGGATCTCGAGATAGTCGGCTGAGGCCTTAAAATTGTTAATAAACATTTTTTTTCTCGGCTCGAGGAGGTGTACATTGTTTGAAACTTGGCACATATACTCAGTTGACTATGCCGAAGTATAGAAAAAATTATCAGCGATTGTACACTTCGATAAACAAAAGGGGATCTCGAGATAGTCGGCTGAGCACTTAAAATTGTTAATAAACATTTTTTTTCTCGGCTCGGGGAGGTGTACTTTGTTTGATACTTGGCACGTATACTCTGTTGACTATGCCGAACTATAGAAAAAATTATCAGCGAATGTACACTTCGATAAACAAAAGGGGATCTCGAGGTATTCGGCTGAGGCCTTAAAATTGTTAATAAACATTTTTTTTCTCGGCTCGAGGAGGTGTACATTGTTTGAAACTTGGCACATATACTCAGTTGACTATGCCGAACTATAGAAAAAATTATCAGCGATTGTACACTTCGATAAACAAAAGGGGATCTCGAGATAGTCGGCTGAGCACTTCAAATTGTTAATAAACATTTTTTTTCTCGGCTCGGGGAGGTGTACTTTGTTTGAAACTTGGCACGTATACTCAGTTGACTATGCCGAACTATAGAAAAAATTATCAGCGAATGTACACTTCGATAAACAAAAGGGGATCTCGAGATATTCGGCTGAGGCCTTAAAATTGTTAATAAACATTTTTTTTCTCGGCTCGAGGAGGTGTACATTGTTTGAAACTTGGCACATATACTCAGTTGACTATGCCGAAGTATAGAAAAAATTATCAGCGATTGTACACTTCGATAAACAAAAGGGGATCTCGAGATAGTCGGCTGAGCACTTAAAATTGTTAATAAACATTTTTTTTCTCGGCTCGGGGAGGTGTACTTTGTTTGAAACTTGGCACGTATACTCAGTTGACTATGCCGAACTATAGAAAAAATTATCAGCGAATGTACACTTCGATAAACAAAAGGGGATCTCGAGATATTCGGCTGAGGCCTTAAAATTGTTAATAAACATTTTTTTTCTCGGCTCGAGGAGGTGTACATTGTTTGAAACTTGGCACATATACTCAGTTGACTATGCCGAACTATAGAAAAAATTATCAGCGATTGTACACTTCGATAAACAAAAGGGGATCTCGAGATAGTCGGCTGAGCACTTAAAATTGTTAATAAACATTTTTTTTCTCGGCTCGGGGAGGTGTACTTTGTTTGAAACTTGGCACGTATACTCAGTTGACTATGCCGAACTATAGAAAAAATTATCAGCGAATGTACACTTCGATAAACAAAAGGGGATCTCGAGATAGTCCGCTGAGGCCTTAAAATTGTCAATAAACATTTTTTTTCTCGGCTCGAGGAGGTGTACATTGTTTGAAACTTGGCACATATACTCAGTTGACTGTGCCGAACGATAGAAAAAATTATCAGCGAATGTACACTTCGATAAACAAAAGGGCATCTCGAGATAGCCCGCTGAGGCCGTAAAATTGTTAATAAACATTTTTTTTCTCGGCTCGGGGAGGTGTACATGGTTTGAAACTTGGCACATATGCTTAGTTGATTGTGCCGAACTATAGAAAAAATTAACAGCGAATGTACACCTCGATAAACAAAAGGGTATCTCGAGAAGTCGGCTGAGGCCTTAAATGGTTAATAAACATTTTTTTTCTCGGCTCGGAGAGGTGTACATTATTTGAAACTTGGCATATATGCTTAGTTGATTGTGTCGAACTATAGAAAAAATTAACAGCGAATTTGCGAACAGCGAACAGCGACTAGCGAACAGCGAAAAGAGGGCTACGGTAGCGCCTGAGAACCGCTGCTCGCGCGGCGAACTGCCCGCTGAACTGCCCGCTAGTTTCAGCTTCATGATCTCTTCACCAAATGGATAGAAGTTTTACCTTTACGGCGCGCTACCGGTAAACGTATCGCCGAGTGTCTCGAAGACGATGTTATCTGTCGTTGGGGGGCTCCGCGAACACTGTTAACGGATAATGGTACGGAATTTGTAAATAAGAATATCCGCGAGCTTGTCCAACGAACCGGTATACGCCATCGCACCACGCCGCCGTATCACCCACAAGCTAACCCGGTGGAACGCGTCAATCGCGTTCTGAAAATGATGCTACGTGCATTCATCGAAGTAGATCAGCGAGATTGGGACATCCACTTGCATGAATTTCGTTTCGCATATAATAGTGCGCACCACGGATCTCTCCAGAGCACCCCAGCATTCGCAAATTTTGGACGAGAACCGTTACCGGCAATTTCCATGAGACGAGGACTCGAAGGCGATCTCGACATCGTACCGAGAGAACCGCAAGAGTGGATCGAGCGTATGAAACGACTCGAAACACTCCGGAAAGCCTTCGTACACGCTCTCGAAGAAGCTCACCACCAACAAGCTCACTACTACAATTTGCGACATCGTGATCGAGAGTTTAACGTCGGCGAACTCGTACTGAGAAGATCCCATCCGCTATCGAACGCGGCACGAAACTTTTCCGCAGCGCTAGCGAAACCGTTTGAAGGGCCTTACGTAATATCAAAGAAACTGTCACGCATACGATACGAGCTAACTGATCTCGCGGGACGCTTTCAAGGCGTTATCTCGATACAGGACCTAAAACCTTACCGATCTCGTCTGCCTTCCGACTAACCAAAATTCGAAGGGAATAGACGCATTACCGAGTTCACGTGTTATCGACAAGACCCGTGCTACCTTCTCCTCGTTACCTCATACGCACGCACCTTCTGCTATCTCTCAAACTCTTGACGTGTTAACTTGATGTATGGTAATCATAGCTGTGCTCTCGAATCTGCTTGCCTATCTAGATTATCCAGTACGAAACGATGGAGCGCAGCCCGTACACCGACCGACTTCTAACAACCATCGAAGGAGCAATGGCAGATCTTGGGTGTCCAGTCGTTCCCGACGAGTCAATCGAGGACACGATGGAGGCGAATGATGACGACGACGTCCTTACCATTCCCTTGGACAGCCCACCGCCCCCGGAAGAGACCGGGACAGACATCCATGGTTCCAACAAGTCACCAACGGTCGTTGCTAGCGGGACGCCGACCCCGGCATCGCGAGGGTCGCCCTGGATTCCGGTACACCCCTTTGTCGGAGTGTTGTGGAGGACGGAACGCCGTCATCCCGGCTTAATCGCCGCTATCGAGAGAGCCGCTCGCAACATGGTCATGGACCGGGAAGAAACTGGGGACCCCCGCGTTCCTCCGTTCCCGGCGTGTCCCGAGGACGATAGTACGTCGAGCAGCTCTCGATCGAGCACCTCGAGCTCGTCAAGTTCTTCCAGCTCATCCAGTGCCTCGAGTGATTCCAGCTAACGGACGGTCATTGAACGCCCCAAGAGCGCGGCATCGACTCGGGCGAAACCGAGAGTCATATCTATCGAAACAATGGTCCCACCAATCGCGCTCTCGCGAGCCGGTTCGGAAGAATGTCTAGTGATACAAGACCCCGCAGACGATATGTTCCCAAGTTCGGGCGAATATTCGCCAACACCCGCTGCCGAGATCGAAACGGAACTACCGACCGGACTGAGGTATCAAATCAACGAGCTACCGGTGGATACCCCTCCAACTACTCCAACACCATCGTGTACAATCGCTCAACAGGGACTTACGGCCTCGTACTACGAGTACTCCGCTGCTCCGATCGTTACGTGCTACGACTGTGGTCGACGAGGACATTCCCGAAGAAACTGTCCGAATCCTACAGGGGACCTTATATGTTTTGGATGCGGCCGACACCACGTTACGTTGCGTACGTGTCCAACGTGTACCGAGTCTTGGATGCAACGGGGTCCATATGTCGAGAGTTTGGGGTGTAACGTACCAAGAACTCAGATTCCGCAAGCCTTACGGCAGATGAGGGCGTCGCGAGCCAGAAGGAACGTCGTTACCGCTCAAGGACATCCAGAGCGCACCCGACACTACCCGGCAAGCACCCAAGATCCAGATTCTCGCCGTCCAAGGTCACCGGAGGAATGGACGACACGAGCTCACGATCCTCGGTATCAACAGTGGATCCCCGGAGATCGTCATCAATCCTATGGGCTTCCCGCAACTACAACTCGTGAATACCGAGGCCACAACGAGCCGCCGAATTCGTGGCATTAAGGACTTAGTGACGGCCGTTATCGTTCTGTGTTATCTGACGTTTCTTTGCGACTTTGCTGTGTTATCGACCAAAGTTTGACGACTCGCTTTGACAATTGTCATTGTTTTCGACGAATGTTACCGTTATTTTCCATGCTGTGTTATCTGTATCGTATATCCGGGAGGTGTTATCTGAAATTCCATGCTGTGTTACCGTACCCAAAACAAATTTTTTTTTATTTATCGGAAAATTCCATGCAGTGCTATCGAGAAGATGAACGATTATTTTTTTTATTATTTCCGGATGTGTTACCGCTGAAATTCACTATTGTTTGATTCATCTAAAGATCTGAAGATCCCCTTTTTTTTGTTTTTCTCGAGTTACGGCCAATACTGTCGGTTATTTTGAACCGCGTTATCGAGTTAATGACAATGACGTCAATTTTCTGTTTCAAATATGATTCTTCCACTGTGCCATATGAGGTTAAAACTACGTTCCCTATAGAGTTTCAGCTAATTGATTAGTATTAATTCAGCAAACACCCTAAAAATCGTCCCGATTAGAGTTAAAGATAGAATCGGTATTATTCGCCGCGTTACCGAGAGGAGGAAACTCCCGACTGAGATTTTGACGGCAAACAACAAAAAAAACTACCACTGACTGATTACTTCATAATTACAATAAGAATAGCCGTAGCGTTATCGATTGTGATACTAGAACTTGGATTGTGATACCCAGTTCGAAATAGTTGTAATAAAACGAAGGACCAAGTTTGCTATACACAGTGTTCTCCTTGGGATACCTCAGGGGGTGGGTTCGAGTTTGTTTCAGATCCAACGACCGGACGGACTCGGCTGCTACCACCAACGTAATCCGATATGGACCGGTCAAGGAGGGGGGAGTTGTGACGTAATTTTCAAGAATTACGCCCCAAAGGACACTATCATCGGCCACCTTTATAAATTTAGGCTATTTTCTCGTTATCGATAAAATTAAGAGTTGCGTAAGCTTATTTTTTTGTTAATTTTTAGTATAGTAGGAAAATACGCAAATTAAACATTTCTATTGTGGTTAGGGGTCGGTAATTACCATGGATAGAGGCAGATTTCACTTGCCACCCGGTATTTACCGAAATTTCCCCCTTACGGTAATTTGCGAGGGAAGGTACAAAGGCTCGATCGTAGGATCGACGCTCCACAAGTGGTAAAGGAGGGGGAGAAATGTTTTAGAGGTCCGTTTTTATTTGGAAGGCCATATCCGTCTGGGATTGCGATCACCCAACGGCGTGGATTGCCCGATCGCATTTTCTTGTTATCTTTTCGCACATTGGTTGCCGTTCCCGAGTTACGTATATGTTTTCCCTTCGATCCTTCCGAAACCCGGAGAGTACCCCCACGCGATAGCCACCGCGGATAGGTAAATTACTAGGGTGACCACCTCCCTTTGTCACGCATTGACGTATCGTTATCTGATTGGCCCTTTGGAGTTTCGAGTTTCCGCATATCGCGAATATTAGGAGCTCCTCGTGACGGGAAGAGTAGAGTTCTCGCCGCGCTCTCGACCCAAACGGTGCTCTCTCTCTCCCTCAGCTTAGCGCTGCGTTCTCTCTTTCCCCCATGCTACCGACTATCGACGGGTCTCCGTAGATCCGTGCGCATTACCGAATTGTCTCGTTATCTTGCTATCTCTAGTTCTCGTGCGCTCTCTCGTTCTCGCTTCCATTCACGTGTCTTCTCGCCTTTGGGACGCGTTCTCGTTCTCGCGCGCTCCCTGGCTACCGCTTACGTGCATTACCGATGCATTGTTATTCCTCCCTGTGCATTACATATTCCGGGTGGTGATTTTTCCCATGCGCCACCAGTTCGATATTTTGTATTATATCCCTTGGCGTTATCGATCTAATTTTCCCGGGATACTATAGCGGTTTACCCAGAGCTTTCGCAACGTGATACCGATGTTTACTCGTCCTCGTAAGCGATCCCTGAGTTTTCGAGTGCCTTGCTACCCGCTTCCGCTACGCCGCATGTTATTCGCTTACGCGTTCTCCATCTCGGTGAGTAATTTATAATTTTGTTTGTACACTACCTACCGGTTTTGCTATTAACGCCTTATGTGGAGGATATCGCTATCTACGCTATCTGGAAATTCATCGGCAGCTATCTCTATTTTCCCGAACGCTTTATACCCGATCGAGTGTTCTCTTCCGATTGTGTCCGAGCTCTCTCTCTCGCGCTAACGATGATTATTTTGTATATAGGTAGGAACTCTGTATTAGGATGAATTTATTCAATAGTGGAACACGTACACCAGAACCCGACTTCTTTATTTAAAATTCCTTCCATTGACTTCGGGCTATCACCCCACACCCTCTCTCCACAACTTAGCACACTGAGCGAATCGGGTATACCGTAACCGACCTCTCTGTCCCCGGGACTGATTAGTTTCTGATTTCGCGGGTTACGTTTACGTTCGGATTTTTGGCGGTTTGTCTATTCCGCCGGTAATTAAAGATAGGCTGGCGCCCAACGGCTCTCGCGGTCCCGGTAGATAGGGAGAAAGGGCGAAGTTGTGCGTGACTTCAAAATCACGTTGCAACACATGCGAGAGAACGAAAGAATAAACGTGAGAATGAATGAGAGAATGAGCGAGCGCGTGAATGATAGGGTGAACTTGCGAGAAAATGAAATAATGAACGTACGAGCGAATGAGAGACATTTCATCCATCTTTTCCATCCTAATCTGTCCTCACTTATTCCCTCCTGTAAAATTCCCTGTAATCCCGTTTAGCTGAAGTTGAAATAGAAGCCGAAGTCGAAGTCGAAGCCGTAGCCGAAGCCGGAGCCAATGGCCCAACGCTTAGTGCAGAAGACTATGCTACGGCCATGGAATTCCTCGAGGGTCTCGAAGAAGATCTGGATTGGTAGTTTATCGAGAGCGTCGATCGGCAGTCGAAAAACTGATCGAGCGGAAATGTTGCGCGAGAGAGAATAATTTTTTTTTTTTTACGAGACGAGAATTTTTTTTTTGTTTGTTTTTTTCTGCTTGAATTTATTCACCGATTCGCCGATTCGTATGTCGTATCGAGAGTTGTGATGTCGCCGGTTCGACTCCGACTGTCGTAGTTCGCCGAATCAGAGGAGATGAGCGGCACGATCGCCGTTCAAATTCTGAAGAATACAAAATCGATAAACAACCAAAGAAAAAAAAATATATATATATGACGCGTGCTTATAGCAGAGAGTTTAAATGCGGTATGTGCCCAACAAATAATGGTGCAGTACTCGATTTGAGTCGGATGGCGTTACGTGTCGTGGCTCACGTCGCGATCGTCTCGGAAGCTGGTGTAAACTTTGTTTTGTCTCGTTTCGAAGTTACCCATTTTGACATACCCAAATTCCGCGTGGGTCGAAAAAAAATAAAAATAATCTCACATGTACATATACCTACGAGAAACATGTTTGTCGCAGTAAAAAGTTGTACTTTATTCTGTCGTTAAAATTTTTTTAAATCTTCGTTTGTTATTATTATCTGTTATAAGCTTTTGCGTTGCATCCATTATGGTGTTCAGACTATTATGGTGTTCGGACTATTATACGTTCGGACTTATGACCGCTCGGTCTTTTGACCTTTCGGTCTTTTGACCGTTCGATCTTGTGTCCGTTCGAACTTACGACTGTTCAGTCTTGGGTCCGTTCGGACATGTGTTCGTTCGGTCCTACGACCATTCAGTGTTTTGACCGTTCGGTATTGTGTCTGTTCGGACGTGTGTCCGTTCACACGTTTGTCGGTTCGCACGTGTGTCCGTTCGGACGTGCGTCCGTTCGCACGTGTGTCCGTTCGGACGTGCGTCCGTTCGGAATTTTGACCATTCGGTCTTATGAGCATTCAGTCTTGTGTTCGTTCGGTCTTGTGTATCGTTCGGGCTTATGACAGCACCCCGCCAGTCCGCTAAATGTTTGTCGATTTCTTCGATTTTATTCCCCGAAAAGATTTCGTATTTCATCCGGTTTACGAAATATTGACAAGAAACTAATAATTAGTATTTGACTTGTAGCGTATCGAGAGTTAATGGATGCAACTCCTCATGAAGAAGAGGAACTTATCGAGATGGCCGATAGTGTGGAGCGCCAATATCAGCATGAGGCCCATGTACCATGAAAATCAGTTGTGGGAGTGCCGCCGTTGTAACCCCGGCCTAATGAGGGCCGTGGAAGACGATTAAATCACAGAGCGTGCAGACTTGCAAGCATCAGGGAAAGAAGAAGAAGAAGAAGAAGAAGAGAAAGATTTGTCGAGAACGGAGGAACAGTCTGTATTAGAACAAACAGTGGCTGATAAAGAAGAAGAAGAAGAAGACGAGGAAGAAAATCAGCTATGGGATTTTCCAATAGTTAGCGTGTGAAATGCGACAAACCCAAGAACCCCGAGATCACAGTTGGTTTCACGATCTGACGACCGATGACAATACAGGTAAATATACATTAATTTTGATTTCGGCGATATAGTAAGTTGAATTATTTTGTAGCACGGCAACTGGTAACCACTTTAATTGATGATGAAGATGAAGATGCTTAAACTGCTTCACCAGGTACTAGCAATAATTCAACAAATTTCAAAAACAATAAATTGATCTCATAAGGCAATACCTTTTACAGAAATACAAACGGGCGCTGGCAGAACGCGCACTGCGACGAGAACCCCAGCATTCGGCGACGTGCAGCCACCGGGCATGCGAATCGAGATCGTGCACAACACCAGACGTTATTTTAAACGCTTTAAACTTCGAGGCCAAGAGACTACGTTGCGCATACGTAGGCCCAGAAACAAATATCATAGAGTGGCTCGAGGGTGCGTTCCGCGATCTATTAACATATATTACTAGCTCCTGTGAGGGCGGCGATTATGCTGGCATATCATTTACAGCTGACAATTTATCTCACGGACCCGTATGGCTTTCTTTTCGACCCATCCGTGACTTTACGTTTGAAGATATTTAGCAATTGATGTCCAGTGTTGCTCAAAGTTCAGCATCAATAGATATAAATGATTCGTGTAATATAAAAACGTGTATTGTCAAAGGTGTCGAGGGTACAGGCAGAAATGCTCTCACGCACGAAGCCGTCGCGAAAAAATCCATTTTAACAATACGAAAGGACGATAATCTATGTTTGCCACGCTCACTTGTAGCAGCTCGAGTCCACGCCGAACGGGGTGAAATTCGAACAGGGGCTCTACATACAAAATGGCAAAGAATTAGGCAAACCAATGGGTCAATGCAAAAAGAACAAGCATCGCAGCTTACAAGAGCTGCAAATGTCCGTATACCTAGCAACGTTTGTCGTCTCAGGGATGTTGCGCTGTATCAAGATCATTTAGCGCTAGACGGCATAGCGATCGTGATTTTTGGATTTCTGGGTTTAGGTCGCCGCAAGAAAGAAGCTATATTCAATGGCACACAAAAAGTTCTGAATACATGCGGTTCAATTCAACATACTCTATATATTGTGTATTACGAGCGCTCGCACCATTACGAACCGATTTCGAATCTCAGAGGGGCCGTCGGTTGCTCGGGGTTTTGTCACCTATGTAACAGGCTATACCGTAAATTAGATCACAGATGTCTGAAAAAAAATGTCCGCGATGCTGGAAACGGCCACCATGCGATCCTAGTACAAATGATCTAATAAAATGTGTCGGGTGCAATCGTGAATTTTTCGGGGAAGAATGCCCACGTCATCATACTACAACCGCAGTAATGTACACGCGAGATAAAAAAGGCGTTACTCTTTGTGAAGCGGTTAAGCGATGTCGCCTGTGCTTCAGAACGAGCATCCTTTGGTGAAAAAAAAAAGAAACATGTATGTGGCTATAGATTTTGTACAATATGTAGATCCGATCAGTTGCATAATCATTTATGCTACATGTTGCCCGTTCGTCGAAAGGAATTTAAAAGTAATATTTATATTTGTTATGACTTCGAAACGCAGCAGTGTACGCCGATACAAGGCGACCCTGCCACATTTGCGCACGAGCCAAACCTCGTAGCTCAACGTGTCTGCACATTTTGTTGTGATAACGTTTCTATAGCCGACCCGTGTGAATATTGCGGAACACACGTATTTGTATTCAAGCATAGCTCCGTATGTCAGCTTGTGGAATTAGCTATGCAGGACATCGGAGATTTTTTGCGCACAATTTTAATTGCGCATAATGCCGGCGGTTTTGACGCTCAGTTCATTTTGCGCTATTTAGTCAACGAAAAAAAGACGCAGATGCCCGAATTGATAATGAACGGGACGAAAATGATTACCATGCGAATGGGTAAGCTCGTATTTCTCGACAGCTTAAATTACTTTCACATGCCTCTAAGTACGCTACCAAAAGCCTTTGGCTTAACGGGTTCTATTGCTAAAGGGGCTTTTCCCCACTTATTCAATACACCGGAAAATCAAAATTATGTAGGAAAATTGCCAGCCATAGAATATTATTCCCCGGAAACGATGAACACTGCTGCTCGCGAGAAATTATTAAACTGGTATAAAGAATCGAATGATGCCAATTATGTGTTCGATTTTGCAAAAGAGATAGTGAGCTATTGCAAGACCGATGTCACAATATTGAGAAGAGCTTGTATCGCTTTTAGACGGTTGTTTATTACCAGCGGAAATGTTTGTCCATTCGACGAAAGCACGACGATAGCTTCAGCTTGTTTTCGCGTTTTTCAAAAAAACTTTCTGAAACATTATTCAATAGGTATTATACCCAAAGGGGGCTACAGATGGGCTCATAATCAATCAAAAAAAGATGTCTCGTAGCTCGTGTGGATGGAACATTCTCTCGGACGCCTAATAACTCACGCAGGCCGAACGCGCGAAAATAAAATATTCCAAAGTCGGCTGGTAGACGGGTACTACCAAACCCAGGACGCAGCGCATGTATTGCAGTTTCATGGTTGTTATTGGCCCGGATGCCCTCGCTGTTTCGTAATAAACAAATAAAACAATCAGAGCGACGATGTGTCAATGAACGAGCGTTTCGAGAGGACAATTGCTATGTCTAATAGGATCCGTACGGGCGGTTACGTACTAACCGAGATTTGGGAATGCGAGTACGATCGTATGTTAGAAGCAAACGTTCAAATGAGGGCATTTGTGCGAAATCACCCACTAGTTACGTTAGAGTCTCTCAATCCGAGGGACGCGTTCTTTGGTGGGCGTACGGAAAACATGGTCGCACTCTACGATGTAAACGAAACAGAGCAGATACGTTATGTGGACGTTTGCTCCTTGTATCCGTATATCTGTAAATTTGGCAAGTATCCTGTTGGTCATCCAACAGTATATGTAGGTGATGAGGTGAGTAAGTGGGGGGTGGGGGGTGGGGTGGGTGGCTCTGATATCACAGACCTGTCAAAAGTCGAAGGTCTTGTAAAATGTACTGTATTACCGCCGCAAAATCTGTATCATCCTATTCTGCCTGTACGTATGCATCATCGTTTGTTATTCGCTCTGTGTCGGAGCTGTTGCGAAAATATGAGCCAGGAAGAGTGTGTGCACGAAAATCCTGAAGAACGATTGTTCGTCGGTACATGGGTGGTAGATGAGCTGCGACAAGCTATCTCGTGTGGATATAAAGTGATAAGCGTTGATGAAATCTGGCAATATCAAATAACGCAATTTAAGCGCGTAACAAACGAGGGCGGTCACTTTGCTACCTATATAAATACATTTTTGAAAATCAAACAAGAAGCCAGTGGTTGGCCCGATAACTGTTCCGAAGACAGCGTAGCTCAAGATCAATATATTGCTGCTTTTGAACAGTCCGAAGGCATTAAGCTGAACCGCAATGCGATAGACAACAACCTGGGATTGCGATCAGTGGCTAAGTTATGTCTCAATTTATTCTGGGGAAAATTTGGCCAGCGCGAAAACCTGCCAGAAACGACAATAGTGTCCTCGCGTAAGGAACTTATGGAATTACTGGATAGTCCTGAATACGACGTCACAAGCATTCTGCCTATTAATCATAAGATTTTATACGTTAGTTATACGAAAATTAACGAGGCTATACAGCCGTCTGGCATTGCTAATGCTGTAATAGCTGCTTATACCACAGCACAAGCTCGTTTGAAACTTTATAGTTACCTTGAGCGCCTGGATCGTCGTGCACTCTACTGTGACACAGACTCGGTAAGTTACGTGACAGACAAAAATAGACCGAACGAATACGAGCCGCCGATAGGCCAACTTTTAGGAGAACTAACGGATGAGCTGGGAACAGGACATTATATTAAATCTTTCGTTTCCGGAGGACCTATATTTTATTCGTATATAGCATGCGCTCCCGATGGAACCGAAAGGGAGGTCTGTAAAGTAAAAGGGATTACACTTAATTTTGATCAACACGATCTTTCATTATGGGAGCGCGAAGAACCGATTGTATTGAGCTCCGACGCTATTCGCCGCACACCGTTTCATCAGGTTGTAACGCGCCCCGAAACAAAGTCGTGTAATCCATCGAGCGTCAAACGAAGACAAGATGGCAGATATGGTAGCCCGCCTTATGGCTACAAAAGTTAAATTATTTTAGAAACGTACTAGAAGTGGTTATTATAAATAAAGGATCTATAATTTAGAAAATATTCCAAGCCCTCTTTATTAGTTACAGCGCAGTAAAAAACTTGATCACTCATGCAAATGGATACGCGGTGGAAACATCCCTGGACCGCAATGATCTGCGGTCCTACAGGCTGCGGTAAGATGTATTTTGTGAAAAAGTTTTTATAGTTCGTTACGCGTATGAACAGTGTGCCATTTGAGAGAATTATTTTCTATTATTCTGAATGGCAATCAGCCTACGCCGAATATAGTAAATCAATAGTATTTCACGAGGGCCTGCCTCAATCTGCAGATTACGCTAACGATCCCCGTGCTAAACTCATAATTATTGATGATCTGATGCGCAAAGCCTCGAACAATGCGGTCGTTGATCTATTCACGAAAGGTAGTCATCATAAGAATTTAAGTGTTATTTTCATAACGCAAAACTTATTTCATCAGGGTCACAGTTGTTGTACCCCGAATATCTCAGGTATTACCGAGAGGTAGATTGTGCAATAATAGAAGTATGCAGGCGATACGGGAGGCGCGATCGCCGAAACCGAACGCCTCGCGAGCGATTGAGCAATCGACGCATCGAGCGCGCGACTCTCAATCGCGGTCAAGTAATGCAGCCCGTCAGCAGTTAACGTAACGAGGAGCCTCCGAATTCTCGGACAGAATCTGGAGCGATAAATAATAAACAGCAGGCAACGAAAAGCGGAGATTGTCGCAATATATCCGGTGGTCGCAATATTACCGATTATCGCAATAATGCTTCGTCTTTATAATTATGTTGACACGCTCGCATATATCGATACGAACGCGAGCATCAGACAGTCTGGTATTGACTCGTGATACAGGGGGTCCGAATTGACTCCTGAAACTGTGCGTCTGGTCCAAGAGATTCGGGCAAGGAATTCAAGTTACAAGTATTGAACGTGATAGCGGGTCGAACCCGAGTACTATCGAAGAGTGAGTTATATTGTATGAAATAGAGAATCGTTCAGTAAGCGATACAGAATTAGAGTTATATTGTAAAGTGAAATAGTGAATTGTTCAGTAAGCGATACTGAATTACAGATTGTATTTGATAGTCAAACTGTTCTACTGTTTTTCTTCTTTAATAAATATCATCTCGGTTTACGTTCAGTGGTTCTCACTGGAGTTCCAACTCCTAACTGGTGTTATCCCTTTTATTATTTCGGGTTAAAATCCCAACCTTCGAGCACGGAGTGATCAACCACGTTTCGGGGGTACAACACAGTGAACGAGATATTTCTCTGAATGCCAATTACATAGTTGTTTTCAAGAACCCTCGTGATCATGCTCAAATACAACATCTAGCGCGTCAGATATATCCAGAAAACCCCCGATTTTTAAAAGAGGCTTATCACGATGCTACTTCCGCACCGCACGGTTATCTTCTACTTTACTTGAAACAATCGACACCCGATAACTGAACTGTAGATTTCGCACGTGTATTTTGCCCGATGATCCACATGATTTCGTGTATGTGCCTCGTAAACAGATAAAAAGCAGTCGCACACAGGACGAACTTCCAATATTGCGCTTGTAATGGTCAATAACGGGTCATCAGTCAGTCAGTCGTGCATTGTGCAAAATTTCAGTCAAGAGCTGCGCAACGTCATTTTGCATAAAGAAAAGAAACTATCCGCGTCCCGAAGCGCTTGTGAATGTAAACTTAAGGTTCTGCGCGGTAGTGCACCAACCCGTGTACATTCTACGAAAAAGTTAGACCTTCATTGCACTGTCAAAAGCCTGTCAGTTCTACGTCTGTAATGGCACGAAACGGATCGCCTCTCTGCAAGAAGCACATTGCGATATTGCAAGTTCTTCAGCATCTCAACAAAGATCAGCGTGAGGCTGTTTTGCGTAAAGCAGACTCATCCACAATACGGTGGATTTGTGAGTGTGCACTAAACATACTTCGTGGCAATGTACCACTGAAGCCCGAGCAGAAGAAAAAATTACAGAGACACGCGCATGTTCTTCGTCGCTTAGCAGCAAAGAAAGGCTGTTGGAAAAGTAAGAAGCGATACGTTGTCCAGAGCGGTGGCTTCTTGCCGCTCTTGCTGGCTCCTATATTAGGCACAGTTCTGTCAAACTTGATAGGAAGATAATGGAGCATGCAAGAAAAATGGTGCTTGTGCCTGAAGAAAATCTACCGCAATTGAGTGCACAAAATCAGAGGCAAATAATTTTTAACGAACCTACGGTATCATCCGAGGTACGAGCTATTGGCGCTACCTTGAGCAGACTGGATACGGAAATGAATGATATTTTGAAGTGTAATATTTACAAGGATGATAGGGAAAAGTGGTCTGCATATTTGACTGTATTGCAGCGCTATCTTCATTTTGCTGTCAGCGAGCGAGCTCAGCAATACCTGATCTGGTCGTAGAAAAAAAAGAGATACCTGCGCAGAGCTGTGAAAAGAAAAAGAAATCGACGCACATGCATGATTCTGTCATAATCGAAAGTATACCAGCAAAATATCGCACCAAAGCAAAACTTTTATTGCGTCATCTGCTCGACGTGCCTGAATCGAATTTTGCGTGGGATTCTGCTGGCACTGTTTCCATTAGTGGAAAGCCAATCAAAGAGTCGAATATTGTTGATCTTGTGAACGATGCGATGCGAGCAAGAAAAGCCCCTAAACCGACGGGCCGAAAAGCGTTTGCCCGATTTTTGAGACAGATACAAGCACCTCGAGAATTTGTGGGGAATAAGGAGCTGTGGGCTGAATCCCGAGCCAATTCAACATTGCAACCCCTCGATAGTGGCGACAACAGTGGCACAGGCGGATGCGTGGATGATAACGAAGAGGAGGAGGGGGAAGAAGAAGAAGAGGGCATCAGCGATATAGACCCTGATTTTTTCAGTGATCCATATCAATCTGGCCGCAGTGGTGGGAGTGATAGCAACAGACCTAGTCCCTTTCGTAAATCAAAGCGTCGTGTACAAAGTGGGGTATCCGGATATAAAATTAGGCGTGTAACCTGGTCAAACCGTAAATTATAATCATAAAAATATTAGAAAAAGCGTATTTTGATCCATCCCATCCCGCATCGTTTTCGGGTGCCACTAATCTATTACGTTTGGCCCATAAAAAAAAATTGACGATAGAAGAGCGCTACGGTGGTTGGAGGCTCAGGAAGCGTTCACCAGGCATAAGCCTGTAAGACAGCGCTTTCCCCGACGTTTCTATAATGTACGAATTATTGACGATGTTTGGGAAGCTGATCTCGTCGATCTTCGCTCGCTCAAGGATTACAATGACGACTTTGTCTATCTTCTCGTAGTCATAGATGTTCGCAGCAAATACGCCTGGTTTGAACCTCTGCGTGATAAGACTGCTTCGTCAGTGGCTAAAGCGTTTACACGCATTTTATCACAGAGCAAAGGAAGATCGCTGATCTGTCTTCAATCGGATAAAGGTAAAGAATTTATCGGTACTGCATTTCAAACTTTACTGCAGAAAAAGAATATTACATTTCGAACAGCGCGAAATCCTGATATAAATGCCTCTATTGTAGAAAGATTCAATAGAACATTGAAGGAAAGGTGTGGCGTTTTTTTACGTATTCCAGGCAGAAGCGATATATCGATGTTCTGCAAAATATTGTTTCGGCATACAATCGCGCACAACATATTAGTATAAAAATGGCTCCTACAGATGTAACGCTCATTACCGCCGCTAGGGCGCGATCTAATCTATTAAAACGCTATGATATAAAGCCTGAGCATCAAAAGCCTCCTAAATATCGAATAGGAGATACTGTACGTATCAGTAGTGCAAAAGCAGCCTTTGCAAAAGGTTACGAAAGTGGTTGGAGTAGTGAAGTCTTCAAAATATCTCGTGTATCTGATAACTGTTAGCCTACAGTGTACATCTTACGCGATCTTCAAAACGAAGATATCGACGGCATCTTTTACGAGGCTGAATTGTCGCAAGTGCAGGAGGCTATTCAAACGAAAAAGCGTAAGACAAAAAATCATCTAGAATGAAAGACGAGTTTTATATTGTACTGCCTAGCAATAGTAGCATGGCATATTATCCCGATAACACAACAACGCACTACACTACTCACTTACCGCAATACGTCAATTTGCACGGCAATTGGGCCGTTTCATTAGCTGAAATTCATGTACCTATGACCATTTTACATGTCCCTCCTGAGGGAGAACGGAACTTTATCAGCGTAGTCACGAATGCTGTGACACCTGCTTCTGGCGCAGCCACAGATTGTAAAGAAGATCGTGATTGTGTACCGTCGGGAAACTATCAAAATATAGATTCGCTACTTGAAGCTGTTAACGAAATTTCGTGTGTCAAAGGTCACTTAAGATTTCATTGTGGAAGTAACGGTTACGTTACGGCAGAGACTATTTGTCATAAGTGTACGGGCCTAGAACATGCATTTTTATTTTCGCCTGAATTAAATAAAATTTTAGGTTACACACATAGTCAGGCCGTTGTAGTCCAATGTGGTACTACGTACGCTGCTCAAAGACCAGCAAGTCTCATCAACGGCGTACCAAATATGTTTTTCGTTTATACCGATATCTGTGGACCTTATATAATAGGTGATGTTCATACACCTCTGCTCCGAGTCGTACGATCAGCAGCCGCTGTCAATTCTAATTTTGGATCCATGAAAATTAGAAGCTTTTCACCACAACGCTATGTGCCTCTATTGCGCACTAACTTTCAAACTATAACTATTGATATAAGGGACGAATTTGGCGAAGCTACCCCATTTGAGTACGGGACTTTGACGGTGACACTACACTTCAAACGTACAGATTAATAGAATGGATATCTACAGTGATTACTTTGATGCACAGGCAGGGGGCGGTGCACGGACAGGTCACGGTGGTATTAGCAATGTATACGTGGGATCACCAAATCAGCGTCGACACGGTATCGGTGGTTTTCTTGGTGGTCTCTTCAGACGTATTATACCTCTCTTAAAGCAGGGGGCACACACCGTCGGTAAAGAGGCACTACGTGGGCGTGAGACAAAGAGGCACTAGGAGTTAATGTAGCTAGTGATTTATTGGATTCTGGTATGCACCCACGAGAAGCTTTTAAAACACGCCTGCGCGAATCAGATCAAACCCTAAAACGAAAGGCAGAGGAAAAAATTGATACTCTTATAAAAGGTTCTGGGTATAAAGGGGCTAGACTTAGTAATTTGATGCATTCTGCCGGTGGACGCACGTCTCGTCGCATCGACTCGAAAAAACGAAAGAAAATGACAGTGAGGAGAAAACGTTCGAGAAAAGCGAATAAGAAGAAGAAGAAGAAGAAGCCTGTGACACGAAAATTGGGAATCGGCATAGAGAAAAAAAAGAGGAAGAAGGTGAGGTCCGTGGCTGATATTTTTGCCTAGAAAAAAATGGCTTTCCTACATGCTCACTCGTGCGAATGTATGAAGTCGGAACTTGAACTATTTACGTTACCCCCTACTCAAACGACTATTGAGGGAACGCAATGGGTATACTATAAACCAATTTCATCGCTGACCGATGATTCGCCTATCGAGTTTGTGGTGCCAGGACACGGAGATGCGTACATTGACTTAGCCCATACTATGTTGAGTTTGCGTGTTGAAATACCAAAGACAACCACAAAAGATGAGCAGGTTAAAGTGGGCCCTATCAATAATCTATTACATTCGATGTTCAATCAGGTAGATGTATACTTGAATCAGAAACTTGTATCACCTCCTACCAACGCTTATGCGTATAGGGCTTATATTGAAACACTTTTGAATTATGGTCAAGGCGCAAAGGCCTCTCATCTTGTTCTATGTTCTATGGTACTCAGACACGGCTGGTAAAATGGACGACTTTAATGATGGCAATGTAGGGCTTAGAGCCCGTAGTAATTTTCTAAGCGACGGCAAAACAGTCGATCTTCTTGGGCATATTCATTGCGATATTTTTAATCAGGACAGATTCTTGCTGAATGGTGTTGAAATGCAATTGCGCCTCGTGCGCACCAGTGACGCGTTTTGCCTCATGTCCACCTCGAAAAATAGCAAGATCCGTATTATTGAAGCATCGCTTCTTGTGCGCCGTACCAGAATAGCACCCGGAATACTGCTGGCTCACGCAAGAGCTCTGTCTGAAGTTACGGCCAAATATCCCTTAAGAGCAGGTGAAACACCCGAGCGCGCACATAAAAATTTTCGAACAACTTTTCTCGAAGAATATTGAACCAAATGCAACGAAATTTTGCAAATAGACCGCAAAAATGTGAATTTAGACGATGTTGCTTTCAGAAATAAGAAGTTCGAAAAAAAATGTTGAGTGCAGATTTCTGTAATGGAAAATTCGTATTTTTTAAATTTCTTGTAAAAAAAAGCAAAAACAAAAAGCAACATCGTCTAGACAGTGCGAAATTACATAATGTACAACCGAGCCATGCTGATTCGAAGTCAAAATTAGGAGAAAAGTTGTTCCGAAAATATTGTCTTTAATTTCACCAAAATTTCGCGAAACATCGCTATGACCCGGCCGCGTAGCTTTCCCGCTAGATGCCGCTAGTGGTATGTGGCGCTTGGGCGAAGCACCGTCCATGTAGGTTCTTCCAAGTTAGGGAATCGTCAGTATATCTCGCTAACGATGAAACGATATTCAAGCGCGAAATGGTGCAGAAAATATTTTTTTATTTTTATTGTTTAAACAATATTACGATGTTCAATTTACAACAATTAATACATTATCCGACAATTATTTTTTCTATTTCCTGGCAAGATTCCATGTAAAAGAATTCTAATGAATTTTCATTCGAAGGCAACCTCCTTATCCTTACCCACCCCCATAGGATGACGGCCTTGAATTTGTGAACACCGGTATCTCGAAAAGTCTTGCTCCGACAAAAAAATAGTAGGGAACGTTTTTGATTCGAACAAATTTTCAGATTACGTGAAAAATAGTGCAGCCAGAATTATTATTTTTTATTTATTTAAACAATAATACGATGTTAATTTTACAAAAATTCATTCTTTATAGGACAATTATTTTTTTATATTTTTAGCAAGATTCCGAGCAGATTCCGAGTGATAGAGCTCCTATGAAATTTTTATTCAAAGGCAACCCACGAATCAGTAACCGCCCCATGGGGCCTTTCATTTTTAAATATCGAAAAGTTGTGCTTCCACAAAAAAGTGGTAACAGACTTTTACAATTTGAAGTATTCCCGGTTTACTGAAAAAATAATGCAGTCAGAATTTACATTTTTTAATTGTTTAAAAAATAGAACAATGCGATATTTACAAAAATTAATTCTTTATCTGACGATTATTTTTTCTGTTTCCTAGTAAGATTCCGAGTGAAAAAGCTTCAATTTGAATCGACATCCAAATGTGGGAAAAAATAGTGCGAAATGAATATATTGATTTTTCGATTGTTTAAATAATTTTGTAAATATTTATTTTAGAAAATTAATTTTTTATTCGCCAATTATTTTGTATACATTCCTTGAATGATTCCGAACGATAAAGTCCTTATCAACTTTTCGGACAAATGCAACCCTCGTACAGTACCCCCCCCCCCCCCCCCCCCCCCCCCCCCCCGATAGGGTAACAGACAGAAAATCCCTACTTATTCTCGCTAGACCCTGCTCAATCAATGCCGGATAACAGTGCAGATAAATCTGCGTGTCGTCTGCGAAAATCACATGTCTAGTAAACTTGAGGGAGGAGCCAATGTCATTAATGAATAGCGAGAAAAGAAGTGGTCCAAGAACCGAGGCTTGTGGTACGCCTGCCGTTACCGATTGCCATTGTGAAGGACAATTAATTTCGTCGATCACCGCTTGTAATCTTCCTGATAGATAGGAGTAAAACCACTTCAACGTTGACTCAGAGAAACCGAAAGTTTTGAGTTTGCAGAGGAGTCGAACATGGGAAATCGTATCGAAGGCTTTACTGAAGTCGAACAGAATAAGCAATGTAATTTTTCTTTGGTCGACAGCTCTTCTTACATCCTCCCCGACTCTTAAAAGTGCGGACTGATTACTGTATCCAGCTCGATATCCTGATTGTCGAGGATCTAATAGGTTATTCGCATCAATAAACCTCGTTATTTGCTCGTGAACTATTCTTTCAAAAATCTTAGCTAATTCCGGGAGATTGGCAATCGGACGCGTATCAGATGGAGACAGTGCGGTGTGCGAATTTTTGACAACGGCCGTATGAAGGCCTTTTTCCACTCCGTTGGAAAGTGGGAGAAACGGATAGAGCTATTGAATATCTCTACCAGAGCAGAAGAGATTTGCGGGAGAGCATGGTTAATGCAGTATGCCGAGATGCCATCTGAACCTGCCGATAGCGAGTTCTTCGATAAAGCCTTGATCGCTTTAGCGAGATCGGTGTGATTAATTTCACTCAGCGAGAACTGATTAATCGAATCATTGACACGAGATAATTCCAATGAACATTCAGCAAATGTACTGGCCGGAAGCGAATTCGTGATGGTTGCATAGAAACTGTTGAGCTCATCAGCCGAAAAAAAACGTAAAGGGGAGATAAGCGTTGTTTTAACGAGTCCAAGCCGTTCAAGTTCCTTCCACATTTTTCTCGAGTCAGTAATATTTTCCAAAGTATTGAAATGATAATCACGTTTAGCCAGCTTTATGTCCTTATTGAGTTCATTTCTTACATGTCTATAAATTTCATAACTCCGAATATCGTTCCTTCGTTTGGCTTGCTTGTACAGGGTATTGCGATTTCTAATGCGACCTTTCAGTTCTCGAGTAAGCCAGGGCACTGGTAGTTTTTTCGCGACAAATGAAGACGTCGGAGCGTGCTTATCAAATGAATTCCGAATTGATTCCGATAAGGCGATTGTCCGCTCATCTACTTCCTCACACGAGGAAATAGTATTAGTGGTATCGAATTCGTCGAGAGAAGCGCTGAGGAAGTCAAAAAATTCGGATGCAACAAAATTCTTGAGGTTACGTCTCGTAATTCGTTTCCGTTCGATAGGCGCAACATCGTATTTATAAGATAGTTCCAACAGATCATGCCCCGCAATAAATGGTCCATCAGATTTAGAGAAAGAGTGCAACTTATCCTGACTGTCTATTATCATCATATCTAAACACGAGTCAGAGGACACCGTATGAAAAGTCGCGTCCGAATTAATCAAATGAAATGACCGAGCAAAAATCCATTCTCTTAGATATCTAGCTTCAAAATTTTCCTTAATCAAATCGCAATTCAAATCGCCGGTGATGACAATATTTTGGTAACCATGCGAAAAACGTGATAGAGTGTCCGAAAAATCGTGTAACAAGAGACCTTTAGGCCGTCGATATACGGAGGCCAGTAGTAGTGGTGTATTATTACCAAAGATGATATCGATAAGCAAATACTCAGGAGAATTAGTGAAGATGCTCGGAGACGAAGCTAACACCTTCGCTTTGAGTGACTCGTGAATATAGCAAGCTACTCCTCCACCTTCCTTTCCCTCGCGATCATTACGTATAATGTAATAATCGTCAATAGCTACTAGGTCACTCGAAATGTGATCGTGGAGCCATGTCTCTGAAATCGAGATAACATGGAAAAAATGAGAAGTGAAAAAGAGTCGGATAAAGTCAATATGCCCGAGTAACGAGTTAGCATTGAAATGAGCTATATTTAGAAGCATACATTCGTTGGCCATTGCTACCGATGTTTGTACCGAAGGGAGTCAGACGAGAAGGGCTAGATCCGAGTCAACGTTTATGCAAATGATCGGAGAGCCATCTGTGCGCCTAACTAAAATGCAACCCAAACGAATTTAATTAAAGCCATTTGCTTTCGCTTTATCCTTAGTGCGTCGCAGTAGGTTATACTTTTCCGATGACAGCAGCTCATTGACGAACACATTGCCCTCACGCTGGATAGCAAACACTTCCCTTATCGAAAGATTACGTTTGATTCGCTTTTTGCTTATGATGAAGTCCCAAATTTGCGAAGATTTGAGTGTTACAACTAGTGAACGCGATTGAGGGGTTGAGACCGACGCTGGCGGTTGCTGACCCTCTGATAACGATTTACGCGTCATTGCACGTACGCCCAATACATCATTCAATAAATTATCAACTCCGAGAGCCGAGAATACTTTTGAAGTTACTACTTGAGGATCATCAGCAATGTCACTTGGAATACCCGCTAGAACGAGTTCCGTTGTATTGGACGTGGAGAAATTTTCCGTATTCGAAGATTTTAGTGATTCAATTTCGCGCCTCATACTTGCATTTTGATCAGCTAACTGTTTTAAAAGCTCGTCGTGTTCTTCTACTTTTTTAACTAAATTAGGAATGTTGCTAACTTTTTCCGCGATTTCCCTGTTAGTATCCAGTTAGTCTTTGATAAAGACATCCATTTTCTTCTCGGACGCATTGAGTTTCACTATCATTTCGTGCAAAAGACTCGACGTATCACTGCCAGATCCGCTCGGTGCGGCCGGAGATAAATTCATTGCGGGTACCGTTAAAGAATCGTCTGTTAGTATATAGCTAAGTTCGTCTTTACAATACTGACTCTCCGACTTAAACTTTAAGTATGCCTTACAGCAGCCCGGGTGAAAGAACTTGAAACAAACCGAGCACGGTATACTGTTGCTAGCAATGTTTTTTGTGCACTTGTGACACCTCGAAGTCGGCATGCAGAACTCTTGATGTGCCGTGAGGTGATACGTAGAAATTTTCTTTATCGATGACCGATAACTTTAGCGAGCGATGTAACTCCCTGCTCAATCACAGAGTGGATGATGGAGTGGATGATATAATATCTATATTATATTCCGAATCGATAAGCCAATGATCGATGCGAAGCGTCGAAGACGTGCGCACATGCGTTGAGAGCGATAAAGTACAGTGTCAAACCGTCGAGCAGGTGGTGGCGGTACTGGTTGTCGAGATCCAAATCAATAAGCCAATGATAGGTGAGCAGGCGAACAAATGACGTGTGCGCATGCGAAGAAAGCGTAGAAATTGGTGATCGAGCTCCTCAAGGCCAAATTCCAAGAAGTGAGGTTAGAGCAAATCTCAACTGTACACCTCGATTTTGATAAAATGTGTGCAGGAATCAAGCGATTCATATAATCGAGATGAAAAGCAGCTTAAGCTTGCAACCGCCCTGTAACAATGCAGCCCGAAGGCAAATAGCGGCAGAGTAAAGTTCTAGGATCGACCAGCAAGAAAACAAGCGTCTGTCATACTCACAGAGAGAGAGAGAGAGAAAGTATACAACCAAAAAAAAAGTATACAAACAAATATAAGAAAGTATACATACTCCGTAAACAACCTCTGGGCCTACGGCCCCTAAGAAGTCTCGTAGAAGGAGCTGTTACGGCTGAATCGCGGCTGTGGGCCGACTTAAGGTGACGACGATAGAAACACTCGCATTCGCTCGAGGACGTAGGAAAACCACAGAAAAACCTACGCCAAGTGTAGCCGGTCCGAATTCGAATTCCCAGAGCTCCAATGCTAACGTGAACAGCGTGGCCCCGACTCACGACAGTATAGTATACTGCTGCGCGGTGCTGTTCGCGAAAAACATTGTCGCTCTGACCGGGAATCGAACCCGAGACCTGCCGCTCGCCGGCAGTACTGGACTAGCACGCTAGCTACTTGACCACCGGTGTCGGTGGAGAGGGGGAGATTGAGAGAATGAACGATAAAGCGAATGAGAGAACAAATGAACGACCAAATGGAAGAACGGATGAACGAATGAGAGAGTGGAAGAGCAAGCAAATAAGAGGTTTCGCGAGCAAGCGATTGAGAGAACGAATAAACGACCGAATGAGAGAGTGGAAGAGCAAGTGAATGGGAATATTAACGTCTAAGCAAATGAGAATGTGAACGATTGAGCGGGGTCACATTATTTTGCCGAAAAATCATTCGGCCGAATCGTCGTTTTGCCGAAAATCGAATTGCCGAACATCTTTGGCCGAATCGTCGTATTGCCGGATGGTCATTTTGCCGAAAAACTTATTGCCGAACGTTATTTGTCCGAATCGTGCTATTTCCGAATCATCAAATTACCGAAAATTAATAATGCGACATTGTTGAAATCAATAATGTGGCATTATTAAATTTCGGAAATTCAACGATTCGGACAAATAACGTTCGGCAATATGTTTTTCGGCAAAATGACCATTCAGCAATATGACGATTTGGCCAAATGATGTTTGGCAATTCGATTTTCGGCAAAACGACGATTTGGCCAAATGATTTTTCGGCAAAATGATATGGCCCCTCATTATCTTATTCGCTTGCTCGCGAAACCTCTTTTTTGCTTGCTCTTCCACTCTCTCATTCATTCGTGCATTCGTTCTCCCATTTGGTCGTTCAGTCGTTCTCTCATTCGCTTGGTCGTTCATTCTCTCATTCACACCCTCGTTCATTCTCGCATTTACTCGTTCGTTTCTTCTCTCATCCCCGCGCTCGTTCATCGGCTCATTCGCACGCTCGTTCATTTTGTCATTCGCTTGCATGTTCATTCTCATACGCTCGCTGGTCCATCCTCTTATTCGCTCGAACATTCATTATCATTCGTATCATTCGCCCGCTCACTCATTTTTTCATTCGCTTGCTCACCCTCCTCTCATTATCCCATTCACAAGCTCTTCCACTCTCTCATTCGATCGTTCTTTCGTTCTCTCATTCGCTCGCAAATTCATTGTTTTACTACATCAAGTTTTACTACAATTGAATTCTAAGCGATTATTATAAATTTTATGAGATGCCGAGAAATTATACGGTACCCCATTTTGCCCCCGGCGATTTGAGACTTCCCCGTTTTGCCCCCTAGAATTTTTTTTTACGTACGTCAAAAATCGATCTCACGAATTGAGTTTTTTTGTAAAAAACAATAAATATACAGTATGAGTATCGTCATAGAGGCATTTTTCGCTTTTCTTTCTCTCACTCGCGTACTCGACCATAAACGCACAATCACGCGAATCGCTCGCGTCGCGCTCATTCTCACGCTTTTTATTTCGGCAGTCTCGCGCGTAATGTCCGAGTCCTTGGCACCGGTAGCACTTGACTTTTTCTTTTCCCGAACTTTTACGATTTTTCCCTTCTTGCGAACACGACTTTTCACGCGAACTCGAATTTTCACTTGTCTTCGATTTCGCTCCGATTTTCGCACTCGATTTTCTCGTCGCCACGAACGCCGCCGGACCATCGTCACTCGCTGACAACCGCGCTTTTTCTCGAAGCAGCCTTTCCTCCAAATTTCCCAGCATTTGCATCGCTTCCGGTACGTCGTCCCACGCGATTTGGAACACCGAATATTTCGGCGAAAGACTCCCGAGAATTTTCGACATAATCGTCGTGTCGTGTCCGGCTCTCCAATGTCGATCAGCTGCGCCACCATGTTTCAAAGCTCCGCCACGTGCTGCATGATCGAGCCGTTCGATGCCATCCGAAAGTCGTACAGCCGAGTCGACAGCAATAATTTATTCGTTGCCGATTTTTGCTCGTGCACACTTGATAGCCTGCTCCACATTTCACACGCGGTCGTACACGTAAGCAACGGTCTCAGCTGCTCCGGCTCGAGTGCCGGCGATAACGAAACATCGCGCGCGCGTTCTCGACCGACCACGTTTCGTGTTCTTCGCCCGCCGGTACCGGTATCGCCCGCGCTCCGTTTACTATTTTCCATATCCGATGGGCCGAAAATAATGCCCGCATTTGGAACGTCCATCCCTGATAGTCACTCCCGTTAAATTTCACCACGTTACGAGTTGAGATCGCCTCTGTCATTTCGGAGTAATTTTCACTCGCGACCGCACGCGAATTCCCCCGGGGAACACGTTACCAATATGGCCGCCGTTTTTCTCACGTCGCGCCTCGTGCACCACGCTTCCCGCGCGCTACGCTTCTCGCGTATAGAAACTTCTCGTCTCCCACACGACGTTTTCGCGATCTCCAAACCCTTCCCTCTCACAGCCTTTTCGCTGTCAACGTGACTGCGCCCATAACCTATTGGAAAATTCGATGTTTTCTCCAACAGTAAGGTAATGAGATGGGAAAGGGTGGTTTGAAATAAGCGAAACAGTCTTGCAATTTATTTGCAGCATGCGCTCGGTTTTTACTTCGATCTAGATTAATATTTATTGATATAAAGAAGTAACGTTTAATGAAATTGTAAATTGAAAATAATAAAGTGAACTTGTAACGATGCGATAGTCTGTCTTTCAGCTCTTTACGTCGCACAGATATTCTCGTTTATACATGGTTCTCTTCTCGAGTACCCACGGCGATCGACGATGACGAAGTCAGAGAGAGTCGCTTCTCGCGCGCTCACGAGCCCTCCCCCGACGTTTACTCCGATTGGCGATCGCACCTATCGGCCTATTTAGACGCTTTCCGATGAAACGACTTAAGGGCGGATCTGCACGATCTACTTCAATAATGCCAACAAAATTTATCCACAAATACAAATTCAAACGGAGAATTTAGTTATGTCTAATTTGTGTACAGGCGTTCTCGTGTGCTTGGTCGTGGATGAAAGCTCGCAGTTCCGTAACTTTTAACGCAGTTTTAGCTCCGTTGGTTGGTGTGTTGAATCCCATACGTGCGTACGCGGATTTCGATGTGCGGCTTCACAATAAAATAACAGACAACTTTCAGAATGTGACGGTCGAAGGGGACTTTTACAAAGGAAAGCAAGCTTTTATTAAGCAAGCTTTTTTATTGCAAAGTGAGTACATATTGTAACGACCGAGCGAATGAATAACACGCGTATTTGGTTTTGGGGCGGATATTATTAATAATGATAAATGTTAATTATCCCGATCACGAAATGTCCCACGTCTGTTCGCTTTTAAAGTCCCGTCCAGACTCTTTTGTCGTGACGATCGATATTCTATCGATTGTCCGTACGTTTGTCTATTGTCCACCTAACTAATATCGTGTATCTTAATAAACAGTCAGCTACAGTCGTTAGCTAGTCAGCTATATTCGTTCCCTAGCGAAAATACCCACCAATGTAGCCACCATGTAGCCACTCCGTAGCCACTTGTGTGCCACGAGGTGTGTACCTGCCATTCTGCCACCGTCAAGTTTGTGATTTCCACCATGTATTCCACCTCGAATTGAGTCCCCGTTATCAGTGGTATACTGGTGTATTCCACCGGTATTTCACCGTGTTAGCCACTAACATTTAGTGGACCCAAAAATGGGCCTTAGGTGGGATACATGGCTAGGCCACCGTGAATTCCACTATGTATCCCACCGCCGTCCGCATCGCTCCATAGTGGAATACGATAGTGGCACACGGTGGCCTAGCCAAGTGTGCCACTATCGACGGTGGAATACATGGTGGTTTTGACGGTGGTATACGTGGGTAGGCCACTGTATGCCACAATCGACAATAAAAAAAATGGTGGATTTGACGGTGGCATGCATGAGTAGACCACCGTATGCCACTATCGACGATGAAAATGATGGTGGTTTTGATGGTGCCATTCACGTGGCTACCACCGTATGCCACCATCGTTTTAATGGGGAAAAAACATAACCGAAAGCTGGAATCGAACCGGGGACCTGACGATTACTAGCCTAGAAACCTAACCGCTACGCTACTGCCTTATATTGGCAGTCAAATTATTTTTAACGATATTTGAACGACATAAACCTTGTCTTATAGAAAGTGAACAATTAATGAATTCTCAATTTACAAAAAAAAAATATGGGCACGTGGCAGTTGCTACTGGCGTGTTGTAACTCGTGATTTTCTCATCCCAATTGTTGTTCGCGTAAAGTTAGTATTGTGTTGATATATATGTTTTTAGTGGAGAAGTTTAGTTTTCGAACCCATCTATTTTTGTTCTCATAATTGTAACTCAAATTTTGGGAAATTTTGTTGATCGCTTACAATCAGCGTTTGCCGCTGAAATGTTTGAACATTATGTTACAAACCATAGGTGGCGATTCGAACTTTTGGCGTCGATCACGCCTCTCACGGTTGAAGATCGACCTATAGACGTTACCTCTAGAAATAGCAAAAGTTTGACCGTTCGCGATGTTTCTCCGCAATTTTTATTTTTCTTTACTAATGTTATTGAGAAGTCTAGTGTGCACATTTTTAGTTCACATTTCGATTTTTTATTGCAAGGATGACTTTTATTGCAATGAAACATGGTTGTATGTGATAAAAACTGTGTATGTCTGTATAACCTCAAAAACTTTTTATTTCACGTTTCAAAAAAATCTGATTTTCAATACCAAACTCAGATTGTATATGTTGAACATCTGTACTAAGTTTCATAGTTTTTATTAATGTCTGTACAAAGTTATTGTGTTTACACCAGAAAATTTGATATATATGTACAGACAGATAAACAATTTTCTGGCGTAGACACAATAACTTTATGCAAACATTTTCTATCGCTGCGAAACTTTCAACATATCTTCTACATGTGCGGTATGAGTTTGGTATTGAAATTCAGAGTTTTTCTTCCACATTTACTAGTTATTTTTTTATAAGTTTTGGCATTTTAACATTTTTTTATTTTGCACATTGCTGGTAAATAACTAGTAAATGCGGAGGAAAAACTCTGAATTTCAATACCAAACTCATACTCCGCATATAGAATTTATGTTCAAAGTTTCGTAGCGATAGAAAATGTCTGCGGAAAGTTATTGTGTCTACGCCATAAAATTTGATACGTACGTACAGACGGACAGACATCTGTGAAAAATCCTTTTTTTGAACTACTTTTGCGCAAAAAAAAACTATTCGGGTCCTGAAATATAATAGATTGTGGTACAATTATGAGGACAAAAGTGAGAAACGATTTTTTTTTTCATTTTATCATGTTGACAAAAGTTATTTAGTCCATAAATTTGGCGTTATTTTTTCTCGCGTTTTTTTTTTGCCGTTTTTTAAATACTTTCTTCTTTTCATACTTCGTATGGATGAGAAAGTAAAAAAAAACATTTGGACGAAAATTATATTCTATAGAACGTAAAATGCTTGTTACGGTCATTAATGAGAAAAAATATTCTACAATATTGAAATAAGTAATGTACAAAATAAAAACATTTGCACGAAATTTATATTTTTTTAGAACATGAAACGCTCATCAGGGACATTAACCAGAAAAAATATCCGACAATATTGAAAATAAGTAAATTGAGTATTCACTAATTGTTCACTTTTTATGAGACAACGTTTACATCGTTTAAATGTCGCTGAAAATCATTTGATTTTCAATATAAGGCGGTAGCGTCACGGTTAGGGTTCTAGGCTAGTAATCCTTAGGTCCCCGGTTCGATCCCAGCTTTCGGTTAGGTTTTTTCCCCATTAAAATGATGGTGGCAAACGGTGGTAGCCACGTGAATGCCACCATCCAAAACCACCATCATTTTCATCGTTGGTAGTGGCATACGGTGGTCTACTCATGCATGCCACCGTCAAATCCACCATTTTTTTATTGTCGATTGTGGCATACAGTGGCCTACCCACGTATGCCACTGTCAAAACCACCATGTATTCCACCGTCTATAGTGGCGCACTCTGCTAGGCCACCGTGTTCCACTATCGTATGCCACTATGGAGCGATGTGGACAGCAATGGGATACATAGTGGCATTCACGGTGGCCTAGCCATGTATCACACTTAAGACCCATTTTTGGGTCCGCTAAATGTTAGTGGCTAACACGGTGAAATACCAGTGGAATACACTAGTATACCACTGATAACGGGGACTCACTTCGACGTGGAAATCACAAATTTGACGGTGGCAGAATGGCAGGTACACACCAGGTGGAATACATGGTGGGTTAACTGGTGGGTGTTTTTGCTAGGGTTACAATATATATTAATACCGTTCATAGTATTTTTCCCCCAGTCGATGGGGCATTATGTTTATCCGACGTTTTTTTATGCCATCTTGCTTATTGCTATCTCCATAGTCATATGATCATTTTCTTGTTGTTTCTCTTATAAGTGCACCTACTGATATTCGTTCGACGACGTTGTAATTTCAATTTGTCTCTCGTATTGACCATTACCTCATTCCGCATAGCTTATTATGTCCGATCCACTGTTTATTTCTTTGTTTTTGCATTTTTATTAATGAACCTCCCGTCTTTCGGTAGTGACGCTCGCCCTATTAACAAAAAAAACAATAAATTTCACGATGGCTTTTTATTTTTGACACAGGCTCTTGTTCGAGAGACGATTCGTCTGAATCTCGATCCCACTAACGAAGTTCAGCTGCAAGAAATGCTGGAAAAGCTAATGGGTCTCGCGTTTCTGCCAGCATCGGAAATAATAGCAACGTACACTTCAATTCGGGAATCGGAATCAGTCGAACTTCTGGGGAGGCTCGCGGGATTGCTGCGATGATCGATAACATGCTCAACGGGAACTTATCCGTGCGGAACTTCATTGGTGAGTACAATTATTAATCTACATTTTCAGTTTAATCTAATAATGTCGACCCGATGGCCTACATAATTCCTTAATTCCTTCCAGGTGGAATCTGCAAGTTGCAAGCCCGTTCGCACGTCGACATGGACCGATTTAGCGAAGCGAAACGTGTCACTGTGATCCCTCGTGTCCGACATATCCTCGACAAGACTGCGCTTAAAAGAGCATGGAGGCTCCTCGCGAGTGACAAAATAAATAACAGTCACTTTCTTGAGCTGAGTAGTGCGCAAATGCAGCGTCTTCTCGACAATCTGTTATTTTTGAACGAGCCGCCACTTGGAGACTTTCAGCCTATCACAGTCGTCGAGGAACTCGATAACAGTATGAAATTTACTTATCAAATCATAACATCTATAAAAAATAACTCTGAATCGATATAATGTGTTTTTTTGTAGTGGACGATGCACTTGCTGGCAACGGCGTGGCTGCTGTCAACGTTGACAACGAGCTGATAGATAACCGAGTGGATAGTAAAGATCGCCCATTTATATACGGTCAAATGTTTCATCCAATACATTGAATGTAAAAAATATCAACTTTTTTCTATATTATAGTGACCGACCCAGATTTTCAGTTTTCTCCTGTTCCCTGGGATGTCGACGAAGAAGGGAAAGTATGCGATCGAGAAGAAGACGGTAAATGTTAAGCATGCATGCATTTTCAATATAATTTTTTAACTTGTATAAATATTAATTTTTGTTAAAGATTATACAGATGAACCGCCGTACGACTGGATCTGCGTTGTATGCAAAATTAACGCCATTGAACATGCCTGCAATCCGTGTATGCACGTTACATTTTGCCAAACATGTGCAGACCGATGTATCGTCGACGCCCGACACCGAAACCGTCCACTGCTTTGTCCGATGTGCAGAACGCCTGCAACTATGGTTCGCGTTTTCATACCGCGTCACACATCATTTATTTTTCTTTTCCGCCGTAGACGCTTGAATCGTAGAGTGTTTTTTGTATCGCAATTTATTTATTTTTTCCTTTTTTTTCGTGATCGTCGGTATTTCAGTTGAAAGTCTTCGTTTTATTTTTTTATAATATCAACGTTCAAAACGCAGCGTCGACTGTACGAGATTTTTGTATCGCGATCGTCGGTACTTAAGTTCAAAGTCTCAATTTTTATTTAACGTTGTATCATGGTTTAGATCGATCGCGGTTCGAAAATTTTTATTTTTCTTATTCAAATTTTTCACAAAAATGTTGTATCGCAATCGACGGTACTTGACTTCAATGTTTTCTGGTGTAACCGTTTTGAACTCATAGTCGAACGCAAGAAATATTTGTACCGTTATTATTGGTGCAATTGTTATTTATGTATATCTGTCTGCTGTTACATCCTAGCTGCGGTTAACGTAGCGCGCCCTCACCTATAGTTTGCTAATTCTAGCGCGAATATAAGAATACCAATACACGGTTTAAATTTTACAAATTATATATCCTCTAGTTAAGTATTCGCACAATTTATAAAACTGTCAACCCCATTCATCCATTTCAGTTAAACTCAAAGCCAGACTAAACCTCTTAATCTTATCATAAACATAAACTTTTCCGAACATGGACACTGAAATTTAAATCCATAAACAGAACAGCACTCGACTCCGCTCACGCTGTGTGATTCTCTCTTTGCTCACGTAGGCCACTCTACCAAAAAAGCCCTTTCTTCCATAGCTTTAGCCAATCAGAGAACGTCCCTTTACTCCCACTATTACACTTCAACCCCTATCGCTCCTCTGGACCATCCGTTAGAATCTCATCTGAAACTCATAGTTTTTCAGTCTTAACTAATATTTCCACCCGACAACAACTGTATCCGCAAAGGAACACTTTAATACTGTAATAATAGAAAACTTGCGAACAACCGAAGTTACAACACCCAACCACTGTATAGTGTGTAAAAACCTCAATTTGAGTTTGTGAATAAATATATTGTTATTAAACAAGTGTCTATTGATTGTGACTACGCATAGAAGTGTATTAGCCAACGCTTAAATATTAATATAAGTGAGCTGCAAATTAAAACCTTTCGTGGACAATTGTGGACCATCGGTAAAAGACGAATCAACTGTATCGACAGAATTACCGACGTCACTCCATCTGAGAGCACCCTCGCCAAAGCAATCAATCACGAAAAGATAAAGTACAGAATTCACCACCAGGCCGTACCACTGCCATGAGATGCAACGAAATAAAGATAATAACTTCTTACGAGTGGTTTCTGATATTAGTTCTTATTGTTAGCAATACAGAGATTAATGAGACATAATTAGTGAAGATTTGAGTTTATTATGATCCTGGGGAGGAAATTTTGAATCGCAAACAAGGGCCCCAATAGCTGGTAAGTCGTTCCTGAAATCAATATTTGATATCTCAAACATTGTAACGCTGCTGCTGAAGTGACTCTGGGCGGTACCATTCGTTTTTGCACTTCGCCAGCCGTAAATATAAGTATCTTGATTACCGACTGCCACTCGGCGTCTCTATAATAGGTAATATCTCTGACTTACCATATTGAATGTTAGTGATGTGTGCTTGAAATTTTATTTCTCGAAAGTGCTCAATGAACGGGGCCGTAGAAGGCCCCGGCTATTGTGTTTCGCGTCTTTGCTCAGTAAATTAATTTATTGTGAAGGTTTTCTGTCGGTAATACAATTTTTTGTGCGCAATTTCATACCAGAGATTAGTAGGGAGATGCACAACGCTCGGGTTTTGGCCGTACCCAGCGGAGTGGCGCTAAATCGTAGCGGCGAACTCGGGAGTACGATTTTGTGATCATCGCCTCGGCCAACATTGCAGATTCGAGGCGAACGTGATCACCGGTGCGGTGGGTATTACAGGCGCGTGAACACGAGTCAGCGCTTGGTGGGGAGAACCTCTGCGCCGCTTGAGCCTCGTTTTCGCAAATCCAGAGACTTGGTTCTTCGGACGCGGATGAATTTTTTTTTTCCTCTTTTTTGCATGTTACAAGTAGCCAACTCATTGTCTATGTACTCTGTAACGTGCACGAAATGTCTAATCAATTAACGCAGGCGTGATTAGCTGCGAAAAAAATATTTTCTAACGGCAAGCGAGCTCGCAACTTTTATGCGACTTTTGTACAATCAATTTTAAAATGTTCGGTTAGTCGAGAGGTTTGGCACATCCTTTTTTACCTCAAGAATCCGAGGTTCAAGCCAAGATAGATCGGCTTATTTTTTTTTTTTCTTTCAGTTAATTGCGATCACGGTCTTTTTAATGCTTTTCTCAGCATTTTTTTAATCCTGTACACTAATGTAGAGAATATTTCCCAAAAATTTTTTTCAAAAAAAAAGGTACGCCAAGAACTGAAAAATACAGTTTACAAAAATTATTCAAAAAAATAAATTAAATAATACGGGCCAAGTTTAACAAAAAACATACTTCTATATGGCAATAACAATTGTCTTTTTGATGCAAAAAAAATTGTTGTAAATAATTGGCTTTCCCGTGTTTGCAAGCATCACAATAAACCGCTAGCAGTGGAACGCCAATTATTTACAACAATTTTTTTTGCATCAAAAAGAGAATTGTTATTGCCATACAGAAGTATGTTTTTTGTTAAACTTGGCCCGTATTATTTAATTTATTTTTTTGAATAATTTTTGTAAACTGTATTTTTCAGTTCTTGGCGTACCTTTTTTTTTGAAAAAAATTTTTGGGAAATTTTATTTCTTTTTGAAAATTTGGTACTTTTTTGTTGAGCGTTGTTTTTACCAGCAGAGTCTTATAACTTTTTTTATTTTTAATTGTTACGTAAAAGGTTTCGAACATTTTTTATTACAATATGTAATAACTGATTACTTTTACTCTAACTCCGCATTTTTATTTTTCACCGATTAAAATTCCGACTATCATGCATATACCTATTACAAACTCGGAAAAATTGTCGAACAAAGAATCTAACCAAAAATATGTAACAGCTGACAGCTAGCCGGCTGTGGCGACGAGCGCGCCACCACGCGAATTTTTCAATGAACTGATGTAGACGCAGACATATATATAGGGGACAGGACACTTTATAATCGTTTGGACCCTGTGAAATTCCCGACCTCGAGATCTCAAAATAGGCTAAACCAATTAAATGGTAACTAGGCTCTTTCGAAAGATTGACCCAAAATTACATTATAAAAGTGTCCATGAAAATTCGATTCGTTGTATTATTGCGAAGATATATCGATCGAAAGTTGAACGCACTATACACTTCCGGTATATTGGCGTAAGTTATTCACAGTAGCGTAACGCCCTATACTGTTTTTTCAGTATCTTGGCGTCGAGGCGCTACCGCGGCTCTTGATAAATGTACTTGTCTCAACTTTTTTACACCACTTGTGGTGTTTTTTAGGGGATTTAGTGCACGTGACAGTGTACACAGATATTTGGGAAGTTGGTGTAACACGACCAAAAAATAAAAATAAATCAATTCATCTTGGGCTCGAACGTTGAATTCTTGAAGCAAAAAAAGATGCCGAGATGCTCTCGGCCAACCGATAATTTTGAAATTGAATGTATGAAAGTCACACAAAAGTTGCGAGCTCGCTTGCGGGTAGTAAATATTTTTTTCGCAGCTAATCACGCATGCGTTAATTGATTAGACATTTCGTGCACGTTACAGAGTACATAGACAATGAGTTGGCTACTTGTAACATGCAAAAAAGAGGAAAAAAAAAATTCATCCGCGTCCGAAGAACCAAGTCTCTGGATTTGCGAAAACGAGGCTCAAGCGGCGCAGAGGTTCTCCCCACCAAGCGCTGACTCGTGTTCACGCGCCTGTAATACCCACCGCACCGGTGATCACGTTCGCCTCGAATCTGTAATGTTGGCCGAGGCGATGATCACAAAATCGTACTCCCGAGTTCGCCGCTACGATTTAGCGCCACTCCGCTGGGTACGGCCAAAACCCGAGCGTTGTGCTAATCTCTGTTGTGCATCTCCCTACTAATCTCTGTCCAAAGTATAGTTGTTCGTTCGCATGCGAAATGTCATTGTTTTGCGTCTAGTGACACTCCATTATTCTACCGTTTTAATAAATTGAATTACCATTACATCAGAGAGTACGAAGCTTAAAATGAATACGCCTAATCGTTGGATTGGTTTCGTAACCTTCGCGGATGACAGTTATAACCTATATACATAACAATATTCAACTGTCGAAAGAATGTTGTTACACGAGGAGTTCGACATTATTGGATCAATCTCGTCCCGAATCGTCGTGTGCCACCGCCCCTCAAGAATTATACGGCCGTAAAATCGATGTCAAAACGTCATTGACATTGAAAAGCATTTGACGTGAGATTTTTCGGTCGTAATATATATTATTACGAATAAATGAGAAAAAAATAATGGCAGCGGCTCAAGGAACGCCGGAGTCCGATGCCGGGAGCTTCGAGTGCTTTCAAAATTATACCGCGCCGGAGGTATTTGTTCAGGGACTCGCCGGAATTGTGGATCAACAAGACGTGGAATCTATGATTCGAGCACAAAAGCAGATGTGAGTAAAATTTGACAAATTTGATTGGTGCACGAATTAAACAAGTTTTTTTTTTTTTTACGAAAACTTGTCTTTCTAGGTTGCAGAGATTCGAGAAGACAAACGAAATGCTGACAAATTGCAATCAACTGTCGGTCAATAGGCTGAAATCAGCCGGTGTAGAATTCAAGAAACACGCCGTTCTACTTGCCGAAATGAAACGCGATTTGGATCACATATTCAAGAAAATTCGTATAGTCAAGAATAAATTGAGCCAACAATATCCTCAAGCTTTCAATGGTACGAAATAAAGATTTCGATACTCGTACAATATACGTTGAACGGTACGGAACAATAACGATGAAATAATTTTAATGACAGAGGCAGCAAGAAGTAGCCTGGCGGAGGAAGTCCTCGTGGAAGATCCGGATCAGGGACCAAAACCTCTGGAGCCCGAGATTGTACCCTTGCCGCTTCCGGTCATCGGCGTTAACGACGCTGATCCGGACTCAGATGGTAATCGACGTTACCTCGCATAGTCCCATTGCTAGTCGGATAAAATCTCATTGAAATAACAACAGCAACAACAAGAACAACAACAAAAAACGAATTTTTTCTTAGGAAGTCTAGAGAACAGTTGAAACGATTAGCCGCACAAAAGAATTTCACACGCCGCATCTTGAAGTAATCATTTAAAAAAAGAAAACAAATAAAACATTCGAATTCGATCATCAACCGGCAGCATGGGCCGAGTTTGAACATTAATTTTTTAGCTTTATTTCGTTTGAGCTTCGATGTCCGTGTAAATTTCATAGCTAAAGAAATTCATTAATCGTACAAATAATGCGCCGTCGCCGGATGGAATTGATGCTAAATCTCGAGCGTACGATACTCGAAAAGAATATTCTCAGATGTAGAGCAAGGCTCGCGTCGATGTTTATAACGATTGACGAGCGTATCTTCAAAAATAGTTTCTTCATGTACCGCGTTTCATATTTTTCCGGCGAACCGGGATACGTCGTAAGATCTCTCGCCGCTACTCTATTTTACTATTAACTCGTGCATTAAAAGAATGAGGAAAAAAAAAACATACACACAATAAAGTTGTAAAATATTTCTTTCGACAGAGTGTTTATATAGGCGGTTCGGATGGTAATGGATTAACGACATCCTACGTGACAATCTCTTTAGGCTCTCATGTTATATCACTGTACAATGTGAATGTTAAAGTCGAAGTGCATAATTCGCATCCGCCTATCGATTCTGTAGGTACTCGGGTAGAGAATAACAAAAAGAAAAACGATAATTCAATGCGAACGAATCCGCACTTTGACTGTAGCATATTATATAATACGTTGTATCGCAAACGTGCGCTTCTCGTTTGCGCAAGCGTTACGAGCGAATTAACAAAACTTGTAAATATAATTGTTTCTTTTTCGTTTTATACGCGGCGATGTCTAGTTTTTATTTGTTTTCCCGACGAGACGAATGTCCCGATCGTTGACTCGCGCGATATATAAATTTTCGGTGCGAACATTTGGGGATCAATTTATCGGAGTAATTCGGTAATCGAGGATTAAGCTCAATAGTACGGCATAGAAATTATATCGAAGAATCACGATCGGTCAAAATATCGTTAAGTTGAATCTTATCCAAAACGATGCATTTACACGGTCAATGGTCGATACATTCACTTGCAGCGAAATGTTATCCCCGGAACGTCCGTAATAACTTGCAACTTCAATTGTTGATGCATACAGTTCCAGTCGAGGAGTTTCAGTTCGCGAAGCTGCGAAAAAGACGGATAAAAAGCAACGACAGTTCGTCGACGGAAAGCAACAACGAGCATAGTAACGCGGAGGACTCATCCTGCACATCGGACACCGGCTAAATAGTAAGGACGAAAATACTGCGCGCTAACGAGACGTAACGGTGTTGAGGCA
Source organism: Cryptus armator (assembly GCA_963971235.1). Lineage (NCBI taxonomy): Eukaryota > Metazoa > Arthropoda > Insecta > Hymenoptera > Ichneumonidae > Cryptus > Cryptus armator. The sequence continues at coordinate 11,438,046 of OZ020234.1, forward strand.
AGTGATTCTTTTCTGTTTTTTTTTTTTCTTTTTTTCGACTGGACAAATGTACGTGTGTTGTAAATGTTTTTTTCCCCTCTTTCTTTGAAAATGCTATATCTCAATGGGCAATATAAAACAACACAACACACCGGTTGTAACGAATTAAGAGATGACAATAAACGACGATATGCCCGATTCGAGAAAGCGAAAGAGACAAATACTTTTGCCAGTGAATGCGTTATGAATGCGTTCGGTGGTGTAACGTTGCGATTTACTACTCGGTTATTTTAACTCGTATAAATCGCTTCTTTCGAAGCGGTGAACATTATTGGGGAGGGAATTTTGTAATTTTAATAAGACCACAAGGGTCCGCTATACAAACATTCAACGGATGAAATAAATATAATCCTCGTAGGTATACTATCAGCGGTCGAAATTCTTTATTTTCTTCACCACTAACATTACCGAAATCCGTGGAAGAATAAAATTTGGCAACATCGAACGAAGATTAAAGGAATTGTGAAAATTGTTAATATTTCACAAATTTCACGATGTAAATATTTGCGGGGTCATCAATGACGAATATGAATGAAACTTTTTGTTTTCATCTCGATTATTTTGAATATTACTTAAAATGAACGGTGTATCTTTTTCTTCGTACAAATAGAGAATTACGCGATCGTTTTTTTTTTTTATGTCCTGGAGAGCAGTTTGGTACAACTTCGGAATGAGAAGGAGTTTCGTCGCAACACGTGTCGACCATGCGAATTGCATATGTACCTATATTATGTTAGGCATATGTAGACTATTCGATGTGCGCAATGAGTGTATATATGTATATCGATAGAGTACGATGCTCCGACGGAGGAAAACGGCAGCCGTCGCGATGCCAGAAACCATCTGCGCTTCAGCTGTTTTCTATCCGTTCCATCTCACTTTCGTTTTTTTTTTCCCTCTTTTTCCTCGTGCGCCATGGTGCTCGCGGACATTTGGAAGTAAAAACGTTGGTAGTGTATATATGTATATATATCTCCTAGTCGGTTTGTATCTTCTCACAGAGCGGAAGGTTCGATACAGCAGGAAGCTGCTGAACATCTTCAGCCTTGAAACCAGCTTTTCGTTTCACGGCCTTTGCGTTTGTTATATCGTTCGATATTACGAACCAACGCATTGAAAATCCTTGAGTTCGCCAGGAACACTTCGATAAATTATCTTCGTATTGTTAAATTAAAACTTTTTTTTTCTCACAACACAGAGACATTTCCTTTTTAATTGTTTGAAATCGCCGATGGCAATTTCATGCAATGAATTGTATCACGTTGGACATAATCTTTTAATCATCACTTTTTTTTCGTAATCCATTAGCGAGAACAGGATTACGCTCTTAATTTTTCCAAACTTTATACAAGTATCTTAAAATGCTTGATTTTTTTCTTATAATCGGTCGATGCAACATAATTATAATAGAAAGGGACAAAGGATGGCTTTCCTAACTGTGATTCGATGAGTTCAATTTGAGTAGAGGTGCTTTTGCAATAATGCATAAATAATAATTCTTTGATGAAAAGTTATAATCGATTTTCACGTCGCAGTTATACGGCTTGAGTCATTGGAAAAAAAAAAGAAGAGAAAACAATCGAATGACCCAGTATACGTACGTACTTTTATATGTCTGTTCGTATAAATGCGCGAGCGTGTGTGCAGACAAACTCGAGTCGGTAAAACGCGGAAACAGCTGTTCGAGCTTATCGAGCTCACCTGTTCAACCATTCGATACTTTCGGTCTCTCGCCCCGTGCGTGCACACATGCCAACGGCAGCAAGCGGCGCGCATTGTGTCCGCGTATAGTTGCTCCTTCTGTGTTGACACTGGCAGGAGGAACTGCAGGCGCCGCGGAAAGTCGTCGTCTCTCTCGAGCTCTCTCTTCGCCGATGTAGTACAAAGCTGCCTTTCGTTTTCAAGCTTTTATCTAAAATAGCTTCGATTGCGTTTCACAGCTGCGCCCGACAAGCAACCGCAATGAAAACTCGGTTCAGTTTCGCTTATAGCGAGTCAACATGGCCCCAAAAACTTTGTACGATATTGTTAAATATTATCAAGTAGAAAATGACATATTTCCAGAAAAACGCGTAATACGAATGTACTTGCGCGCGTGTACTTACGCATTATTAAGTATTATCAAGTAAAAGATGGCTATTTAACTTGTACCAATATTTCTAGAATACGCGTAATACGCATGTACTTACGCGCGTGTACTTACGCATTTCAAACTATACACGAGTAGCGCCATAGAGAGATGCGGAAACACACTTTGCAGAGGCGAAAAGATGCCTCGACTCTTGGAACCCCTCCCCCCCACCCCTCCCTTTCTCCGCCGGGAAAGAGAGAGAGAGAGAGAGTCGGTGAAGCTGTACACTGCTATTGGCATTCCGCATCCCCCTGAGCTTGACGCGTTATTCCCGCGTACGGGAACGATAACCAGCATTCCCACGGCAAAGCTAAAGAGAAAATCGTTGAAAAGCTCTCTCGTCCTGTACCGAGGGTACGCCGCTCATTTTCCATGACGGTCGGGGGTAAAAACTTGTTCACCGGTAGAATTACTGCGCAGTTAACAATTAAAGTATATTGAAAATTAAAGCATATCTTGCGAAAAAAAAAAACGATTTTTACAGCGACTTGTGACATTCTCGCGACTCGATATTACGATATAATTTTCGACATCGAAGATGAGCGATTTTTTGTTGTTATTTGGATTCGTTTTTATCGTCTAGTATCGAAATCGCGTTGTAAATTTTGTGGACGACGCTCTCGTTCTCCCACTTACGCGGCTCTTATGAAAATTATTCCGTGCTATTGGCATTCACCTCTTCCTGATATTGACAAGCCGCTATGCCCCTGGTATTACGATACGGACGTATGTGTGTACGCGCGAGTAATACACCATGCTGTCGGTCCTTTCGTCCCCTGAATCTGATTTTCTCCCTGAGGGGCCTCGGAGGCTCGGGCGTCACTTCCAATGCCTCCGATCTCTCGGCACCGCACGGTGTAATTTTCGCACTCGTCCAAAATTACATCGACGCGTGTATGCCACCTCTCGGGCGTCCTTGGTGATGGTGATAGCGTGTTCTATATATGGATTCGTATACCTATGAGCTATGAGCAATGAGAGATAGAGAGAGGCGGCGAGGAAACGAAGCCGCTGCTGCTGCTACTGCTGCTCGATGCTTTCCAGATAACTCGTAAATTACACGCGGCTGCACGTCGAACACCGCGAAATATAATCGATTGTCGTGCAATTGACGTTCGTTATACCCCCGTCGCCCGTACAGCATATTCTACTCTACTTCTATCCGTGTGTATATATATATATAGATCGTATCACGTTTGGATTTCTCGTCCGAAGTGCGATTAAAGTTGGCCCACAGTGATTGCGGCGGACCACGATTTACCAAACCCGCAACGGATTTGCTTTATGCCGATAATCATATCGGTGATCATGTACGAAATTCAACAGATTTATATACTCGTGTTACAAAATATTTCAATCGATCTTAGAAACATTACGATACGAGTGGTTTACGATGTGCAACGAGACATAAATTACCGGCTTGGCGAATCATTAATAAGCGATATACATCACCCTTAAAGAGCTTAAGAACGGTACGACGTTCGATCATACTGTATGTTTATATGTACATAATGCGCAATTTTGTTTCCTCTTGGTGACCGGTGCACGAGAGGCACGCGTGCTCGCTCACACGCCCGGTTTTACCTTGCAGGTGCCAGCAGGTGGTTTCGCAGTGAGCAAGTTTTCGCTTTACGCAAATTTTTTATACTTATCTTTCGCAAACTATTTAAGTGCCCGATCGCGATGTATCGGCGAGTCTCGAACGAGGGGCATTATGACATTAACAATTATGAGAGGTCGCATGCGGGCGCTTTTTGCATTGGGAGAAGGAAACAAAAAAGAACGAAACTTTCTCCTTCCGACTTTTCGACGAAATTATGAACTATAGCAATTATATTATATAGAATTCGATTTTCGTTTACCCTTGCCGCCCCCCCCCCCCCCCACCCCGACATACTATTATTAGCACTCCGTCACGTTTCCGTCAGTACCATACGTAACCTCTTGACGCCCGTGGATACCACATATTTCTCGTACCGAATACGGAGCGCCGGCAATTGTCCTCCGTTCCAATTTTTAAGGTAGGACGCCGCTTTTTATTTTTTTCCCGGGTGATAAGATTTTTAATCGCGAGCCCGTTGTTCCGAAACGTATGATAAACATGAAAATTAAGACAAGTAAAATGTTGACGTCATTTTTTCCATCAAACATTGAGTTGTGGATAAAATAAGTAGTATAGCGTGTATTATATCGATGGAATATCGGAAAATATATATATAATATATGACATGTGTGGTCAACAAGATGGATAAAGTTTTACGAATGACTTGGCAATGATAGAGCGATAGGACACGCGTCTCGCGATTTATATCCCACGAGGATATGCATCATAGATGCGAGAAGGTTGTGTCGCAGTAACAGCCGAAGGTGTTGTAGAAGCAGAAAGGGGGCTGTTGGGGGAAGGGGGGAGGGGGGGGGGCAGTGCGAGAACCGAGCTATTTCTCAGCTTCAACGGCAGAGCTTTTCTTCGCGGGAATATATCGACGCGTCAGGAACACACGGACCCCCGTTTACAATATCCGCGTGTATATAGGTAAACGCAAGACTGCGGTGTGTGGCTGCTGTGTTTCCAGATTCTTGTAGTTACCTATCTATATGTATATGAACACCGTACGAGTTTCGTGCGAAAAGTCAAATTCGGCGAAAGTCTTGACACTGCGAATCCATTTCCTTACTTTTGGCGAATCACTTTTCTATTACACAATCAATAATAGTACAGTAATTTATATGTAAACACGACAACACGACAAAACGACACGACACGTCGACACGTTTAGAGAACAAAAAGTAAGCCCCCCACACGTCTCATTTTCCTATATTGAAAAAATTGAATAATACGAGAAATAAAAAAAGGAACACGCTACGACGTCCCTGTGTTAACAAATACGCAACAACATATTCATCCATCTATAAAATTAGTATATGAAGCGCAACATCTTTTAACATTTGAAATAATGATGAAAAGGTGGAAAGTAACGCAGTCTTATTCTTGATCCTCGATATGTATACAAAGAAAGCGAGAGAACCAGACGGAGGAAGAGGGGTTGTGTTGGTAAACCTCTCGCCGCGGTTGGCGCGGCTTCCGTATCTGTAGTCTCCAAGCCCAGCGAACGTTCAGTCGGCCGCCAGCAGCCGTTCGAGCGTAACGCGCTCGCGTGTCGCGTCGCAGCTCTGACAGTTCTGACACTGAACCTCGACTTTGTCATCGGCAGTGATGGAAAAACGTTAACCACGTCGTTATGCGCTGATAAACCGATCTGAAGAAAGCAAAAACTTCAATATATTAACGTTATGGAATTTTTCTTGAGAATGAATAGAATAGAGAATTGTTGAATGATAAAAAATTAAAGTAACGATCATCGAGGTTAAATGAGACAGCGGTCTGTGTCAACGTTCGCGCACGTGGTGGCCTCATCGTAGTGCCGAGAGGTGATGGCGAGAGGCGAGATGCGAGAGTTCGTTCGTCCGGAATCATAATCGACGTGACTAATCGTTCGGAATAATAAGCGTGCACCATGTGGTCGTCGCATCGTGCGTGATGCGCCAATTAGTGACACGTTCGTTCGTCGTTCGAGACCGGGCATCGAGCAGAGCCAACAAATTTCGTTTTTCCGTTTGTTTCTCACTCTGGCTAATCGCGCTGTGAATATCAATTTTATTCAACGCTATTAGGAAGATATATCAACTGTCATACGAGTTCGAAGAGTCAACGTGACACAGGTGAGTTTTCATTCGATTTGTTTCACGTGGCGGTGATATTGTTATTTGCATCTCAACGTAAATAGATCAATTGAATAAATATGAAAATTCAATTAAAATTACCATGCGAACAAGACGCCTGTGGAACCGTAGTAGAACAATGTGTACCGAATTTGCTTTGGTGTTGAAAGTAGAACGACAGACAGATAAAAAGAAGAGATGCGGGGTTTCGCGACTCGTGGAGAACTGTCAGCTGCATGCTTTCGCACGATATTCGCCGATAATCGGAACCGGCGGTAGCGGGAAACACGTCTTCTCGGAGTTACAGTCCCTGAGCGTCTTTCAGACCGGAGGGGACTTTGCTAAATCATTCTTCATTACTAAACAGCCGGAACAATAGCCGGCGATGAATTTATCGTTGTCGTTGTCAAGTAATCGAGTGAAAGGGACATTAGTGACAAAAATAGTTTCGACATAACGTAACACTGAGTAAAATATCTGATACACGAAAAAAAAAGAAAGAAAATTCAATCGAATGGAATACGAATGTTATCGGCCGAGATGAAAACAACAACAACAACAAAAAAGATCGTTTAATTGCTCTTCGAAAGTCGGATTGGTAAATTAGCCGTCAGCGGTACCGATGTGTCTCGATTAGTCCATTAAGTGTCGGGTGTCGAACGAAATTCGAAATATTTCGCGCTAATACGATAAAATCCTTATATCTATGGTACAATAAGATATCGCGTGGATAACAGTTCGAATGGCGGGATGATATATAGTATCTACAGGTAAAGACGGAATGAATCGGGGGATGCGGCGCGTGGTCTTTTCCCTCGCACCGTCGGCGAGTGTTGCGTGAAAAGAAGTTTAAGACACCTATAGGTATATTAATAGAAAAGCGAGCGAGAGGGGTAGTTCGTTCGAAGGCAGCTGCCGGTGGTGTGCGGTGGTGTGGTGTTTGCGCGTGTTATACCGAAGTATTATATCGATTAACTGTTGGCAACAGAAGAGAGGCAGAGTAAAGCTTGTCGGGTTGTGCGAGGAGGAGGAGGTCGGCCAGCGTGGCTTTGGCTTCCCTATATTATTAATCTTTCCCTCTCTCGCGCACGCTGCCCGTCCGGGTCCCCTCTTGCTGGCGGCTCCTCTGCCACTGCTGCCGTTGTGCCGCTGTGCCGCTGTGCCGTGCACCACCGGTGAGCTTGCGAGAGTACCGGGGGCTTCTCTGCCTCCGCTGCGCTCGTGAACCTGCCATATACCTACGCGGCTGTCGAGTCAGTCAGGTGTTGCAGGCAGCTTCCGTCGGTCAAAGAGAATCAAGAGTTGTGCCGGAGACTCACCCCTCTACCTCGTTCTCTATGCGCCCCAACACGAGCATGCATCCTATACGATTACATACTACACAACCGCGTCTCTCCTTTCTCTCGATTATACACATACGCCTGAGGACCCGCTCCTCTAAACTCCTACGCACCTGCCACGCACGCCTGTTTATCCGAAGAGGATGATGCCATGACGAAAATCCTGTGGCATCCTTTACTTACAAACCCTCGAGCGTTTAACCAACAGCCGGAAATTCCATGTTTAATAATTACACGCGGGTGGATACCCGCGTATCCCGAGATTTTACAAGGATTTCATTCAACTTCGGCCAACCCGAGCGCGTAATTATTAATGGGATACTTCGTCGAAAAGTTTTGGGAAACGCCTATTTTGTAAGCAATCATCGTTTTTTTATTCTTATGTATTTAAATCCGATATGCTTGCGACACACAATATTAGATTGACGGTACCCGAGGAAGATATAATACGAACACACTTTTCTTTTATTTGTTTCTTGTTTTTTTTTTTTTTTTTTTTTCGTTTTTTACCGCAGCATCCGCCATCCATAATTTAACTCGCCGACGATGGAATTGATTGAAATTTCGTTGCAAGCTTCGCTCGGAATTTTCGTGATATTTTGGTTTTATGCATGCGCGTGTACGAGAGTTATTCGTGCAATATAGATTCTTCGTTCGCGTGTCGAACCAATACACGTACGATAGTGAACGAGTATGCTATGTATATAGATACACGTCGTAAGAGCTTCGAAGTATAACACGCGTGTATAACTACGTGACTGACCATTTTCTCCGATAATGGTGGACCAACTGCCGCGCGCTCGGCCGGAAGCGCACCTGGGAAGGCAGTTTAATATTTCTGTGGATCGCGCGGAGAGAGCCAGTCGGCCAGCGGTGGGACATGATTGATGTAATTTTCAAATATAAATCTTTGAAATTTTCCTCGTCGCAAAAGAAGCACAAGCGCAATGGCTTTTCAAATACATTTACTATTCTCGTTGGTTCATTATTACTTTTTTCTACGCGTAATTTTCCACCTGTGTACCTATAGACATATTATTAATTATACACCGAGGGTGCTGTACGTGTAGATTGATCGTTCGGCGGGCAAACGAGGAAGCGGGAAACACGACCGCAAATTCACATCGAGGCCGTTCGCTTAACCCGATTTAACGTTGGCGGGAGAAAAAGCAACCCGATTAACATTATTAGCGTGCGCTAATAAATTTTTCAAAATTTATCGTATGTATATAGATATAGAAGATTTCCGATAGAAATTTTACTCGAACAATAAAGATATTAGAAGGTTTATTAATAAGCTATATTCGTCGGCGTTTGCGATTGCGACGAAACGCAGGGCACATCAGAGAAATTCGAATAGAGTCGAAGCGCGCGCGGGGTTTATACATTCGTGAGGTCGTTGTGTGGCATCGAATATGCGTCATGCTGATGGCCGCACTGGATTCTGTGTACTACATGCAACGTGCAACCGGCTCTGTGCGTGACATTTTTGTAATGAAAAGCGAGTTAAACGTTGCTTCCTCTTTCTCTACGCTTCTCTACTCTTTCGCTCTTCGTTCGGTATACACGGCCGGTGCTAGACATCTGGTCTGCCTGCCTGCCTGTCTCTCTTTCGTCTGGACGTTCTAATATTGAACATTTTTAGCACACGATTCCTCTCATCGTATAACGGTGACTATACCAATACGAACGAACTATCAAGTTGAAGCCGAGGAGTTGACGTACAGTACCCACTTCTATACCGTACCATGTGCGCAACATATGTATAAATATAAATTCTTAAAACGTCCAGTAGTGTATCATCGACAGCATAACACTTGTACATATTGTATATATTTGAATCACCACGTCGAATCGGTGAAAAAAAAAAAAAAAAAATTCAACCGATGATTTGAGTTTTTTTTGTTTTTTTTTTTCCTCACAACGAAACGTTTGTTTTTCCTCGCGGGTAAAAACGAATGGTAGACAAAGTTTTTGTCGTCGTTGTTACCACGCTATTTTCGTCATTGTGAGAAACGGATAAAGCGTAAAGGGAAAATTAATTAATCCCATGCCGTTAACAATATACGCTCGGTACCTACCCCAAGGCGCATTGTTCTCGTCGTCGTCGGCAAGCGTCTCGCTACCGGGAGACTGTATCGCCTTAGCGAATTACGGAACGGAAATCACCAGCATTGCAAAGTTGCTAGAAGCAAGACTAGTGAGCGCTGTTGCAAACCAACAGCGAACAACAGTATCCAAGTACTTTCTTAAGAGACCTTTCGAGTCCGGACCTTTGGAAACTAAGAGAGCGAAATTGCATCGGTGACGACGTATTTTTTTTTGTTTCTTGCCGTTCGCACCCCCTCCGTCTTACTTTTCTAATTATACGGGAAATACGGTGATTTGAGTCTCAACGCCGTCAACAACGTATTCTCTACCGCCGGACTTGATGATTTAAATTCTGCAAAGCCTTCGAGGAATCTCTAGTGGAGAAAAATAAATTAATACCGCCCGACTCTACGGTTAAGTGCGGCGGATTTTTAAGGCGGAAGCGATGTGTGTGTGTTAGTTTTTTTTTTTTTTTGTTTTTTTTCCATATTCCACAATGTTGCTTTTTATATATTTTTCGTTTTTCATTTTGTCCTCACTGCTCGTTTCGAAATATTGCCGGATAATAGAGACGCATTTTATTAAACAATAATGAAGCGGATTTAATTGAAATTAATTACAGGTGAGCTCGCAATAAAATTCTCGGTGAATCCCTAGAAACTGTCGCAGTTATTATTTTCTCCTCTCGCAAACCGCGTTTCGGATAAATTTGGCTTAAACAATGTTTCATTTCTCAAGTTTATTAAAAATGCGATTTTTCATATGCATTTGAATGATAAAGAGAATATTAAAATTCAAGTTAATCGTCGCGACCTCTCGGAGTTCTTTGAGAAATTCAAACGCCGTAGGGTATTTGCTCGGAGAATTACAAAATCTACGCATTTTTTTTGGCAATTTCACAAGCAATGATACTCCTCTTGTTTATTCAATTAAGCGTTCTAACGAGTATTCTTACGGTACTTGAAAAATTTTCGGTAATCGAAAAAAAGTGTTTAATAAAAATTGTATTATCTAATGTAAAACTTACCCAAGGAATGTTTTGTTTTGTTCGATCAATGATGAATAAATGAAAAAAAAAATTAAAAAATTAAATTAAATGATTTTTTAAATTATTTATTATCATAAATAATATAATAATCTGATAACAATAATAATATATTATTATTATTATTATTGATTATTTATAATTTATTAATTGATATTACCGGAGCACCGGACAATCGTTAAGGATGTATCACACGTACATTCCCAGCCACAAGTGAGATTCCGTCAGACTTTGAACGCTTCCTAATAATATACAAATCTGAAAAAAATGAACTGCACTAAGGGTGCCAAGAACATTCATTTTTCATAATAATAATGTCAAAAAATGATTAACCAATTACAAAAAAAATGGTTCACCAAATATTCAATAAACCTTATTTTTTCTCTTTTTAAATGAATTCATTGATTTTTAGAATCCACATAAAATTTTTCCGAATTTTCATACATTTTTGAAATTTTATAAACAAGTGTAATTACAAAACTATTGACACCGCTGCCTCGAAACTTTTAGAAAATTCTGAAAAAGTCCATATGAATTGTAAGAAATGTAGGAATTAATTTAAAATGAGAAAATAAAAGGTACTCTGATTTTTTTGTCAAAGAATTTTTTTTTTTTTAATAATTGTTTAACAACTTGTTGCCATTATTGTTATTATGCAAAATCAAAGGACATCTTGCCATCTTTAATACGGTTGATTTTTTTCAGATCTTTGGCATATCGTGAGGTACTGAATTTTTGAACGGATTAAATTTTTTATTTGAAATGTTTGCATCCTTAAATTGGTGTTTAAAAAAGTGTAATGTTATGATTGAAGTATGCAATGCGCGATGAAGTAGGAATACTGGATACGACGGTAGCGTCGAGCTTATGTATAAAAATCGCTTGTTCTCTTTGTTTCATGAGAAATATCTTTTGATATGCGCGCAGGTGCACACCGAGGTTTGCTTCGATTATGAAAGTGGAGGAAGCCGTTGCGGTTTTGCACAAGATCAAGGTTAAGGAAGAGGCAAAGGTATGCTGCGGATTTCAACAGAGTCCCTCGGTGTCCTCATCTTCGGTATCAACGACAGCTGCGACAACTGTGATCTCGACGACGAGCGTTTCACCGATAAGCGCCGTTTCTACTACCGGCAAGAGCATCACCACGGCCTCGACTATCCTCGATGTTACAGTCGAGCCGTGCGAGACCAGCATCATCGCCGCCGTTACCGTAAACCCAACCGCATCGACAACCCCTCTTTCTCCGACCCCCAGCACCGTTGTCGTTTCACCCGCTTCCTGTCCCGTTCCTCAATCCTCGAGCTTCATTTGTCAAGCCTCCGCGCCCAACTCCCTCGCTACAATGGTTAACAAAAGTTCCGAATCCTTTCCCGTCGATCTCGACCTCAAGACCAAGGTACCCCAAGGTATGTCTTCTTTCGTACATCTTTTTCGATCCATTTTTTTTCCTTTTTCATTAGATAAATCCATTTGTACGAACATTGCGGTGCAGTTTATCATTAAGCGTCGATTCATCATATTTTTTTTTTACCAATCTACACACCTGCGCGCCAATCTAAAAAAGAAAAAAAAGAAAAGTGCCACTCGCGTTCGATAGTTGTAGCGGCAATACCCATTTACGCATGCAACAATATACGATTCGTCGCATTTCGCATTGGTTACACATTGGCCTGGCGTTAGGGCAAATCGTACGTTAGTTTGGAATATTGTATGGGGGCACCCGTATCCACGAATCCACGAGTTCTCCTATTGCAAGGCCCCCCTCCCCGTATATATACTCGTTCCGCGAATCGTACATTCAGAGAGCACCGATCTGGTTATCTCTGGACGCAACGAGAGCCCGCAGCTACCTTTACCCTCGCAAGCGCCAAGAGAACGGCCCGCTTCGCGAGAGCTATACCGAGCAGACAAAAACCCTTCCCGCAACCGTTTCGCGAATGCTCACTCCTCTCACCGTCCTACCTACCCGCGAGAGGACACACGGTCTTTTACTGTTTTTTTTTTTTTTTTTTTCTTTTACTTTAGCACCACCGCTATCTACCCACACAAAATCAACACACTCCTCTCCTTTCTATCTTTTTATCCCACATCGTAACTCTGGATAAACGAAACTTTAAGCTCTCGCATTTCGTACTTATCTCGCACACTTTTGCAGCATCCTTCGAATGAGAAAAAAAAGCAAAACAAAAAGTGTTCGGCACGTTTTACCTTCTATAAATGATTTAAAAAGCAAGAAAAAATCACAATTATCAATAATTGAAACGATCTTACAAGAGGTTCGCATAAAAAATCGGTAAAAAAAAACATTGAGTGCCATTTTAAATCGTATTTCTATACGCGCTAATTTTGTCGTATCTTTTTCTTTAATAAATATACAATTGATATTGAAGTGATTGATATGTCCAACGGAGAGTTGTCTCATCCGCAACGTTAAAACAGATTTGGCAAGCCGAGAATGCGCGAATGTTTCGCGTTGCGGAGTGCGAGAGTCGCGGTCGCGTCCCGCGATTCGAGAGGGTGAACATGAGAACTCCCTGCGAGCAGTCAGTCAAGCTGGCTGGTTCGGGGTGTTCCGATGTTGGGCGGTCGGGTCGGGTGGCTCGGTCGTGTGCTGCCTGACTGCCTGGTCCAGACGCGATAAGGCACGTCCAACACTTCCACCGGGATTCTGCTTTCAGCTGATATCATATCCGGTATCCTCGCGGCCCCAGGAGCTCCCCTGTGCGACGTAGGTATTTCACGATAGCCCCCGCACTCGGCCGGTTACTCTCCTCCCTCTTGCCCTGTATATCTATCTCTCACGAGCTCTATCGCTAACGTCCTCGGCTGTGCTTGCGACAATATTCCGTGTTTCTCCGTTATAACCTTCCCATTCTCGCTAACACGCGTACACATACATTTATGCATAACGCTTCGCACACCGTGACACACAACTCAACGTCCCTTATTATCGTCATCTTAATTAGGAAAGATGACGAACGGCGACTATGAAAAATATGAATTTTAATGGGCTCCGAAGAAATTCGCAAATAACTCGCCTAAGCGTCTAAACAAAATCACAAATTCTTGAAATCATTACGATCCTTGTTTCATTTCTTCCCATTTGAATCCATCGTACATAACGAAAACGCGGCTATTAATTGCAAGTTATTCGAGATGATTAAGTATTTCCCGTTGTAATTAAAAAAGAAAACGAAGCGTTGTAAAGAAAAGGTCGTGTATCGATGACGAGGCGATAAAAAAAAAAATGCTATGCTGGAAAAAAAAAAAGAATAAAAATACTTTCGGTATACCAAGATGCAGGTTCAGGAAGATGGGAGGGAAGTAGAGACTTCCGGAATGAGAGGCAAAGAGGTGGAAGAGGAGAGCCGAACGAGCGAGGGAGATACGAGAAGGAGAGAACAAACGTGTAGAATAGGGAGGGATTGCGATCAAAGCCATCTGTTGCATTGTCCCGGCAATTAGGAGGCGACAGCTGAGTTCCACCGTACTTACTTCCTCCAGCGATTCTCAATGCTGTGGCGCTTGGAGCACGTGCGGCTTATCGATCCTTCAACTGCGTCGGCGAGAATATAGGAAGTATACGACGAAGACGAAAAGGAGGAAGACGACGATAGCCGAGGCAAAGTCCGCAGATTTCGCGCGATGTTCCCCATGGGTATCTCACGTTTGCGTGAATCCTCTCCGTTCGATCTGTTTCATTATTTTCGTTTGTTTCGAGACTAAAGGTCGAGGCTCATTCGTACTATATCGTATTAGGGACGATGAGAAATTGCATGCATACGCGCGTGTGCACGTAAGTATATGAAGTTTACGGCGTATGAGAATAAAAAGATATTGAAATTGAAGCGGAATTGGGGGGGGGGGGGGTCAGTGCGGAAGGAAAGAAAGGAGTAGGAGCAGAGGTGGGAGATGAAACGCGGTTGAAGGAAGGGGGTTTGAGAGTCGCCGGAGGAAGTAACAGCTGGCCGAAGGGACAGTAACATCAGCAGCAGCAGCGGCACCAACGGTAGCAGCCGAGCGAGCTTTACCATTACCATCGTCTCCCTCTCTCTCGGTTCGTCTCGCTGAAGATACCGTTCGCGGAAATTCATATACGTACAGCTTCGAAAGACGTATATCCGAACGTGGCGAGCGCACCGAGTGAGGTAAACGGACGAGCGAAGAGATAGGGAGAGAAATAGAAAAATTGCAACCGCGTCCGTTTCGCAACGACCGACACTCGACAATGGTAATCTCCGTTTCTACTTCCGCTATCGTAAACGCTGACCTTCTTATTAGGGTGAAGCGCCGTCGATAAAAATAGAGGAATCTTGCGGGTAGCTTTTCCCGATCGATAGATCGAATTCAGAGGAACGATGTAAATTCAAACGATCCCGAGTTCGAACAGCCCTCCTGAATTTTTAAGATCCCACAGTCTCGTTTGAACTTTTGTACATTGCAATCGATCCCGATGCGCAAGGATGGATCGAAGGATTCGGAATTTACTTTGGCGGATAAAGTAAATATGAATATTTTATCGAGACTCCCAGTAGTACCGATCGAGTGATACATCAATCATTTGGTATCATACAATGATACTTGGGAGCTTTTGTTGTTGTTATTGTTTTTATCGATTATCATTGCAACTTACTACGGCTGTTAAAATGAAAATGTTATTCTTGTCCTATCGGTAGATTGGTATTTTTACTCTCATTCCGTGTGTATGTATTTTCCGTTTGGTTGTTTCGGTGCATACGGGGCTCCGGCGAGCGAGCGAGCTAGCGGAGGCTGGTTGGCAGACAGAGAGGTATTCCACGCGTGATAACGCAGAGTAGAGGAGAATGGGAACGAGCCAACGTGGATGACACGAGCCGTAATTGCATGTTATCCGCGGGAAGGCGCGTTACCGTGTTAGTAGAGAGACGGCTGTACAACTACGAGACCCGTACACTATACGGGAGGATATTTGTGCGGTAGAATCGCCTGGTACGCGCGTGGAAATATCATCCTCCGCGGTAGCTCGGTGTATTGCCTATCCACCGAGTTTGAAACGTACCTCCCACGGGGCAAATCCGGACACCTCGTTTCTATTCTGCGGCTCGAGAGAGAAAGAGAGAATGCCGTACACAAGTGAATTAGAATTTCAAAGAGAACCCGATTAAATAATCGACGAAACTTTGATTGGTTTCTTTGCTGTATTAAAAAAATATTTAAATTGCCCGTATCCCTGTTGGCTTTGCGTCTTTCACTCGTTTCACAAGTGAAAATACTGATACACGGACAAACCCAGAATTATCGATATACTCAAACTGCACCCTAAATGCACCGTGCAAATGTATTATAATGTATAAAATTTTATTAATTTAACGAGCAATTTGAATGCCCTCGGTTGTGTATTGCGCGGGGTAGGCGTTTCTTGAGAACGGAAAAAAGACTCTCATTGCAGTATTACCAAACGGGCCATCGCCGTCGCGCGAGAAATCATCGAGAGACGATGCAAATGAAGAACAAACGGTGTCGAGAGACAATCGTTCATCGCCGTGCACGATTAACAAGACAAAAGGTCATCAGCGGCAAGTCAATGGTGCGACACAGTTCGAGTCCTCGGGAGGAGGAGAGTACGGCTCTGCAAGTTCAGCCGGCACCGAAAGTCCAGTGTCGTCTCATTCCATCAAACCCGAGAATGACGATTCTCCGAGTTCAAGGCAACAGGACGAGAGCCAAAATACGAAAACCGACAGTAACGGCGCATCGATATCGAACGGTGCCAGGTGCGTTTCCGGTATTTTCGCGGCTCACGGAAAGCTTAAGAGGCTTCTCGGCACTCTCGTGCAATTCGCTACCAACATATCGCACGATACCGGGGATTCCGTACGGACGCTGGTACTCGGTCTCTTGGTAAGGACTCGGTAACATTTTTTTTTTCTCGTATCTACGACGATTCTACCAAAAGTATTTTCTATCGAACTTGGTACGAATTTATTTTTTAATCATGCAGAGTGGCGCAATGACCGCCGAAGAGTTTCACTCGGCTCTTCAAGAAGCAACGAATTTCCCGTTGAGAGGCTTCGTCTTACCATACCTTAGGCACACTCTGCCCTCTCTTCGAAAAGATCTTGTTGCCGCTGCCAGAGTCAATAATCAGGTGAGATTAGCCTTCTCGTTCCTCGTTATTCTTCATCTCGTGTTATTGCCTCGTCAACATTATATTCAACTTCCAAGGATCCATTTACGTAACAATCTTTCGCGCAACCGAAAGCCACGGGCTTTGCTACAAATAACAAAGCGATGCTTCATTTGCATTCGTTTTTTCGTTGATATTTCGATATTTTTCGGAGGTTTTAAGTACTAAAACACTAAAGTATTGAGAAAAAAAAAAAAACAGTCAACATTGTGAAAAATTTTGGGTATTTTTCTGCAAACGTTCGCGTCGTCGTGGCGCACCGAGGCTCACCTGGTGAGTACCAAACGAAAATGTCAGAATCGTGGGAAGCCGCAAGGGGGCTGTTTGCTTTATTAGACCGACGAGGCACGGATAATAAATCACTGCGTGCCGTTGCCCGGAATCCACGGCCCGAGTGCAAGTACACACAGTAGGGGAAGCCGCGCAACGCTGTGCGGTAGCGTGAAAACGACGCATAAATACAAGCTTTATACCCGGTGAGCTCGACACACAAAGTTTTAACGTGTACGCGTGGATCATGCATGTATACGGAAGAGCGAGATAGAATAGGGAGAGTGATAGCAGGGCGTTATTCGAATTCGACTAGCGGTTTTAAACGAGCGCCAATCCTCCAACATCTGCGTCCTCCCTCACGGGCTCCGTGTGTGCGGCACCGTGGATATCTCCTCACGGCAGCGATTGCCGTCGTCGAACGCTATAACCCCGATTGAGGGAAAGAGCCCATCGGGTTTAGCTCGGTGAAAATGCTGGGAAATATCGAATCCTCATTCGACATTCTTATACCGGCTCTCCTCGAGTGGCTCTCTCGAAATTCCACTTTGGCATGCCGAGCACACCGACCATCCAAGATTACAACGAGCGCGTATATTTGTATTCAGAGGCCGAGAGCTTCCCTCGTCGCGTCTTCGTGGCTTCATCATTTCTTTTTCCATCTCGACCCCTCGCCTCGCCTTCTCTCGTCTCTCTCGTTTGTATAACATTATTCGAGTATTGTATATATAACTATTCAATTAGTGCGCTAACCGAATCAAGAGATCATAATTCGATTTGTATTTTCATTTCTTTTCTTCTTTTATAATTCTAACCGTGAAAAATTATATTTTGATAATATAAATCTGACGATAAAATTTGGTAAATATTCTTCAATGGGAAAAGTTCGGTTAAGTCCTGAATTGATTATTTTGTCATTTTCTTTGTACATTTATTTGTGTGGTAATATATCGAAAACGAAAAACTGTATAATTCAAGTTAATTGAATTGACTACGAAGTAAATTACATAAATGTTTTTTACTATACAATCCATTTTGATAAAAAGTTGTTCGATATCTGGTTGAAATGTTATTTTCGTGAAAAGTATCTATGAGACGAGATGCGTCGAATCTCGGAGCGCGGTATCGTAGTAACGCACGCTGAAATATAGACTCGGAGAGTATACAGAAAAGGCGTTTCGGTACAGCGAGAAGAGCGGAAGGACGGGAACAAAGATACAGAGTTGCGAGGGAAGTGAACGTTGCAAAATCAACAGACTAAGGCTGGAACGGCTGGCAGCTTGTTTCAATTTCCCAGACTACCCAAGGATCGCGGCCGGGTTACTTTTCGTGCTTCTAATTCCGCTCGCTTTCTCCTATACCACGATGGAAGCTTCAAGCAGCAGTCCGCGTGTCCGCAAGGCGGATGAATGTACAAAGGGGAGTACAGTGGTCGACTACGCATTGCGATCGTTGGTGTTTTACCGAAATGGGGGGGGGGGTCTGAATTTGACAAGCAACAAAATGGTACATCTTATTGAATGCTCAATCTTGCGTGGTAACTACTTTATTCCATTTTATTACTCGCCAACATGTGCGTGACACCGCGCCGTCACTTGGAGCAACGGCTCCTTCCATCGTTGTACGACGTTGTAGAGATGCATCGAAATGCTATCGCGAGATACGCCGAGATGCGGCATTCAATGCGAAAAATAATGAAGAAAAGTCTCTCCGTTACGGTGTTTTTTTTTTTTTTTTCTTCTTGTTTTATATATTATAAGCGTACAATATAATCTGTGTACTCTGTGACGTTGGCTAAGAACGGTTGCCAGCTGTCGCCCATCGGGAGTCGCACCGACGAAAGGCAGTCACGGAGACGACGGAGATAACGAATTGCAAATTAATAGTGAACATTTACATTTTCCAGACGATACTAGACTCGAGAATCGGTTTACCTACGGCTCTAAAGACAAATTCAAATAATAATTTATCAACCGCGAAAATATTAGAAGCTCGGTAACAAGATTTTTTTTAGTTTTTAGAGTCTTGGCGATTGTGCCTAAGACGGGCGATTTCACTTGCGCCGGAATATCGATCGGTAATCGTTAATTAGGTATCGGGTGACG
The DNA here is from genome assembly GCA_963971235.1 of Cryptus armator. Classification (NCBI taxonomy): domain Eukaryota; kingdom Metazoa; phylum Arthropoda; class Insecta; order Hymenoptera; family Ichneumonidae; genus Cryptus; species Cryptus armator. Next base: position 11,456,953 of record OZ020234.1, read on the forward strand.
ACTTTCCCGATATTGAATTAGTAACCATAAATCGTAGCTTGCCGGAAAGTAAATTCGGTATTAAGAGAGAAAGGAGAAAAATGCGGAATAGGAAGAAGGAGACAAAGAAAGCCAACAACTGTACGCTCTGGCTGTGCCAATGAAGGGTGGAAAGAGGTTGATCGGGAGCAAGAGGAAGAGAAGTAAAACCCGCGATAGGAGCTAAGGAAAAGCCAGCGATAAAGAAACCCGGGGACGAATATTAAAATTTCAACTGATCGCCGGTATTGCTTTTCTTGTTTTTTTTTTATTTTTTATTTTACCGTTTCTCCGGCAATGTCTACTTGCTCTCCGGCATACTGTACACCTCCTGCAAACATCTACGATACTACCGTACTCGAGCGAAAGAGCACATCCGTTGCGATTAATTACAATACATTAATAATCCCGATGTCGCCCAACGGTGATTCTCTCGTGTTCTTATACTTGGAATCTCGCATACACTTAATAGCCGCTCGAAGTTCTCAATATTTGATGTCCTACATGCTTCATTCCCGTAGAAATTACGCTTGTTTGCGTTTGTATTCTCTGGTTCCAACCGAAAGACGTAAAAAAAAATTGGGATAGCAGTTCTATTAGCGATTGATTACACTGGAAAAGTACCTGCGACAAAGAGATATTGTTCAAAACAATCAATAACAAAACTACCATTAAAAAAGCTATTCGTCTCCGCATCGACAACGTCAATAATTCACGGTAAAGCAACTTTTTCCGAATAAACATTTTCAGACATGCGTGCAATACTTGCGCTCAAACGAATCTGCGGTTCTGGAAAATGTGAGTCTTGCACAATCGGCCGAGGCGGTCGATCCTTTTGGCGATCACAGCAACGGTAACGGCACTACCGGAACGACGAATTACGGAATTATGCGATCGAATTCTGGTGCAGCTGTCGGCGCTATCCAACACGCGAACAGTGGCAACGCCGGTTCTTTGCATCAGCATTACTCGAGCACTCCGACAAATCTTGCGACCAAACGCAGAGCATCGGACACTCCGTGAGTATACAAGAATTCTATGGTACTTTAATTTCGTTCCTCGACAAACAAATGTCCATATAAACTGAATTGCTCGAATCCTTTTCGCGGGTGTTACTATAAATCACCGACAAGTACACGCTCCCTTGAAATAGCCAACGCACACCTGGGGCGGCTACACACGGGTGAGATTTACATTGACCGAATAACCGCAAAATGTTCGGACGCTTAAACCAACCCGACGAAAATGAAAAAAAGAAAAAAAGAATAAAATAAAAATGAAAAGTAAAAAAAAATTGGCTGCGAGCCTGCGGAGAACATTTAACGCCTGTTCGAGCCCATGTGTTACACATATACCGCGACTACATATAATAACGCGGTACACCGAACTCCCGCTTACAGATATTGGCTCTACCTCTTCGAAAACCTAATTTCGGAAAATTAATTTCCGGTTAGTCAGAACTCAACGCGAGCGCGCTCTAGGCTACACGTCGTTTTTCTTTGATCCATCGATCGTTCGTCGAACTTGGTTCAATTTTCGGTATGTCCGATTTCTACTACTCTACGAGGACAGTGGCAATGCATGTTTCCGATCGAGAACTCAATAGCAAACGTATCCATAATGGCGCATACGCATTTCAACTCGGAGCAAAGACGAAAGTTATGCCAACAGGGCTCAGGCCAAGGCGAGCCAACGGAGTTAGGACTCCGACGTCGGTATAGCTTGCCCTCCGAGTCTTCTCTCTCTTCGCTCGCTCTCTATCTCACCCTCGACATGTCTGCCGCTGACGTTTCAATATATCACACCGCACACACCTTTCACGCGGACGCGCACGTACCCTTCCTCCAAACTTGTCTCTCGAGTACCTATTGGCACGCCGCTAATATCGTCCACAACCACATCGTAACGCAGCGAGAGGAGCGGTGTATACGATTTCACGAGGTGCATCGGAACCCCCGGTTGGCAACTCGCACACCTGCGACAAACCAGTTAATCGCAGGTATCGATGCAACCGGTCGGATACATGCAATATCAAGTTGGACCATCGAGCGAATCCAGTTTGTCTACTTTGGACAATCTGGGGGGAGAGGGGAGGGGTTCTTTTTCATTCAAATTTTCGTACTTTTCGATGATATTATTGGCATGGAATCCGTAATCGATGAGAATTCCGCTCATGGATTATTTACGAAAGGAAAATACAAAAACAAAAAGCTCTAAATATTGTGAATTCTCATTACTTTTACTCACGAAGCTTCTACGATTACGAACGCAGTTTTTACCATTTTTTCACACAGCAAACGTTATGATTAAAGGAATTAATGAGGAAGCAATGCTAAAATTTACAATTCTAACATTTTTTTCATTTTTAAATTATTGACATTAAAAATATTAGATCAAGTTGATATCAAGCGTCAGTTTTTTTAATTATCGACATTTAATGAGATTTCGGTGCCACATTTAGAGATTCATTGAAATTGCAACAACTTTAGTAATTTGTCATTAAATTTAAAATTCCATAAAATATAAACGAATACATCGATTGTTTACCGAAATTACGGTACTTTTTTTCGATAGGGTCCCTTATTCACGAAGTTTCCATCCAAAACTTTAAAAATGAGGCAATTACAGCCTGAACCAAAAAAATCCTGTACACTGAGAAAAAAATGCAGTTGGATCAACTAAATGTACGGTCGTATACCTTCAAAGAAATATTTAGTTGATAAAACAAAAATTTTGTTGTTTAAAATAATCATTTACTTCAGCTGACCACAGTAAGATTCAGGCAAACAATTTTTTGTTGTACTAACTAAATATTTCTTTGAAGGTATACGACCGTACATTTAGTTGATCCAACTGCATTTTTTTCTCAGTGTATCTGTAAAAATGTACTGTATAATGTAATGAAAATCCCTTTCGTTTCGTAATTTGTTTCGTGAATTGTTGGTTTTTAACCAAATATGTTGATAATGAAAACAATTGTAATTGTTAATATTTTCATATATATGAAATATTTTGTTTTTATCGTTTTTACATATTTATTTTTGAGGTGCACCACGGGAAGTTAACCAATATCGCACCTCATTAAAAAAATCGACATTCAATTAAACAATTGTATCCCGATGGATTAAAAAATGCGCAAACTATTTCGGAAAAAATATTAAAAATCGACAATATTTATAACTTTAAAACAACTCTACCGGTTTGGACCAAATTGAGAACCTGATAACCTTATTTGTCACTAGACTCGTGTGCAAAGTTTCAGTTTGATTTCTTAAACTGTGCGCAAACCGCAGCACAGGCAAATAGTTTTTTTTTTATAAACTTGAACACTTAAAGTGTTCATAACTTCCGAATCTCTTTGCCGATTAGGAAACAACCTTTCTAGTAGTAACTCGAGTTTGTAGCAAATGTCAGCTCGGACGCTTAACGTTACGGACGGCAGCTATCGTAATAATTAACATCCTTTTTACCGTACACACCGGACATTTTTTCCAATTGTTATTTTTTAACGTTTATAAAATATTGGCAAATAAAATTGAAATGGCTTGAAAAAATACAATATTCGAAGCGATAATTTCAACAATTACTTTTTCCATAGGTATTACGAAAACGGTGGCGCACTCGACGACGGCCCGATCTACGGAAAGCGGTCATCGAATCCTTGGAATCACCACGCGCATCATCATCAGCAGCAGCAGCAACAGCTACCGGAGCCTTACTGCTGGTATCAGCCTCTGCACTCGTCGGGTAACTCGATACAAGCGCATTCGCAAAGCCATCCGCATGGCCCGAGTCCCTTACCACCGGGTCTCGTACAAGTGAATCAGTTGACATCCTATGGATCTTCACAATTATCGCATCAGCAGCAACAATTGAGTCATCCCATCGGACAAACGCAAAATGGCTCGAGTCTCGACGACGAGTGGAAAAATATTCACGTTATGCTGAATTGCATTCTCGGAATGGTTGAGAAGACTAAACGCGCACTAGCGATATTGCAGAGACGCGGATCGCCGAGTCCGGCTGCCAATGCATCTCCGGGCACTCCGGGTTCCGCAGTTGGAGGACAAAATAGTAACGGTAATGGCAATCCATCGTCCAGTAATGGTGGATCACCCGTTGAGTCTTCGACCGGAGACAGAGATTCCGGAAATTTAAAAAGACTTTCCGGAGAAATCGTTGCTCAGACCATCAGAGCAACGGAGGACAGAGTTGCCGAAGTTAAGAGACGAGCCGGTGAGCGCGCATTGTCAAACAATTTTCACTGAATCTAAATCTTTAAAAATATCAGTGGGATCGATATCTCGTATTTTCGAATCTATATATCTCGTATTCCAAAACTATTTGCTCCTCGCGATGATTGTTACTCCGTACTTATAGATTGAGTATCTTTTTCAGAGGAAGCTGTACAGGAGGTCAAAAGAGCAGCGGTAGCGGAAGTTCAACGTGCCGTAGCCGTCGCCGTGGCGGAGTCAAGAGCCAACGAGAGATTGCGGGTTCACCGTCTTCTCGATCTACCGTTACCTCATCGGAGTCACGCTTCTCTCCGACAGAACTCTTACTTACGCGTTGCCGCCCACATTAATCCTAATAATCCGGAAGCTGCGGTAAGAACCGGCGGAAGTACACCTTCGACTGCTTCGCTGTCGGGAACTTCGGCCGCCTGCGATGACGAGAAGGATGTCGGCCATATGGCAAATGTTGTTGGATCGGTTAGTTCTTCAGAGACTTTCGTTAACAAACCTGTTCGTTTTTTAATGTCGCGAATTTTGGATATGTTTTTACAAAAAGACTACGACTTGTACTGAAGGAGTTTCGCCGTATCGATCGAAGATATTTCCAGATACCGATTAAATATTTATTGAAACACGACATTTAAAAACATTCAATCAAATTCATATGTATTTAGAAAAATTGACGAATCAACTTCTGCTAAAAAAAACGTTCTAATGTCGGATGTTTCGTTAATCGACTTTTTTTTAACCAATTTGTTAATAATTTTTCGCAATCATTATTGTATAGTTGAAATTTATAATATTTTTATCCCATTGGGAAGTATTTGAAATTTCCTATGAATCTGATTGTTGACGGAATGTAACGATATATCTTAGTTAATTTCTTTATAGAGACAAATTAATTGTTCCAATGAATTGTTGTTGAATATTAGGGCTGTTGGAATTGCGGAAGAGCAGCGTTAGAAACTTGCGGTGGTTGCGGAATAGCGAGATACTGCGGCTCCTTTTGTCAGCATCGCGATTGGGAAGCCGGAGGCCATCATGCCACCTGCAACAACAGTCCGAATCGCGATCGTCCGCGTCGCTCAACGTCGCCGAGTCCGCCGAGAAGCGGAACTACAGTGGGTAATCCAAATGACACCGAAAACACCGGTGCTTCGACAGCAACATCCACGAAATGAAAGTCCTCGCTAAACGGAAAGAAAGCTTTTTTTTCCCGTACACATCGTACCAATCGAAATTAATCCCCTCCGACGATTGTTTAATTTAAAAATTCTATAATCGTTTATCCCACAACCCCTCCACACGAAGCAAATTCATCAAAGTTGTCAATAGCGTATCTGTAGAGAATTTTTGCGGATTTAAAATTTTTCGATAATGTATAAATTAGTAATATTGGAATATCACTGATTCACCGATTTACTGGCACTCACATCAGAGGCGCACAGATTGCACAGCCCGTGCCCCTAGTGTATACATAATAACAAAAAAATGAATGAACGTAAATTATTTCGTTTGTCAAATTCGTCGAATGTTCGGTAAGATCTATCAGGAAAGAAACGAAAAAAAAATCATCTTTAGCCTTACCGAATTTTATGCTAGTCAATTGATGAAGTTAAACAGTTAGAGTTAAAAAGAAAAACTACTTTTACTCAATTCCTATAGACGGGTCAGTAAGATTTTTTTGCAAATATAGCTGTATCTCTAGTCACGAAGGAAAAAAAAAACAAACCAAATGAATACATAAATGAGGTGAACTTTCGCACGTCCGCAGTTTACCAAATCGCAATTTCGTGTTAGGGAACTTTGCTCAAATCTAGCATAGTAATATCATAATTAATGTAAGCTTTCTCCGAGCATTAACATTGTAAAGATCTCCGGCTAATTTCGAAATGTATTTATTAATTAACGAAAATACATATATTATTCTATATCGTAATGGTTGTTAAACGATCAATAATCATCTTATTTGTTGAACGGCAATCATTTTGTTCCGACGTTCCATCAACGGCTGCAGAGTTTGAAGATGCGAGACATTTTTTTATTGTTATTTCGATGGTATAAACGGTGGAATTGTTTTTTTTCTTCTAATTATCGTAGCAGTAAAAAGAAAAAAAAGATTGCGAGGATAGTTCGAACCGCAGTTTTCGAGGTAGAAAAGTAGATGTCATTTAATATGATTGTAACGAATATGCGGCTATTCAGTATGTTATGATACACGATAGTATATACTTTTTAAACAGTACAAGAACGAGCGGACGATCGATACAAGATCGGTCGTCATGTCAAACATGACACGATATGACACGACTGAGAGTCTTGACAGGACGTTAAAAGCGAATAAGCATGGGACAATTTGGAGACACGCAGTTTTTAAAAATAATGTAACTTTTAAATCTACGGGACTTCTAAATCCCTGTAAAAATTTGGCGACACGCATTATTATAAGAGTAACGTAACTGTCAAAATCGCCGAAGCTTTTGTTTGCGTGCCTTTAGCGCAAACCTTGCAGTTACGTAAAATGTTGCGTTTCTCGAGCGGTTTGTATCTCACGTTGCTGCATGATTTCGATGGTTTTTTTTGTTTTTGTTACATGTCTCTATTAGAGACACTTTTGGTGCGAATAGGCACTTCCTTAAGGTTGTTATCGCGCGGTATCGATTTTCTTAAGATATTGTTCAATTTTTGTGCATTCATTATTTAATGCGTCTTCAATACACGTCTGAAGTTGCAGCACGATTTACCACCCGATTTACATGTCTATGGAATGGAAACATCGCAAGCCTAATCTCGATTCATCATCTTCTTCTTTTCAATTCTATTGAACCGTCTGCCAATCACGATTCATGATGCCATTAAAATCATAATTCTTGGGTTGATCACATTTCCCAAAAATTTTTTTGAAAAAAAAAAAAAAAAAAGGTACGCCAAGTACTTAAAAATTGTTGGCAAAAATTATTTAAAAAAAGAAAACAACCAAATTTTATAGGCCAAGTGTCACCGAAAAAAAATGATTCTATATGACAAAAATTATTGTTTTTTTACTACAAAAAAATGGCTGTAAAAAATCGGCGTTCCAATGATAGTGGTTTATTGTGGCGCTTGCAAACACTGTAACGCCAATTTTTTACAGCAATTTTTTTGCAGTAAAAAATCAATAATTTTTGTCATATAGAATCATTTTTTTTCGGTGACACTTGGCCTATAAAACTTTGTTGTTTTTTTAAAAAAGTAATTTTTACCAACATTATTTTTAAGTACTTGTCGTCCCCTTTTTAAAAAAAAAACAAAATATTTTGGGAAATTTCACTTCTTTTGGAAACGATAATATGTTTTTGATCAGAGCTTTTTTTTGCCAACATACTATTTCAATGCAATCTCTGAATTTTTATGAATTTTCCTTGTCGCAGTGTTGTTACTTCAGCGACTCGACGTCGATGGTCCTGGCATCGAGTTACAAAGCAATTGCATAATCACTTTTTTCTCGCACCCCAAAGTACTTGGATCGACATCCATTGATGTTCGCAGTTTTGCAATTTGTCAATTCACGTTTCGTCGTTAGCGAGAGAACCTTGCAAACTCGATGCCGACATCAAAGTATTTGATGCTCTGCCGAGCGGATGATACTGCAAAGTCGAGAGACATCGAAAGACAAGTCATCGATGGTCCATCAGTAGTCACTGGCTTTTCTATCAGTTTGGGAATTTTTCTCGTCTCGTTGACTTCCCTATTCTTTGCCTCGAGACGACTTGACGCTGCGACGAAAGGGAAATCTTCAATTTCAGTATCAATATCAATATTGCCGTACTGCGAAATGAACAATGAAAGAATTTGATTTTAAATGAAATATTTTTGTCGTTTATAAATTTTTTTTGGGTTTCTCTTTGAAATTAAGACCGATCGAACGAAATTACTACTATATACAAAACCGGGCAAACGGCACGTCACATACTCCCCTTGATGATTGCCGGTTATGTTGTTCGAGATCGTAAAGAAATGTAATTTTTTTTTTTTTACTTAAACTTACACGTAACTGTTTCTTTATTTATATAAAACAACAAACAAATAATAAACAATAAAACCGGGCGAGCGGCATGTCACGTATTCGCCTTGATGATTGACGATCCACACCAACGAGTAGACTTTTTTTTTTCTTTTCAATGAAACTTACACGTAATTGTTTCTGTATTTATATTTACGCAAATTTATAATACACAATACGCAATTATTATTCCTAAACACTCGAAACAACTGTCATTCCATAAAACACGTGTGGACGATAATAACAATTGACAGCTGAGCCGGCTGTTGTTGCGATCCAACCGGTTGGTCGACTGCTTAGAATCCTTTCCTGTAGACCTCGAACGTGGATTCGTCAGCTGCTTCTCGAATTAAAATTGACTCTGAAGACCGGGCGATTATAAAAGAGTTCGAACTCTATTTTAAATTAGAAAACACTTCAATTTCGTTTTAAAAAAAAACGCTTTTCAATTCTTGTTAAGATCGATGATTCCAATAAGATACGAATTTTACACGAAAAATTGAACTACACTCAACTTTCTATACATAGTTCTAAAACACAGATTAATTCTATGCGTTCCACCGAGGACGTCAACACCGGAGAGAGTGAAGCGAACCGTTTGCGTTTCCTTATGAGACTGCCGGTTTTTCGAACAACGCGACTCGAAGCATCTTTATTCATACCAAAGTTCTAAGTTTTCGGGGGACAGTATTTGGGGGTAAAAACTATGCACGACTTCGTTGATTGGTTGAAAAGGGCCCGTCCGCGCTATGGCTGGCTTTTTCCACGCGGGTGAGGCCCGCCAAGCTACGCGCCGAGTCAAAGGTTTCGCTGTTGCATAGGAAAAACCCTCACCTTTGTTTCACGATCTGCTGAGCCCTTGGTGTCGGCAATAAAACATTTGGCGACCGTCTGACCCATGCACATGGCTACTCGAGCTGGTATTAGAAAAGAGGGAATTCTATGGATTTTATTTTAAGCGCTTTCTCGAGTGTGTGAAGCACCAAATACGAGAATATTTTAACACAAAGGGCATACATTGCTGTCGGTTAGAAAATATGAACCGTTACATTTTTGTTAGCTTAAGAGTCACGTTCATTCACAGGCACTGGCATAAATAGTTTCTAAGAATTATACATTTTTCCTACGACAAGAGAGAGAGAAGCAGGAAATGCGCGGTATATAGACATTTTTATACAGTACATCGTGATGAAGTATCATTTGAATTCACGCGCCGCGAGTAGTGCGAGCGAGCGCTCGTCACACTGTCGCGACGAGCGCGCCAACACGCAAATTTTTTGACGAATGGTGAACTGATGTAGACGCTTCGGGTGGCTATCAGGTTGCAAAAACACGCGCGCCTCCTGTAACGAAATTGCCCTAAAGACATACTAGCCTAGACAATGCGCGCAATTTTCAAATGACCCAGTCCGATACAGCAAGGCTAACAGGTCGGTCCGAAGCATAATACCTCATTTACACGCAGGCATCCAATAGCTCGGGCTAACCACCTGCAAGTGCGTCCCGAGAGTCATAGAGGTATAATCCAATCGTACCCTGGTTCAAAAATATTTTATTACAAAAGGATCCACATGCACCGGCGTCCTCGGTATGTTTCGCCCCGGGCGGTGATATCCCCTGGACCGCGAGAACCCGACCTACGGTGACTCAATTGTACGAACCATTTTTCATTAACGACTCGCACTTGAACGATTACGATTAAACGCGACTAAAGCCAGGTAGGGTAACATATAGGTCGACGAAACGGTTTTACAAATAGTGACCAACACAACCCTGCCGAAAGTCTCCAGAGCACTTTGCCACCGAATCGTTTGCGCCATCGGAGAAAACCATCCGCACACCAATGCAGCCCGGAAATGTCAATCGGAACCGATACCTCCGCATATTCAAAGTACGGATAGTAAAAACGTTTTTGACAACAACAATCCGAGACGACCGAAATTGAAATTTTTCTTATGAACCTTCAGCAATTTGCGGTCCTGAGATTATTACGGTAGAATAGACAAAATAGTCTCGCCGAAATGCAATTTTCGTATGCAATTGCCCCGAGTCGAATGCATATTATATAGAGAACAAGTTTAAATGACAGAATGATTCCGGACGATAAATTCAAAAATCAAAACGGCCCTGCATTTACTAATCTCTGACGTCCAATTGTATTTAGCGCCTCTTCCTCTAGATCAGAGGGCAACCCCTCTTTTGGTCACAACCCGATTCTACACAAGCTGTATTGCACACATGAACTACACTATACGCTCAATCCTACACATCGCTTTTACTATACAAAATGGTGCTCGGCACGTGTTATACTATACAATCCGATGCTCTACAAATCGATCCTCCACACGCGATTGTCCACAAACTCGGTTCTACACGCTCCCTTTTTCTACACATTTCAATTTGTACACATTCTTCATGCGTTTCTCCACATTTCTATTCTCCACAACCCGCTTCACCACGTTACTCATGCCGGTATGGTCAACTGGACTACCTTGCGCAGATAACGTCGGAATATATGCATTCCCACATTGTAAGGGAATGCATAAATGATATTTATTGACGTGTGTATATAAATACCGTCTTTCGCTGATTAGAAAAAGATCGGAAAATTATACCGTTTGACAGCCCCTTCCGCATACTGATTTATTTTGCGAGCAGCGAAGATTTCGAAGAGTTCCGATAGGCGCGCGACTCGAGACGGACAAGAAGTCCGCGGCAGCGGTTCACAAGGACGTAGCGTTACGCTGGTCCAAAATCTTGCGAAAAGGTTTACTAACAGAAGAGGTGAAAAAATTGTTGGAAAAATATCCGGCGCCAGAGAATTGTTCATTCATTGTCGTGCCGAAGCTAAACGCGGAAATCAACGCTGCGATCCAGGAGAATGCAGTAAAAAGGGATAAAAGGATTGTCGAGAAACAGGAACGTATCGCAGCCTGTTTGACAGCAGTCGGAAAAGCAATTGCGATAACCCTCAAGTTAGACGATTCAAAGAAGGTAGAATTGTTTGAAAATTTGAGTGATGGCGGGAGACTGCTAGCATCGATACATAAAGAGGCGTCTCTGGCGCGAAAATGCCTTATATTGGCTAACTTAAATTCATTGCTGAAGTCTACTGTATCCAACACGTCGGTAGACGGGTGGTTTTTCGGCGTCGATCTCGACGAGAAATTGAAGACTGCTAAAAATTTAGAAAAAACGTCGAAGGATTTGAAGCCTCCGACAAAACCGTTTCGGCAAAGTAATGCTCAGAAGAATTCAAAAAACACGAGGGGCCCGCCTCGACAGTCGACGTACGGGAATCGTTTTCCGACGTCGGGCGGGCGTCGTCCGACATCGTCAAACATCTCGGATACGAAGAAGAAGCCGTACCGGGAGCCAGCTCGCCGTTCGAGGGATCCACCTCGACAGCACTACCGGAAGCGTCGATAGAACCATCAGAAAACGTAGGTAAACCGGCGGGGCGCTTAAGATTTTTTGTAGAAGCGTGGTCGAAGGTAACGAATGACCCAACGATTAGGCAGTGGGTGCACGGTTATAGAATCCCCTTGGATTCGTATCCGACCCAAGAACGCATCCCGGTCGAACCTACGTGGAGGAGTGAGGAGGAGCTCTTAATCGATAATCAGATTAAAAAATTATTGGAGAAAGGTGCGATCGAAAAAGTTAAGTCATCGAAAAAACAATTCGTGTCAAATATTTTTTTGACCCCAAAACCGGATGGGACACATCGATTGACATTAACTTAAAGAAACTTAACGAGTTTAGTACAGCAGCTCATTTTAAGATCGAAGACTGGAAAGTCGCCAAAAAATTAATTAATTCACATGATTTTATGGCCACTCTCGATTTAAAGGACGCATATTATGTGGTGTCTATCGATCAGAGCAGTGGAAAATTTTTGCGACTTCGTTTCCGAGGCGAAATATTTGAATTTACGTGTTTGCCCTTTCGTTTAAACGTTGCGCCGTTCGTCTTCAAAAAAATATTAAAGCCGGTAGCTGCTTATTTGAGAAAACGTGTTTCGCGTTAGTCATTTATCTGGACGATATCCTTATCCTCGATAGATCGCGAGAGAGATGTAGTGAAAACATCCCGGTAACGGCTACCCTCTTACAAGAGCTTGGGTTCTTAATTAACGTAGAGAAAAGTCTCACAATCCCCACGCAACGCTGTAAATATCTAGGATTGATTTTCGATTTGGCGAAAATAACTATAGGATTACCAAAAGATAAAGTTAAAAAAACCATAGAACTGCTCGAAAAGTTGAGTAGAATCTCACGTTGTACGGTAAGGGAATTTGCGGCTCTTGTTGGAACATTGGTTTCACGGTGTCCAGCGTTAAAGTACGGGTTAATTCATGTAAGAGCTTTCGAAAAGGAAATATCTCGCGCACTAGAGGACAATGGGGGTAATTTCGATGAAAAAATGAGCATCTCAAAAAATTTGAGTCCGCAATTTGCGTGGTGGAAGGCGAACATTCGGCTAGGTAGTGCGCCCATAACGAACCGATATTTGAATTCGAAATTTTCTTAGACGCTTCGCGCACAGGTTGGGGATGTTACTGCGAGGGACGACCAAGTCATGGGCATAGGAATGCTAACGACTTAGAGCTACACATTTTTGGGTTAAAATGTTTTGCAAAAGATAAACGACAGAGTAATATATTACTTCGCATCTATAATACGCCGCAAGTGGATCTATTCGCATCCCGAGCGAACGCAAAATGTAAACGCTACATTTCATGGCAAAGAGATTCGGACTCTATTACAATCGACGCGTTCACAGTGGAGTGGAAGCCTTGGTTCGTTTACGCTTTTCCCCCCTTTTCCGTTATTTTAAGAATATTGAGAAAAATTAAGAACGGAGGTTCGAGCGGAATAGTCGTCGGTCCATATTGGGAGACACAACCATGGTTTCCCTTACGTTTATCGTTACTCGACGGCGAGCCGTTGATTTTTCGGCCAAATATTAATTTAATTCACTCCTTCGACAGGGAGGCGCACCCTTTGTGGCGACGCCTCACTCTCACTGCCGGCAGATTATGCGGGAAGCATCTATCAGAAGAGACGTCCCGTCGGAATCCGTGGATATTCTCGTAGCCTCGTTGTCGGAGTCATCAATCCGGCAATATGATTCGGGATTAAAAAAATGGTGGACATTTTGCGCGAACAAGGAGGAAGGAGGTAATCCATTTACAGAATCCCCGATTAACGATTTGGCTTTTCTCACGCTAGAGTTCAAAGAAAAAGCATCGTACGGAACGTTAAACTGTTATAGATCAGCGATATATCGCTAATTATGGGACCCGATTTGGGAAGAATGAAAAAATACAGCGGTTCTTCAAAGGGGTAGCAAAGTTGAGGCCGGTGACGCCCCGTTACGACTCAACTTGGGATCCTAAAGTTGTTCTCAATTTTTTATCCTCGTGGTATCCGAATGAGGACATAAGTTTAGAAAACCTTTCGTTAAAGTTAGTGACCCTAATGGCACTAGTTACGGGACATAGAAGGCGGACGTTGGCGTTAATCGATTCGCGAAACATTTGTCGCATTAACGACAACGCGCTGGAAATTAAAATCCCCAATATTATAAAGACATCCGGGATAAATAAAAAAACAACCGGTGCTTCGATTGCCGTTTTTCGAAAGCGACAAATCTATTTGCGCGGCTTCAGCGTTATTAACGTACATGGAGAAAACAAAAGGATTACGCGGAGCGGAAGCAAAATTATTTATTTCGTTCAAAAAACCGCATAAAGCGGTAACGACTCAAATTCTTAGTAGATGGTTAAAGACGATTTAAAAAAAAAGTGGGATTGACGTTAACGTATTTTCCGCATACAGCACACGACATGCAGCGTCGTCGGCCGCTAAACGCAAGGGCGTGAATATTGATGTTATCAGAAAAACGGCGGGATGGTCGAAAAATTCCGAAACCTTTGCGCGTTTTTATGACCGAGAAATCCCTGCGGAGAACGGACAATTTGCAGAAGCAATTTTACAATAGATATCTGGAGAAAACAGTTCCTGTTAAGGATATATGAGTATTTTATTAAAGAGTTTATAATAAATACTGCTGTCGTAATCTCACTTTAAACAGCTACAACTATGATCTAGAGGAAAAGGCGCTAAATACAATTAATGATTAAACGAACTTACTTAAGTGAAGTTCAATCATGATTGTATGATGCGCCTCTTCCGAATAGATCAGTCCCTCCCTCCCTGTTATCTCGAGGGAGATACCCGTAAAGAGGAATTACGACAGAACGTTGAATAATGAAGATGGACGCGAGGGCACGCACGGGCGGGTCCACCGCGTCGTAGCAGGGAATTTTTTTCCCTAGCTTTGAAACTTTGTGCCGACACTGGGCGAAGTGGGGGGTACTACAACTATGATCTATTCGGAAGAGGCGCATCATACAATCATGTGTGACGTCTGCGGTTCCGCTACTCACCCAACGCCGTGTTTCTAGACCGCGAACAGCTCGATAATACAAGATGGATAAAGTAGATTCAACGAAAGTTGGACAAGTAGCAAAGGGGGCGGTAAAGCAGAACGATATAGTTGATTATGCTGATATTTATAAATATAATAACCTTAAGATTTAACTCAGTTCTTCGCTCTCGCCTTCGAACGCAATAAATAGTAATCTAAAACTCTAAGCATCTCTTAGAGTATACAAATTCGTGTATTCGGTAATTCGAGATCTTCAGAACGAACGCCTGGCAAGCCATATGAATGTTTGTCTATAAACGAATGGAGAAGGTTGTTCTTTTTCAAAAGGGTCTTTGAACGTGAACGTGACTTTTCCTCGAACTATTGGATTAGTGTCATAAAAAGTAAGAATGTTAATGTCGAGTACCGGAAAATCTCAAGTGCCCTTCGCTACAACTACGGGTGCCGAGCTCATGTTACGCCCGCCAGGCGCCGGGCTTGCAATATCGGAAAAACCTAGTATACAAAAGAAGGCCCTCGCGTGGGGTCCAAAAACAGAGACGCGAGGAAAAAGAGTGAGAAGACCGGGATAGAGATAGTACCGTAAGAAAAAGAACGACAGAAGTGTTAGACACACAGACATACGGCAAGTTCGCAGAGTGGGAAGGTTTGTTTGTAACTCTGAAGCCTCCCTCGAAAAACTAGAAGGTCAGTCTTGGAAGAAACACGAATGAGCACTGTCGCAAATTCTACAAGTGTCTTACACGTCCCTCGTCTTGTAAAATATAAGACTTTAAATATTTTTCTATCAACGTATCTTATCGTATTGTGTACCGCTAATATTGTGTTTCATCATTCGATACATTGTGTTCCAACATCAATATACATATCATTCATCCCATGACTCGTGTTTTAAAATCTTTCGACGAAACATCCAAAATAAATCCTTCCCGGTACTTCAGGAGCGAATTTCAATTCGCCGCTGCAACAGCGAATCACATCTAGCAGCAGTAGCTCACGAAGAGCCAATCAACGATCCTCTTTAAAAGTCACGGCATTGGGCCGTAACACATAATTGAAGTTCACTTAGGTAAGTTCGTTTCATCATTAATAGTTGGTCACTGTCTTCTGTAAGCTTCTGTTCTCGTGTACCTGAAGCGAAATCGTTTATGGCACACGTCTTGGTGTAGTTCGGTGTAGTTCGCTGTAGTTCGGTGAAGCAATGAAATATGCTTGATCTTATCACGTAAGGATTCATTACAAAAGCAAAACAAGAAAATGGCGGAAGCACTGCAGATTTTTAATATAGCCCTTACTAGTACGGATGCCACTTATTCACCGGGAGAAAAAGTCACAGGAGCAGTTGTCATTCAACTTCGTAGAGCCAAGTGTTTGAAAGGTAATCGATAGAATTACGTTCTGACTACTAATCGAAGCCGCTGTCGGCTGATCGCGGATACCGGTACCGTTGAATCAACAGGTTGTTTGTCAGATGAATTTGAGATTATTTTCAGATAATTCACATTTTCAGGATCAATTTTAAACATATATAGCCGTTTTCGTTTATTGTATAACGATTAAATAATGCACATTGAATATGAATACGCTTTTGCGTTGTTTCCAACGAGTGACGTCATTGGCATCCGCACGTTGAAATTCATGTGGATTCTTCTTTCTTTCACTCGCGCTATCGATGGCGCGAATATGTATCTCCACGTTTCCGTTGAGATACGAATACGTATTTCTATACTTCCGTCGTATGGAATTGCCTTTGTCATCGTTAATGCTCTTCTCTGGTTTCGACGACCGATTGACAGCAACATTTTTACACGTTTACATCGTTTGGATGAAAAAATAATTGTTGCTTAACTGGGTCTCTAATTTCTTCGATAATTGTTGCTTTTACTACCGCTTTTCTTGGCTTTGCACTCCGCTGTTCGACTGCAAATGCGGAAATAAATTGGTTGGAAATAAATAGATTGGGAATCAACATCGAGCAAAAATGGCGAAAACGTACCAGTCGGTCAAGATGTTACGGTCCTTATTTGTAAAAGTTTCAATTACTTTAACTGATATTTTTACAGAAAACGTTTATTTGCATGTGATTATCGACTTATATTGATATTAAATAATATTTTCTAATAAAATAATAGGTTATGACGACTGGGATAAAGTAGTTAAAAAAATCCACCAGATGTCATGTTGCTACATGTGATTTCCCAATACATCGCTCGCCGAAGATCGACATCCGATGCCGATCGGGGGTCTTGATGCTGCCATTTTGTGAACAAACGACCATTCGCGTTATTGATTCATTGCCCAAACAACACATTTTGCTCTAATACTCTAATTTACTTTCGCAACTTCTGCGCTCTGGGAAATTAGCGCCAGACAGCTCTTGCAGATATCTGCATTAAGTAATTGGTCGCCATGTTTTGGAAGTTGAAGTTGTTTCAATAAATAATGTGACAAATAGGTAATAAAGGTATGTGGTATAGGTAATAAAGGTATGTGGAGGTAGGTATGTGGTAATAGGTAAAGTATGCTAATATTCATGAGTGAACTCTCCTTGAAAAAAACGACGCGTGAGAAAATTAAGAAGTTTTTATTATGTCGAAGAACGAAGTCGTGTTCTACCCCTGAAAAGCTCATATCCCATAAAAAAATATATAAGCTTTTTTAAAAAAAAATTTAATAATTTTTTCCGATAAGATTCCGAGATTTATGAGCAAAAATAAATAATTCATTCGTCAAACATAATACGTTGAATTTCCCTAGAAATTAATTGCAAGACAAACGTAACGGGCTCGATGCTCGCTTAATTTTCCTTTCGCGATACTCGCTGGACAGCCGAAGCCGCACAATCGATCCTGCGATCGCGATACGCGCACGAACACGAGTCCTGCGCGCCACATTAGTTATTTTCGATCCAAGTGCAAGGAAAGAGATCGCTCTCCATGAGTGTAAAGTGCGCCTCTTCACACTAGTGCAAGACAGACCGATTTTTCTTGTACGTCTATCGAACTCGATTTTGTCTTTTTTACGCACTAGGGCGTAGAAAAGTGTCATGAAATCACTATTGGATCTCTCGCGTACTAAATAGTTCAAGAAAAAAACGGTCTCAAAGGCCCTAACAATTTAATAAAAAAACGAGTGAGTCCGTCTAAACTATTCGAGGCCATTCTCCCCGGGAAGAATTCTCAATTTGCTTCAAACGGTACCCATCGCCACAATGAGTGCACTCAAAATGTTAACAAACACCAAACAAAATTGATGGCGCAGTATAGCGAAAGTCGCAGACGGTGGTGGCGCAGGTGGTGAATTGGTGGTCCGAGTATGGGGAAGCGAAAGTCTTACCGGCGACGGGCAGATATTATTTGAAAATCGTTCGGAAAACCTTCCCTGCATCCCTGCGAATATTCTCGAGCCTAAATCGGTATTAGTTCCGATGGCAAAATCTTTTATTGGAGCGCAGTAATCCCTTTGGCTATCACGATCACTCGAGCCCACGTCTTCGCACCACACAAGTTACGACGAGAGTCCCCGAGTAATCTACGCGAATATCGTTCTCGCGGCCTCGCTCTCCCCTTCCCTTGCTAATATTTTTGGTCAGCCCGGTACCGGGTGACACCCTACGTTAATCGAGAAGTATGTCTCGCGCAAAATTAATGTTCGAACGACAGCTCGCGCAGTCACGCCATTTGAATCGTCGCGAGTCTCCTCGCTCAGGGAGATGATTGCAGAATGTGGTCCCGGGGTGCCAGACATCGGATGTGATGCTGGAATCACTAAGTTGCGACTTCTCCTTTTCGGTGCGCCCAGAGTGATCATTCTCTCGATGTTGATGCTGGAAAGAAGTAGCGATGCACCACGCCGCGGTGCCATAGACCAGAGACAGAACGAGTCTCCTATGAAAGGTCGTTATCGCGCGAACAATCTGACTTCTCATCAGTTTCAGAGAAATGAGAGGGAATTGCAAAAACTTCTCAATGGTCTGAAAATCTGAAAAAAATTAAGCATATTAAAGGTACTGAAAAGATCAATTTTGCATAATAATAATTGCAAAATGTTATTAACAAGTTGATGAAAAAATAAATTGGTCAACAAATTTCCCGGAATCACAACTTTTTTTTTAATGACAATGATTCGTTAATTTTTCTGAATACACATGAATTTTTTCAGATTTTTCAATTTGCTTTGTTTACATGAAAATTTTTTTTTTACATGAAAAAAATGTGCGAAAAAACACAAAATTTAAAGCAAATTGAAAAATTTGAAAAAATTCATATGTATTCCGAAAAATTAACGAATCATTTTCATAAAAAAAAGAGTACGCTAGTTGTTCATCTGAGGCAGCGCCGCCCTGTTGGTAGAATTCGACGTAAGGGAGGTAATTGGGAGTGTTCTGTCACGCTCGGCTGTGCTTGAGTAGATCAGCTGTATCATAATCTCGCGAGTTTTACTTTATATACCGCAATACATACCTTTCAATACTGATATCCGCCGAAATAAATTGAGCTTCATTGCTCGAAAATCACAGTAAATAATGACTGCGGCCATAATTATTGTTAATGGTTTATCAACATCACGCCACGATCAATATACGCTAAACATTGACGGGCCGGAAGACACATAAACATTTGTCTGCTGTCCCTAACGGGAACTCGCTTACTCCGGCGGTGACTGCTAGAGCGGCTTTGCCATAGTCCCAGCTGGGGCATATTCTAAAACTCACTCGAGTACCCTAGGGCGTATAGTACTCGAGTACGTTTTAGAACATGACCCTAATGCCCAACTACCGTATGTGCAGGTGAACTTTGTCAGCATTCATGAATTGTGAGGTTACAACTCTCAACCTCACTGGAGATTGACTTTTCACTAAAGATTTATTCAATATCGACTTTCGTGATTTCGAAACATTTGAATAATATTATTTTATACCTAATACGTTGTAAAGGACCGCTTTAAATACACATGATTTTATGCCAATAAACCTTTTTGCGTCACAACTTTTTACGTCGTCATTGTATACGATACTCGGCGGAAAAACGTCGGCAATGAAAGACGTTTATTGCCGAAGCGTTCGAAAACAATTCGTTATATCGTCGTTACAACACTGTGTACTGATTTTAGTTAATGCAATTTTCCAATATGGCAAGTTTTGCTAAGCAATAACTCAGTATTAGTAAGTAAAAATACCAATGCTCGGACGATTAAGAACATACTCAGGTTCAAGCTGCTATTAGAGGGTTAAGGAGAGCTTTTTTATGGGTGACACGGACGTGACGCTCACCACTTGTAGTGTCATGACGTATTGTTGTAATGAAATTTTTTGTTATTTGGCGACTATATTTCTAATATAGAGAAAATTCTGGCTACTGTCTGGAAATTAGGACCCATCCGAGCATTGATGTATTTCACGATATGTGAAATATCGCAAAACGCGATATGTACAGTATCGTAAAACGTCATATTTCAAATATCGCAAAACTCTGCGGTCTTATCGCCGTTGGAATACGCAGTCTCCTCGACGCTTGCACCGACTATACGAGCACGTCATCGCTCGCCGAGTTCTTTGTTCTTTGCCACTCGATTCACGAGAGTCGCGCTGCAAGACCCAACGAGATGCTTCTCCCAAATTTTAAAGACTTTTGTCAAATCGCCAAAGAACATAAAAATTGATGAGCTAAAAATTTGCGAAAATGCGGCGTCCAATCGATGGGCACTGTAAACGCTAATACCGTTATTCCCAAATAAATAATGGAATTTAATAAAATATGAAATGTAATCATCAAATAGCGCGTCATCGGGACGCTAGTAATTTGTTGAACCGTAAATAATGTGATATATAAGTAGATTCAAATCCAATTGCAGGACTCAAACTGAAAGTCAAAGGTGAGGCAGAAGTGAAATGGATCGTGAGTACGGATGACGATGGCAATGTCAAATTGGACCAGCGCAATGAAGAATACTTCAGATCGGAGTTTTATTTGTTCGGCGGGGCTGGAAGTGAGAAACAATCGTAGAATTTTATTTGAAAAGTTTACAACCACAAATTGATTATTATTATCAATTTCTGCATTTCTTTCTTACATTATGTACACGAGCTGCAATATTTTTCAGACACGAATATCCTTGAACTTGAAGAGGGGCCTCACCTATACCCATTCAAGTTTTTTTTACCCCGTGATATTCCGAGTACTTTCGCACACAAAGACGGATACGTGAGGTACACGATAAAAGCTGTATGGGAGAGGCCCTGGTCATCCGATTATACAACGTCAACTACTATGACGGTTGAAGCTCCATATGATCTGAGCCAAGAACCGGAAGCAATGGTAACCATTGAGAAAAAAATCTCTTCGTGTTCCAAGAACTTCGTCTCATCATTGATACTACGTATTTTTCAGATCGGCATCAACGACGAACGGAATAACGGTTTCTGTTGCTTTCCCTTTTGCATCCCCATGGGCTCATTGTCATACAACGTTTCTATCCCAAGCAGCGGTTTTGCCGCTGGCGAAACTATAAGAGCCACAATTTCCTTGAACAACGGTTCGTCGAGCGTCAATGTGAATGCAATACAGTTGCAGTTGACGCAAGTAGGCATAAGTTTGATTATTCCGTGTGGCAAGGGGAAGGGCTTGCAGTGTATGTTTCTTATCTTTTCAGCGTTTATGCTTATACGGGAAAACAGAAAAGCGAACCCACATGATTACCGTACATATGGTGGAAATGCGTGGACCATTCGATAAGAGAGAAGATGAAATTGTGGTTCCCATGAAAATCGGATCGTTGCCCCCAACGACTTTCCCGCATTGTAGCCTAATAGACATTCACTATGTCCTCACGGTTTGCATTTGTGTTTCTGGCTGGTGAGTGTTGGCGCTTACGTTGAAATGCAATATCACGAATTCTTAATACAGAAAAACATGTGAATTTGATACTTTTTGTTTGTTTGTTTTATATCACCAAAACAGCCATTGCAACCCGGAGCGAACTTATCCGATCTACATTGGAACAAAACCGCCCGTAGATTTCCAACCAGTTCCCGTCAATGCGGCAACTCATACACTTCGGCCGATGCAACCGGACGCACCATCTGCACCATTTTTCGAGGCCGACGATGACACCCCGTGTATCGTGCCGGTTCCAGCACCTGCAAGATCTGTTCCTCCATATTTAGGACACGCTTCTACGTCGACATTCGAAGACCGTGAGTTTCGACGAGGAAAGGATTCCGTGATTACGGGCTACAAAGTCGGGTTTCTTTTTATTTTATGCAAAAAAAAAACGCACTCCTATTAAAGCAAGTAAAAATTAATCGCTAAGACCATCACGAAACCACAGTCACCACAGTTCGGATTTTCGCGGACGGTGATTTAACGGTGGTTTCGACGATGACATCTTAGAAAACCACTGAAACGCCAAATTTTAAAACGGAAGATTGATCTTAAGTTCGAATTTGAGATCGAACTTGAATTCCAACTGGAATATATGCTAAGATCGATCTTAAATTTATACTTGAGTCCGAACTGAAAATCGAACCCAATCTTGTACTTAAGATCAAACTTGAACGCTTTTTGATGTGCAATGCATATCTATGTTCCAAATACGTTTACATCGAATGCCACTGGAAAACACGACATGAATACGGCATGAATCATATGAATAGCTAATCTGTCGGCCGAATTGCTTGGGTCCGTTTTTAAGAGATGATTGCTTATTGTTTTTTATTGCGCCGCAATCAATAACTATCAAAATGGATGGAAAGCGTTGGATCGAGAACGATAACAAGATTTTCCTAGATTATTCTGGATAACGATTAATGTCAAATTCGTTCTTAAGTTCGAACTTAAGAACGATTTTAAGCATCTCTTTGAGTTTGAACTCACGTTCGATGACAAGTTCGAACTTAAGGTCAATCTTATGTTCTAAAATTCGGCCCTAAGAATTTTAGTAAACCATTGTTTTGCAGTTGTTTCGACGGTGATTTTTACAGTCGCTTGGACAATTGCTGTTTCTGTGGTTGTTACCGAATTACAAGAGACCTATTAACACTTGAAAATATTAAATATTAAACATATTGATGTTGAGGAACATTTGACTTGTTCGACAATTCATTATGTTCGGAATGTTTGCTTATTGTCGAAATATTGATATGAACAATGAGACTGTATAGAACTCGATCGGTATATTTTTTACCGATAAAAAAAAGTTTAATCCGACTTTCCTTTCTCGGAAGTACCAAGTTGTTCCTCTCTCGATCCTTGAACAATTTTCCAGATATGTACACTTTTGGTGAGATGAAACCTAATTTGAAACCTATTTTTCAGCACCACCCTCATACGACGAGTGTATCGCGTCGTCGAGAGAAAATTTGCTGCCACAGAAGAAACAATAGGTTTAACAGAATAATCTATTTTTCTACGGAGAATGACTAGCGGCTTTAGTTTTATTGTCAGAAAAACGAAGCATGTAGAGTTGAATTATTAGCTACGAGCGAGCTGTGCATTTACGTTAATGAAAAAAAAAAGCAGCTCATGGCACATGTAATATTTCAAAATGTTTTTATATACAACTTGCATATATTTAAGTTCGCAAAATATTCGAATGGATTATTGGAGGGTATTACCCACTGACAAAATGTTCTCTTCTTTTTTATTTGTTATCCTGAATATGTTAATATACATTTTTATAGTATTATATCTTAACAGTCAATTTCCTTTAATTAACCGGCCCTCCGAAGATATTACAGATCGGCTTAGAAGCAGCAGCTTCGAATCTCGAATACGTCCGGAGAAGAGCGACGCCGGTAAGGTAGGGAATATAGTGCGTAAATTGTAATTCATGAAAGTTTCATTCACAGCCACCGGATGCTCTGTTATGGAACACATAACGCGTGTACATAATTCGAGTTGAACTCGGGAAGAAAATACATTCGATAACTCGTTATCGCTTAATCAATTATTCAAGAGCTTAAGGTACACTCCGCAATGGGCGCTACTTTTCAAGGTCAACTTGTGCACTATAGAGAGTTATTTCCGATGCTCATAGCGTCCGCCTGTCGCACATCCTCTTTTTTTCGTTTTGCTGACGTAACATTCACTGTGCTCTTTGACACTACTTCTCGTTTGCTCCGTCGTTGCGGTCGGCATACACGTTTTCGTTTTGAGAGGCGTTTCTCTCAATTTGCCGATCGCATATTTACCGTAATTCTGTGTAAGACGCGTCTCTCAACGTGCACGCGAGTATTCTCTACTTACTTACAGTGACGTCGTCTCGGTACACGTGACTCGAGTACCGTTAGGCCCTTTAAAAATCATTGCGTGGTTAAGGAATAAAAAAAAACCGGCTACCTCTCTAGTGCGTCGTAAACACAAACTATACGGTAAATATGGCGGTCGGACTACAACGGTTTCAAATAGAACTGGACACTGCGCAAGCTGTATTTTTACCCGGGGAAACGATATGCGGGAACGTTGTTCTTGAACTCGGCAAAGCCAAAAGTGTAAGAGGTAATGGATCAATGTTAATGCTTCCAGAAAATATATTAAACTTTTATTTATTCGGGGATACGAGTATGTTTTACGTTGTTTAATTCGTGAGCTTCATTTATTGTTATTATATGCGCACACTATTCAGGACAGTTATTGGCACCCGGTTTATCGATAACATATAGATTATCTTTATAAATAAACTGATGATCCATTATACTGTTATTGCCGGAGAAAAAAAAACATATAAAAACAATCAAACTTTTATATTTACTGGTATTCTGAGTCACTAAAACTTCACGAATTTATTCCAAGGATCTGAGGACTTTTGAAAATCATTGAGGTCACGAGTTTAGTTTTTGAAATAAACGCAGAATAAAAGAAAGTAATGGTAAAAGACTATAGAAAATATCTGAATCGTAAACTATAGTTAAACAATGAACAGTCCCATAATAAGTTCCCGCGGAGAAAATACGTGGGGCGTGGCGAGAATCTCGACGCCAAGTCCAAGGTTAACAAAATCCGGCAAAGAATCCTGCGGGAATCTGTCGAGATTCCGGATGGATTCGTGAATAGAATCTGTATGAAATCGCGTTGCATTCTTTGCCGGCTCTTGCAAAAGACTTGTGCAGATCCGCACCAGGCCACGTATTTTCCATGCGGGGTATATCAATATTATTATCTAACAAAAAAACGCGATACCGTTGTCGACCAAAATGTATAATTATTCGACAAGTTCGACACTTTTTTAACCGTTATCCGAATAATTAAGACGTATTTCTGTGCGTGATAATAAAATTTCAGGTGTTAAACTACGGTTCAAGGGTAAGGGAGAGATAAGATGGACGGAGTCGAGGGGATCGGGAAAGAACCGCCGTACCACTTCATACACCGCCGAGGAGGAGTACTTCAGGATGGATTTGCTTTTGCTAGGCGAAGCCGACGGTGAAAATGACAACGATTTGATGAATGCATTCAAGAAAAAAATGAAAATAATGGTTATGTGCACATTTTTGATGGATTCATTTCAGGCAGTGAAAACGTAGAGATTGTACCGGGTTGTCACGTATTCCCATTCAATTTTACGTTACCGCCCAACATACCGAACAGCTTTGAGCACGAGCATGGTCAGATAAGGTACTCGATAAAAGCTATCATAGACAGGCCGTGGAAATTCGATCACGAGACGTCATTGTACTTTACGGTCGCAGCTCCGTTCGATCTGGCTCAAGATCCAACTTCCACTGTAAATATATTTTCTTTCCTTTCTATATTATACAATCATTTGCCGTTGCCGTGTTCAAAAATCGAGCCCATAGCAACGGTAACATAGCAACAGTTTTTACAGCAACGGTTACCATAGCAATAGTTGCCTTAGCAAGGGTTGTCATACACGGAGAAAAAAAATGGGAATAATCTCCCGATTCGTATATGGCAATTCGAGGACCAAAGGGAAAAATGATGATTTTAACCAAACGGATATCAAATTTTAATATGCGTAGACAGCTGACCTTTGACGAAGTTTTGTAATTATTCCTATATTCCGTGCTCACAAGTGCTTCGAATTCTTCTCCAGGATCGTATACGCGTGTACCGAGTCACTTTCATTTCAACTACTGACTGTCAATATTTTGCAAATTATTGATAGTATTTTTCTATTTGAAATTTAGTAATGGTTTAGCGATAGGGTTGACTGAAAATGTATAAAGTAATAGAGCTCCAGGCTCAATGTTTAGTTGTTATTACTTTATAGCAGGATGTGAACTTTGCTAGACTTAGTATAGCACCGCATGCTGAACGTTTAGGATATTGAGCTCCAACAGTTGCGCGATGATTCCCAGACACTTTCGTGTGTACCCCCAGTCCGCCCGACCCGAAATTGTTGAACTATCTTATGAACTGTCGTATTTATGCTTTTCTAATAAACTTCATTATTCGTGCGTTTTTTAAATGAATACCCGTACAGCGAATTGATTTAATCGAAATTAAAAAAAAAAATTGAATCGAGACATGTAGTATTAGTCGAGTTATGATGTTCTAACCGCCTACACGGGAACAATAATTAATCCTTTGACGTACGCAATTGTGCAGAAAAAAAAATGTTAACATTTTTTAAATTTATAGCGCTCTCCTAATTAACAATAAATGCTGATTGACATTTTTCCTGGACTAGTCAATGATTTAAAAAACTTTTGACAAACAAGGATCGAACTATTGTTTTCAAGGATTTAATAGGCACTTTTGCTTTTTTTGAGTGAGTGTATCTAAAAAAAAAAGAGGAAAGAGACGAGGTACAATGTCGCTATTGTAGCATCAGGAGCAGAACGAAACTCATAAGGTCTCGTGGCGTGGTGCTTAGCGTGCTAGGTTCTAGGTAGCTAAGTAGGTCGGTTAGGCATAGATAGGTACGTCGTCGGTTCGAATCCCCCTCAAAGTTAATTTCGGGATAAGTGATTCCTATAAAGTATTTGCGACACGATTTTTTTTCACACATGTTGCTACAATATTATTTATATAAAATTATTAATATGATCTTGTTAATATTAATTGTTATTATTTTTGATTAACTACATTTTAGTATCGAGCATACAATCGTGATTTTGAGAATGCGTTGAAACTTTTCACGGGCGAGGGTATGGAACAATATCAGTTTGGGAATGAACCCCAGACCGTGTGGATCGTATCGCATGAGTGTATGGTTATGCTGAATGATTGAGTTTTCCTAGACGGTATAGGAAAATTTGCCAGAATTCCGATATGTCACTCATTTGCCATACCGTCTGGAGATTCTTCCTAAATTTTTTTTTATATTATTACTGTTTTCTTTTCTCCGTATAGCAGCGGTTACCTTAGCAACGGCTTCCTTGGTAACGGTTCGGCTGGGTTGGTCGGTTTTGTTTTACGGCCGCGAACGAGCGAGCCCTACAGACTCCGAGTTATAAATAATAATCATTTTGTATACATTCAACGTTCTACCGGCGCGCTGATCCTCACAAAGCAAAAGGAATCTAAAGCAACATTGCCCTCACAAGTTGTGCTACCGTCGCTTTTTTAAGAAAAAAACCGTAAAACGGACCGTACATTTTTGGTCCGCGGTTAGTCCTTTTTCGGTTGCGCTAACCGAAAGAGAATCGCAGTTCTAAAATCGAAACATCATACGATCCTAAAAATGGGAATCGGAAATCAGAAATTCGGTTCAATTTTAATAATTTTTATAGATTTTTGTGTCATTATGAAAATGAAACATACTCAATTGTTAAAACTACGGACGATAAACATTCATTTGCCATCAATAGGGTTATCATGGTTGCCACGAAATTCTCCAACTGGAGTTCCCTGACTTTTCCCGGTTTTCCAGAGCAAAAATTACACTTTCCCAGTGTATTAGTCAGGGTATGGAAGGGGAATTAAAAAAAGTCAAAACAAATACACGATAATTAAAGTCAGTCCACAATATTAAACTTTTCCAACGAAAATAACATTTAGAATTCAAAACAGAATTTCCAAACATTCCCAAAAATGTTTACTAATCAGGTGACGTGATTGTAACAGACCCGCAAAATTTCAATATTTTCAGATTTTTTTATGGAGAATTATTCTGCTTTTGTTATTTTTCATTCAACCACTGATATTTCGGGAACAATTAAACGTATCAACAATTTTGAAAACGGAAAGTGTGCAGTTTTTTATGACGCACAAGAAAAAAATGTATTTAGATTTAAATAAGTATTTATAACCCACAATTTGCTACAAAATCATCGGAAGTTATTTATTTTCACGAAAAGGCCATTCGATATCGTCACCGGACAAATTTCTTCAAATTTTACACGCGAATCACGATTTATGAGTATTTTTTTATCATGAGATCCCCGCATCGTCATAAGTGACATTAATTTTTCAAATATTTAAAAAATATATATTTGGTTTCAATCGACCGTCGTTTTAACAGTCGCGGAACTCGACAGGGTTGTGTAAATTGAAAACTGTGACAGAACCGAATTTCGTTTAAAAAGATTAGTTTCTTTTTGTTTATCATGGAATCTGAAAGCGGACTGAACCAAATTTCGTTTGAAACAGGTCGGTCTTCTTTCGGCTGTGTTAACTGAAAACAGACCACACCGAATTTCGGGGACAAAACTTCGGTCCTTTTTCGATTACAGCAACCGGAAGACGACCAAGCGCCAACCAAAAATGTACGGTCCGTTTTGCCGTTTCTTGCGATTCGTTTCATTCCCCAGCGAACGATTCCGTATTTCACTTCGTTTCAAGGTCCGCCAAGTTGCTAGGGTAATATTCAAAGACTTTTTCAAATCTGTTACGTCGTTATTCGAGGATTTTTCAACTGCAACTGCAACAAAGAAAGTTCTCCAAAACCAACGCAAAAGAGTTCAAACGTCCTTCCAGAGTAATTTTTTTATACATTCATCTTTTTCTGGATCCATATGTACAATCACCGAAGAAATGTTCTTCAGTTATTCGCCACACGATCGTGTTGAATCCTGATTGGAAATGTTCATATTATTCTTGGAGTATTCGATCGTTTTTGTTCTTTATCTATCAGATGGCCATCGACGATGAGGAAATAACATCATTTTGTTGTATTCCGTGCTTCGATGCGGGCTCGATGAATGTTCACGTTCACATTCCAACCGGCGGTTTTGCCGTTGGCGATCCTATCGAAGCTACGGTTGCTATAAACAACAATTCGTCAAGTGTCGATGTGCTGGCTGTTAAACTAAAATTGCGACAAGTAAGCATCTCATCGGTTCAATGAACGTACCGTATTATACAGAGAGAAAAAAAAAACAGTAAACAACAAATTATTATTTCTATTTGCTTTCAGACAATAACTCTACATTCAACTTCGAAGTCGAGAAATGAAACGCAAACCGTCCAAAAAACGCAAACACGAGGACCGTTTCGTAAAAAGGATGAAATTATGATAGGATTGCAAGTACCGGCTGTGCCTTCGTCAAATTTCTTGCACACCAATCTTGTCGATATTAACTACAGTTTACAAGTTACATTATGCTATTCGGGATGGTAAGTCTATCCTCACTTGAAAAAATATAACTTCGATTTAATTTTTTTATTTTGCTTTTGACGTGCAACAGTCATTGCTCTACGAAACGAGAACTACCAATTGTAATCGGAGAGAGATTGAACTTGAATTTCCAATCTGGGGAACACGCTTATGGAGTGCCTGCGGAAAATTCTCTTCCACCTTCAACAATCCAGCCGAATGCACCTTCCGCGCCGGTCTTCGGGGCTGCAAATCTGGCGCCGTTTCCAGTACCCGGTGATCGCGCGTTTTCGGAAAAAGGATACGATAATAATGGTCCATGTCCAACGAATCCTATTCGGCCTTATGGATTCGGAGTGGCCAATCAACCCTTTTCACCGTCGAGACCCGAATCTTTCGATATTCCAACATGTCCATATCCACCAGCCACCAGCTCGGGTATCGGATTTATCGATCCGAATTCAGCGCAAGTTATCTCAAGTACAGAAAAACGTGAGTTTATCAAGAATTTTTCACGAAAATGCATTTAACGAGGAATAAACGATAACTTTTCTTTTTTAGCTCCGCCGTCGTACGATGACTGCTTGAATAAGTAAAACCATTGCCCTATCGCCCTATTGCCTTCGCGATTATTGCCACAGATCAAAAAAAAAATATATATGTATATATATACGTTTGTAACATTTATTTTTCTACGTGTGCTTTGGCTTGCGATAATTTTTTATATCGTAAAAAAAAAATTATTAAAGAATAATTAAGCTTACTACGTGAATGGTTTTTTATACAGCTCTGCGAATTTACTTACCCGATAACGTGATACGTCTATACATATATATTTATATGCCCTTACAAATGTTATGTCAAACATTGAAGAGGATATTTTTCGGTCACATTATTTTTTGCACAACCATATTGTGCACAAAACGTTCTTTTTTATGCACACGTATTTTTGTGCACATTACCGTAGTACACAACCATATTAAATAAATTTCGGGTTGAGCTCAGTTGTGTACAATATCGATGTGCACAGTTCAATAGTGCAAATCGCGATTGTGCACAACGGGATGTTATCCGATCACATGTTTTCTGTGTATTCACTACTATATCACTATACATAGTAAAATTTACGCTTTAGTAGTGGATTTTACTTTCGGGGAAAAATATGAAAATCGGGATTTTTATACCAACGTGTTTAGAATGTTTCAAAGCATCAAAAAAATCACATTCACGAAAAATGTCCGATGCGTTTGTGCCAAAAAGAACATTAACACGATAGTTATCTCAAATTTTGAGCGGTCGAGCTGAAATTTGTTACACAAGTCGAGTTAATATCAAGATTGTTTCGTACTGAATTCGGCCGAAATCGATAAAGGCATTCGAAATTTATAAGCATTTCAATTCTTCAACTTTATCAGAAAACTGATTGGACGTGCTGCCGTTTGCGCACATTTTAAGGAATGAAGCTAAAACTTTGTACACCAGTTCAGTAACCATTAAAGATGTCTGGTTCAAAATTTGTCCCGAATTGATAAAGTGATTTAATAATTATGTTTTTTTTTATTGTTGACATTTTCGCCAAAATCATTTGTGATTGCTGTCGGTTGCGCATTTTTCAATGTATCGGGCTAAGATTGTTCGGACGCATGCGGTTACTATCAAAATATTTTTTTATCTTTATGAGGTCTGATATTCTTTGTTTAGTGGCTAGCGTGCTAGCCCAGTACTGCCGGCGAGCGGGAGGTCTCGGGTTCGATTCCCGGTCAGAGCGACAATGTTTTTCGTGAACAGCAGCGCGCAGCAGTATACTATACTGTCGTGAGTCGGGGCCACGCTGTTCACGTTAGCATTGGAGCTCTGGGAATTAGAATTCGGACCGGCTACACTTGGCGTAGGTTTTTCTGTGGTTTTCCTACGTCCTCGAGCGAATGCGAGTGTTTCTATCGTCACCTTAAGTCGGCCCACAGCCGCGATTCGGCCGTAACAGCTCCGTCTACCAGACCTCTTAGGGGCCGTAGGCCCAGAGGTTGTTTACGGAGAAGAAAGCCGTCTTAGCAACGCTTTCTCTCTCTCTCTCTCTCTACAATTTTACAGATACAAAAAAAATCCTGAAAAATACTTACAATTTTTGAGATATACGGCTAAAGATTTGGATCATTACTATCCGGCAACCGGTATTGTTATTTTCGGTCACATTTAGAATTAAATTGAGCTATAAACAAATTATGCGAATTAGATTTGCATATCGCTTCCTCATTTTCTTTTAACGTACAAAACTTCCTCAACGTGGAAACCAAAATTGGTTAAGTTACCTTTCTCATGGAGGAGCTTTATAAAAGCGACGTTGAAAACAAAATGAGAAAGCGATGTGTAAGTCGAATCTGCATAATTTGTTTTTCTTATCATTTTGTGGTGGTCAAATACAATAATTAAAAAAAAAAACGAATCACGGCGTATTTTCTTTTATGAATAAATAGGTTCCGCCATAATGTGTTGGTCTTCCCTATCAATACGGTAGGTTCCTGTCGTAGCGACAGAGTCTGAAGACGCAGTTCGGCACAATGCCGTGTAATAAAAATGTGTATGTGGAGCCAGTGATAGCACTGGGTGTGTTTTCTAACCCATTTTTTCGCTCGGTCGTATCGCTCTGTCTCTTTACAACACAATTGGGTAGAATGAGACACAATAATGCAACCGAAGAAAAAGATGAATAAGCAAACGCACGCACTGTTTGTGAGTCAATCAGTTGCGCCAAGTTGCGCCAAGTTGCGCCAAGTTGCGCCAAGTTGAGTCCTTTCGGCCTCAATGTCTATAGGCTCGTGTTTGAATTTGTTAGTCGCTTTAAGGAATAAAGAGTATTTGTAAAGAATAATATATACGATTGGTGAAACGAACCTCTACTACGAAAGAAAACGAGGGGTTGTAATATAACTACAAACTACGATGGATATAGTGACTGGATTAAGAAAATTTGAAGTAGTCCTGCAACGCGAGAACAAAACGTTCTCACCCGGTGAAACTGTCGACGGGAATGTAATTATCGAGCTCAATAGACCTAAGACTATAAGAGGTAATTGTTGGAACAAGAAAATAGTAAAAGCGTTTTTTTTGTTGTTTTGTTTACGAACGGATAATCCTCGCAAGAAAAGTATTGCTGATCGGATTTTGATCGACGATATACATGATAGAGCTTCATTAAAAACGGATATACTCAGTAAAATATTAATGCAATATAACTGAGTTCAAAAAATCCACTTTGATACTCGTAAAATAGACAAAGGTATAAACGGCTCACTGTCTTCAACGACTCAACGGTCTTCTAACGGTCGACCCAGTTGATCGAGCGCGGCAGCCCATCTGCACCAAACTTTGACCGCGACTATTTCGGAACAACGTTTTCGAGATCGGCTATCAAAATATATCTCGATAACGATTCGAACGACGGCCTTCTAATTTTAACACGATATTGTTGGACACTTTTTCTATTACGCCACATAAGATTTCTTTACTCAAATACTTATTGTTTAATTAAATCAAAGTGCTAATCAAGTATGTAAAAAACGGAACTGTAAGGTTCAACATAAGTTTCCTTCATCCTGTCGCTATTTTGTTAATGTTTTTTTTTAATCCTGCGCGGATCAATGCTTTCAGCGCTATATTTTATGAATCACTTTGGATTTTTCTATTCTGAACACAGCTTTTCAGAATCGTGACAATGGCGACACAACATATGTCAAGAACGTCATTTTACTCCGGCTACGCTAACGGAACTTCCAGTCGATCAATTTTCATTAAAAAAAATCATAAAGGAAGTTACTTGTATATACTTTTGAATGAAAAAAATCCGAACACTCTCGTGTCATACGTTTTCGAGAAAAAAAATCTCAATTTTCACCGGCTTATGAATTTCATAAAAATAACTTGTATTACAAGAAGCGTTAATTTTTTTGCTTCACATAAAGTGTACACGAAACCATAATTTGATTGCGCAGGACTTATAGTGAAATATGAGGGATTCGGAAAAACGACTCTCACGAGCAATAAGATTCAGTATAAAGGCACGGAAAATTATTTTGAGGAAGAGTGTTATGTGTTAGGAGAGAACGGTATGCAATAGACATTTTACACATACATAAATATATTTTTCCTTTAATTTCGATAATCGTAGAAATATTATCCCCGCATTTTTAGACGGTGAAAACGTTGAGATTGCTTCTGGTTATCACGAATTTCCATTCGAGTTTACACTACCGAACGACATACCGAACAGTTTTGAGACCAGAAACGGGACCATACGATACACGATAACAGCTATAATAGATAGACCGTGGAAGTTCAATCACAAGACATCATTGCGTCTCATGGTGGAGTCGTCTTACGACTGCAGACAAATCTCCACTTCGATGGTAACAATAAAGTTAAAATGCTTATTTTGGTCGAATAATATATGAAAGTTATGAAATACCAACGGGTGGATTTCTGGTAAACAACAAACTCGGTAAAACAAAACGATAATAGAAGTCAAAAGATTTCAGAACCAAAGTCACGAAGCCTGTTGCGCCGTGTTTAGGTTCCGAATCCTTTGTCATCTATCACTTTTTTTTAGATCCTTCTATTAGGAACATGAACATGGAACATTAGGAACAAAGTTTTGTCTAATTTTTTGTCCTCAATCACAAATGATATTCTTTCAGGATGCCATAAATACCGAAGAATACCATTCTTTTTGCTGTTTTCCGTTTTGTTACAACATGGGCTCGTTGACGGTAAATATTAGCATTCCAAAAAGCGGTTACAACGTCGGTGAGACCATTGAAGCTCAAGTCGACATAGACAATAAATCCACCACTATCGATATAACGCATGTTGAACTACGATTAAAACGCGTGAGTATCCCACGATTACGACAATTGCAAATGAAAACGAATAACAGTACATTATTATCCTCCAGCATCTGCGGATAATTGCCTCAGAGAAGACATTAAACACAAGAAAAACCGTAAAGTACGAGCAGAGACGCGGACCGTTCGATAAGAAAGATAAAGTTACGGTGCAAATGAAAATACCAGATATACCGTCAGTGCTTCCGTCCACTTTTCCGAATACCGAACTCTTTAACGTTAAGTATACTCTTATCGTTCGAGTCTTTCCTGCCGGATGGTGAGTTTTTCTTATCGTTTATACAACATAAAATTAAATTCATAGAGTGACATATACATATTTTCGTCGAGTCCATTATATTTTATTTTCAACCAGTCACGTGCGTTTCGAGAAAATTTATCCAGTCGTAATTGGACGATTACC
The DNA here is from genome assembly GCA_963971235.1 of Cryptus armator. Taxonomy (NCBI): domain Eukaryota; kingdom Metazoa; phylum Arthropoda; class Insecta; order Hymenoptera; family Ichneumonidae; genus Cryptus; species Cryptus armator. The sequence continues at coordinate 11,491,504 of OZ020234.1, forward strand.
GAGATCTTCATGTCCATTGAATGTACAGACAGTACCGAGTGAATCGGAAGATACGAGATTGCAATTACGGCGAACGGATATTGTACATCCAATTCCAGTTGAAGTAACCGACCTGCTGTCGAACTTTCTCATTTCTGGAAACCGGTTAGTTTTATAAGTACTTTCGTCGCAACGCCGTCATTTATGAGATAATCTGTAACTTATGGTTTATTGTTTTATTAGCCGTACCGAGACGGAACTATTGCCGAACTTCCTCGGCCGCGGCAATCGGTAAGATGCATAAACATTTTTCAAGCAATGCTTATAGTTGTGAGTTCTATTTTATTGTAATATAAACAGGTGTTCCCTTGTGATACGGTCGCCTTCACCCGGCGAGTCAATTGCACCGCCGTCGACAAGCCGTAAGTACCATAAGCATTATGTTCTACCAATGCATTTACATAAAATAAAACGTAACTTCATACTGTTTTTTTAGCGCCGCCATCATATTATGATTGCATGAAGAATGACACGAAAACGTAAGACGGTTCGAATTCTATATTATGACCTCATCGACCACAGTGCCGGAATGAAAACTTAAATAATAGATTTATGTAAGTCTCCGAATTTATATAATTTTATGAATCAGAGATGGGGACTACTAATGGAGAATGAGGAAAAAATCTCAATACTTAAAAAAAAAAATGTATTCAAATGACTATTAGAATCAATTTTTTCATTGAATACCCTGCTTAAAACATCGGATAAAAAACGATCAATATTGATAAAATACGAACCAAAAACACGATAAGCTTATCGCGTTTTTGGTATGATGGTTTATCGCATTCTATCGGGTTCTTTAACAAGGGATATTACGTTATTCATATGTTAATTTTTATTGAACAATTGCCCCAGTACTGCTATGATATATTACTGTCTTACTGCCTGTGTTTTTATGCAAATGACAATGTATTTTGAGACGAATTTTATGAGATTCTTTATGCTCAGCTGTGAATGTACTTAACGAAGAGCTAAAAACTTCTCGATTCAAATGTATATATTGACTGATAGCTCATATGCTAATCTCAGATATCTGTAACACTGCCAAGAAGTTCAAACGGTTTTATACGAATGTTCAATGTGTGTTCAAGACAATATGAAATAAATGTTGTCACTGCAATTGTGATTATTCTATTTTCTCGTACTGTTTGCTCGTTATTTTTTTCAAAATGTTCATGCAAATGACACAAAAAACTTGCAGGAATGAGAAAATAGTTTTTTTTGTTATTCTCGCCGACGTGTAAAGCACGTATTTGAACTATAATCTTAGCAATTTTTTTTCGTTACAATACCTTGTCATTTTATGTATGTGATGAGAAAATAAAAATTGTGCCAACGAGTTGCAAATGAGTTAGTATCAAAATCTTACTCTTTTGAATTGCTCATTTTCATTATTACCAACTGCCGATATAACTCTCTTGAAATGTTAAAGCGAAGACGTACTTTTTAAGTAAAGAATAGCTACATTAGATGTTATACTATTCAACGAGCCTGTAATACATCCAATCGATGAGATTGACGATGATGGTAACATTGCGAACAATTTTTCATTACTATATAATCGAAAATATTGTAGCATATACTGCTTGTATGATCGGGGTAACAATACTTCACGACCGCGAGATTCCCCAGCGTTAGCAGTTCTTGCTAGCAGAGCTGCGTGCATACGTTGCCAACAGAGACGAACGCACACGCCCACAAGAAGATTTATATATATAGAATGAGCATATTTTACAGTACGCGATTGTTGGCGCATTGATCTTTTCTACTTTATATACTCGTTTTTAAAACTAATAAAACTAACGTTACATTAATGCTAACGAAATATTGTAGTATATATATTCAAAGAACAATATTCGACATACGATTTGTAAAACAAAACCGCGCTGCGAGTGTACGTCGACGTAAACAATAAATATGGCGGTTGGATTACAAAACTTTGCAATAAAGTTAAAACGCGAGAATAAAACATTCTCACCCGGTGAAACGATAGTCGGTCAGATTATCGTTCAACTCGGTAAACCTAAGACGGCAAGAGGTAATTCTTTAAACAACAAGTCAGATGAACAGATACGGAGAACGATCATCTTATTAGATGCCCAGCAGACCTTCGCATATCTGTTAGTTTTACATTTTTTTAAGATCTTGATAAAAGTGCAGATAATCTCCGTCTAATCGATGGACGCGGTCCGCATTGATTTAAATCGATATTTAATTATTAAGATGATTTCTTAATTTTTAAATAACGTTGAAATGTCGTAAAATACGGTATGTTCGTTTATAACAAACTTATTGTGATCTATGTAACAATTTGATTGCAGGGATTAAAATACTATTTAAGGGAAAAGGTAAGACGTCATTTAAAATTGGTAAACACACTTACCAAGACACCGAAGAATACTTCAGAATGCAATTTTATTTGGTCGGAGCCAGTGGTAAGTAATAGTACTATAATTATTATTATACTTGAATTTCAAGATTTTACTGTTCACAAAAATCTATAACAACATTGTCGTTAAATTTTTTAGACGGTGAGGACGTTGAAATTGTATCTGGCTGTCACATATTCCCATTCAATTTCGTACTACCGCACAACATACCGAGCAGTTTTGAGACCAAACACGGGCACATAAGATACGCGATAAAAGCTGCGATAGACAGAGCTTGGAAATCCGATCATGAAACATCACAGCCATTCTTTGTCGGAGCATCTAATTACGATATAAGGCAAATCTCCGGTGCCATGGTGACTTGAAAAATACAATATTTATTTTTAGCAGACAAACGCCGGACGGTGGATAAGCTATATATTCTATCAATACTATATTGTGCAACCAGAGACGAATGTTGGCAATTGCAATGAGAGTTAGTTTTCCATCAATAATACGAGTCGCAATTGACAATTTCGGGCCGAGTTGATAACTATATATTTGTTTGTAACTCGTGCATAGAAAGCGGCGCATTTCATGGCAGTTTCGATGGACGGAAGTGGCAGATTGCTTGACAGTATTGAAAAGATAGGTTTGCGCATGCGCATTTCGCGATTTCTGCACTTTCGTCCCTTGGGACAAAAATGATAACCTCATTTTTCACTGTCCGTCCCGCAAAACTGCCACGAAATGCGTCGGTTTGTCTGACTCGTTACAAAAAATATAGTGTGCAACTCGGGCTGAAATTGGCAATTGCGACTCGTGTGATTGCGGCCCTCGTTTCGCTCGGGCGTAAACCTCACGGTCGTCGCAATCACCGCCATTCGGCCCCTGTTGCACAATATACTATTGTAACGAGTGCAGGAGAACCGGCGCCGTTTTCCGGCGTTTGCATGGCCGCTTTGTGGGGCGGGCAGTGAAAAGAGGGTTTATAATTTTTCGGCCCAAAAGGGACGAAAGTGAAGCAATCGCGAGCTGCGCATGCACGAATCTATCTTTTCAATAGTCAATCAATCACTTTCAATCATAGCGTAATGTACCGCTTTCCATGCACGAGTTACAAAAAGAAAATGAAACGCCTCTATCGCGATTACAACTGTTTTGTAGAGCTATTTTAGCTAAATACATAGTTTTCGCTATTATTCTTTTTTATACAGAAAGTCACTTTTTTGGTCAGCGTGCGTAGAAAAGTCGACGCATGCAGATATTCGCACGCAATATTCGTCACTTTTCACGAACCAGTGTGTAAAAAGTGACTTTCTGCGCACAGGTCCGTGACGTTAGGGGACTCAAAGTCGAACTTTTCACGTAATAAGCACAAAAAATTGTGTGTATGCACGAGTGCAGAATTGCCTATTTTTTGTGTCCATGCTATACAAACAACTATTTTCCGTTTTTTTTAGGTGCCCCAAAATCGCGACGACTACCAATCTTTTTGTTGTTTTCCATTTTGTTGCGATATGGGTTCGATGGACGTTAATATTAACATACCAAGGGCCGGTTACACTGTCGGTGAAACCATTGTGGCGAAAATAACTTTAAACAATAATTCCACAAGCAGCGATGTAACGCATGTTACGCTACGTTTGAAACAAGTGAGCTCCTCACGATTTTATTGTCAGAACAATGCAACAACTCTAGAGAGCGGCTAATAGTCGGTATTGCATTACATTTCAGATGATAACGTTATTTGCCAGTAACGAGAGGTGTCGAGAATCCAAGATTCTCGGGTACGTGGAGAAGCATGGACCGTTCAATAAAAAAGATACAGTTATCGTGCGAATGCAAGTACCGAATGTGCTTCCGTCTACTTTTCCACATACCAAACTCTTTGATATTGCCTATGATGTCAAGGTTCAAGTCTTATCTAACGCCTGGTAAGTTTGCTATCGTATGCTGTACAGCGTAGCATATTTACTTTATTTTCTGTACTATAAATACTGTATATTCACTGTATATCAATATAGTAATTCTATTCTATTGTAATCATCGAACAGTTGCTCCAATACGAATGAAACTTTTCCAATCGTAATTGGTACAATACCGACCGTGAACTCTCAACCGGTTCGACGCCCTTCTATGACACCGTCAATACTTCCATCGTCCGAGCCAACTGCACCGGTGGATCCGAACGAAGGATTTTCACAACCAAATTTAGTAGATTTTAATCCAATCGAACCTTCCACCTCGACAATGCGAATCCGTGAGTTCAATAAGACATTTTTTTTTTCGACAATGAATTTATTATTCGTAAAATGTAACTCGACACTTCTTTTCAGAGCCTCCCTCATATGATGATTGTATGAAAAAGGACTCGAAAGGATAGCATCGTTTAAATTATACCTCATCAACGACATCGCTGTTATTGAAAATTCATTGCATTTGTATAACCATTCTATTTTATACTTTTCTATGATCGATCCTCGGTCTCAACGCTGACTTTAGGATCCTGTTTTCAGGATCGTTAAAAGTTCATATCGTTTATTACGAGTATTCGACAAATGTTGAAGACAATATTGTAATAATAGTGCATTAATGCTATGAAAAAGGGAAACACGTAATATTACAAACGCGTTTTCGACTGCATTGCATATTACTTTTTTTTCTGACTTCGTTAAAATTACCACATTCTCTTATGTACAACAGTTTAAATATACGGCAAGACATTTTCGATTGTGAGGGAGTAACAGGGCCTATGGGGCGAGTAAAAGGGGCTGTTACTCTCTTGGGAGTAATGAAACTGAACTACAGATGCGCGCCGGTCATAGCTTATAATAGATGGTTTGGCGCCCGCCCTGTTGCATCCATGAAATGTGGTCATTGCAGCGAAGATTGGTAAAAGGAAAATTAATAAGGAACTGTTTTGAAAATTTACAAATTGTCGGAGGTTTTCGTAAGACTGTATGTATCGTCCAGTAAAAAAAAACCAGTTTATTACGTCCTGTATCGTCAAACAAAACGTAAATTGTACACTGGATCTTTAAATCGCCTTATATAAAATAAAAACTACTTCTATCCCTTACTTTTGTTATTTTATCCGGGACTTCCAAATATCGTTGTATTAGCGAAATTGTAACTAACGAATCGACGTGTATCGTTGTGCCCGTCAAGCCGTCGTAGAGTTGTAGAGGATTTTATTTATTGCATATCATTCGCTACCTCGACCATGAAAGATATATAGGATGCATGATATCGAATACGGTAAAAGATACGATCGTAGTGGCTATGAATAGAACATTTCATCCGGTTTCGGGAATCGACTATCTCTTCATTCCAACTGCGGAGTTTCCAGTGATTCTCGCCGAAGCTCGCCGTTCGTTGCTGTGTTTCAATATTCTATCGGCGAAATACGATGGCGCAGCGATGCTTGTCGTACGTGAATTTACCGCGTAAATTAATAGTGCCGTAAAATAATAATAGATAACAATATTTGACTAGTAGATTATGATTTTGTTTTCCTCCCTTTTCGACACGTAGAATCGTTCTAGCTGCATTAGCGCTTCAACTAGCCGTTGGCGTGTCACGGGGCGATCGCTTGGAAGACGTAAATATTCATCGTCATCATCGAGATTCGATAGATCTTTTCAAGAGGCGACGTCCTCACACGCGAAATATACCTGATAGTTCGATTTGTCAAACGCGCGAATGCAGAGCGATAGGTTCGTCTTTTTCTATTCTTTGTTATTGCATAATAAAAGTCCACTGTCGAGAGTAATCTTCAATCATCTCCTCAGCGTCTACAATCTTTAATGCTATGAAAAATACGACCGATCCATGCGAAGATTTTTACGAGTACGCATGCGGTGGATGGACCGATCGTAATATTCTTCCACTAACTGAAGCTATCTGGAATAGGAAGACCATGGTGAAGCTATCGCTCGAAAAACAACTCGCCGGTGAGTTAACAACTAAAAGTTCTCTGTTGACTTTCCATTAGAATCTTCTGCCCGCGGAAATAAGTTATAGATTTACGTTGATCAGCGAGGGACCAAAAAAATACATTTAACAATGTTTTGACACATCGGTAAACCCGAACAGTCCCATCGTATTTTCATTTCACCTGTAACTTCGACGCCCTCGTTAAAAATGGAATTACAATTTTCATTGTCGACAGCGGTATGACAACTACACCTTGAATAAAACCTTCGACAATGGTCATTATTATTTTAAAGTAATTCTCGAAAGCGGGGCAAGACTCGACGACATCGTACCGGTAAAAATGGCAAAGAGATGGTACCGTTCTTGCATGGATTTGGAAAGATTGGAAGAGCGTGGGATTCTCCCGCTTCGGTCTATAATCACGACCGTTGGTGGTTGGCCAATAACCATGGAACCAGGCGAATGGAATTCCAAAGAATTTTCTTGGCAACAAGTCGAACGATACTATTCGCGTTTCACTGGTTCATACACTTTGTACACCGTCAATGTTCCACCCAAGTCTCAAAAATGTCTCTACTGTAATGAGTTAACGGTACGGTAAATTTTATCTTCTGTTTTTTTTGCCGGTATGGCAAAATCTAATTGGATTTACAAATCTAATTGGAGTTTGAAAAACAGAAATCAAGTAGAATTGGTTATTTACATGGAAAAATGCACTTATTATATAAATTGTGTGAATCAGATGGCTCAGCCGAAACTGCCCCTGAGCGAATACTTGCCATATCCTCGAAAACGAATCGATCTCGATGACATCGAAGCTTACTCGAGATTGATAGCTCGGGTTGTTTACATTTTTGTTCAGGATAATCAGGCGCATATTGCGAGGTACAGAATAATGAAAGAAGTAAAAGATATGGTCGACTTTGAGATCGCTCTGTCACAGGTAACGTTTTTGTTTATCTTAAATCGAAAATGATCACAAATAAGCATTGATCGAAACTGATAATATGTGTGAAAGTGTGAAATATCGATAGACTGGTGATTGTTTGATTAAAACGTAGATTTTTCCGGAATCGGACAATTACGCGCTCGTAAGCGTCAGGGATATCCAAAAAGCATACGATATGGAGGAAAGAAAAAGCGACACTTCAAAGGTAATAAAAAATTGTCGATGACGTGCAGTTCGAAATAATGAAAAATCAATTTGTCACGCTACTGCAGATGGACTTTCATAAATTGATTAAAAATTTTCTCGACATCGGAAGCGTCCGAATGAATTCGTCACAACTCGTCAATTTTCAGTACGAATATATCAGAGATTTGATAACTCTTCTGGACGAAACTCCTGCTCGTACTATCGGTAATTTTTGAGTATTAATTCCATTAAAATGCCATTCGCATTAAAAAAATTCGATTCTTCAAAAATAAAGATACTCTAATAATGACTTGCGACATATTTTTATCCTCCCACAGTTAATTATATTCATTGGCATTTTGTAAGCCGCACCATGAGCTTCACGAATCAGAGAATGAGAGATGTTCTGATCGATTATACGATGGAGACTTTCGGAATCCAAGAAAAAAGATCGCGGTTCGTAAAACAAAATTCTTTTCCTTAATTATTAAATTTTATTATTAGATTATTAATCACTGTTAATTACTCATTGACATTATTTTATTCATTTATAAAGAACAGTAATATATCCCTGGAATAAATAATTGCATTTCGGTGAGATTAACCGCGGTCTAATTTGTAAAGGATTGATGGTAATTCTTACAGGAGCATTCAGTGTGTCAAAGAGATGCAGATGCATCACGCTGTCGCATTCGAATACGCGAAAAAACATTTTTCAAAACGTCGAAAAAACGATGTAAGATTTATTCTTTTTTTCCGTGGTAATTGTATTTGTTAATAGATGCAAGTCGTTTTCACGCATATATTGTAATCACTTCAATAGGCCACCGATGTCGTGAGAGCCATAAAGAAAGGATTACGAGCACAGATATGGGAATCAAATTGGATGTCCGACGATCTGAAATTTAACTCGAAGAAAAAAGTTCAGTCGATGAAAGTGATGATCGGTCATCCTCATTGGTATTCGAACGCGTCGTCGATTATTACATTCTACGAGGGGGTCAACATCTCTTTGTTACTACTTTTTTTGTTAGTAATTTATTACCGACGTTTCATTCTTACAGTTCTGCTTCGTATTTTAGATTGTTGTTGGCACCGATTATTTTGACAACAATTTGAATCATTGGAGATTCGCGACGAAAAAGAAGCTGAAAGATTGGAAGGAAAATGACGCGAGCAGGTCGGGTATATTATATTTTTAATTAAGAAATCACTAATTTAATAGAACATTTTTTAACGAGTAAATGTAATTAACTTGTTTATTCAATTGATTCATCAATATTTATCCCCATTTTTTAAAGCTGTTTTTTTTTAGCTGGGTGATCGATCCTCTGGCCGATGGTCCTGTCTACATCGACGTAGCCAACGAAATAAGTAAATTTTACATTGTTTGGTCGCTAACAACTGTTGAGCATAACATTTTTAAGCTAACGACTCGATTATCGTCCAACAGATTTACCACTGGTGAATTTTCAATCGCCTCTCTTTACACGCGATTTGCCCGAGTGAGTAATCACAAATATAATAAAATTGAAAAGAAAAAAAAACATAGATAAATAACGCGTAATAAAACTATCTGGTAACTACATCTGACTATCAGCGTTGTCAATTACGCCATCGCGGGTTTTATCATTGCCGAACAAATGGCACATGGTTTCGATCGTACTGGTAAGTTGCGCAAGACGAAGAAATCCGCTTGCCTTGCATTTTTTTAATCACGAATTAACAATTCCAGGACGATTGTTCGACAAACATGGAAGCATAACAAATTGGCCGGCAACAATGTTGGAAGCTTACGACAAATCGGCCGAATGCTTCGTCGAGCAGTTCGATGCTTACACGATTAAACATCAAGATGCCGGCAACTCGACCAATCTTACTCAAGTTCGTCAAATATTTTCAAAAATTTTTCTTGGAGACTGAACTTGAATAAAAATTGATTTTACTATGTCTATTTATCACAACGATAATAAACGATAATAACAACAATATTTTTCACATAATAATTCTGAAATAGATTGGCAATCGAACATTAAACGAAAATATCGCGGATTCAGCGGGAATTGAAGCGGCATTTTTAGCATACAAATTAGCGATCATACCGAAAGATTCGACCGATCGAAAACTGCCCGGTTTAGAGAAATACACGAAGGAACAGCTTTTCTTCTTGATATCGGCGAATGTGAGTCATCTGTGCTTATTTAACGAAATACAATAATTCATTGGAATTTTCAACATACGTTTAGACTACATTTGTGCGTTTCAGGCTATGTGCGAAGTGGCGACGCCACAATTGTTGGCGAAGAGGATCCCTGACGATCCCCACAGTTCGGCTCGTCTCCGAGTTATCGGTGCAATGTCCAATTTCAAAGATTTTGCAAAAGCCTTTCAATGCAGAACCGAAACATTCATGAATCCGGCAAAGAAATGCAGTATCTGGCGGAACCCAGCGGAAAACAACGCGGATTGGATCTCGTTTAACACGAAAACTATTGATAACCCGATGCAATAAACAGAAATCCCACAATTTCATATTTTCCTGTTATTGTAGCACCATTTTTTTTTTTTTTTTCTTCGCTAGACTCCGTTTTGTAGGATCTTCGCGTAATTTTTCGAATAATAAAAAAGATTTCACAAAACTTAATTTCATTTCGTTTCGTGGAATTACAATTTTATGAATATCAATTTCGTAAAATTTTCTTAATTTTCAAGTTTTATCATTTTTCTTGTCTTAATTTCATAGTGATAGGATTTATTGGTCAACGATTAGATCAACGGTTTTTCTTTCTCATCACTTTTAAGTTCGTTTTTTAAACGAAGAAATCGGTTCGAAGTGAATATTGTCTGGGGAATAATCAACGCAAATTGGTGATGTCATTATCGGCCGGTGAATCGCGCTTATCGATCTTCACTTCGTGTGACGCGCGAAGGCGCGAATAAACGTGAGAAAATGGAAGATAGTACGAAAATAGAGAGAACTACGTGGGATAAAGCGCGAGCACGTAGTCCTTCATCGATCGTGAGTTCCCGGTCGGAGCTTGCGTACTGCTGAAGGACGCGCGATAGGTACTATAGGCGACCGCTCGTTGTATGCCGTTACAGTTCACATCCATTGTAGTTTCGTTCCTCAACATTTTTCGCTCAGCCAAGAGATTCTTTGAAATTCGTTCGTCTAGAATAGATTATCGAATTGAGGGGTAAGTTACGAGGTAAACTTAAACTATTGGGAAAAAAATAATGACAGTGTAGTGTCTTGTGTATAATATGTATTAATTAAAAATAAAGAAAAAAATATATATCTTGATGAATGGAGCGGAAGTCGCTCGGGTAGGCCGATTCAGTTTATAATTTACTCATATTGAATAATCTCCCGATAATGAGGAATATTAATAGCACATTTTTTATCTAACCGTTGCCGTAAAGATGCCGTCGGTTCGGCGTACGATTTTCGGACACGTGATGTCCGGAATGTGTTCGAAGATGAATCGAATGAAAAAATTCGACGGTGATGTGATGGAAACACCGCTGAAACGATGTCTGACCACATTCGACATTACACTACTGGGTATGAAAAATGAGAAGCTTAACTATATTTGACTGGTTTGGTTAATCAGAAGGGGCTATACAACTGATAATATAGTCATTATCGGATTCGAATGGCTTATACAAAGACAATTCAAGTATCGTTTCGAGTTGTCATGAAATACAGTGTTAATAGCGCGTAAAATCATTGAAGGTGTTGGACATATGGTTGGTGCTGGAATTTACGTACTGACCGGTACCGTGGCCCACGACACCGCAGGTCCAGGAGTTATCATAAGCTTTCTAATAGCCGGAATTGCATCGCTTCTCTCAGCATTTTGTTACGCAGAATTCGGTGCCAAAGTCCCGAAAGCTGGGAGCGCATACGTTTACACGTACGTCGCCGTTGGCGAATTTTGGGCTTTTGTTATCGGCTGGAACATCATACTGGAACACATGATAGGTAAATGAAGAAAATTGTAATTTTAAGAGTTTTATGTATAGTCATGCTAAATCGTAGGAGCTGCATCGGTCGCGAGAGCTTGGAGTGGCTACGTCGATTCTTTGTCGGGAAATTCGTTGAGCAACTCTACTCGAGCGGCAATTCAGGCGATCGGTGGAGAAGAAATAACGGCGACATGGGGAAGCTATCTGCCCGATCCCCTTGCCGCAGGATTGTGCATTATTTACGCTTTTCTTTTGGCCTGCGGTGCCAAAAGTTCAGCGACTGTTAACTCGATACTCACAGCCGTGAATCTCGCGGTTATGGCACTTGTCATTGGACTGGGCTTCAAATACGCGAATCTGGACAATTGGAGCGAGGAGTACGGTGGTTTCTTGCCGATGGGTATCAACGGCGTTCTCGCCGGTAAATTTCATCAATCAATTTTATCATCTTTCTTTCGCTATAGTATTATGATTTGTAATCGTTGATCGACAGGTGCGGCAACTTGCTTTTATGCATTCGTCGGCTTCGACTCGATCGCAACATCGGGGGAAGAAGCAAAAGATCCGGGAAGAAGTATTCCACTCGCAACGGCATTTTCCATGGCTATAGTCACAGTGGGTTATGTATTAGTGAGCGGCACCCTTACCCTCGTAGTGCCTTACGGTGAGATCAATCCGAATGCGGCGCTACCCGAAGCGTTTGCCTCCAAAGGCGTATACTGGGCTAAATATGTCATCAGGTAATTGTGAAAAAAATATTCTTTTGGAGTGGTTTAAATTTACGATTCATTTCTTTTCAGCGTCGGTGCGCTCTGCGGAATGACAACGACATTGTTCGGTTCCTTGTTCTCATTGCCCCGAATAATGTACGCAATGGCGAGCGACGGTCTTCTCTTCAGTTTTCTTGGCCGTGTCAACGAGAGGACACAAGTGCCGATAATCAATTTGGCCATTAGCGGTGGTCTTAGCGCACTCATAGCTTTGGTCTTTGATCTTCAACACCTAGTCGAATTCATGTCGATCGGGACTTTTCTCGCGTACACGATTGTCTCGACCAGTGTCATAATATTGCGCTATAGGCCAGAAAACGTGACCGTGAGTCTTCCACAATCCGGGGCTGGAACTCCGAGCGATCTAAAATCGCCGCCCACCGAAGGAGCCGATTCCAACAGCGATTGCAACAGTATTCGCTCTGCCGCAGACTCCGAGGTGATCGAGCGTCCGTTCCACATCCTTTCTGCTTAAGCTTCCGCTCTCCAAAATAAAGTTTACAATTTTTCGATCTTGAACTTTGCAGCTCCTGGATTTTGGTGAAGAAACGGGAAAACTTCGACGACGAAGTGCTTGGCTGGCGCACGTTATTGGTAATTGGGAGCCAGGGACGGCAGTCGTAGCTGCGGTTATCATCTATACGGCTGCGTGTGTCGGTTTCAATGTTCTCGATTTTTCTGGATCTTCCGAATGGTGGATTTTTGCTCTGCAAGTTTATTTCGTACTCGTCCTGTGCGGATGTGAGTGAATTTATAAATTGCGCTAAATCTCTATCGTTTTCGTATTCGTCAAATCATGTTTATTTTCTTTTGGTGGTACATTTTCCAGGTCTTCTGACGATACAGGCTCATCAACAGTGTCCGCCTACCGATAAATTTCGCGTACCATTCGTCCCATTGATACCGGCAATCAGCGTTTTCCTGAACATCAGTCTAATGTCACATTTATCGAGGATGACATGGATTCGGTTCCTCTTTTGGATGTTCATTGGTGAGGAATTCTAAAGTTCGAAATAAATAAGGCATATCTGCGATACCGTTGAGTTTCAAACTGTTCAAAACTACACCCCCCCCCCCCTTGTTCAGTTCAAGTAATAAATAATTTACTGGTACTTGGCGTCGACACGCTACCGCGTCTCTTGATATACCGAAAAAGAGTTACGATTGAAAGTGGAGTAACAAAATTGATTAATATTTCAGGAATGTTCGTATATTTTCTGTACGGAATTCATCACAGCAAAGAAGCTTCGGGCGCCAGTTCTTACTCGGTACTGATGACCTCGGTGGAAGCGGAAAGAGCATCAACGAAATGGTCCACGACACAGCGAACTAAACAGAAGAAGAGCGACAAAGTACCAATTCTCAGCAGCGACGAATTGATTCATTAAGAAGAGATCCCACGAGAATTCCATATATTTCGTTCTTTTCCGACATGAGACGAGCAATGCGTATCGAAACCCTATAGAGTCGAATCACGGCGGAAAATAATGCTCACGGCGTTGGTGCTTTTCAGCATCCGGATTGTCATTTCCGCTGTGATTTAATTTGTTATTCGTAGCCAAAATCACGGTCCAAAAGTTTTTCAAGCTCAAACGCTCAAGAAGCGGCGCGATATCCGGTGTGCTTATGGACATTTATTTTTTCAAGTAATAAACCACGCGTGGTTTCGTGATTCATTGTATATCATAAAAGCGCGAAACTCGCGGTCTAATAATCTCGATATCATAAACTGCTCGCTTTCACGGAGTTATCCATGATTCAAGAAACGAAAGAAAATATAATCAATAAGAATGCCTCGCGATTGTACAATTTTTTAAGAGTTGTTGTCATTTAATTTCCAACACACAACGTAATAATCTGTTTTGGAGTATGAAAGGTTAGAATCGAAGTTGTTGATACATGACAGATCACGACAGATCGCATAACAATTTCGAAAATTGCATATGAGAAACAGATGAAAATTCTTTACCTTTCGGGTCAAAGGTTTTAAAAAGTACGCATGTACGAGGCTGTGCTTGGTGTGTCTACGAAATGCAGATGATAGTATACGTTTTGTTACTCGTCTTTCCGTGCTCGCTTCCGGAACGAACACGGTATATATATTATATATACATATGTATAAAACATATATATATTTTAGGACAAAGTTTAACAACAGTCTTCGATATTTTTAGTAATGTGTACATTTGCACCAGAATGATAGAAAAAAAGGTTTTTTTTTTCGGACCTTCAAAGGTAAAAGACCACTTAGCATTATTAAGAATTGTACCTTGTTGAAAAACAAAGTGAGTGTCCGTATATTTTGATTTTTATCCGATAATATGGCGGAATAAACAAAGGGATTCGATGGAATAAAAATCTGAACAAAAACTAACATATAGATGGTGCTAAAACGATTGATTTTGCATAATAATAATTTCAAAATGCTATTAACAAATTAATGAAGAAAAAATTTTTCAACAAATTGCCCGGTGATTTAATGTTTTTTTTTTCTTTTTTATGAAAATAATTTGTTAATTTTTCTGGATACGTATGAATTTTTTCAGAATTTTGTGTAATGTTTGAGAATTGCGTTTAAAAACTTAAAAAATTTTTAAACCTGCGTGTAAAGGCACGAATTTTGAATATGTGTTTGTCATAAAACCACCCATTACACCCACGAAGTGTCCGGTTCTCAAACATTACATAATATCCTGAAAAAATGCATACGTATTCAGAAAAATGTACAAATTATTTTCCTTAAAAAAAGTCAGGTTGCCGGGTATTTTGTTGAAGATTTTTTTTTCCATTAATTTGTTAATGACATTCTGGAATTATTATTATGGAAGATCAATCTTTTCAGCGCCTTCAATATGCTTGAATTTTTCAGTTTTTTAATCCATCGAGATCGTTTCAATTTTCTCTGAATTTCACGCGGGTTCAGATTGGACTACGAAAGGACTACCTTAAGAAAAACAATCGATAAGCAGACCAAAGGCTTATCGACAATTTCTGTTAATTCAATTTTCTCAACGATATCATCACCAAAACAAGAAGCCAAACAATTATTTAGCGAGTGAACATTTTCTTTCGAAACCGCATCGAATCATTAATAATCGAAAAAATATTGCGAGTTGCGGATAACTAATAGTTACCCCGCGGTAAATCTTCCAATAAACGTTGCGCATAACTTGCAAACTCTTTATACTTGATTATATAATTCTCGAGAGACGAATACTCTTTCTACTGTACAAGGTTTGCTGTTACGAATTCACGTACCATTAGGGAAATAATGTGTTACGATCCAATTATAAATATAACGGCAAGTGATAAAATATGTGGTCAAAGGTTTGGTGCTCCGAGTACGAGATAATTCTTTCAACAGAGTAACTTGTTTATTATATACATATACAGGTATAAAGTGTATTAATGTTATATAGCCAACTGATGAATCGTCGCTTCTCGCACTGTTGAGACAACTTAAAGCGGAACAATAAAGAAAAATAAACAAACTTCATGACACAAAAAATAACCGATAACGTTTTTTCTAATTATTAATAATAAAAGTTATATCTCGAATAAATAATATCACGAATTCTTCGAATATTGCAAGGAAAATCTAAATTCAATGAAAATCAATGACCAATCAATCAATGTTGGGAAATGGATTGAAACGTCAGTTTTATTGCTAATTATCGTCGTCAATCATACGGTTCCCGTAACTGACCAACCAAGGGCGAGGCGGGGGGATAGGCAACGCATTGGATAAATGTGCAGTTTCCGTAAATAAGCTCCACCGTTTCGCCGCAACAACAAATAAGCGCTTAACTTAAAACCGAGAGAAGCGAAGAAAAAGAAAAAAAATGATTCAGCTTCGTTTGCTACTCGTTCTCGGTGCATGTTCTTTCACCTTAGCCCGAAATTTGGAGCGTCGGGAGGAACATCAACATCCTATATTGATTAACGATAATTCGACTCGTCAACAGGAAAACTCTACGCACCATGTTACCGATCCTTCGACGGAGGTAAGAATTGTCGTAACGCGACTAGTTTTTATAATAATCAAAATTCGCTTTTTGTTAATGAAAAAATGGATTTTAGGATCCACTACGATCCACGAAAAATGGCCCTCGTTCCACTACGAAGACGCTAGATGATTTTTTCAAACTCCTCGGAGAAAAACTAAAAACCGTTGCAACGACCGATTCGCATGCAAACAAAAAAGAGCCATTGATGGTGCCGGCGTCAATCGTGTAGACCGTAAATCTTTGATGTAACACGTACCCATCTCCGGCATTGGTAGAATCGAAAGAAATACAATTGTTCCTTTTATTGCCGGTATATTCGTTGAAAATGTAAAGAATAAAAAATGTATCAAGATGAATGATAAATGTTTTATTGGAAAGCATCCGTGTCTTTTTATTCATAAAAAAAATATATATATATAATTTGCAATAAAATATGTTATAAGATCCAACATCTCCGAGATCAATTAGCGCAATAATAAACAGAAAATATTTCGTTCGGATACTTTCTCAGTGAAGCTATGTAAAATCCTCCGAAAGGTTAAATCCAAGTCGAGCGTTCGATATTCGATCGATATAGACATTTCGCGATATTGTACTCACGGCTCTCGGAGGAGCAATGGGAATAATGAAATAAAAATTGACAATAAAAGTGATGCTATACGAAAAGAAACCGTTGTTATTTTTTTTTTTTTTCGATGACCTACATATCGCTCCACAAGGCATTCAAGATATTCAATCGTTAAACGATGACAGTGCTTTTAAGAAATAGCGAAGAAATTACATTTTTGTAGAATAGATTAAGAAAAAAATATTGTCACTCTCGTTGATAGTGTATTTTCGTTCTGCTAATACATTATGAGTCATCACTGTTATTTGAATTCCATCGAAAGAACGCGCTGGAAAGTAAAGTTTGATTTTATTATCGTTTATGAGGATTTCTATAAGCAGCTGCTATACTATACTGGATATATCAATCGAAAAGACCTCTTCTATAGGAATTCCTTTCATAAGAGTGACCATTAAAACACGCGGTCTATATGATTTATCGAGGAAGGCGCAATAAACGCGCAAGATGCCAAAGAAATCGCATTGCGCAACTATAGAATCTTGTTATTCCACCGGAGAGTGAGTTGCAGCAAGTTTCCTATACGCTAGTGATCGCTTCGAGGGCATTATGTCGTGGATAAAATCGGTCATCGCACTGATTATCGCGTTACTCCTAACTTCCGATTTCTCCGAACCGAAGAGTCTCAAGATCAACGATCATCTTCAAAATAATTATTCCAAACTGTGCGCCACGAGCGTTGCAGCGATGAATTTAATGGATAACAAGAAGCTGACTGCGGTCGTAGCTAAAGGTAAAATAAATACAAGTAGCAACGAGAGGTCGGGGACTCGTATCAGGGACCTGGGAAAACCGCAAGTCGATGACGACGAACCGAATATTCTATGTCCGGAAGTCAGATCTGGAGGTGAGGCTATTGACACATCGGATCATCAGATCGGACTTGGTAACCCCGGAGAAACGGAAAATGAAGTAACGGACCACGAAAAACTGGTGGAAGACAATGTCCCAAACAATTGGGAGAATGACGGGGAAGAAGATGACGATGACGACGATGACGACGACGACGACGACGACGACGATGACGAAGACGACGACGATGTTAACGAGGATTACAAAGCTGAACTTTCTCTCCAAGTGGAAGGACAGAAGGGAACCCCGGAGGGTGAGCGGCAACACAGACCGGAAGAAGAAGAGAAACGAAAAGAAGAAACGAAGGTGCCATCCGATGAATATCAACCGGAAGAAAAGGAGGTGCCAGCCGATGAATATCAACCGGAAGAAAAGGAGGTGCCAGCCGATGAATCTCAGTCTGAAGAAAAGCAGGAAACGTCGAGGCGGCAAGAAGACGCTTTGAGTTCATGCATGGGCTTTGGGGACAGTGATATCGTAATTAGAATTTCAATCAACGGCGGAGATAATTGCGCGGAAGAAAGATCAAAGGCCGCCGATATATCCGAAGCGATGAGAAGCGTCGATACCGCTTCCGCAATAATTGACGACAATTATGACAAAAGGATAGTGTCATCGACCCTCAGAGACGGTGAAGTGGAAAAATACGACGAACATGACGAATTGAACCATGACATTGCGCTAAGAGGCAAAGCAATAATGACGAACAACCATACGGGGGAAGAAACAAGCAATTTGAACGAAGACTATTATACACATAGAGCGAATTATTACGATTCGAATGATTACGACTACGCCTCGGCAATTGTATCTGGAAACGAGTAGTTTTTTTCCATTAATTTTCTATTTTTTCGAGAATCTTTGTCAAGCGTTACGAGCTAAAAGAGTTATTGTACGACGATTAATAAAAAATCGATAATTATTACGGTAAGTGATCCTTACAATATCGAAAGAAGAACGCGACAAGACAAATGAGGAGAAGCTGCTTCAACTTGTCTTTGGACATTAAATATACAAAGTCGGATTGAATCGAAAGAATGTTTACTTCGTATTAGCTTATTTCGTTCTTGCGACAAATTTTTGTCAATTCAATAAAAAAAACGACTTATCGATGATAATAAATTATTTTTAAATACTGCACAGTCTTCGTTCTTTTTTTTCCAAATAGGACGAGTAAGTATTACGCGCGTTAGGATTATCCAGCCGTTGTCTTACCGAAAGGAATAACGCAGGTGGCCGATGACGCTATATCAACAATTCGAACATATTTATATGAAAAATATTTTTTATTATCGAGGACGTATTCGGGGGATTGTTTTATCGGGGGAACGATTTATCAATATCGTATTTCGCACGATAAAAAGGTTTGAGGAGCCTCTGGAGTATCTCGTTGGATATCAAGACGTCCGCGTAGGCATCATGAAGTTGAGCCAATTAATCGTTATCACTTGGTTGCTCTGTATTGCAACGTGCGCTCCGGTCAATAACGACTTTTTACAATTTGACATTCTTTCGTTGGTGAACGGTCATGGATTTCATATGAACAAGTATATTGGGAATTAAGAAGAAAAAAAAATACATTTTCACCATTCCATCTATCGTAAAATTAATTATTGCTCTATTGCAGCTCTGGTATTCACCAAGTTGACGCACTATCGGAGTCCGAAATGCCAACGGCGTTGAAAAATTTCGAAAAAAAAAGCCACGATGCACTGTCGCTCCTGGGTGTAATGACTTCGAAAGCGTTGGATGGCATTGCGAGCGGCGTCTGAACCTTCGTCGCGTACGAAAATTTCCATCCCACATCGTAATGTTGAGTTATTGACGAATTTGCATGCAATTATCCGCCGTTTCGTTGATAATCGATAAATAAGACAAATTAAGCAATAAAAATTCGTTATTAGCGTAACAAATAAAAACTCTTTCGTGTATATTATTTCCCCGTATCCGATGAATTATTTAACACACCAATCGAGGCTTATTCTACAATTTTTTCATTATTTTATATAAAACATTGGCTATTATTCGAATCTACGACGTTGAACGTTAATTTTCGATTGTATCGGTGTACTTGGTACCTCCCATAATCGGTAACGGTTTGAGATCGTTTTTGTAGACTTGCGGCAAGAGTGCCTTCATTATCATATGCGTTATAGCGGCGGTCAATCCCCAGACGCGATATTTTCCACCTGTATAAGCTGGTAATAAAAAACCGTTGCGGAATTGCGTGTGACGAAAGTGCGCGGGATCGCACAATTTTTCCAAACTTATGACGAACGCCTCGTCGACCTCTTGAGGATTAACTTGCAATTTTTCCGGTGAGATTTCGCCGATGTAACCCAATACCGGCATAACACTGAGATTTTTTCGTCCAATCAAGTTGGTACTCGACCAAACGTCGACTTCGTTCACGGGAATTCTAAGCTCTTCCCACGTTTCTCGGAGCGCCGTGTCCTCCAGACACGAGTCCGTGTCGTCCTTCATGCCGCCGGGAAAAGACACTTGACCTTTGTTAGAATTAAGCTTCAGCGATCTTAGAGTATACAAAAGACCAAGTTCCCCTCTGCATACGCAAAGCGGCACGAGCACCGCTGCCATTCGAGCTTCCGAGTTGACCTTCGATGCCGGATAGAGCTTCAATTTTCTTATGCAGGACTCGCGATTTTTTACCGTGAGAACGGCATCCGGACTGAATTGCGTCTTGTTGGACAGCAATGAGAGACATCTTCGATGATCCAATGGCTTTTTAGTAACAAACAAAAGCTCTGTTAGTCTGTATCTCTGCAATTTTTCATTCTTATTTTTAGAGGCTTTGTTGTAATATCATTTAAAAAACTCTATTAGTCTGTACCTCTGCAACTTTTCATTCTTATTCTTCATGGCTTTTTAGCAATAAAAAAACTCTATTAGTCTGTATCTCAACAATTTTTCATTCTTTTTCTTAATGGCCTTTCGGTAACGAAAAAAACTCTATTTGTATCTCTGCAACTTTTCATTCCTATTTTTACATTATCGTATCTTTATTGATATGTATAAGCTTTTCAAAGTTTGTTATGCACAATTATGACAAGCGTTAGGCGGAATCATGGAAGCTTAGTGTTTTTCAAAAAAATCTTTCAGAATTGAGCAATTTGTTATCAACGTTTTTCAAAGTGACTCTTGTCAGGGACGATTGATGTTCAAGAGATAGGCGTCACTTTATGATATCATTGATAAGAATTATAAAAAAAATAAAATAAAAAAAATAACGAACAATCATTCTGACTGTCTGTGGTAAAAGAGAGTTTTGCATTTCGGAACTGTACAGTCAATGCAACCAATGGAAAATCATCTATTCATTTTCAGACGTTGCGTCAATGGTAAACAAGATTTTTTTGATTTTAGCGGTTCCCGATCTCTAACCTCGGTCGCAGCCCGGAACAGATTAACAATACGGAGAACTAGATTATCGTTGACATGCAACATTTCTCGATCATTTTGTATTTTAGGATTAAAACTTACGATGTATCGACGTAGAATAGGTTCAAATAAATTCGTCGTTGCCATTTGTGAAATAATTTTTTCCCTCATAACGCTCATCGACTGTCAATCATGCCTTCTCGTTGACTCATGTATCTGTGTGTGCGTGTCACGAGGCGTCGTGCGAGCACACGCCGAAGTAACAAAATGAAGCTTGTGTCCGCTTACCGAGGCCGACTGCAGTCGGCTAGACTATCCTAGACTTTGGACACTTTGGGGCTCACAATTCACAATGAGAAATCATGCGATTCACAATTTCTTCTTCTTCTTCTCCTCCTTTTTTGGCTATCGCCATCTGACGACGGCATGTGCCACCGATACACAATTTCAATCGTAAATCGTAACTAGCCCTACGGAAATCAAGGCTGACTCGAGGTTACCCTCTCTTCGCCTACTACTCGCAAACTCGATCAATCGGCCGCTAGGAAGAGGGAGCAAATTCTTTTTTTTGCACTTGTTGCCGTTCAGAAGAAGGGATATAAACCGAAAACAACCAATCGCAACAAGTGTGCGTCGATTGCGCTGCTGCTGGCGTGATAGGATAAAAAACAACAAACAAAAAACATCGCGGCGTATAAACCGCCAAAATCCGCCGGGCGCTAACCTTATTACTCCGTTGTTTTTTTTTCTTCTATAAATCGTGAATATAACGATCGTCATCCCAATAATTATTACGTCGCTGTAAAAATTATGTTGATAATGGCCGATCGAAAAACTCGCATATTGGGTAAAATGCTCGGACAATACATTGGTAAAGATGTCATCGTAGCCGGCAATATAACCCACGTAAATAATTTAAAAAATTTTACGGCAATGAAATTTTCCTAAATCACAATCTTTGTGCATTTCACAATATTAATATTAATGTTTGTTTTTTTTTTGTAGGTTAACAATGCAGCAGGCTCCGTCGAGTTTACGACGTTCGACAAAACTACGATTAACATTACGCTTCCTAGTTCTTGCGAAGTCAGTACCAAAGGTGTTTATGAAATTTGGGGAACAGCAAAGTCAAAGGGCACTATCCTCGCCGCTCGGTGTGTCCATTTTGAAGAAGATGCGTGCACCGATTTTGGTAAGTTATACAAATAATTTTTGCTTTTCTTACTATACGTAGTCTTTGCATTGTTTGATAAAAACAAATGTGAAAAAACTGAAAAAAAGAATCTGAATCTATGTTTGAAATCTGATATATATATCAGATTTTAATTAATATGAAACAAAAAAGAAAAAAAATTGATTTCTCATATAAGAATTTTCTAAAAAACAGAAGAGACATTGGTTTTTGGTGGTGACGAAGGTTAACAGTGCCATGGAATCCATGGAAAAAAAAACCATGAAAAAAAAAGACTGGACAAGAACTTTGGCAATTTTTATTTGCACACAATCTCTTTTTTCATTTTTGAAAAAAAAAAAAGATTTATGTTAAAAGTTCATGTTTGAGCAATCCGGCTAAATTATTTCATACAAGTATATCTGCAAACGATATTATTTTTGTCAAAATTCGAATTGCTGGTTGTTGAACATTTTTGTTAATTGGATTTTGATCCGATAAATTAGTTATTAACCACACTGACATATTTCTTATTCGATGAAAATCCACTTACCATACAGGTTTTACGAGTTTTTCTTCCAACTCACTATCTGAAAAAAAAAAAATTGTCCCGTGCGAATTTTATCATTACACTTTCGAGAATCTTTGACGATTTATATATTCCACTGCTGTTTGTTGCAGAACCGCAAAAGTACAACGATGTCCTCGTTACCCAACACGCGTTGAACGACCGCAAATGGAAAATCAACGCCAGCAGCAATCCACTGTGATATCTTTCGCGATCTTATCCTGTTTTTTTTTTTTTTCGATTCTACGTCGCGACAATTAACGAGGAATCGTGAGAATCCATACATTTGTCAACTTCAGCTCGAATAATTCCAATATTCATACAATATAAAATTTATTTCTTTATTGACATATTTCACACGTGTTATGTTATATTTAGACCTATAGTACATGATGCGTCGAGAGAGAAACAGCGGCAGGTGCACGAGGTTACCGGACACTCGGAATGTTGCCTGTGGAGAAAAAAAAAAACTTTTAACATACGCAAAATACAGCACAAAGTAGCATATATTTTTTGCAATTCGCTTATAGTTCGTTTTTTTTGTTGTTTTTTTGTTTTACTAAATTACCGAAACCAGTGCGTTATGTGATTGGTGTGACCGCCGTGTCGGCAAGTTTGGCACCACGTGAACCAGTTACTGAATTCCGTGAGTTTGCCGTCGTCATCGCCTTTGCTCGAACTTCCGGTGGTCATTTGTAATCCGCTGACCGTTCCCATGTGCATGAGACAAATGGCGCAACGGGGCAAAGGTTTTCGGCAGCTTGGACACGACGACATCTGACAAACGATGGGACGTTGTTCACAAATTTCAGTTCGAATCGATCGACGATAAAGTTGTTTGACGAGTATTACCTTTAACTTGTTGGAACTACTGCCCAATCTTCCAAACGGGCCTCGAGCTCTGCTGAGACCTTGCATAAAGGCCGATATACTTTTTCCGCAAAAGTTGCACGATATGTAAACTTGCTGTGGCGGTTTTTCGTTCGTCGACGATCTCATTGCGATGTCGAAGTGGGCTCGCTGATTCCACATCTTCCAGGCGTCCAATAACCCTCTGTAACTGTTTGATACGTCAAAAAATTGGAAAAAGAGGTTTATCGGTCGACTTTTACCGCCTAAACTCAAATGTGTACAAAACTATAGCGATACCTTGCAATCCATACTTGAACCTGATTCTCTTGAAGCAATTTGGGCGGTAAGGCGCGAATTGCGATTAAGCTACAACTCTGCACGTCGCCGGTTATCTCTAAGTATCTGTTGAGCAGTTGTATACCTTCCAAACTCGCGCCTGAGAAAATAGAGACATTCTTGTTGAAACGGTTAATCGATACGCTCTAAGAAATAAGAGTATGGATACCCGTCAGTAAGAATCCCGCTAGATTTCCTTCGTCGCTCAACTTTTGCGTCAGCTTCTTCAAATACTCGCACAATTTGCTGTCCGATAAAAACATCAGGGCGAATGCTACTCTGTCCTCGACCGCCATACCATTTTCATTCTGTAAAGTATCATTTTTCGATAATTCAATTGAACAGCGGCTCTTGTTATCGAGTATATAAGTATAGTTATTACACTCACAAGTACGTTCTCGTACGAGTCATTGTCAGCGGTTAAAAATGCAAAAGTTGATCTGAGATATGGGTCGGACAGTTGCGATCGCGATTTCAAGCACAATTCGCGCCACATGCTGTTGCGATCCTCGGAAAATCCCGATAGCGCCATTGCGACGATATTCAAATTCGTCGACATCGACATTTTGCTCGCTCCTCTGTTCAGTATCTCGATGGCTTGTCGTAGACACAGATTGAACACCGATATCGCCGTTGCTCGCGGATAGGCGCCTTCTCTCTCTAAACGCTCGAGAAACAAATTATTGTACAATGCGTTCGATTCCTTATCGAACCTCCAGCCGCACAATTGTAGAGCTTTGTCGCGATCGGCGGATCTAGAAAAGCATCATTTTATTAAATAGATTCATAAGTAAATTTTCGGAACGGCAAGCCTAAAAAAACATCTGTATTACCTGTACATTTTTGCCGTATGATTCGAACCGATATCGGTCCAAACACGATAAACAAGATCCGATTTAATAAATCCATTTCCGCCGTTTTGTTGTCCATCGAGTTTTAACACGGTTCTGACGAAACAAACATGCATGCCAGTAGTTGTAATAATGCATCAAGTGAAAATATCGTTGCTTACCTTACGCCCGGATGCTTGTTATCCGTACTTGGTATAGAACCATCCTCTACCAACGACCGACTCGAGTACAACCATTGCCACAAATTTTTCAGTGTATCATTCTCCGCCAATTCACCGTTTTGCGCCAATTCCGGCTGTAGGCGGTTATCGAAATTTCATTTTAATATGAAAATATGAAGAACGTTGGTTTTTCATTACAGTACAACCCCTGTTTTCTTAACTCGACGGGACCGCACACTTTTGCTTTTCTATATTTCCTCTGCAGCCACTAGTCTCTCGGTGCTCGCTACAGTACGCTCGAGGGGATGTTCCGAAATGACTCTCAGGCCCGGGGATTTACCGAAAGTTTCGGTAATCGTAGTACTA
Organism: Cryptus armator; assembly: GCA_963971235.1. Lineage (NCBI taxonomy): Eukaryota > Metazoa > Arthropoda > Insecta > Hymenoptera > Ichneumonidae > Cryptus > Cryptus armator. The sequence continues at coordinate 11,516,913 of OZ020234.1, forward strand.
GACTGGTAAATCGTTCCAAAATCCATAGAGGGCATGTGTAACATTCTGCTTATTATTTTCCCAGCGCTGGCGGACCAGCTACCAGCTGAGGCACTCGCGAATTTTGAAACGCCAGTGCAGTACCGCCAGCGACTGAACCCCACTGAAACGTGCAGTGGGGTGAAAAAACAATAGGGGAAAATCAGTTGACGGTAATCGTTGTCATGGTAACGAGTTGAAATACGCGGGCGGTTGAGTTAAGCGAATTTAAGAAAACAGAGGTCCCACTGTGGTTTGCCTACTCACGAGTAGACCGTATTCGGACATGGCACGAGTTTTCGTAAGTACAGAGATGTCGTCGAATGCCTTGTAAATATTGTCGCTGCTACAGATATATTTGAAAGTTTTCGAAGCGTGATTCCAAGCAAGGTGCGAGCGGGTCGACCAATTCACCGTTATTCTCTCGTAGACCGTGTAATCCGTAAGACCTGCGACAAAAATTAAAACATAATTTGACTACTGGAGAAATTGTCTGGTAAATTTATGAAAATTAAACTATTTTAGAGAGATGCGAGAAACAACCTTGTTGAGATATTGCCAAAAGTCTATTAACGTGAGACGGATGCCACGAGAAACTCGTCGGACTCGACCAAGGTGGTGCTACCGTTCGTTCCAATGCACCGGGTTCGGTTTCTTCGCTGCCGCCGACTCCGCAATGTTGAATGTCGTGAAGATGCAAGGCACCTTGACGAACAAATACTCATAAACGATATTTCACATAGGAAAAAGCCGAACAACGAAGCCGAACATTCATCAAAAATGTTTTCGTTACCAGAATCCTTTTGCAGGGTTCCCAACAGATTGTGCCGAGTCGGACACCACAAGACTTTGCTGATCAGCCTTGCCTGAGGTAGCGTCAATACCGGTTTCTCGAAGTAACGGGTGTCCCAAATTGTTATCTGATTTTCGACGTGTGAGACTATGTGATAATCGTTGTGAGGATTCACGGATACGCTGTAAACGGCCTTCGTCGGTGTCGCGTTAACTATCTTCACTGAATCTGTGAAACATCGACGACTCTATAAGTGTATGATTTCGTAAAAAAAGATTGTTCAACTTTAATCGATTCATCGAGCACGTTTTCCGCACGGAAAGTTTTGCCCGATTTGCGTGAAAATTTACCTCTGAAGTCAATAATCTTGAGTTGTTTATTATTGATACCCGCGACAAGACATCGCGATTCGTTGTTGAACCAAGCGAGCGAATGCGTTGTTTCCGAGACTCCGGCTTCGGCGATCGGTTTTATCGCGTCCGTTTGGGGATTCGCGTGATGATGAGTTCTGTCGGATCCCAACGGACTCTTCTGTATATCCCACAACAATACCGAATGATCGGTGCGATATTTGTCCAAGCCGGATACTATCAAGTTCGGATCGAGAGGATTCCAAGCTACGGCGTTGCACTGACGAGCGTGTTTTGGCGCTACGAATTCAGTGAAAAACAATAAGGCAGTTGCGATCGTAATGTTAAGTACAATTCGTATTACATGCCATGGCGATCCTTATAAAATGCCGAGAGCGGCCATTATTAAAATTCTTCCGCATTGACACAACAATTAAGGAATACAACGTTTTCATACTTAGTTCTTTTCCGGTAAGTCCAAGAGAGTCGAAAGCCGTCGGGCCGAATGTCGTCAGAACTACTTTTCCGTTTGCCTGGCCAACGGCGAGTAAAATATCCGGCTCTGGTTGAGGATAAATGTCTATGCATTTTACGTAGTGGTGACTACTATTCGTCGCAAGTAAATGAGCCACTGTAGAATCCGAGATTTTTTGACCTGCCAATATTCCAATCGATCAATAATAAAATAAAAAATAATCATAATTATTCATCATAAATAATAGTATGTTATTAATTTATAAATATTGTACATATCTTGTCACTGAAATCTCAAATTTTTTTCACAAACAACATATATAGCTAGTTGTAGGCTCGATGCGGGTGTGTAATTAAAAAAAAAAACAACGAAAATGCTTACAGGACGGTCGAACGCTCTCTTTCATCTGTGCAACTTCGTACAAGCATATTTCTGTACCCCATGTTATGAATTTATTCAGATGTATCGGCGACCATTGTACCTCCAATTTAACGCTATTCATTTTGTTGACCTACAACAGAAATTTAACTTAATATCCAAATGCCATTTGTAGTATCTCTTTCCGATTACCTTTTATAAACGCTCGTCGCTCACTTAGCGCCAAAGTCAAACATTTTGATGCTCTCGTTGTTTATCCGTTGTAACCATAACTTTCCGCTTGTTAATCTTTTTATGGAGAATTTGTGCTCAGAAGCTTACTCATTGAACTTGGAAAACATACAAATCTTGCAATTTCATGTGTTTGCTAAATAATGAAACCGACTGTACTCAAAATCGTATGAATAATATAAAAAAATTAAAAATCACAGAATTTCGTTGAAAAAATCCTAAAAACAAAGTATTCATTACCTGCGCATTGTTGTTGGTTTTTGTTTTATCGGCGATTGTTCGACAATCGAGCTGGCAACAACCCCACGAAATCGATACAATTAAAGTCACGAGAAAAATCAAAACGCGAAAAATCTTTTTTTTGAGGGTGAGATGATAATTTTTCTCGATGTTCAAACTCACGATAACCTCAAAAATGCATCAGATCGATAATAAAAATATGCGATAAGAGATTATCATCATCTTTTATTTACGTTATTACGCACAAAGCTTCGTAACGCTTGTTTTTTACGCGCAACGTAAGTAATTGTAGATAATAGTATTTTCGTCTCCGTGTGTACGCGAATGTGTGTTTACAAGTGGCGAGATCGCGAAACGCACCAAAACACGGGTAAAACACGATCTAGCAGACTGTAAAAAGAGGAAAAAGGGTGGTGGTGGTGGTGGTGGTGTTAAATAATTGGAGCGCCACCATTCGCCGGACGGCGCGGTGAACGAGTGAACCAATGCGTGACGGCTGTGCGGTGTGTGCAGGTGAACGCGATACGTCGTCGAAACAAAAAGTCGTTTTATTACAAATATTTTCCAAGGTATTTGTGAAACCTCGAATAAAATTTAATATTATCGTCGATGCCGCTAAGTTACGCGCGACGGGACGTGACACGAAATTCCGGCCAATGTCGCGCTGTTCCGTGACGTGTAAAGAATACAGAAAAAAAAAAACGAATTAATTATGTGTTGCTTCGTCGAACTCGTGCGACAGCGCGGCACCGCCTTTTCATTATTCATACTTCGTATACGCCCTGGGTCATTATTTTTTTTCCACCAATTTATATCGACACCCGAAAATTTGATTATCATCTGTCAGTTCATTCCTTTCTTTTTAATATTTTGTATCGCATAGATTTCTCTAATTTTTTTTTTCGCAATCAACGTTTCGCAAGGATACAAAAATTGCGAGAACCTTTCGACACGGAACAATTGTTGTCAAACAATCGATGGTCGATAACAGAAAAAAAAAATGAAGTTGATCTTTCGGAAATTTGTGTTTTAAAATAATTTTTTTTTTTTTAACGCGATATTTTTTTGACATTGAGGCATTTTTTTTCTACCGCTGTCACTAGTGTCATATTCATTGTTTTTTGCGATTATTGGCGTTAAACGTATTTGTGTATATCGTGCGTTAGTGAGTCACATCTTATCTGTTTGCTAGTGGCAGTGCGGTACTTACTTACGTACGAAGCTTCACACGCGAGACGACATCATTTTTTTCTTTAATGATAATTGAGAAAATTATGATGAAATTGGTGACTAAGATTAGCTTAATGCGGGAGGCGATTCGGCGTGGGTTAAGAATGTCATTATATTCGGTGCATCTGTCGGTTGGCTTCATTCATTTGACCCTTCGACGAGATCTCTCGCAGCGATTACATTGAGGCTCGCTGCCTCCGAGAAACCATTGATAATATCTCAGAATTTCTCCGATGCGTTATTTTTACTCTCGAATGAAACAATTGGAGAACACAAGAGGGACAGAGAAATGGAGGAAAAGGAACTCAATACTGTACAGTTTCATGCCCCGCAAAGTATATAGCACGATATACGAATTGTGCAAATGACGATATTTATGATACGATATCCACTTTAATAATATTTTTTATCTTACTATCATTGGTACAACCCGATAAATAAAAAATAAACTATAAATTTGTTTATCTCCATCATTTCCCATGGCGGAGGAAAACATTAAGAATGCATCGCGCATACATTCCCAGCTAAAAGTGAGATTCAGTGAGAATTTGAACACTTCCTATAAGTATAAAAATCTGAAAAAAATTAATTTTGTTAAAGGTGCCAAGAACATTAATATTGCATAATGTCAAATACTGATTAACAAATTGCTAAAAAAAAAAAAAATTCTTCACCAAATAATCAGTAAACCTTTTTATTTATTTTTTCAAATGAATTTGTTGATTTTTTAGAATCCTCATGAATTTTTTCAGAATTTCCCAACATCTTTTAATTTCTCGTTTTGTAATTGTTTTAACGCCATAACTACGGAACTGTTGGTGCAATCGCCTTGAAACTCCTTGCATGTAAATTTGTGCTTCTACATTGATTTTTCAATTATTCGAAAAAAAAAAAGTTTGAATGTAAGAAAATTTAAAGATAGTGCCAGTTGCGTAAAAGAGAAATCCCAAAAATTATGTTTGCTGCCTTAAAATCTAAGAACGCTCTTTCGATTGCAAATGAAATCGAGAAAGCAATCGTAAAGAGACTTACAAAAAGTGTCGATTAATTTGCGCGTTAGGCATAAATTCATTTGAGTTACGAAGATTCGTTTGCTTCTCGATAACGCCGGAGAGTAACATTTATCGCTACCGTCCTGCCTTGTCCTTTTATTTTTTAATTGGATTTTTTTCGTGCGCAGGATAGTCGTATAAAAAAGATTGGACAATGTCGAAGAAACCAGGGGCCACACAGGCTTTACACAAAGTGATAATGGTGGGCAGCGGAGGTGTCGGCAAATCGGCGCTCACTCTTCAATTCATGTACGACGAGGTGAGAAAAATTAGAGAATCAAATTTTCTCTTTTATCAAGGGATTAAGGAAAAATATAAAATGGTTGTTTGTTTTCATTTGAAACAGTTTGTGGAAGATTATGAACCCACCAAAGCCGATTCGTACAGGAAAAAAGTAGTCCTCGACGGTGAAGAAGTACAAATAGATATTCTAGATACCGCGGGACAGGAAGATTACGCCGCTATTAGGGACAATTATTTCAGAAGCGGCGAAGGCTTCCTGTGCGTTTTTTCCATCACCGAAGACGACAGCTTTCAATCTACACAGGAATTTAGGTATATACATTTTTTTTTCCCACCGAAAACTAAAGCTCAATCGAAGAAGGAGAGCATACAAAACGGTAGCTTCTTCTTTCTCTTTTTCTTCATTCCCCATGAAAGACTTTGCCTTGTATCATGGATGGTCGACAAGTTAAAAAACGAATAATTGATTACAATTGCCTCCAGTCTTATCGAATTCATCGAAACTCCGAGGACCGAGTCTAATATACATTTCTTGTGTCCTATTTAAACGATCAACAATTTCATTACGTTTTACTTGCAGAGAACAAATTCTGAGAGTAAAGAACGACGAAAACATTCCGTTTTTATTAGTGGGCAATAAGAGCGATCTTCAGGAGAAGAGAAAAGTTAGTCTCGCCGAAGCTCAAGCGAGATCCCAACAGTGGGGCGTACCTTACGTCGAAACGAGTGCGAAAACCAAGGAGAACGTCGACAAGGTACTATCTCATTACGGCAAAATGCATCGAGAAAGAAAAGAAAAAAAAAAGACATTTTCAATTTCATTTCGGGTGTCTCATTCGAATAATCGCTGCTTTGCGCTGTTCAAATTAGTTAATCTTTCGAATTTTTATTTCCCGTTCTCGCATCTCGTGTTATCGTTCACGTGCGTATAATCGGCTGTATTGTTCGATTTTTGTTCTATTGAATGTGCTTAAATGTTACGAAAAAAAAATCTCTGCACCATTATATATTACTCAGCACATTTATTGTTTTTTTTTTCTTTTTTTTTCATTTATGTGCTTACCGAGTCTTGAGACAAGCGTCGATTGCACATTTTTACAGGTTTTTTTCGACTTGATGCGCGAAATAAGGTCACGCAAGATCGAGGACAAGTCGGCGAGTAACGGTCGTGGAAAAGATCGTGCCAAGAGGAAGAAAAAGAAGTGCATTATTCTATAGGTTTGCACTTATTTTTTTGCCGCTGGATATGTTTTTCTTATTTTTATTCTAACTCTACGTTCATTTGTCATATGTCAAATGCTTTTGTGCATATATACCGCTTTTATGTGAGCCGCATGTCGCTTTGTTATAATCGCATTAATTAACTCTTAAAACATTCTCGATAGCAACGAAAATCCGTTTCGACTCGAGTGCGCTGTTGCCTCTATATTGCATCGAACGCATTAACCCATCGAGACACAGATTCTTCGATATTTTGCATATTATTAATATAATCACGGATAAATCCACTTCGTTAAAAAATCAGTGATAAAGAGTAGAAACCTACTCTGAATGCTCTGTTGTGAACGATTAAACCGCGGCGGATATGGATCCGATCTAATCTTGTGACTGTGTAATCAAACGAAGGGAACACCTTTTCGTTTTTTTTTCAATCACGACGGTAATCGAAAATTCTAAAAACAGAAAAGTAAAAGTAGTTCTGGAAAAAGTAGCTGAAAGTTTGCTCGTTAAGATACAAGGCGTTCAATAGTAATTCTTTAAAGGCGAAAAAACGGTAAATTTTTATTTAAAAAAATTCGATCGAGAAAGAAAATAAAGGTAACGGCATTTTGTCAAATTTATAAATATCTAATCGATATTCATATATTCGGGTTCTGTCGTTGAAAAACCAAACTAAATCGAAAGGGCCAATTGGCTGTAAATTATTTTGAGTAAGATAATCATTATTGTAATTTCAACCGGCTCGGGAGTAACGAAGAAAAAACGTCGTTCGTCTGTCGAATCTCAATAATGTTTCTCGTCAATGTCTTATTTTGCAGGTATTTTTTGACTTAATGCGCGCGATAGCCGCGCGCAAAGCACAGGAAAACCAGATCGAGGGAGCCGAGCGCAAGATAAAAAGAAGCTGTTGCGTCCTTCTCTAACGAAGATGAGAGACAAGCTTTGGCTTTTATTTCAAAGAAAACAAAACGAAACAAACACAACGTATGTTAAACACCAATATTGAACATATTATTATATATCAATGTATAATTAACCTGTCTTTGTAACAAACAGGTTTTCTAACACTTTACAGTGAATTGACACTTTTTCATCATACGAACAAACAAACAAAAAAAAAACAAAAAAATACCTTCAATACATACCCGAGGGACCGACTATTATCTATGCAACTAGAGAAACAAAAAAATTAAACTGAGATTAATTAATCGGAGATTTATTCTTCTGTTGAATCATCGTAGCGATTCGCGCGATACATAACTTGTCGAAGAATGAAAACGGAAACAGAAAAAACTTGACGTGTCGTTGCTTTACTTCTGTTGTTCTCGATTAAAATAATCTATTCTGACTGTATTTTTCGGTAATGCGACCGCTCTATCGGTCAAACAGGCGTCTGTAATTGTATATTTGTATTTTTTCACGCAATCGCTGAATTTTTGTCCGTCAGTTGATTTTGGTTCCCAGTTTTAACGAAAGTTTGCAAAAAAATAATTGTGCGTAACTCTTCGTTTCTCTGCTTATCGACATTTTTAAAAATCTATTTAATTCTTTTCTCAACGATAAATCGGCCGAATGACGATAAAAAATCAGTGCCGCAGAATCATTAAAACAACAAACAATTGCATTTACGATTGTAGAAAACTTATTTGCAGACGCAAGTTTAAAAAATATTCTCTCGAAGTTTGTGCGCTGGCCTTCGTTGATGGGTGCTATTAGACATAGTTCCTGCCGTTGTTGCAAGCATTTCTTGCTCTCTCAATATCTCTTCGTTTGTGTTAAATTACACAAGAATGAGAAAAACAAAATAAATAAATTTTTTTAAATTCTATAAAAAATTATACAAAAATGCCGAAATGATTTTCGGTGATACGGAAAATACTGTTTCTCGCATATACGTTACAGTATTGTCAAACAAAAACTCTTTCACTCTCATTTTTCATTTTCTAGCTTTAATAACGTTTTATTTAAATCGCTTACTATTTTCTTATTCAAAATTTTTTACAGACACATTGTAGTAAATTAATTGATAAAAAAATTATAATAAAATCATTAAATATTTAATTACGATGCTTGACAGTGATACGATTGTCCCGCGATACTACCCTCGCGTCGTCGACCCAGCAACGATTGTCGGAAAACAAAAACTGTCAATGCACTGTAAAGATAAGAAAATCATAACGACACGACATTTGCTTGCATTTCATTGTCGACCTTGACAATTTTCAATGGAACTGTTTTTGTTAATGAAAAAAAAAAAAAAAAAACAATTAAAAATATATATATATTGTGCTTCGGCTTGAAATCGTGAAGATGAGGCAAATGCCCACAAAGTCTTATACGTGTGAATAATAGACTGAAGGGAGGAGGAAAAAAACCATAAAAATAAAGAATAAAAGACAGTTTTTAAAGTTAAAGATCCTCTGTGACACTCGCGCCTCCGTGAGATGCATGTTCGTAGAAAAAAAAGAAAGAACAAATTACGGTTCAATTCCGTGCGAATATCGGTGTATAATTTGCAAGAAAAAAAAAAGAAACCAAAAAGATCGACGCGCGTTCTTTCAATCCCAGTCGGGTAAGAAAAATTGAATTGTGAGATAAAAACGATATTTGAAGTATTCTTTTAAAAGCCGTCCGATGCGTTTTTTTTCGCAGTCAATAACCGATCGAAGAAAGACGCTTTGGAAGACGATAGAATTATTTTAACAATTTTTTTTATACGTTACAACAATACCGGTGTGTTTACAGATTAGACGCTGCTGTATTATTATTATATCTCGTCCTCTCGACTTTTCTCGATATATCGAACAGCGCCACCGAAATTCCGATGATTCGCAAAGACTTGAAACTTGGCTTCGCGAACTCGAGACAATTAACAAATGTAAAACCGAATTTAATCGTTTATTCTCTTTTGTGTCCTATCAACATTTCGTGCCTTCTGACGTCCCAATTTTCTTGAGATAATCAAAACTCGTAGAGCTCAAAGTCAATTGCAACGATTTTTGCGTGCGCGGCGTTTATGAGAAAAGGGCTTTTACTTGTTTTCGTTTCGCATTCAAATATATTTTAGTCTTGCACTCTGTGTGATGAAAAGAAAAAAAAAAAAAAAAAAAAAAAAAACGAGAACACAATAAGATCCACGAAAAATCATAATTTATGATCGGAAGGACGTATCGTGGCGCTCTTCTCGGTCTCGGATCTTTGTTATGCGTAAATGGGGAGGAGGGAAAACTCATAGACGATAATTTATAACGCTATAAATAATAACAATTTCAGAGCTATGCGATAAGAGCGAAGCTCGGGGTATTTTTTTCGTCGTTTCGAACAAAGGTTTTCGCAAAAATCTTCGAGCCTTTGCTTGCCAAAAGCAAAAATAAAATTCTTTCACGAGTTCCGCAGCTAACGTATAACTATGGAATTGATGGCGACTTTTATACTAAGAAATAAAAAAAAAAAGCAAAATAAAATGGCAATACTAGATTTCTTTTTTACGTTAGATTGTCGATAATAAATAACGATCTCTCGTGGTTTTGTTTCAATAGCTTTTAGGGCATTTTTTAAAATCCGTTTATACTAGTATCACCCAATCACCCAAGTTGTGCCTCATCGACGATTTGTCAGGGAATTGTGTTGCGTTTTTCGACGCAAAAACGAAAGAAACAGTATTAATTACTTTGTAAAAATGTGAAAAAAAAATTCTTTTACGCTTATTCTATTACTGTTCCTATACTCGTATTAAAGTGACAAAAATAAACTGAAGTTTCGATGTCATTTTTGCATTGTTTAACAACATAGTTTACAAGTTTACAGAGAACGAAAAAAAAGTTATAACTATTTTTAACGCTACAGTTATAATGCCCACTAGAATTTCACGTAACTCAATGAAAAGACGCCCAGAGAATTTTTTTCCGTTTTTTTTTTTAATACAAAAATGTTGGAAATTTTTACTATTTCTTCGATCGCTCGATTGTGATATGTACAATGAGATCTTTCGATTAAGGATTTTTTCTCTTCCATTGTGCAAGCACCGCTATAACGGAAAGAGGGGATATTACAAAAATACATACATTATCTATTGGCTTAATCGCGAATAGCTAGACAACGAAGAAGAGATAGTCGACGAGCTACAGTCGTTACGATACAGTGAAAATTCTGCAATCGCTCAATGCGGAAAGCTTGTTTTCACCATAATAAATAATACGGCGCCCGTTACTAAATATCGATAAAATGATGGATATTTACAGGATTATTTTACTACTGATGCTAAGTATATTCACACATATGGCCGCAACCCGTGGGACACTGACGATTGGTGTTGAACCATTCGCGCATGTGAACGACATGACCGCCGTGCGTGCAGCCCTGACACCAGGCGTAAACTCCTCGAACGACCTGGAAAAATCAATCGGTGCATCGTTTTAGAAACATTTTAGTTTCGATTGTCCCCTGTAATAATACTTCGATTAGTTTGAAAAATGAGCTTTAAGAATGTATAACGATTTCGATAATCGGATTGACGGAAAAGCTTAACACTTATGGAAAAGGGAAATGTTCGATGAAAAGGGACGAAGGATAGTCGTAAAATTAGGGATTAGAGTTCGAGTTGCGATTTTAATGGCTAATCGACCGACGAAGAGCAGTCGAACTCTAAAACGGAAAGCCAAAAAGTGTAAATTTTACGCTGTTTTCGAAGAAATACCTGATGGCAAATCGAACAAAGCGCGTGTTTGGAAGTATGGCATCGATCGCAAAGCCACGCTGAGCGTTGCAGAGGCTTCGTGCACGCGGTGCAACACGCGTGAATCGTAGTAGATTGTTGATTTAGTTGCGAAACCGAAGGGATCCAGGCGAGTTGAATTATCTGGAAAGAATAATCCTGAAATAACTACAATTCGACAATGGCACGCGTATTTTTCTTATTTTCCTTTAAGGAATAAAGTTACAATCGGAAAGAAAGAACGCGCCGAAATACCTGGGTAACAACTTCGTAGAGTTTGAATCGACCGAGCATATCGATGTATTCGAGTAGCCAATGTTCCTGCACGGCAATCTCGATATTTAAATTTTTTCTTCTCTCGCCGAGAGCAATTAGCACCGAGGCGGAAGTTTGTACGTCTCTTATCGTCGCGTGATGACGCAAAGCCTCCTCGATGAGATGGGTGGGATCCCAAAAGAGCGGTTTTGGTACAGTGGTGACGATTAATTGGCACGGTTGATCCTCGACGGTAACGGAACCGGAGTCGTCGTTTATCTCCGGCGAGTGATTGGGAAATTGCTCGGGTGGCGGCGATCGGTCCTGTATCTCGTGGCGCAGCGGAAAGGCTTCTTTCGGCAGTGTCCAATCGTTGTCGTTGTTTATCAAGTTGTGAACGAACCCAGTCGTGTACTCCACTGTCATTGGTTCGAGTTCACTGTCACCGAAGAAAAAATCTCCCTTCGGCTGCCGCTTGTGTCCGTTTATCATTCGCCTGTAACTTTATTTCAAAGCCTTTTTATTCTTTTCCAAATATTTCGACATTTTTAAATATTCGAATCTACAATCGTACAAATAAACGTCGTATTTCAAGTCATTTAATTTGAAAAAAAGAAATGAAAGAGAAGAGAAGAGGGGTTTTTTTCTAAGAGAAAAAATATGGGCGAACATTTGTCCAAAGATTTTTAGACGAATTTCGAAGTATCGTTTTGTCGATGACAGAGAAAATGTTTGTTATGTACACACAGGTATTGTCATTCGATCGATGGAAAAATTGATTAAATTCATAGATATTGAAAAGTTGTTTAAGCTTGAGATTTTAATTACCCAGGCAAAATGGGACCGATAAAATTGTGATTTTCCGGCGTTTCGTCGGTCTCCGTTTCATCGTCACCGCCGCTCACACCACCGGGTGCTTCGCCCTGAAGAGATTTTACGTCGTTCTCGTGTCCTGTGAAGAAAAAGAAAAACGTTTACAATGATTTCGTCGTAGTTATTAATTGAATTTACCAAAATTCAATTCGCCAGTTCAAGTAATTTTCAAGAGTCATAGGTGTTTGAAAATTTTCAAGTTCAACGTCGTATTTGCGTTAATGTACCGGTATTAATCGAATCAATATTTGGCCCTAAGGTCATTTGCGTCAAGTTCAGAGCGTTGACAGTTTCCTCCTTGGTGACGACCGGCGGTGTTTTAAGAATATTGCCCAACGGATTTGCGTAGAGAGTCTTTATTATGCTCCATACCGTACTGATCTGTGGACAATGTCTGATATTAGAATTACCGACGATCGAGATACGGCGTGATAAAGTTAAATTTTATTCTCCACGAGGGAAAGATTTTCGCGGTACTCCTTACGTCATTGCGTCCAGAATTACTCGCCACCGCGGCATTATGATCGCAAATATCGTTGAGACGTCCGCTCAACAGATATCCCTCGGCGCAGGATTTAAACCACTTTGGCTCGCGCGGTGTTGATGTCGTGAATCTGTGCATCATACTCGATGCCATGCAAAAAGTATCGTTGCTTGCCGGCACTTTTCTGCGAAAAGATACAAAGCCGGAAAATAAATAAGTCGTACTGGAAAACTTTTTGGTAGAATTGCTGGATAGAAATTCGAAGGGCGATAAGAATTTTAATAACTCGATATCTACCTCATAATACTGGTCAACTGTTTAACCGTTGTGGGAGCGTTGACATTAACTTTGCAGGCGTAAGCGATATCGCCGTTCGAGTTGAGAGCAATACCTTGAGGATTTGCCTTGCTCGCCGGCCGTGTCGCGTCTTTGAATACATGATGATATAGTGTGCAATCCTAAAGCCGTACATGTCTATAGTTATTATAATCGAAGCTAAGAATTCACCCGGAATAATGTCATAGCTAACCAACCAATTGGTATCCCCTTAATTCCTATTTTACAATATTTGTTAAAATGTTACCCTGCTCGTTGATAGAAACGATTGTGGATCGCCTCTCCACGCAACACCGGTAGGAACATCTTTGTGCTCATTGAAACTCGCGAAGGGTATGTAAGGCCTTCTTATGTCCCATACGTTTATACTGCAGTCAACGACGAGGGCGCAACTCGCTATGTGATACTTTCGCTGCGGTCTCCATTTTATTCTTCCGACCGACGCTATCGTGTTTATCGTATATTCGCATGTTGGTTTTACCGACAAATCCCAAACCTATAAAAATTCATTTTATTCGTTAGATTAAATGTACAATTTTTTTTTATCTAAAAAAATGATATGCATCGGCACTTAAAAAGCACAAATGTAATGTACATAGTCGCGGTTCCGATATTTTATTGTTCTTCTAACTTCGAATGATAGACGGATAAAGATCATAATCGTTTTACCTTGATAGTTCGATCTCGCGAAGCGGTTGCCAGCCATGTAGTTTCGGGATGCCAATCGCACGCAAAAATCGGACCGCTGTGAGCCGTAAAGTGTTGAAAATAACGATCGGGCCTTCGAAGATCCCATTGTTGTACGTGACCGTTTTCCGACACAGCGGCAAAGGTGTGTATCTGATGAGGTGAGAATTGCACGTCTCGCACGGATTCTGTATTGCTGTAAGGGCAAAATAATGATCAACAATTCATTTAGATCCTCATAAAAAAATAGCTATAACCCTGGAACAAAAAAAAAGAACAAACGAGAAAAGAAATTGTAAAAACAATTCAATGTTCAATGCGATGGTTCTTCTTTGCCGATAAAAAAAAAAAATTTTAGCTTTGTTTTGTTCAACATAAAAAAAAAATCAAAAATTTGCTTTATACCTGTAAAAAGTCTTTGCGGCTTCTTTGATTCGTATGTCGAAACATTTCATTGTGCCATCCTGAGAGCCCGAGATTAACCACATTGGCTCTGTCATGTGAAAGCTAACTTTGTTGACGGTTCTCTTGTGATCGACGAAAACATGTTCCTGCTTGGACCTCGATAGTCTATTGAGATCCCAAAGTACAACGGCGCCGTTAGTCGCCGCAGTCGCCAGAACATGATCTACCAATGAGAGTAATTAACTACCCGACGATGACCCGCATAGCGTATCATTTTTACTGATATTATCGATTAAGCCGGTGCCTCGATTCTTACTGTCAATTAGATTCCACGCGACGTCGTTGCAGGAAAAATTCAAATTGAGATTTTTTCCTACTCGAAGATTGCATGCCTCCTCAAATTTATCCTCCAGCAGAGTGAAGATTTTGAAAACTGCAAATAACGAATATAACATACAACTTTTATTCTCCAAAGTGAAATTAATTATATCAAATGCGCCAGTCGTGAAAATTCATGGCTAGCATTTTTTTCACAACATTCCAAACCTCGAAAACCCGAAAGTAAATCATATTTGAAAAAATTTCATATTAGATTTGATTGAAAAACAAACAAAAATACATATATGTTAAAAGAATGACACACCGCTTCTAAAACGACCATTTTTAATGCATTTTCGGGTGAAACTGTAAAGCTTGGAATAGAGTAGACGAAAAAAAAAATAAAGCGTAATTATCGAGGTTATTGAATAAAATTTTATCGAATGTGAAGAATAACAACGACAAAAAAAGGATCCCAAAAATCGCTTACCATTTCTACCGGCTATAACGACCAGACTATTGTCCTTATTCAAAGCTAATGCGTTTGCTGGACCTTCTTGCGTAATAAACACTGTTTTTGATGACATTTTTCTTCAACCTTATACGCTCCTCAACAGCTTTGTTTAACAACAATTCACTTCCATCACTTTTTTTGAGGTTACAACAATAAAAACCGCTCAATATTTAATTTATTTTCATTTATCCTCGATTTCCATTATTTATTAATTAACGGCAATATTTCATACCTATATCTTATAAGTATTATTATTGCCAATCTAAATTAACTGAAAATTTGAAGCTCGTCACATCAAAAAAAGGGACAGTGTTTTGATGTTATCATCCGAGGCTTTTCGCAAACACATGATCCGTAATCATGGAGGCTAGATTGAAGGAGGCCGAACTCTAATGGAAGGGGTCTCTCAGAAACGGCTCACTGTGGGTGCTGTCGTATGTTACGCCGCATCCACACATTGGATTTTCGCCATTCTGAGCGACTGCGCCGGTCGGCCAATCAAATAGGAGAACAGTAACGTCTGGTACACGGTCGTATAAACAGGTCTGGGCACTCGTTCGTAACGGCCGTGACCGTAAGTGAAGCCAGTTACCAGAGGTCGCTAGTGGTTAGCAGGCGTGTTCGCTACGCATGCGCAAAATTATTCAACTGAGATATTTTTGCCGCGTTGTTAACCTCACGTTTCGCAAATTGTTATTTATTTAGTTGTATGGCCATCAATCTAATTAAAAATTAAAATGAACAAGAAAATGTATGAAATATGCCGAACAGGTAAAGGGTTGTCACAGCAGCTATAAAAGCAATAAGGAACATGCGTCTATGTTCCAATTTCCGCGAGACGAAAAATTGCGTTCGAAATGGATCGCCGCAATTTCTCCGACGAACCTTAATTCAGCCGGCAATAAAGAGAATGTTTTTTCAAAAATGACACATTATGTTTGTGAAAATCATTTTCTGTACAGAATCCAAATGTACAATTAATCGGTCATTGAAGTCTATTATGCCATTGAGCATGCGCGGGTTCGAGAGAGAGAGATCGCAGCTCTATCCCTCTCCGTCGCACACCTGACTTCTAGATACTCGCGCCATGGCCATTTGCGGACAAACTAGGAACTTATCGGCTTCACTTGTGGTCACGCGAATGTATATGCCGAGTTCGGCCGCGACCTTTGTACGGTTCGGATGTCTTTGTGAGCCGTGTCTTGAATCAGTAGCGTAGCGTAACGTTGTGACCGTTTTATTCCTTTTGTGTCTACAGCGGGCGTCTTTTCAGGCATAGCGCCTCAGTACTTTGATAGAACCCTGTTCTATTTATTATTATTAATATTTATATTTAGCTTAATTATAACCTCTTTCCCCCATCTCACTCGTGCTTCCCTTCCCGCCATGGACCCCCCCTTGGGATCCTCGGGCAGGATCTCCGGTAAAACAACGGACGATGACAGCGATCCTCTTGAAAACACCTCTTCTGACGAAATGGAAGTTACTTTGGCAGCGGAACGCCTCATATCTCTCTCTCGACGCAATTCTCTCGATCGCTCGGTACAAGGCGTAGGCGCAGGGTCGCAATTACCCTTTATTCCTTCTGCCTCCAAACCTCCTATAACCCCCAAAAAGCATTCTCGTGACAATGAAGATGGAAATATAGAAAACTCCGTCAAGAATAATGATCCTCGACCTACTCCAAAGAAGCATTGTGCTAACGAGAATATCAACAGACTTCTAGCTTCATCCTCTGCCCTTACGAAAATGGCAGGTAACAGATACCCAGCGGACAACAGCGGTCCGTTTGTTGTGCTGGTCAAATCAGCAGCGCCATCCCAAACTCTTTCAAGCAAAGGTAACACGGATGCTACGGTCGGTAATACAGTAAGAAAAGGTGAGCTTCAACCAATTTCGGAGGTCAACGTAAGTATGCTACTGCATAAAATCTTTCCTCGAAACCAAATCCTCGATGTCGCCCGTGTCGGCGTCACAGAGGTATCCGTCGTAT
Source organism: Cryptus armator (assembly GCA_963971235.1). Taxonomy (NCBI): domain Eukaryota; kingdom Metazoa; phylum Arthropoda; class Insecta; order Hymenoptera; family Ichneumonidae; genus Cryptus; species Cryptus armator. Next base: position 11,533,723 of record OZ020234.1, read on the forward strand.
GCGACTCAGCGGTTACCGCCAACAAGATTGTTGAGAATACAGCAATACTCTCGAGCGACTACTTTGCTTTCATACCGGGCTACAGAATGACTCGATTTGGGGTCATTCGCGGCATCCCACTCAACCTTACGGATATAGAGATTCGCGAGGGACTCGAGTCCCCAGCTTCAATACGCGAAGTACGCCGGGTTAATCGCACAATAAACGACAACAATGTAAAGTCTCGGGTCCCGTCGAAATCGGTGTGCCTTGCATTCGAGGGTCAACGACTCCCTTCCTGTGTATATCTTTATCGCATTCGGTATGAGGTCGACCCCTGGGTTGAGTCGGTTAAAATCTGTAAGAACTGCTGGAGACATAATCACATCCAAGACGAATGTAGAAGCAAAGCTCGCTGCGCTCGCTGTGGCAATGCACCCCACTCGACCATTGACGAATGTCCGAACAAGGAGAACCCCAAATGCCTACACTGCTCGGGTGATCATTTACCGACGGACGGTAACTGTCCCACTCTTAAGCAGGAAAAAAGGATCAAAGAGGTTGCAGCCGCGAACAACTGTACCATCGCCGAAGCAAGAGTTCAAGTGACCGGAGAGAATCGACCCAATGCGCTTTCCAGGCTGACCGCCGCGAACTTCCCTCCTTTAAATCGTAATAGCCACAGGGATTTCCCCTCTCCGCTTCTCACAATACCACAGAATCCATCCCTTGCGACCATTCTTACTCAACCTCAAAACCTTCCCTCGTCTTCTCAACATTCGAGATCTTCCTCCTCCCCACCCTCCGCAACCCATCAATCCACCACCGAACTGAAGTCGCCGTAACCAAGGAGCCATAAGAAAAATCATCAATCAACCTTCTCACACTCGGAGTCAAAACGCTCTCCCAACGAAACACCGTGAACAACTGATTAGTCCTGACGGACGCACGGATCAGACTTCCCCAAACGGCTTTGCCCTTCATTCTCAAGCTTCAACACCGCACCATCCTCATCCCCTTTCTGCGCAACACTCTGCTGATCCTTCTGAAATTCTCAATGAACTCATCAAGTTCATTATGTCTTTAATCGAGCGTTTCCTTCCTATCCTCTCCTTGATGGTCTGTGCTGATCAGGCGTCGCGCTTTCTGGACAAAATGAACAATCTCCGTAACTCTTATTATTCTCCTTCCAACAATTCGAATCATGGGCGACAATAGTAACTATAATACGGATTTGAACATCCTCCAATGGAATTGCCACAGCATCCGCTCGAAGCGTGGGGATATTCTCAACGTGGCACAGGAGTACGACATAATGCTTTTTACGGAAACCTGGCTTAAGCCTTCTTCACCGTTCTCCCTATACAATTTTAACATAATTCGAGCAGATAGAGACCTAAGATCCGGAGGAGGGGTAGCGATCGCCATTAAATCGCATATCTCTTATCGCATGGAACCCAACATGTACTCCCGGGAAAATCATATGGACACGCTTGCAATCTCCGTTCAAACTCCTAATGGGGATTTACTAATTGTAAACATCTACCGGAGCCCGAATCAAACTACGAACGCCTCTGAATGGAACAAACTCTTTACATCCACCAATAATTTCTCTAAAATTATCATAGGAGGGGACTTTAATGCGCACCACCCTTACTGGGGAGGAACGACAACTTGTCCGAGCGGTAATTCACTATACGAGGCTCTGGAAAATTATGATCTGTTTCCACTGAACAATGGTTCTCCGACGTTCATCAAGAGACCCGGCGAAAATACATCAGCGATTGACGTCACGCTCATTTCACCTAGTATATTCCCAATGTCAACATGGTGTACACTAACGGATTCATTTGGAAGCGACCACTATCCCATAAGAACTACACTGAAGATCCCGCGTGATCCGAGAAACTTCTATAATCAGAGACTTAAACTACACAAAATAGAATGGAACATCTTTGCAGAAAAACTAGACTCCAATAGCAATGACCTTGAGAATCTTATTAACTCTTCCGACAACGCTTCAACCGGCTACGACATCCTTGTAAAGGAGATTAAGGATGCGATCATAGCCGCATGTCCAGAACAAAAATCTTCCACCAAGCCGAGGAATTCTACACCTATCCCCGCTCCATGGTGGAACGAATCTTGCACAAACGCCATCTGCCAACGGAATGAAGCTTTAGCCGCGTACCGGCGGAAAAGTGACTATGACAACTATTTAACCTACAAAAGAACATCTGCCGAAACGAAAAAAACCTTAAGGAAAGCCAAACGCGAGGGTTTTCGACAATATTGCGAATCTTTAAATAGCAACGCTGATATATCAGAAGTTTGGAAAAAAATCAAAACTTATAGGAATAAGGTTCTCTCGGTTCCGTCCAATTTCAATCGCATGGAGTTGTCAACTCAACAGCTAATGTTGGATTCTATGTGCACGCTTTGTCCCCCCTCGCTCTGTAACCCCCCGCCCCCACCCTCTTCGTCTTTCCTCCCTTGCCCTTTTCTCGATTCTCCTCTTACTTCTCAGGAGCTGCGTCTCGCTATAAGCCCTACCAAAAAAAAGAACTCATCCCCAGGTATCGATCAAATTTCTTACGTCATTCTGGATAAACTTCCAAATTCCACTATAAATTTAATGCTAAAGGTCTTCAATCGGATTTTCTCCGATAAGTGCTTTCCGGAAGCATGGAGAGACTTTCTGATCTTCCTCCTGCCTAAACCCGTACCGGGTAAATTCCGGCCGATATCACTCGCATCTTGCTTTCTTAAGTTATTGGAAAAAATTATACTATCCCGCATATCATGGTGGATTGAACATCGCTCTCTCTTGCCTTCTTCTCAATATGGTTTTCGAAAATCGCGCTCCTGCGCAGACAATCTCGCTATTCTCGCTTCCGAGATTTGCACCGGTTTCGCCCGACGCGAATATACTGCTACAATTTTTCTCGATATCAAGAGTGCTTTCGATAACGTCGATCCTAATATCTTAGTCGACGACCTTAAAAATCTCGAATTTCCGGCTAATATCTGCTATTTCATTTGGAATTTGCTCGCTCTTCGTCGTCTTCATGTCATTATAAACGGAAAACCTACGGGTCCCTTCCATTCTTATAAAGGAGTTCCGCAAGGATGTATACTGAGCCCAATTCTTTTCAACATGTATGTTAGAGGTATTGGTGACGTACTCCAGTCAGATTGCGAACTTGTTCAGTTTGCCGATGACATCGCAATATTCTGCAGAGCTCCTTCCCTTCACGAATGCCTCACGAAACTCGAACTGAGTGTTAGCAACGTTAGCAGATATCTTTCGAATCGCTCGTTAACTATCTCTCCTGAAAAGTCACAATTGGTGATTTTCACGAGGAAAAAATTTGACCCTGTTACGGCATCTATCGAAGTTGAAGGATCTCGAATCATATCATCCACCAAAGCCAAATTCCTAGGTGTCATACTTGATTATAAATTTCTAGGCAATGCCCACCTCCAGAACACCATTCAGCGTGGACGAAAAATCCTCAACGTTATTAAAACCTTGAGGGGTACTCGCTGGGGCGCGGATCCGCAAACTCTTATTCTTCTTTATCGCGCTCTTATTAGAAGCATTTTCGAATATGGGTCTCATATACTCTTTACAAACAATTTTACGCTTCTACAAAAGATGTCAAAAATTCAATTCCAAGCTCTTCGCCTTGCTCTGGGCTATCGTATGTCTACACCCACCAACGTAATACTTTCGGAAGCATGCGAACCACCTCTGAGGATTCGTTTTAAATATCTATCAAACAAATATATTATCAAATGCTTTGCGCATCAGGGCTCCAAAACTATTTCTAAACTGCAAACCCTCCATGACACTATCATTACATCAAATCCGCATAATATAAAAAACTTATTCGTAGTCTACAGATCTTTTGTTTCTCTGATTCGGTTCAAACATAAATCTCAGTCTCTCCTAGAGCGAGTCCGTATTTTGATTATCCTCATGACATACATCTCCGTAACCTTTCCCTTGACATGGAAATTGGTTTCTGTCTTCAGCATAGTTCCAACCCTAATCACGATTTCCAATATCTCTTAGCTACCAAATACTTGGATACTACTTGTTTCTACACCGACGGATCCAAAACAGGGGAAGGACGATATGTGGGACTTGCTCTCCATTGTCCCTCTCTCTCCATCGCTGAAAAATTTAGGCTTTCCTCCTATGCTTCAATATTTACAGCCGAGGCTCTAGCTATTCTCTACTCGCTTAGAACCATTTCGGACCAACGTATAGAAAACTCAGCTATTTTCACTGACTCGCTGTCCACGGTTAGTGCTCTCTCGTCGTACAACTTTTCCTCACACACATCTTCAATACTATTTGACATCAAGGTATATTTAAAAGAACTACATGAAAGTGGCCTAAAGACCTCCATAGTTTGGATTCCCGCCCATCGGGGTATAGCGGGTAACGAGAGGGCGGATTCTCTTGCCAAGGCGGCTATCTCGTCTGGAGGCTTCTCACTCTATCTCTGCCATATACGGATTTTCATCACCACCTAAATACCGAAAAGGATAACGCCTCTTATCAATTCTTTCTAGCGTGCAGTCGCTCGAAAGGTCTTCAATACCACACAACCTTTTACTCTCGTGACGCTAAGAAACCTTGGTTTCATAATAAAAAGCTCTCCAGAGACTTAATCGTTACGATCAACAGAATACGTTCCAACCACTACAATCTAAACGCAAGTTTATTCCGCAAAAACATTGTAGACTGTCCCTTATGCTCCTGTGGGAGTGATATCGAAGACCTCGACCATGTCTTTTGGCATTGCCAAAAATATTCGGTGCAAAGAAACGAAATTGTGAGAGGATTGCGTCGTCATCAACGAAATATTATACTCCCTATCCCTATTTTTACTTTACTGCCTTCAGCGCCCATTACAATACTTAAACTTGTCCATCAATTCCTAAAATCGTCCAATTTAAAAATTTGAATCCTCGCGCGAATCTAACCGACTAACAAACCGCTGTGTTTGGTGATGGTGGAATGAGTGAAAGCGCATGCGCTAACCTGCAACCCCCCCCCCCCTTAAGAAGAAGAATGTATATGCCAAAAGCCGGGTTGCTTGGAAGATGGCGAACCGCTCAGTCATACTCTTAATCCAAAAATCGTAATCCGTCTACATCAAGTGTATTATTTAGTTTTTTGTGTTCTTTACTGACATTTCTCGCTGGAAGAAGCGAGTGGGCTTTTTTGGAGCAAATCTCGGCTCTGCTTCGCCTGCGGAGTTTCCACGCGGGCGGTCGTATATCTTATCGAGCACCAAAGCAATTATTGAAGGTTGGCTGTGTTTTTTCCTCTCTAATGTGTTTTGTTTTTATTTTTTCTTGTTTTTTTTTTTTTTTTTCTCTATAAATATTCCTACGGATCCTCTGGGATATACCGAGATTTTTGCGGTTAAGCTTTAGTCGAGTAGGATGACAAATGCCGTGATATCCGGTAATGTTCCTCCTTTGGGGGAGGGGTCTAAATTGTCGGATTGCTCGGGTGCAAAACGGAAATTACCTCGAGATTTAGAGAATGGTGTGGCGGAAAGGTTGGGTCCGCGTATAAAAGAACAGATAACGTTAACTCATAAGGTATCTATCGTCGGAGCGACTCCTGTGGACGTCGAGTCCTCGCGTAGAGACTTTCCTGAAAGGAAAAACAGATATAATATTAAGAGCGTTGCCCCTTTTATAGTCCTGGTTAGTCAGGTCATTCCGGGGGAGGATTTCGCACGTCCTGGCGCTGTTGGTTGCCTCCATCCGATGATTATCGGTAGACGTTTGAGACTGAAGAATTTCGGAATTATCGAAACGAAGAGAAAGAGTCGCTACCTTGTGGAGGTTACGTTGGCTACTTACCAATCGGCTAACAAACTCGTTGAATTTCAGGAGAAGAATCTTCCAAATACGTGGAGAGCCTACATCCCGGACAGCAGGGTTTCTTGTGTGGGAGTGGCACGTGACGTCGAGGCATCGTTGTCTAACGACGACATCCTCGAAGGTCTCGAGTGGTTCGGCCCGGAATTGCGGATTATTCGCATGGAAAGGATCCTCAAAATGATCTCTGGTAACCTTTCTCCCACTAATTCCGTCAAATTTTGGTTTGATGGTAATATGCTTCCTGACGCGCTTGCTATTTTCAAAATGAAAGTGAAGATTGAGCCGTTCCAACCTCGCATTAAGCGATGCGGCAATTGCCAGAGATTTGGACATCTTTCAAAACATTGTAGAGGGAAGGCTCGTTGTGTTGCATGTAGCGGTGGGCACTCGGTTTCCGAGTGTACGAGTAATACTATTGCTTGTGCGAACTGCGGTGGCAATCATCTGGCCAGTGACAACAATTGCGAGGCTTTTATTAACCAAAAAATATGCAGCAAACTAATGGCGCATCTCAATGTTGATAGACAAGAGGCCTTATCAGTGATGAAAGCTAAAAATCTGTGTTCCATTTACAGAACAGATGTTTGGTTGGAGCAGAGTCGTCACAGCTCTTTGCCAGGGAACGGCAAGGAAAGAGCAATTGACCGCTTCATTCTCTCTGCGGACGAGAGAGCTCAAGCGTGGGATAACGCTTTTCCATCGTTGCCGAGTTCGAGAGGGGTCTCCAATTCGACGTCTTCGAGTTTCCCGAGAAACTCAAATCAAAAATCTGCGATTGCTACGCGTCGTAAAATCCCGAAAAAAGATTATACTGAAGTTGTAGAGTCCGATCCGGTTTCGTTCAAATCGTTGCCGCCTAATTCTTCCCTTGCCGCCAAAAATTCGTCGAGTCCCCCGAGCGTTGTCGGCGGAATAGTTAATGTTTCTCCTTCTATCTCTTCTTCTCGCGGGAGTGTCGCGGAGATAGTTTGCGGTACCCAGAGTTCACAAATTAGTGCGAAGGGTCTGCAAACCCCTCCGTTATCGGAGAGGGTGGAGGATTGTTTCCCTGTGTTGGAATTTGTTCTTGAGGACAATGATCTTTCTCTCGCAGCAATGGAGGTTGTCGAAGCGGCCGATTCAAATGATAATATCTTGTCAAGAGACTTATCTTAGTATTCCGGGGATTGCTTTTTGACTGTGAGTCTCGCGTTTTTTAACTCCTCTCAGTTTTTTGGCTGTCCTTTCGGTTTTTTGCGGTCTTTTCTTTCTTTCGCTTCGGGCGCGGTAGGTAATCTTTTAAATATTAAACAATGGAATTGCAGAAGTTTGAGAGGTAAAAGGACGGAGATTCCTACTCTTACAGAAAATGCCGATATTATTCTTTTGTCTGAAACGTCTTTCAATAGTAATTGTTCTTTCAAAATCCCGAATTTCAGTTTAGTGAGGTTGGATAGACTTGACGAGGAACCGGGAGGAGCGGTTGCTATTGCAATCAAGAGCGGTTTTCGTTTTCGTTCTCTCCCTTTGACGCCGAACGGTTGGGATAGTCGTGAGATAGAAGCTGTAGCGATAGAGGTTCTTCTTGAGGGTAACAAAAATTTGATCTGTGTGAGTGTTTATAGAGCTCCAAATTTTTCAACGAGTCAGGAATCGTGGAATTCGTTTTTTAATTTTTTGTTTATTTTGAGTGTCGGTAATTTTCTTTTTATTGGCGGAGATTTTAATGCTCATGCGCCGGAGTGGGGTAATTCTCGTTATAATCCTTCGGGTAGAACTTTATGTTCCTCGTTGACCAATTTTGATTTAGTTTATCTTAATGACGGTTCCCCTACTTATTGCTCGTCGGAGGATCGTTTTTCTGTTTTGGATTTATCCCTTGTTAGTGCGAATCTCGTGACTTCTTGTAATTGAAAAGTGTCGGATGATCTTTTGGGCAGCGATCATTTCGTGATCGAGTGCTCGATTGTTAAGTCTCCGTCTGGTGATTATGATATTCGCCCTACTCTCAAAACGAGTAAAGTCGCTTGGGAAGCGTTTTCTAATCGTTTGGAGTCCTTGCCTATTTGTAAAGATGTTAATTCGGGTAATGTTTTGGAGCACTACTCGTCGGTGTTTAAATCAATTGAGTCGTCCTTGATTGATGCAGGGGCCAAAGTTTGTATTAAATCAGATTTGTCTCGACGTAGGAGTTTTACTCCCAAATCTTGGTGGAATGATAAATGCTCTGCTGCTTCGAGTAATCGTAGAGAGGCTTTTCGGAAGTTTAAAATTTCAAAAAGTCCCGAAGACTTTAATGCCTGCTGTGAGGAGGACGCTAATGCTAAAGCGGTTTTTAAGGCCGTCAAAGCGGAGAGTTTCAAGAAATTTGCGAGTGAAATAAATCCGAATACGCCTATTAAAAAGGTGTGGGATACGATTAGAAAGTTTAGCGGTACTTTTTCCGCGAATAGGGAGGTTATCGGTGGGGAATGTGAGGGTCGACTCCGCGATTTTATCGATAAGCTCCCCCCCCCCCCCGAGGATTTTTCTTCTCCAGTTATCTCAGAATTTAGAGGTGTTCGAGCGATTCAAGGCATCTGGTTTCCGTTTTCCGCGGATGAATTTTCATGTATTGTCGCAAAACTTAAGTTGCCTTCGGTGGCGGGCAGAGATCTTATCGGTAACGAGACTTTCAAGCATTTACCTGCGAATGTGATTGAACCGTTGGTGCTTATATTTAATAGGTTCATGTTGTAACGTGGCAAAATTTCAGCCCGTTACTAAAATGCGCTTTCCTCGCACCAAGGCTCCCGAGGCGATTCCACAGGGCCTATTTGTAAGAGTTAGGGATTTATTTTAATTTTTCTTCGTTTTTGAAAAAATATTTCATGTTCGCCCGAGTCGCGGGCGAGAGAGTAAATCGGCGAGAGAAGGAGCTATCGACGATTATTCGTCATACAACGAGGGATTTTACTGCGAGAGTCTTCGCTACCGGGGGTCATCGACAGGGACTCTCAAGCCGAGGAGTTCGTCGCTACCGGGTCTCCTGCCCTCGCCGTATAAATCGCGATCGGAGCGATCAGAGGAAGCTACCGCCGCTGCAGAGATTCTGCAAGAGGTCATCTTTCGGAAGGGCAGCAGTCAAGATCCCGAGCTGCGTAATAGCAGTACCATCGTGCATCAATTAATATATCGATCTCGATCGGTGAAGATGGAGCGCCACTGCGCGCCGAGTCGTCCGTGTCTCTCGCGAGAGACAATCACGCTACCGTCGTCGCGAGCGCGAGAGAGTCGCCGAAATTCCGGAAAGGGCCGAATATTGGCGAATATGGATCGCGCGATTAGGCGGGGGTAGGGACGCGTTAACGAGAGCGATCGAACGTCGATACTCTAGGCTATTCCCGTCGAGAGTTGGTGTGAGGAACACGTGTCGTGAGGGGATCCCGCGGATAACACCTAGAGGAGGAAGGAAGGCATCGCGTTATCGAGCCGTTTGTCTCTCTTCGAAAATCTTCGATACGTCGGTGAGCTCTTTCGTCCCGTGCACTTGGACCGGGTTAATTAATTAATTATTTTGTATAGAGTCAAAAGAATTAGTGTCGCGTTTATTTGTTTGAGTTCTCGGATTTCGTAAATTAAATTGTGTCGGCGTGCTTTGTCTCGGCAGTTCCGATGGAAGACGCGCTCTCGTGAGTCGGCACAGGAAATTGTGTTAATTTGAGAAATGATCGAGAGCCAACCGAGCTCCCGAGCGTCGATTGACCGTCGCGAAACGGCCGTTCGATTTTGCCGTCGATATTTAGAGATTTTCCATTGATTATTTTATTTGTCTCGGGAGTCGATTCCGCGGGAGTATGCCAAATGCGTGTCGTCTTCGCGGGCGGTTACCACCGGGTCAGTGTGTGTGTGAGAATGCGTGCGAGTGTGTTACCGAGTTGCCGGCGAATGTAGTAGCCGTGTCGATTTCAGGGTTACAGAGAAAGTGAGAATTTTGTTGTGAGAAATGTTGTGTGGGAAAATTATTATCGAGAATTATTTTATTGGAGATTTGAGGAAATTGTTGCTCGAAATATTGTGTTTTGGAAATGAGAAACTGATCCCGGGGAGAACCGTTAGCCGCATCGCGAAGCGAGCGTTCGCGTTAGTATTTTGTGTGTGTGTGCGTGAGCGCTGAGCGAGTTCCCGAGTGTCGGGAGAATTATTTCGTTTTTTTTTGTTAATTCGATTTCTTGATCGGGACGAAGGTTTCCTCCGGGTACTCCGGTTTTTCCTTCATTAGATTTTTCTTTTGCTGAATAAAATATTTTCTTTTGGTTCCCGTGAATTTTTCCGAATATTTAATTTATCGTGGATTTGTTCGAAACGTCCTTATCCTAACCCAGCCCCTCTCCGGTTCTCGAAAGCTGCAGCTAGCCGGCAGCTAATCAGCCTCGTCGAATTTTCCTTGGTGCGTTCGCGCGCCTGGCGCCCATCCCGCGAGGGAAAAATAAAAGAGGAAAATTATTGTGACGATTTAGAGTGTCGAGGTTGAGGGTTCTCGTGGGTAGTTCTCGCTTTGAGAATTTACGCTACAATGTATAATGGTATTATTCCTCTGGATTGGACCTTTTACGAGGTTTGTCTGATTCCAAAGTCGAATAATAAGGGTTGGAGACCGATAGCTTTGGCATCGTGTTTTCTTAAAATCTTCGATAGACTTATTAAGAATAGACTTGATTATTTTCTTGAGACGGAACTTGTAATTCCTAGTACTCAGTTCGGGTTTAGGAAAGCGAAATCGTGCATCGATAATATAGCGATCCTTTCTACTGATATTTATAATTCGTTTTCTCGTCGGGAATGTTTGGCTTCTGTTTTTATTGATTTAGAAGGGGCTTACGATAACGTTATCCCCTCTCTTCTGATTAGCAATCTTCTGGAGTTACGTCTTCCTCATTACATTATTAAATTAATTTCGAATTTGATTTTAAAAAGGAACGCGAACTTTTTCGTTAACGGTTCGTGTATGGATAATCGCGATCTTTACAAGGGTTTACCTCAGGGGTCTGTCCTCAGTCCAATTCTTTTCAACATTTATTTGCGTAAAATTAATAATTTTATCGGCGAAAACTGTTATTCGCTTCAATATGCGGATGGTATAGTTTTGTACGCGAAAAATAAGGATTTGGGAGAGTGCATTGTAAATCTTCAGGCGGGGATTAGAAGTTTATCTCGTTGGCTCTCGAGTATTGGGCTTAATATCTTCTCTCAAAAATCAAAGTTTACGATTTTTTCGAGAATGAAATCTCTTCCGTTGGGTTTATCTATTGATATAGGTGAAGTCATGGTTCCTAAGTCTCAGTGTTGTACCTTCTTGGGTGTTCAGTTTGATACGAAACTCAATTGGAGGCAGCATACGAATGAAACTCGTAAACGGGCGGTTCAAAGTTCCAACGTTTTAAATATTTTGGCACACAAATCGTGGGGCTCTCATCCGTCAACGATGCTCATGGTTTATAAGGGTCTGATTCGCTCTCGACTGGAGTGGGCTTTTTTCTGTTCCCATTCTGCTGCTCGTTCACATGTTTCAAGATTGGAAAAGGTTCAATTTGCGGCTCTCCGTGTAGTTTTAGGTTGTTTCAGATCCACTCCGACAAATGCTCTTCTTGATATCGCGAAGGAGCCATCTATCTTTTTCAGAGCAAAACACCTCGCTGTTAGATATTTGACTAGAGCTCACGCTTCAAGGAATCATCCTCTTATTCCGAAATTAAAGTATTTTGCTCTGAGATCGAGAAGAAGGAAGAATACCCCTAAATCATATAAATCTTTTCTTTTTGTAATTTGGGATTCAATATGTAATAATTTTACTAAGGCGTTTAGATCGGATTCGATTCCATGTTTTGAAGTCCCTCTTAAACCTCAGCTTACTTCGATAGCTGTAGTTTCGGATATTGGCAAAAAAATTAATAACGGTAATCGTCACAAGGCCCAAAGACTGTTCCACTTTGAAATTAATAAAAGATGGCGAGATTGGCAGTGTATTTTCACCGACGGTTCGAAGTCGAAGGGATTTCCGCATGTCGGTTTAGCGTTTTGTGTCCTGAGTTTAAAGATTAATCGATCATTTAAAATTGATTCTATCGCGACTGTCTTCGATGCGGAAGCATTAGCTGTTCTGGAAGCATTAAAATGGGCAAAATATCATCTCCCTGGGAATCTCCTTATCTGTTCGGACTCTTTGAGTGTCCTTTCTGCACTTGTTAAATCTGAGTTAAGTTCAAAATCGCATCCGCTTGTTCTTGAAATTAAATCCCTTTATAGTAGATTGTCTTCTATCAGAAAAATAGAATTTATTTGGTGTCCGTCTCACTGTGGTATTGTCGGAAATGAGATTGCTGACGGTCTCGCCGGATGGGCGGTTCTCTCGGGAACCCCTTTACCCTTTTTAGCTCCTCCTAAATCTGTTTCAAATATTGTTAGTGTAAATTTCAAGTTTGCAGATGTTGAAGCGTTAACGGTCTCATTTGTCGATAGGGGTCGCTCCTACGGTCCTTTAAGGGATTCTAGTCAAAGATATCCGTGGTTTGTGACAGGGAATTATAATAGAGACCTAATTACTTTTATTAATAGATTAAGAACGGGTCATATAGGGATGAATGAGCATTTGCATCGAGTAGGCTTAGTCGACGATCCACAATGCCCTTGTGGTGCTGTAACCCAATCTTTAAATCATGTTTTTTGGCAATGCTCAGAATCTAAGACAGCCACGGAGTCTTTAATTATAGGATTAATGAATTTGAAATTATTTCCCCCGTATGAGGCTGTGAGTTTAGCTTTTTCAAGTTCCGCTAAGGTGCTTTATTTATTGTTTAAGTTTGCTAAAGATATCAACGAGAGTTGTAAACTGACTTATCTTTAGTTTTAAGCTTTAGTGTTTATTTTTGTTGACTATCTCGGTATATCTCAGAGGTTCAACTGGAATCTCTAGTAAAGTATTGTTTTCTTAATTGTTGAGAGAAATTTATATCTAACACACATGCCATTCCTTCCTACCCGTCCTGTTGGATTGGGTCCACTCGACGCCTGAGTTGGCGACGGTCATATAGAAAAGGATATCTGTTATTTCCTTTTTCTATCTAATAAATGGAATTATTAAACAACCTGTGATACAAATACATTTTTCTACAAGAGGAAATGTATTTTTAACATACATCTAATAAAATCGTATAAAATCAATCAAAATAAAGTGATAATTATAAATTTAAATCGAATCAATTAATTCATGGTGCTCGTACTCAGGGTAGTCTTTACAAGGCCCCTGTTTTCTTGATTTGATTACCGCGCGTTGGCCGACACGGGTTATCCCCAGTGGCCAGACTGTGGCGCCCTCTAGTCGTATGGGTTGTGCTGCAGTCGAATTGTTGAAGAAGAAGAAGATATGCCAAAAGCCCGGAGTGCCCAGACCTGTATATACGACCGTGGTCTGGTATCCCCACGTGCTATACGTAATACGTAGCGTTTCGGAGCAGCTACGTTTTCCGGTTCCTTCTCCGATCTCAGTTCCTCACGAGGCTCGAATCCTAATACACACGATTTCTATGTTTAGTTAATAAAAATAAAGATAATGCTTTATCTTAATAAAACGTCTTCGGGAAACTTTATTATTTACTCGACAATACCGCTGAACCTTAGCGAGCCCCCCCACTTCGGAAATCGCGTTGTGACGAACTGCGACCCTCGCTGTTCGTCGATACGATAGGGAACTAGGAAATTGATAAACACGCAGAAGGGGGTGGCTATAAAATGAGGTGAGCGTAAGGTGGCCGAAAGGGAAAGGGTAACATATAGGTTTCCGAATGGAAAAGCAGTCTTGCAATATACTAGACCCAACGCGAATTCCCTAGCACTCGGCAGCTCTCAAATTCATAAAGACTGTCTACTTAGCGCCAAAACTCCTTTGCGCAGAACGGACGAAATGTTTATTTTTAAATGCATTTTGAATATAGAATGCTCCGAGATGAATGCTGCATCTTTAATCGTTGGCGAAGTAATTTAAGCTAACCGTTTTTAATAATAATATAATTGTATTATACAATCGCTGAATATTCACTTCGTGGGAGCCCGTCTTCGTTGAATACTATACACGGACATTTGAATATTACCTAAACTAACTCATTCTCCACAAGCTTCTCCATCATTCACGACTCCGAGCAACAAGACCGCGGCCGATGCTCGGAAAGCCGACAGTGGTTGGCAATGCACGTAACGTCGGCCATGCGCAGGTTACGATATTCGACAGGCAGGCAGGCAGGCAGGTTCGAATTCGGAGATCTTTTCACCTCGGCCTTCAAACGAAACGATCGCATCGCCGCCCGTTTTTATAAACAGTTGATGAAAAAACTACGAGGCCTAGCGGAAGCTATTGATAAACACCCTGGAAATTCATTAACAGGCGGCGGTGTTTACGCTATAAGACCCATCCAACGCTGCGGTGCCCGACTAAGTTTATAAGCTTAATTTTTTTACTAAAAAGATAGAAATGTACACTTGGTTTAAAATAAAATAAAAATATTTGTCATAATTTCTTTTTTCACTTACCTCCTGTCGACGACAATTATCAGGAAATTTTTTTTTTTTAAATACCAAACATGGGGCTCGAACCTGTGCTCTACCGTGTCGCAGTGCTGGCCTTCGGCGCATCATCGTCATCATCATACCCCCCACGCGCCGCTAGTCAACAGCAGCACCGCTGGCCTTCAACGATAACACGGCATAGTACGCTGATTCGGCGCTATACGGCCCTGGCGCTCCAGACGCGCATCCCCACACGTTTACCTTCACTCTCTCCCCCCTACACTCACGCCTCCCACCATACCACACTTGATCAAGCTAGTCAAGTGTTTGAGTAAGGGCGGGTGGTTGGGACCTGACAACCGACGAAGCAACATCTCCCCCGATCACCCTAGCCTACCTCGGGCATCCAGGGCCCCCGCACCCCCACACGTTTGTCTTCACTCTCTCCCACCCTACACCCACGCCTCCCCACCATACCACACTTGGTCAAGCTATTCAAGTGCTCGAGTAAGGGCGGGTGGTTGGGACCTGACAGCCGACGAAGCAACATCTCCCCCGATCACCCTAGCCTACCGCGGGCATCCAGGGCCCCCGACGGCGCGGTGTAGTGGGGGTGACTCACACACACACCCAGCAGAGGCTGGCAACAGTCTCCACCACCAACCGCCGCCATCTTGAAAAAATCCGTATAGGTACATTACCTACTACCATACTGGACACACCAGCACCGTCTCGGCCGTCGAAACGCGGCCGGGGGCGACTGAGACTGCTACGTTCCGGATCGGCCGGGAGACCGAAGGAGGTGTATCACCCGGCAATAAACAACGACGACGAAGAAGGAGGAGACGACGACGAGAGCAGCGACGACAGTGAGGATAACAATGCCTCTGACGAAGAGGGTTTGCCCGGCGATAACGCGGATCAAGACGACGAAGTATTCATGGAATGCAACTTAACAACGATGCGCGACCCAACGACGTGGCGGGAAGCAGAGCAGAGCGAGGATGCCGAAGACTGGCAGACAGCATTAGAGGACGAATATCTCGCACAAATACGCAACAACACGTGGGAGATCGTGTCAAGACCGAACAATCGAAAAGTCATCGGCAGTAGATTCGTTTTCCGCACCAAAGATAACGGGCCAACTACGAAGAAGAAGGTACACCTTGTTGCAAAAGGCTGCTCGCAACGACCAGGAGAAGATTTCAGCGAAACCTACTCCCCAGTCGCAAGCACAACCTCAATTCGACTTTTGGCGGCGTTAGCGGCCGAACGCGGTTTACTAATCCACCAAATGGACGTGGTAACCGCCTACCTCAACGGCGAACTGGAAGAGAAAGTACATACGGAAATCCCCGGAAAACACGTCGGTTCGAGCGCCGAAATAATACGAAAAAAAGAAGCCACGCAAATCTCGGCGCGCTGGCTCGCGGCATTGGACAAAAAACACGATCGCGTATGCCTATTGAAGAAAGCACTCTACGGTTTGCGGCAATCCGGTTTGCAATGGTACCGCAAACTCACTACAAAACTGAAGCAAATGGGGATGCAACCAACGGGGCAAGACCCATGCTTATTCACCGCACATCGAAAGAGTCGATCGATGATCGTGGCGATTTACGTCGACGACATGCTTATCGCTACAAACGACCCGAGCTGGTTAAGGGAAACGAAACAATCGCTTTCAGAATCGTTCGAAATGAAAGATCTCGGACCCGTGAACAAATGCCTCGGGATCGAGTTTCAACAAGAGAAAAACAACTGCAGCGTCAGCCTAACACAACGGAAATACACTGAGGCCGTTTTAGAACGCTTCGGAATGCAAAACTGCAAACCAGCGAAGACACCGATCGACACGAACATACAACTAACGAGAACGACACAAGCGAACAAAACAGAGATGGAAAAGTACCCGTACCAACAGTTAATCGCTGCACTCATGTACCTCGCAGTATCGACGAGACCCGATATAACATACGCCGTAAATTTCATGAGCCAATTCAACACAAACTACTCTACGGAGCACTGGGTGGCAGCCAAAAGGATACTAAGATATCTAAAGGGCACCGCGGACCACGGACTCTGGTACCAAAAAACGAACGAACCAATCTACGGAGTAGTCGACGCGGATTGGGGAGCGAATACAATCGATAGAAGATCATACACCGGGTACGCATTCATTCTCGCAGGAGCAGCGGTCTGCTGGGAAGCTCGAAAAAAACAACGCACGGTAGCGTTGTCGAGCGTCGAAGCCGAGTACATGGCACTGACAGAGGCAACAAAAGAAGCAATATACCGCAAAGACATGGTACTCGATATGCGAATGCAGTGCGACAAGGTCACGCTGTATAACGATAATCAAGGAGCCCAGCGACTGGCCAACAGCATCGGGACACACAACTCGCGAACGAAGCACATCGATTTGCGCCACCACTTCATACGTGAACGTTGCGCGTCAGGCGAAATCGAATTACAATACTTATTTGCCACCGAAATGCCCGCCGACATCTTAACTAAAGGATTACCTGGAACCAAACACGTGAGCTGTCAAAACGGACTTTGAATGACGACAGCGCGCGAGTGAGACTATTAGTTTGCGGGGGAGTGTTGAGGATAAAAAATAATAGGGCCCGAAGCGGTCAGGTGGTCCTCCCACCCCCCATCAGACAGGTACAAGTCAGTCTCGCGTTCGCTGCCGTACGACACGCACACGGCATCGTGCGTATCGATCACTGTATACTTACCTGCTTTAATAAATATATATTCAGTTTACATTGCAACACGAGTTGTCACCTTTTATTCGCCCTCAACAAAACTCATAAAAATATTTTTTTTTAACTCATGCACAGAATGTCCCGCGTTCTGATGTGCCTGCAAAGCGTTTGCGAAGTAGCGTATTGTAGTAAGGAGTGAAATAATATTCTTGCGCATGCGTAGATTCTCAAATTCTTTCATTATTTCACACATTCCGTCATTATTTCACACATTCCTTTATTATTTCACACTTTTCCCCGCCTTTGACACTCGAACTAACTTTGAGGTTAGGTTGTCGCTCACGCTTTACAGGCACGAAACACGGGACATACTGTTCATTCGTTAAAAAAAGAAGTATGAGGTACTTGTACGATAAAGCGGACATCCCACGGCGGTTAGGAAGCAAGCTGCACTCGCCTTTTCTCGCGCTACAAGCGACACTCGGTTTCGCCTCGTGTCATTGTAGCGCTCGATTCGGCTCGTGCGCCGCTTCCTAACCTTTGCGGAATATCCGCCTTCCTGCACTAGTATCACAATCTATTATTGTGAATGAAGAATGATATCTTTTTTTTTTATCTTTTATTTTTTTACTCTTCGTTATGCGGCGCGGTTTCACGATATGCCCTCCGTTTTATTTTTATTTTTTTTCCTTTTCGTCACCGATTGGCTTTATATAACGGTAACCATAAACGTTACAATAACAGGTACTGAATTTCAATCGTTACACGTCACATGTTTAAACTCAAAAATATTTTTGTGAATGAAGAATATTTTTTTTTTATCTTTTATCTTTTTACTCTTCGCTTCGCTTTTAGCTTTTTATCTTTTTACACTTCCTTATGCGCGGTTTGACGATATGCCCTCCGTTTTATTTATTGTTTTTTTTTCCGTTTCGCCACTGATTGGCTTTTTATTTCCCACCCCCGGCACACCCGACATTCTCTATCTCGACGAATAAAAAAATGCTTGCGTCTTCGGATAAAGCTACAGTACTCATTAGTACTCAATAGCGTTCACTTCCTGGATAAAAAGCTTTTTTGAATTCGATAATATTTTCTCTGCACATCGCGCATCGAGGTTGTCGACCTTCTTCTGCAGCGATTTCCGTATGTCGTTGGACGCGCGCTTCGCAGTATGAGACATGGACACACGGCAATCCAGTATGGGTTACTTGATTCACCTGGCAAACGACGCATAATGCCTGTTCAGGGACTGCAATTCACAACAATAAAATGTGTTGTATTATAAACATTATTTTGTCGGAATATTCTAAATATATTTGTTCGGCCATTGAACTTACCATCAACAATTCGTCTGTTAATGTGATGCTCAATTGGCTCTTGCTGCGGATTCATCTCCCGCCACTCTTCATTCTGTCCCGGTAGCTCCAGTCGTTCAGCTTCAGCATGCCCGATTGGGTTGTTCAAACCGTCAGCACGTTCGACAGGATTTTCATCACCATGCAGAAATCCGAATGGAATTTCCGTCAGCAAATCTAATGAGAAAAAACGAAGAGTTCACAAGTATACTGTTAAATACGCTCCGTGACGAGCCCTTTACGGAGGAAAGGGGAAAGAGAGCGGCTCGACGCCGGTAAACAGTCTCGTCGAACACAGACGAATAATGCAAAACCAAAACGTTTATTAAAGACGATTATCAAATAGTTCGCGCGAGTACAATAGATCCTCCTCGATCTCGCATCACACTCTCCGTATCGCCGCTCGACACCCACGCACTCTCTCGCTCGCTCGCACGCTCACGCTCGATCCTCCTCCCTCGATTGATCCCGACCGACTCCCCAATCGATTCCTTCGATCCCTTATCACGGTTGTCGATTCCTCGCGACATTGCCGTTTCGCGGGATTCCCGTCGCGTAGCGCGCGTGCCTTTAGCATTCGGCCATCCTAACTATCGTCTCGTCCTCGAGACGAATTATGAGATTCCGTTTTCGACCCATTTCTTTTTCTTTTTTTTTTGCCGTTGCGTGAGTGACTCGCCCTTCGCTCAAACGCGATTGAGCCCGAATTATGATACATTTACTATTTGCTCGCTCGCGAAAATCTCGCCTTTGCGACCAATTGTCCCACTCGTTTTCGCCCTTACAAAATTTGGTACAAATGTTATTTCGCGGTCGTGAATAATTTTCACTCTCCCGATACTCCTATACATATCATTTCACGCTCTCGCTTATACTTTCACACTTATGGCACTCTTATAAATTCTTTCTCGCGCTCGCGACCGAGTTTTCGCGTTTCCAAAAACAAAAAACAAAAAGGAATGTTATCAACTCGGTTTCGCGCCCGCCAATAAATTCTTCCTCTTATGAACACTAAAACAGAAAAACGGAATCTAACAGAAACGTAACTAAATTTTTCTTTTTTTCTTTTTTTTTTTTTGACCTCGTGAGGGTCCTCCTCTCGTTCCCTCGCGTTATTTGGCATTGTTTGCGTTCGGTCGGACGCCGTAAAAATCGGGCGAGCGCCGGACGCGTCGGGGGCGGGAAGTTGGGTCGTTCGCGACCTCGTTTCTCGCCGTCCTTTTTACGCGCTTCGCCGGTATATCGGCGTACGTTCGTGTTGTCTCTTCGTCATCTTCGCTCTCCTCGGCGATCGTTTTCTTCGTACGAAGCTCCTTTTTCTCTGTATCGCTGTCGTTCAGATCGGATTCGGACTCGCTATCTTCGTCCGGTTCGTTCGGTCGCCAAATTTTTAGTTGGCTTGCATGAGCCGTCGACGCGTAACGCCGGCCCGGCGTATTTTCTCGGAATTGTGCGACTCGGTACGTGTCGCCCGATAGCGCTTGGGTCACGACTAGCGGCCCGCGGTGTTTCGCCTGAAATGTTGTGCTCTCTCCCGTCACTACGGTTTGTGCGGACATAAAGACGAAGTCGCCGATCGCGAATTTCGTTGTGACGTCGCGGTTCGCGTCGTAACGCGCTTTGTACTTCTCTTGTTCCCTACTGATGCGTTCCCGAGCTTCGTCTTGGAGCGTCGCGGGCTTCTTGTAACGGTCGCCGCTCTCGTCGGTTAGTTGTCGCAGAGTTCCTTCGTCGAAACGGGGTGTGTATCCGTATAAGAGCTCGAAAGGGCTCTTTCCGGTCGTCTGGTTGTGAGACGCATTCAAGTCTCGTTGGATCTTGGGAAGACGAAGATCCCAATCCCTCCCATCTTCACGTTCGACGCTCGCCATGATTGACGGGAGTAAAGTCGCGTTTACGCGCTCTATCATCCCGTTCGCCTGTGGATGACGGGGTGACGTTAATACGTGTCGAATTCTGTGAGAGTCGCAAAACTCGCCGAACTCCGCTGCCGTGAAGCAAGTCCCTCGGTCGCTGATGATTCTGATGGGGGCTCCGTACGAGAGTACGAAGTCGTTCAGCGCGCGTACGACCCCTACGGTTTTCGTATCCCGAATCGCGTGAAGGGTAACGAATCTTGTGAGGTTGTCGATGATGGCGAAAACGTAGCGTTTTTGTCGGCCACTGGTTACATACGGACCCGAGTGGTCCACGTGAATCGTCGCGAATGGTCGTGCCCCCGGAGGAATGGGGTGAAGCTCGCGTTTTTGACGCCCGGGTTTGCTCTTGGTCATCGCACACTGGATGCACGCGCGTATGTGTTGCCGCAGATACCGTCGTATTCCTCGGAAGTGGTAGTGCTGGCGCATCTGTCTCACCGTTCGTTCCAGACCCGGGTGGCTTCGCATGTCGTGAAATCTTATCGCTAAGCTCTTTCGGAGTGCGTTCGGCACGACGTAGAGGCGCTTTTCTTCCTCCACGCGGTACAGAAGGCCTTTGATTAGTTCGTATCCTTTAATTTCGGTCGCTTCGAGTGGAGTCCGTTCGCTCGTCTTTTTGCGGAGGATGTTACACTTACGAGTGATGTTTTCATCGCTCGCCTGAAACATCGCAATTTCGTCGCCTTCGCGAACTACGGTATAAGTTTGCTTTCCACTCGTTACCTTCGATTCTCGTGTTTCCCGCTCGTCTTTTTGATTTGCAGAATTCTCGCGTGAGTCCCGGTGACTCGAAATCGTGTTTATGGTGTTCCTCGGAGCCCTGCTTAGCGCGTCGACGTGCGACATCTCGGTCCCCGCGCGATGACGAATTTCGGCGTCGAACTCGCTCAGTTGTACGGCCCAACGGGCGATCTGGGGATGTTTAGTCTTACTGGTATTTAGATACATCAGTGCCTGGCAATCACTTACGATGATGAACGGAATGTTTATTAGCAATGCGCGTAGTCGCTGAACTGCCCAGATAATGGCGATTAATTCGAGTTTAGAGGAGTGATAGTTAACTTCTCCTTTCTTGGTACGGCGGCTAATCGCGTAAACCAAACACCACTATTTATCGTCTGTTTGCTGGAGGAGCATCGCGCCTAGTCCGATGGCGCTTGCGTTAGTGTGCAGTTCCGTCGGATGAGTGGAGTGAAACGGTTTTCGAACGGGCCGGCAGGTAAGAGCGTCGCGGAGGTCCTCGAAGGATCGCGCTGTCGCCTCGTTCCATGTAAATCGTTCTCCCTTCTTCAATAATCGGTTCGAGGGGTTAGCTCGCTCCGCGTATCGCGGTACGAATCGACGGAAGAATCCCGTAAGTCCGAGAAATCGGCGGATTTCGTGTACGTTTTTCGGCGGAGTGAAGTGCCTTATCGCTTGCAGCTTTTGTTCGCCCGGGTGAATCGCGTTTCCGGAAATTTCGAATCCTAGGTAAGTGACTCGCGGCTTAAGAAATTGGCATTTGCGCAGATTCAGGGTGAATCCTGCGTCACGAAAAGCGCCGAGGGTTTCGCGTAGTTTCTGTTTGAGTTCCGGCCATGAGTTGCCAGGGATCAGAATGTCGTCGAGGAAATAGCACGACTTGGTCGTGCAGCGGTTCTAAAGCACGGTGTATCGCCTTCATGAAATAAAATGGCGCGTTCATGAGGCCGAACATCGCGGTGTTGAATTCCCCCGTCTCGTCGGGCGTAATGAACGCTGTTTTGTGCCGATCTTCTTCGGCAAGGGGTATCTGGAGATATCCCTGCATTAAGTCGAGGGTAATGAACAGGTTGAAGTTTCCGATTAGCTCCAGGTGCGCGTCGAGATCGGGTAGCGGGAAGTGTATGCGCTCGGTTTGCGCGTTTAGGCGGCGATAATCAATCACGAGTCGCGGAGATCCGTCTTTTTTTCGCACCACGAATGCGGGGCTTGCGTATGGTGAGTTAGTCTCGCTGCAGATCCCGGATTCTTTCATATCCCGTACCAGCTCCCTCATTTCGTCTCTCTCCTTTTGGCTCGCGCGATATGGTCGGCTCTGCACCGGTTTACTCCCCGGAGTTTCGACGATTCGCATCTCTGTCGAGTCGGTTTTCCCCAACTCCGCGATGCTCATCGCTATTGTGTCTCGGAAGTCGTTTAGAGTCTCTAAAAGATCCCTGATGTCGCTTTCTTCGGCGTCTTCGCCGACATCGATGTCTTCTCGTACCACGGGTGCTCGGGTGGTGAGGCGCTGCACGACGGGAATCGTTCCGCGGCCGCATTTCTCGATCTTTGTCCTCCGATCGAGAGTTTTCGGCGTACTCCCGTTGTTGATCATCGGAAGGTAGAGGACCTACCTGTACGTATTGGATGGTTCTCGGCGGGATCTCGATCTCCTGATCGACGACAAGACGTGACATTTTCGCGGTTTCAACCGCTGGTTCGTAGAAGAGACGGAATTCCCTGTTTTGTTTGCCGTATGCCACCCCGGGCGCGTCGATGGAGGATCGCCCGATTAGTGTGTCGTGCGCCTGGCAATCGTCCGGTACCACAAGGAGGGAGACCTGTTCGACAGTAACGCCATCGATTGTGACGGTAGCGCGTACGAAGCCGGGCGACTGGACCTGGTTTTGTAGCGGGCCGAAACAGTGTAGCGTCTCGGTCTTTTTGACGAACGGCAGGCTGCACTGAAGGACTTGTGACGCTTTAATCGTGCACGTCGAGCTCCCGGTGTCGACAAAGCCCGTCAACGCGTATCCGTTGACCTCGACGCTCTTCGTGTAGATCGTTCCCGATCGAAAGTTGTCGCCCGAGACGAAGTTGACCGCGGACGGAGCGGCGGCGGGTGCCACGGGAGGCCCTGTGGGCGCAACGGTGTCCTGCTTCGGGCAGTGTCGCTGTGTATGACCTACTTGGGCACACTTCAAGCATTTCATCTCGCGCCGCGGTTGCGGGCAATCCTTTGAAAGGTGTCCGAACGCGTTACAATTGTAACACTTGAGTTCTCCCCGCTCGTTCCTCAGTGGAGGTCGCCGATCGCTGGTCGGAGCGGGAAGTTGCGTGCCGCCTGTTGGAGGAGCTGCACGGGCCGATGATGTGGGAGGGGATGTCGTCGTCGTCGTTGTAGTCGCGCGGGAGCCATCGGAGGACTGTCGTGCACCGCGTATGCGGTTCATCCGTTGCGACTCTAGTCGCTCATAGCTCTGCATGTCTCGCAATAAATCCAGGAGGTTGAGCTGATCTCGTGCGGCCATAGTGTTGCAGAGTTCCTTGGACCACAGCCCGATGAGCACCTGCTCCTTCGTGTCCTGAAAGTCGAGACAGACGGCACGGCAGAGACGGGTCTTAGCGTGAAAGTATGTAATTAAACTCTCTTGCTTACCCTGCGTCCTGCCCACCATCCGGTCCCATTTGACGTTGAAACTTTCCGGAGCGACGAAAGTCTCGATGAAGCTGCGATGGAAGGCGTCCCATTCGCTGAGGTCGCGTCGATTGCAATAATACCAGTCCCTCGCGCCGGAGGTGAGATGCGATCGTGCTATCGCCAAGGCGTAGTTCTCCGGCCAGCGATGCAGGACGGACGAGTTCTCGATTTCTTCGATCCATTCGCGTGCCGCTCGCGCCCCCGCGTCGCCATCGAATTTACCGATTGTGTGCGAGACGTCGGGAAGGAAGCCAAAATTTGCTGGTGCGTCGTCGTTTCTTTGCGGCAAGAGGCGAGTGATGAGCTGCTGCATCGTCTCGTCTCGACGTCGTCCGTCTTCCAGCAACGCTCTAAAGCCCTCGTAGAGCCCGGCTATCGGCGCGTTTTCCGGAGCAACCGGCGGTTGGTAGAGAGGGGGAGGTACTCCGAAATCGATTGGTGGTACGTCGGCGATCGCCGGCGCACGCTCGGAGGACGGCAAACCGTCGCGAGCTTGTCGGCCCGGGGGAACGTTTGCCACGGGGGGTGGAAACGCAAAATTCAACGATGCGCGCGTACTGTCGCTCAGCTGTTTCGGCGGCGGTGTCGTAGATCGTTGCGCGCGTCCCCGTGCTTGCGTTGCGCGAGCCCGCCACTCTTCGGAGAGCGGATCTCTCGACGAGATTGAGCGACGCTGTCACGTTGACGCGCGGCGGTTCTCCGGTTGGGGAGCCGATCCCAATGTTTTTGGTATAGCACCTCGATTGTTATTGCGTCGTAGGCTGCGCGCGAGGTCCTGCGCGAAGTCGCTCGCATAATTCGCAGTCGACAGATCGCCGTTAGGATCGAACACGGCGTTACTCTCGTCGGAATCGGTTTCGTCGTCGCGCATGCGTGCCATGAATTGCTCGAACGCGTCGGCAGGCACTGCCTGTCGCTGTCCCGCCATCCCCTCTTTTACGTCTTCCTTTTCTCTTTCTTTCAGCTTCTTCTTTCTTTCTTATTTTTCTTTTTCCCCCCTTTTTAATTGCTCCGCACTGGGGAAAAGGGGCGGAAAACCTCGGACTGCACGAGAAAATCTCTTGAATTTTAAAACACGTACAACTGACGCGCGTGACTGGCCGGTCGCGTCGAGCAGTCAGCCGAACGGAGCGTCCGTCCCTCACAACATGGCGTAGCCGTTAGCGTTGGTCACGCCGATCCCCTTCGTTTCGTCGCCATCTTGAGTCGACCGCGTCTCTCGTATCAAACGCAAAGTTTCTACATGCGAATCCCGCACCACTCGGATGTTTCACAGCCACTTATTCGCAGGTCGTAAACGAGTTATATCCCACTTCTGAAGTGTTAAATACGCTCCGTGACGAGCCCTTTACAGAGGAAAGGGGAAAGAGAGCGGCTCGACGCCGGTAAACAGTCTCGTCGAACACAGACGAATAATGCAAAACCAAAACGTTTATTAAAGACGATTATCAAATAGTTCGCGCGAGTACAATAGATCCTCCTCGATCTCGCATCACACTCTCCGTATCGCCGCTCGACACCCACGCACTCTCTCGCTCGCTCGCACGCTCACGCTCGATCCTCCTCCCTCGATTGATCTCGACCGACTCCCCAATCGATTCCTTTGATCCCTTATCACGGTCATCGATTCCTCGCGACGTTGCCGTTTCGCGGGATCCCCGTCGCGTAACGCGCGTGCCTTTAGCAATACATAACTATTTTTTTGGATAAAAAAAGTCCAAAAAGAAAAGAACTTGGGCGATACCGCGTAGCTATGAATTCAATCGACTGTAAAGATCGAGAAATCAGTTTGTTGGAATATCGTGTAAGTTGCCTATAAAAACGCTGGTACGTTTTTCCCCTCTGCTGTTGGTTTATATACTTGAATATATCCATCGCGATCACTAATATATTTCACACTTCAACCTTGACTATTAGATTAGCGCGAGCTGCGCGGAAAACCCCCTTAGGCTTGTACAGTCGAGGGTAATAAGTACGTGATGGGAAGATGAGGACGCGGGAGCAATTAGAAGTGAATTACAAGGAGGAGTGGGGTCTATTGATTTTGGCGGCCTCTTCGCGCCTCGAAAATATTTGCCGATAAGACGCATCCGCGCCTTCTTTTACCCATTACAATTAGCCGGCGTTGCTAGTTGGCAATGAGCGTTATGTACAAAAAGGAGATAAAAAAATCGACTATATATATATAAATATATATTAGTAAATTAAAATATTTACCGTCTACGGCCGGTTCTACAACTTGTCTGACGTGTTGGAAGTCCTCCACCATAGGCTCATTGCGATATATCAAATTCGCTGTGTGATAGGTGACGAAACTGCGGCAGGTACTCATGAACCGCTCGACCGTTATTGATTGAGCCTGTAGTAAATCCCACTGTCGTCGAAGATTATGCATCGCAATCAATGGGCGGATGCGAGGGGATGCGCTAACAGTCCGACCAGCATTAATTCTGTCAATATCCGCGTGACAACGACCGAATGAACTGATGAGCACACCTAAGGAAAAAAAAGAAATTTCATTAAGCCGTGAAAGTCAAACAGCAAGTAATATGACATAAAGAATTGCTTTCATTCAACGTGGCGACCGGCAAGAACCTCGCAGCAATTTTACGGCCGGGCGGTATTCGGATTATTACCAAATATTGCATAAAACATTATACAAATTATACATAAAGTACCGCACTGTATTAATATTTACGAGTATAAGGCCAAATATTGTTTTTCGTTCGCAGCATGTGTTCCAGTCGTTTTATTACAGTGGTGGGGCAATCGGAGATTCCTGCAAAATCATCTTTCGAACTCAGATCTTCAGGGCCAACGATATCAAGCCATGTTTCCTCGAAGTGCGCCATGAACGGAGCCAGTCTAGCTGCGTATTCCACCAGCTGAGTATCCCGAATCGTTTCAAACGCTCGGCGAATTCCGTGCGCCGGTAACAGTGCGAGGACCATGAGCTTTTTCACGGTATTACGAAAATTTTCATTGAAGTCTATCTCCAAACCGAGCGAAACCGCCTTTGTCACAAGAGCCTGGAGTGAAACCAATGAAACCGAAAGTCGAATATAAATTGTTAACTAGTCAATGAATATTAATGCGAAAAATGCAATAACGATGCAAATATTTCTCCACGTGTTTAATTTTATTATTTTAATTTCTAAAAATGAAAAAATATTAATAAAAATAAAAAAGCTACAGAAAAGAAAGAACAAATTAATTAATGAATAAAACAAAAGAACGAAAATAATCGAGATTGGGTGTTCCTGGAAGTAAACGAAAGTCTTACTGCGCTGTCTGAAACCTGTACTAAAACTTCCGGTATTTTTTCAAGTATTGTGCATTATACTGTAATGAATATAGCTGACTAACTACCGAATGTAGCTGCATGTTTATTAAGACACACGATATTAGTTAGTTTGACAATAGACGAACGAACGGACAATCGATACGATATCGATCGTCACGACAAGAGAGTCTGGACGGGACTTTAAAAGCGAACAGACGTGTGACGTTTCGTGATCGGGATAATTAACATTTATCATTAGTAATAATATCCGCCCCAAAACCAAATACGCGTGTTATTCATTCGCTCGGTCGTTACAATACTATATTATTGTCAACCTTCATGGCAGGAAAAAATGACAAGTGCAAAGATTTTACGATAGTCGAGTGGATTTTTAGCGAATTGAACGCTCTCAACGATGAAATGAACCGAGCCGCGAAGATTTGCTGTCGTTATGGGGCGGCGACGGCGAATTTTCACCCACTGTCATAAAGTCTTATACTTTGAGCAATTCTAATCGGATGGAAGTCGTTTTGATCACATGGGGAGCGACTGTAGTGTCTACTTTACTACGTTTTTAAACAAAGTAACGAAAAAAAAAAAAACTTGAATATAATCTTTCCCCATCGTGCCTCATGTATTCGAATTCGACGGTCGTAAACGACAATGGGCGAGACAACTAACAGGGGGTTTTCGTTCACCATGCTCGTCTCTATTAATTAATAATATTCTTTCTCTCAATTATTCCTTCTTCTTCTCACTTGATTCTTTTTGTTTTTGTATTTTTCATCTCACAAAATCTCTCTGTGTCTTCCCAATGTCTCTTTCGCCGGAAGCTACCGATGCGCAGATCTCCGGAAAGTCAAAGAGAGAAAGTATGATATATATGTGTATATTTTTATGTTGTATAGCCGACCACTGCGCAGAGACACACGTTTTTTTCTTTACAAATTCGATACTTCTGTTTTTTCCCCCAACCTTCTCGGTCTATTGTCTGGACGGACTTCTCGACGTGAATAAAAATCGTTGATACACGTCAATATCGATATAGCGAGAGCCTTTGCGCAGCGGCACCTTAAAAGATAAGCCTTAACGACGCCTATACAAGAAAGTGCTTGTTTCTCTTAATAACTAATAGTTAGTTTTCTTCTTTATTTTGTTTTTTTTTATATCTCTCGCTTCCCTCTCGCAGCTCGCGACGCGATCGTTCAAACAATTTCGCACTTTAGCACACTGTAAGACGAAAAAAAAAAAAAAATAACACGCATACGTAATCGCAACAAACCATCGTTACACAACGTCCGCGCCTATCTTTATTATGGCCATTTGTATGGTTCTTGTATCTTTTTTTTCGTTAATGCTTTTTTCGCGACTGTGTTCTTGCATTTCCTTGTACATTCTCTCACACACTCGTACCGCTCGCATAAGGTAAGAGACCCAGTTTTGGACGCTTTTAGGTTACCGGTCAATAATTATTAAGATATAAATTTTGTACGTGTTTATTGAGGTATATCTTTTGCATAACTCTATAGGTGGAGATTTCCTCTATTCAAATCGTCCTTTATTTATCGTTTTCAATCAATTAAAAATATTATGTTAATAAAAATATGGAAGAGTTCAAATGTCCTATTTTCGGAACAGCCTTATTCCCTCTTGTCCCAATTCCAAACGACTATATGTCCGAGTTTCGGACATTGTGCTGTATCGTCGCCAGCGTAATTATTCGTTGGAAAATAAGTAAAGGTAAACAGCGAAAATGAATATAAAGAATATTTAGAGTCGAATAAAATATATATTCATTTAGAAAAAAAATTTTAATATTTAAGAATAAAAACATATAGTAAAGTATATGTGCTTATTTTTTAATCTTTAACCGTACATTTTTTCTAATTTCTGGCCCCTTGCTTGACGATTTGTTTTTTCTTCTCCTCTGCTTGCATGCATTATTACACTTTTAAAAAACGTTATGTAAAGTCTTTGATTTATTATTGATACGTTACACAATTAATTTGAATAAAAAAAAATAACGGGCTCGTCCGTACTTCGGATCGGACGGTCCGAAATTGAGCCCACCGGCACGAACGCGGTACCAGAAATGGACTTTTGTTTTTACGCGAAAAAATAAACTAGACATAAGTTTTTTACGTATAATAATATGAAATATTATATTTTTCGACCGATATAAGCATCTCCGACCTCGTTACGCATTTGCAAAACATAGAATCATGTATCGATATTCAAGTGGTTTCTTAGCGTTACCTTTAACGAAATTCGCATTGATGGGTTTCGTCTAGTTTCGTCGCGTGCTCAGACGCTAATTTAATTTTTATTATTATCATAGGAAATGTTCGACACTCAATTATAATTGCACGATGTACATGAATATACCCTAATATAACTGAACCCGATTTAAATGTACCATAATATAACTGAATTCGAGACTAATTCTTTTAGTATACGCGGAAATACGACAGCCGCGTCCGAAACAGGGACGTGTTCCGAAACTGGGACTCTTACCTTAGCACGAACGGTGGAGGGATTAAAATAGATCTGATCACTTGACGATTTTTTTTGGACCGGTGTCCGGATGGCTCTCGAGGTAGTTGAATCGCGACTTATTTCAGAAAAAAAAAAAGAAAAGAAAAATGATTAAATATTCGTGGTTTAATAGACTTGATTATTTGAAAGTAGATACGTGCTTGTTGTCTGTTTTCAAGATCAACAATACTGCACAACGCGAATACGCGATGGAAAAGAAAAATTAAAACGGCCGGAGACTCGATGGGGGAATGGGGGAATTGAATATAAAAACAGAATCTATGTCGCTTAAGCTTCATTCTTCATCACTTTCCAATTACTGCCAATGGAGTGATCGGTGGGAATAGTTTTGCGATCGTTAAAATTCTACAAGTATACTTGTTGTACCCCCGAAACTCGGTTGATCACTCCGTGCTCGAAGGTTGGGATTTTAACCCGAAATAATAAAAGGGATAATGCCAGTTAGGAGTTGGAACTCCAGTGAGAACCACTGAACGTAGATCGAGATGATATTTATTAGAGAAGAAAATCAGTTGAACAGTTTGACAATCAAATACAATCTGTAATTCAGTATCGCTTACTGAACAATTCACTATTTCACACGATATAACTCACTCTTCTATAGTACTCAGGTTCGACCCGCTATCACGTTCAATACTTGTAACTTGGATTCCTTGCACGAATCCCTTGGACCAGACGCACAGTTTCGGGAGTCAATCGGACCCCCTGTATCCCGAGTCAATACCAGACTGTCTGATGCTCGCGCTCGTATCGATATATACGGAGCGAGTGTGTCAACATAGTTTTAAAGACGAAGCATTATTGCGATAATCGGTAATATAGCGACCACCGGATATATTGCGACAATCTCCGCTTTTTGTTACCTGCTGTTTATTATTTATCGCTCCAGATTCTATTCGAGAATTTGGAGGCTTCGCGTTACGTTAACTGCTGACGCGCTGCATTACTTGACCGCGATTGAGAGTCGCGCGCTCGATGCGTCGATTGCTCAATCGCTCGCGAGGCGTTCGGTTTCGGCGTTCGCGCCTCCCGTATCGCCTGCATACTTCTATTATTGCACAATCCACCTCTCGGTAATACCTGAGATATTCGGGGTACAACATACTCTTCGATTTTTTTCTCATCATTTTAACCGTTAATGAATCATCAATAAAGCGATCAATTGAACAAGCGACAAATTTCTCCCGAGCCATATCGATCTCGACTTCATCTTTTTTTGTATGTTTTTTCATAATTTTCTCATTATTTTCTCTTAAACGTAATCACTAGGGATGTGCGGAAGCTCGACTTTATCGAGCAGCTCGTTGTTCGACTCGGTTCGTCGCTGATCGATCCTGTTCGAGTCCGCTCGACGTAGCTTCGGTACTACGTCGAGCGCCGAACTAAACTCGAATGATTAATAGGTTCGAGTTATTCGAGTCTCTCGAACCGTTCGGATCGTTTGAACCGTTCGGAACGTTCGAACCGTTCGAACCGTTCGGAGCGTTCGAACCGTTCGGAACGTTCGAACCGTTCGGACCGCTCGGACCGAGCGATCCTCTCGAACCGTTCGGACCGCTCGGGTTGTTCGAGCAGCTGGCTTCAAATAGAGTATTCGATCTGTTGCGCGCTCGAATCACTGTTGAGAAAATATGAGCGGTTACATTTTCGAGACGGGAATTGTTTTCGAAAATATATGTAGCAACTATTATCTGAAATAGCATGCAAAACGTCTATAATAAATATTGTTTATTTTTAAAAAATTTAATAAAAATTCGCACAAAGTAAGTCAAATTTTTTTTCTATAGTTTGGTTCGTAGGATCTTGTATATTTGAAACGTCAACGCGGCATCTACACAGTAAAAAAAATGTCGTACGTTCAACATTAAATTTTTGTTCAAGATGATCCACAATTTTTCTCTTGTAAAGATGTAACGATCAACCGTTACTAGTTTTACAGGCAAAAGTACAAAAAAAAAACGGTGAATACGACGACATGCAGCTAAAAAAGTTCGTATGTTCGTTTTTAAACAATTTATTGTCATTTTTACATACGTGAAAGTCCGTAATTCTTCGCAGCTCTTGTTATCATAATGATTTTTATTCGTAATCGTGCCATATATTTTATGTTGAAAGCATGAGGAAAGTGTAGATGAAGAAAATCTCGAAGTTTGCCAAACTTTTTTTGTTAATTTATTACTTTGACAATAAATGAAAAAATTTTATTGACGTAACAAGCGGAGTCGTTATTAATTCAACAAATTCATTTTTACGAACAGTTGCCCTTCAATATTATTTTTTTCAATACTTTCTTTTCTTAAATCAAACGACTTGACGTGTGCGTTTTCCGATTCTGCGGCCAGCTGGCGTACCGTCGGGTTCGCGTCTGGTATAGTGGCACGCCATAGACGGCGCTTGACTCGCCATGACTAGCGCAGTGTACAAACACTGAACGACTTCAGCAGGTAGACGCCATTCGAAAACGAAAAGTTCGCGCAGTGCAACAGTTTTTGTAATTATCGCGAAATGGAGGAAAATTCGAGTGATGGATACTCTCGCGACGAGTCGAGTGCCGGAGCGAGTACCAGCAGCACTGGGAAGGCAACTGCGATTCAAGATACCGCGCGAAGTATGGTTTGGCAATCGTTTACAAAGATTGACCAAATGCAAGCGAGATGCAACACGTGCGGAAAGATTTTAAAATTAGCAGCTAGTTCGACGACAACACTTTGGCGTCATTTGCGAAGTCACGCAGGCTCTCAAGGTATAGTAGAGCGGATATTGGCGTATATTTCTTAAGGGCTCATCGTAGCGTAAAATTTTCAAAAATACCGATTTTTTTGCATTATCGAATAACATAAACTGTTATAAACATGCTATTAAATTTCGGTCGCTACAGCCTTTCTTGAAAAAAAAAATTATTCGTGCAGTTGTGTGAGATCTGGAAAGTTTCAATGCGTTTTTCTCGAAACGTCATTTTTCAACACGGTGAACACTCTCGAATGAAGAGTTTTTAAGCTATTTATCTGAAATTTTGACAGAACATTCTTCATGCCATTCTTTATCGTGCAATGAAAGCTTTTTTTATATCTTTATATTTTTTTCACGACGTTCGGCCAAAGAAAACGAAATTCGATACATCTTTGTCAAATGGTTGCTTTTTTAAAGTATTTTGTAAAATATTAAACTTTACATCGTTTGCATCTAGTCGACAAAAGTGCACCGGCGGTCGTTGCATCTCTGGAGCCCAATTCGGCACGCGCAAAAGAGCTCACTCTCGCGATCGCCAAAATGATGATTTGGGATCTCGAGCCATATAATATGGTAAATCGACGAGGTTTTCGAGATCTGATGAAAACATTGGAACCCCGATATGTGATTCCATCACGAACGACCTTTTCTCGAGAGATCATACCGAATCTCTACGCGCAAGAAAAGGAGCGTCTTCGACAGATAATTAATCGCGATATAGAAGAAGGTAAAACGAACAATAAATTTCAACAAGTACTTTAATTTAAATTATCGGTAACTCAATCCCGGTTGCAGGATGTATTGATTCTTTCTTAATATAATAGTTTCTCATACAATTCTATTTAATGGTACATCATTAGTCTTCAGTGTATTGCATATGATTTAAGGGGTCACGACAATATCATTTACCACCGATGGTTGGACTTCGCGAGTGATCGAAAGTTATATTTCGTTGACGCTACACTACGTCACGAAAGACTTCGAACCTCGCAAGTTTACATTGGCAATGGCATATCTAGCCGAAAGCCACACTTCGAAAAACTTGCACGACATTTTGCAAATGACAATTGTCGAGTGGGGGCTTGACAAAGAAACAATCTCCGCGGTTTTCTTTGTAACGGACAATGCGGCCAATATTGTTGGAGCGATACGTACGGGCACTGGGTGGATTAGAATACCGTGCTTTGCCCATACCTTGCAACTCGTTGTGAAAGATGCTGTGAAGGTGATTGTTCTCGATTTTTCTTCTACAAACCTGCCATTTTTTCATTATAATTAATGTATAAACATTGAATATATGGAAGCTCATATACATACTCATTACTAAATATGTTATCGTACCATTTTCACTTAGGAGTCTCCTGCTTTCGTATCGATTTGCCGAAAAACACAAGCGATCGTCGCTTTCTTCGCGCGATCGTCGTCCGGCCATGCGAAGCTCGTCAACGCTCAAAAGCATCTCACGCCGGATAAAATGTTTTGAAACTGATCCAAAACGTAGACACGCGATGGAACAGTCAATATGAAATGTTCGAGCGATTGCTTACATTGAGAAAAGCTTTATGCGTCGTTCTATGCGATAAAGGTATTCGCTTCTAGGCTCGTTACGTGAAATTCAATTAAGACATTGTCAAAAACATCGGGTTTTTTTACTACATATACGCGAAAAGTTTAGTAATTTACAAATATTATCTATGTAAAAGGTATGCCCGCGAATCTAACAGAACGCGAATGGCAATCGGTCAAGGAGTACGTCGAGATACTGGAACCGGTGAAAGAAGCCACCGATTTAATGAGCGGTGATACATATCCTGGGCTCTCGCAATACATACCCGTTGTCGAAACGCTCAAAAAAGCTGCGATCACTGATCGTTCCGAAATGGAAATCGACGACGAGGTTGACGGAAGCGAGAATGACTTGGTCGAGCCACTGTCTGATGCTTTGCATCGACGTTTCGCTTTTGTGACCTCAACCAATGACCCTATGGTCTTTGCGATGGTTTTGGACCCTCGATACAAAGATCGCTTTATTTCGTCGGCAACCGAAAAGCACGAGGTCATAAAACGACTAAAATGGAAGGCAACATTTCTCTACGGAAACAAAGTCTCGGTTTTGTCCGACAGAGCACAAACTAGCCGTAGTAACGCGGAAGGTATATCGTTTTTTGAGAAGGCATAACAGTCAATAATTCACAGAATGTTAAAATGCAATACTTATTATTTATTTTTCCTTGTAAACGCGATTTCTTATCATTTCTAGGCGAGCCCAAGTCCAAATTACGAAAGTTATTTGATATGTTTCTTGACTCCGACGATGACGACGATGAAAGTGACATTGACGCGGAGTTGAAACTTTATTTAGACGAAAAAGTGCAGTCTCGAAAAGTTTCCGTGTACGATTGGTGGCAGAGAAATCGTAATCGTTTCCCGATACTAGCACATGCGGCGCAACAATACTTAAACATTCCTGCCGCTCAAACCACAAGCGAAAGACTCTTTTCGACGGCTGGAAACATTGTTACCCCGAACCGAGCTCAATTGCTTTCTAGACACGTTGAACAAATCGCGTTTTTGCACGAAAACTACGTGTAATGTCATCCACATATTGTCGGTGGCATAATTCGATTCCCCAAGTTCCTTGTAAATATTCAGTTCTTCGTTTAATAATAATCGTAACACAAAAAATTATCTTCTCGTTTATATTTTATATACATTTATTTACACATTTATTCGCAAGACATCCATACCACCATTCGTGGTACAAACACAGGTACCTAATCTGATTATATTATTTTTATAATTAAGAAAAAAGTTGTTCCTAAAGATTTTTATCGAAAAAATTATCGAGCAAAATTCTTTAATAGCCCGAATAATATAGTAAGATCGAACGGGTAAAGCCAGGCGAACGCGGTCGAGCGACTTGAGTAGTCCGAGGGGATCGAGTAGTCCGAGCGGTTCGAACGACTCGAGTAGTCCGAGGGGCTCGAGCGACTTGAGTACTCCGAGCCGTTCGAACGACTCGAGTAGTCCGAGCGGCTCGAACGGCTCGAACAGCTTGGGTAGCTCGAATAACTCGAGCAACTCGAACGGGCTTTTGAGGTCGGCGGATTCGAGCAGCTCGAATAACTCGAGTCGCCCGACGAGCTCGATACAAAGCTCGAACAAGTGCCGAGCTTCATAGTCATGTTTCGAGCGGGTTCGATCGAGCTCGGGCACATCCCTAGTAATCACTCCCTTTCATTCGCCTTATTTGCATACGATACAGGTACTAATTTGTCAAGTTTTTCGTTTTGTTTTTTTTTTTTCACCTTCGCAACAATATCTCGCGAGCTGCGTACACGAAACGCTCATTTTCCTCGATAATTTTTTGATAAATCAATTAAAAAAAAATATATGAATAGCTCGTTTACTCGCGTCGATAATAGGGCCGACTTTTCCTCGTCGAAAATGGTCCTCTCTCTCTCTCTTTCTCCCTCGTCTGTACAAACATTGTACAATGGAGAGAAAAGGAAAAAGAAACACTGAGAAAAAGGTTTATTTGTATTTACCAGGATTTGTTAACTGTTAACAAATGATAAAGTTGTATATGGCGAGATAAATATTTTGTTGGAGGTAACAAATTGTTTATTTGAACCTCTGCATTGGCGCAAATACCGATTTATTAACAGTTAACAAATCAATTATTAACAGATAAGGAATATTTATTAAATGTTCATACACGTATTATTATCAATTAAGAAATGGATGTTTGATTGAAAAGTTCATTGGTTAAGGGCAACCGGTACACAACCGGTTGACTCAACTGAACATTAGTTTTAATAAAAAAAAATAGTTATTAACAATTACGATTGCAATATTTTGAATCGAATAATGAATTGATTGAGAGAACAATACATGCGATTCTACGTACAGTCAGATCGATTCCGTTGAATAAAGGGCAAAGATAACAATAAATAAATGTATGTTCCATAAATATATTCTTTATTACATATTTTTATTTTAATTATCAGTGTGTGTGTGTTTGTGCGAACTACCGTCGTAGTTCGAACAAAGGATGTAAACAAACCGCCCCTTATTTTCGAGAGCTGTTCGAGAAGCGCGCGCGACCGTGATGAGCAATAACGTACAAGCATAAAAAAATTTAAACATTTTTCTTGCGAAAAATTGTAAAAAAACGCCGCCAAGTACCATGCATATGGTTTGTTAAAAAAAATGTTTAAATAAAAAAAGCCAAGTAAGATTATTTTAAAAAATCACGAAAAACTATGCTTAAATTCCAGTTCAAAACCTTGGCGTCCCAGTGTTAGTTGTCGGACGCGGTTTGTTAGGGAATCGCGGAGGCATAAGCTGAATGTGCATTGATGTAGACCTGAACCTTAATCGGTTAATAATTTCGGTTTCCGAAACCGAAAAACCGAACCGAACCAAACCGAACCGTTTTTTTCTATCGGTTTTTGATTTTATCCGTGTTCTAATTTCCGTGATAAGGGAATGAACATGCGTAATAGTACGTTACGATACGAGTGCGAAGAAATTTTTTCCAACGAGTGTGAGTTTGCAGCACGAGCCGAAGGCGAGTGTTGCAATCACACAAGTTGAGAAAAAGTTTCTCGCACGAGTGCCATACGACATTTTATATCACGAGTGCGAGAAGTCGGCACTACTCACACGGAGTGGCATAAAGTAAAATATAACATTAATACATGCGGATAATTTTTTGCCGCAATCGACGCATAGGGGCATTTTGTAACCTGCAATCCCCTGATTTAAATACTGTACCAACTTCGTTATCCCTAGAATATCGGTACCCCCTTCGTCTGAGAGTACCCCACTACCTCCCGCACTCACCACCACGACTACCTTCACTTCTAATCGCAAAGTACACTCCCCCACCCTTCTCTCTCTCACCTCCCAAGACCTATTTTTCGCATACGATTCAGATTACTGACGGTTTCTTTCTCGTTAATTCTAACGAGCCGTGTATGAGCGCTAACACTGGGACGCCAAGGTTTTGAACTGGAATTTAAGCATAGTTTTTCGTGATTTTTTAAAATAATCTTACTTGGCTTTTTTTATTCAAACATTTTTTTTAACAAACCATATGCATGGTACTTGGCGGCGTTTTTTTACCATTTTTCGCAAGAAAAATGTTTAAATTTTTTATTTCATTATTTTTTGAAATCTGCGTGAATTTTGATTTTTTAAACTAATCAGTATAGCATTTCTATTGTTTCAACAAATTAGAAGTTTTAAACTAATCGGTAGGGGATTTCTATTGCTTAATAGTACATTATGCCACAAGGGAGGAAAGTGCGTGATTTTCACCGAGATTTTCCGACTCTGCTAAAAATTGACCATATTTTTATGCCTACAATGGCCTGGCGGCACAAAATACCGATAAGAGAAACCAGGGCCGCGACTCAGGAGCGGTCGATTGATGCGTATGTTATATTTATTAATTAAAAAAAAAATTCCAAAAAAAATAAAAAAAAATAAAAATTTCCAAAAAAATTAATGAATTAATTATTAATTTAATTTTATTCGCGGCTTCTTTTACTCTTACTTAGGCGTGAATTTTTATTATTTAAACTAATCAGTAGGGAATTTCTATTGTTTAAATAAATTAGTCGTGAATTTCTATTATTTAAATTTATCAGTAACGAATATCTATTGTTTAAACAAATTAGAAATGTATTTCGAATTTTTAATCGAATTAGTAGTGATTTTCCATTGTTTAAACAAATTAGAAATGTATTTCGAATTTTTAATCGAATTAGTAGTGATTTTCCATTGTTTAAACAAATTAGAAATTTATTTCGAATTTTTAATCGAATTAGTAGTGATTTTCCATTGTTTAAACAAATTAGAAATGTATTTCGATTTTTTAATCAATTAGTAGTGAATTTCCATTGTTTAAATAAATTAGTCGGGAGTTTTTATTATTTAAACTAATCAGTAGGTAATTTCTATTGTTTAAATAAATTAGTCGTGGATTTCTATTATTTAAACTAATCAGTACGGAATTTCTATTGTTTAAACAAATTAGTAGTGAATTGCTGTTGTTTACACAAATTAGCAGTGAATTTCTGAAATGAGCATGTTTATACGTCCACGCTAGCGTCGTATAACACCTCCACACATGCGCAGTGTTATACACATTTCGTCGGTCACCCATCCAAGTACTGGATTGTCCATTCGGGCGGTCACCCATCCATGTATTGGATTATCGATTCGGGCAGTCACCCATCCAACTACTGGATTGTCGATTCGGGCGGTCACCCATCCAAGTATTGTATTATCGAAGGGGTAGCTGTGACGTCATGTACACAGCTGACTCTGAATCGATGCTTGCCGGCTGGCACGATCGATAATTTGTCTGTAAGTGTGACTCACGCACGAGCACACCGACACAATACAGCGGAAGCGCCCGTGACGTGGCTCGTGACGTCAGAGGACAGGACACGGAAAGTGGGACAGTCTGAAGAAAACATCGTGAAAGTGTGGATTTTTCGAGCCACACGATCATATCTCGAGAACGCATGAACGAATAGGGTTGTTGAAGGGCTCATGGGAAAGCTAGTAGTCGATTTATATGATTAGACATGTTTTATTTTTTCTATTAATTCAACCGTTCACGAGAACAAAACGTCGGAACACGAGGGTACCCAATATTGGCATATAACTTGTGACGGGTTTTCTAGACTTCACGCGCAACACTAAACTTTACTGAAAAAAACTTCAAAACTCAAAAAGAGCGAAATCGAAACTCAAACAAAAACGCGAATTCGAAAACTGATGTCACCTTCGGCCGTCCACCCTCGCGGATGCATCGGCGTCCCGGTGGGCGCCAGTTAATTTTGTTTCACCGGTATTAACAACCGGACTAAACTGGAGGTCGGTGGAACGGCGACTCCGCAGGGTTAATTTTTGTTTCGCCGGAATTACCAAACCGGGCTAATCTGGAGGTCGGTGGAACTACGACCTCCGCAAGGACGAAACGAACGACACAACAAAACGGAAACTAAAACGGAAACGAGAACTAACGTCGATGCATTCGCGAGAGCGAACGGTTGCGGAAATGCATGGTTGCTCAGGATGCGGGTTATGGTAGAAGGGTCGCGATCCGAGGTCAATAGAATAGCACACGAGAAACGTTAATCGAGAACAAAAATTAATATTTTGGCTAAGAAGCCACGAGATCGCACGCACGCGAGCCGCGAGCACTCAGCCGATCGAAAGATCGAAGCGAGTCAAGCGACCGCGAGCGCGACACGAGAACGATAACTTCGATGAATCAAAAACTCACCGAAAGCGCGTAATTTATCCAAAAAGGACCGGGAACTGCATCTGACGATGCCACGAGAACTCACACATATGCACTATAACTCGAGAACGTTAATAAAACGCATCGATCGAATTATCAACTCGAAAAGAATTCCTTTCGAAATTCTAACGGAGATAGCACACACGAAACACACGAGTCGACGATACTCGAACGAGACGGGACGCACGAACACGAGAGCGAGAGCGATATCGGGATCTACGGTAACGCGAGCGAGACACAGCGATCACACGATACCTCGAGCGCGAGAACAATAGGCCGAAGCCTATGACAGCGGGAGCGCGAGAGAGGCCCGAGTTACCTCGAGGGCAGCTCTCGGTAGACTGTCGATTTGCCTACGAAAATTCGTAATGAATTATCATAATTATTTTCGGGATCTAGATCGATAACTTCTGCCCTCTCAACCATAACGTTACTTTACCGAATCGAGAGCCGATACTATAAGGCGGTAACTATAAAGGATCTTCGCAATCGTTTCCCCTAGTCAATGCGTGAGATTCAAGGCTCTACTCAACTATAACACAGCGCAAGGTGTTCCACCACCCTTGCCTGGACCAAAACGATACCTCCGCCTGATCTCAACGCATTGCACTATCGCCTGGGGATGCCGGGTTTGCACCGAACTTTGACGTATTCGCAAGACTCTTCGTCGAGTCTCTCCTTCACTTGTGCTTTTATTTGCTAACTTTTACCTCACCAAGTGAATTTGAGAACTTCGACTAACGGAACGAAACTAAAACGGTAACGGAATCTATATCAAATTGTTTAATTGTTGTTGTACTAAAAGGTTTGAGAAATTATGAAACGGCAAAACTTGAACAATAACTCGGACAGCAAAGCAATAACTCGATCGATATCTCACGAGAGTTTAACGGTATCTTTAAGTCGCTGGGAGAGGCAGAAAACGGGAACGAAAGCGGTAGATGTCTCAATTTCCTCAGAAATATGATGTTTCTTTAATGTGTGACGGTGATTCCGAAAAATCACGTCACAAACTACTTGGTAGCGCTCGATGATTTGCGGGTCTTTATACTTTTTACTGGTACTTGGCGTCGAGACGCTACCGCGTCTCTTGATACAATGTTATATATAAGAGATGCGAGTGCCTCTACGCCAAGAACGATTTTTTTAATATTTGCCGGGGAAAACGACGAAAATAACGAACAACGAAAAAATCGCATTTTAGGCACTTGTACAACAAAATTTTGTGCGATATTCATGGGAGACATTTTTTTTCACCTCGTGTGATTGCAAATTCACACTCGTCTAAATAAAATTAATCGCACTCGTTATTAATAGAATTTGTTAATAGAAAACGAAAAATATACTTACTTAATACCCTCGCTTTCATGGTGAAAAATATATGCGTAGCCGTGAAAAATTCGTTCTTCATCGAGAAGTCTTGCCCGATTCATCGCCATCTCGATCTCGTTGCCCCTCCCCATGTGCGATTCGAGAGTCGGGCCGACGTTGACGCAACTACGACCGCTGGATTTGGAAAGGCGGCCCAACTCTGTTCGCCAACGTCGGCTCAGCATCCAAATAACGCCGGGATGATAACACCGGTCCGACGATATATACCGACGTCGCGCTGACACTCGCTGCCAACGTTGAGCCCTACGTCAATTCAGATCTGGGCCGGCGTTGCGACGACTGCGGCCGCTTGGCTTGAGAAATTGGATAACTCTCTTCGCCAACGTAGTTCCAACGTTGGACCAACGTAGTTCCAACGTCGGACCAACGTAGTTCCAACGTAGGGCCAACGTTGGACAGCAATAAATAAAAATATGTATAAAAACGTATTAAAAATATTGTGTGTCATCATAATTTCCTTTTGAAAGTCACTATGTGCTATCGTCATTATCATTAATTAAATTTTTGCATTATATTAGAAATTAAATGTCTTACCTTAATGGGGTTCGAACCCCAGACCTAACGCACGCTAACCTAGCACCTAACCCCTACGCTAGTATCGCTTATAATTTCTAGTGGTTTTTATTGAATATTAGTTGCCTTGGTGCTTTACTCTTAACGTCTATCTCTTCAATTATTTCTTTCCCTGTGTATTACGACTTAATTAATAATTAATTTCCTTCTTTTTTGTTTCCGAGAACAAATCTTTGATTTCTCTGACTAAACTTGTCACGTACAAATTATATATAAATATAATTTGAGAATTAAATTATCGAAAGAAAAATCAAATTTACATTCAAAAAAACCTTTTCTCTCCCCTTTCACACCTCTTTATCTCCCATCGGTGGTATTTCTTCATTCCCTGATATAACCTAACCAAAGTCCCACAATTATTCAATTCCTCATTTATTTATATGGCGCACAGGGTTCCGCGTCTTTTCTTTCAATTTACACTCTAAAAACAAGCGTGGTGTTCAAGTTTGTCGTTCCTTATGTTTTACATTATAGTCACTTTTTTATACACAACAATTTTATTTTTTTTATATGATCATGACACTTAAAAACACGCGTACAAGTATGTAAAAAGTGGCTACAATGTAAAAGATAGGGAACAACACGTTTGGTAAGACGCTTGTTTTTAGAGTATAGTTTTCATATTCTACGGGTCATCCTACGCTTGCTCTCGTCAACTTTATCGCATCAACCGTTATTTTAATTTCAATGTCGATGCGATTATTAAATAAGAGTTCGGCCGATCATCGGACTCCGACTCGTTGCCACGATACAGTCAAGTGTCGGTCGAATTTTGGCAGCCAGCGTCGCGTGAACTACAGAGCCCAACGTCTTCACGATTATTAAATGAGAGTTCGGGCGATGGTGGGCCATAGTCGCGTTCCGATCGTCAAACTTCGACTCGTTTCCACGAAACCAACAAATGTTAGTTGAATTTTGGCAGCCAGCGTCGCGCGAGCTACAGAACCCCACGTCGTCGCGATCATCAAATGAGAGTTCGGGCGATGGTGGGCCACAGTCGCGTTCCGATCGTCGGATACCGACTTATTGCCGCGATACTGCCAATCGTCGGCCGTATTCCGAACGTCGGCTAATCGCACATGGGTTGTTAAAGAATCTCGTTGTCCCGCGTTGAAGAATCTCGTGTCCCTCGTTGAAGAATCGAGTGAGCGTAAGATGGCCGAAACGAAAATCCCTACTATGCTTTTTTCGGTCGAATCGAAATCGTTCGATGAAAATGTCACGCAAATCGAAAAGATATAACGCTACGCGATGAGCGCGCGAAGTCTTGTGTCCGCCAATAGTGACAAAATATAAGGCATGCGACAGCGAACGATCATTCGACGAAGACGTTCTCGCATATTTACACACATTCCCCTTAATCCACTTTTACGATTTCAGTAAATTTAAATCATTATTGAGTGAAAAGAAGAAAAAACCGGCTCCCTTCTTGGTCGGAGCCACTTTTAGTGGAAATCGTTCATGAACTTTTTCACACAGCGGTGGCGCAGCAGCTTGGGAGATAAGTTACCCACAGTCCAAATAAGTGACTGTCGATAACGCAACTTTCTCAGGGTTCAAGGACAAACTCAGGGTTCGAACATGCTTTCTTCTTCAAATTCTTCGAAGCCATAAAATCTATTTGTCCGCGTATTTAAAGTATGCATGCAGTAACAAACAACTTCGAGAGGAAAATCTAGCTGTAGACAATTGCCAGATGGCCCACACACTTCGCGAGGTCTCGAACTCGGGGGGGATCGTCATAAAATTCAAGAGTTTTTTCCGAACGGATTACAAGACAAACTCGATCCGTGAGAAAAGGAAAGTTAACGTTCGAACCAGGGTAGTGTTATTATAGAGAGATATTGTCTGCAAGAGATGGAAAGTCGCGTGGGCGTGTATCTTAAATACCCCTTACATTTCTATTGGTTAAAAGAGAAGGCATCCTCATCCCCACAACTTTGGTTTGTAGCATCTCGGGGACGCAACAATATAGAATAAGTTAGAATAATTTTGGCTCTCACCTAGTGCGGTTCGTGATCTATGTTCACTGACAGACCAAGTCGCCAAACTTTCGATGTTTATTTTTGCTCTTATCCTTGTGTTTGTATTGTGTTTTTGTGTTGTTCGACTAACGTTTTAAATTCTCTATTAAATTCATAGTCAACAGTTAATTC
This sequence comes from Cryptus armator, assembly GCA_963971235.1. Lineage (NCBI taxonomy): Eukaryota > Metazoa > Arthropoda > Insecta > Hymenoptera > Ichneumonidae > Cryptus > Cryptus armator. The sequence goes on from OZ020234.1 coordinate 11,577,561, forward strand.
TGTGTACCATTATTTCAAAGTTCCCGGTTCCATCGAACTATTTTCATAGTATTTTACAGCGCGAATCACTGACGACATCGCGGACTTCCCGTCTACCAATCAGCGAGAAGCTGAACAGCAGAAGCCGCTGGACGTAACAGCATCGCGTCGTGTCTTCGGACTGAGCCGCGCGCGCCGCTGATGCAAGTAAAATTCATTCGTACGTTTGTACCTCCAGTGAAGTTCTATGGACGTTCTCATTGTACGAATAACGCGCGTCGTTTTTGTATCGAGTGACCAAAAATCGACATAAGTGAAGAAGTGATTGGAATTTTTTGTCGCCGGCATGTGTGTGAGTAATATATTGAAAATCACGCTGTACAAAATTTCGTATATACGATATCAAACGTAATTGATATATTCATTACTCGATAAGGCGCGCTAATACGAGGTTAGAATAATAGCATTCGAAAAAATGCTTTAGGGGCGGGAGTTAACAGTTTGATTATTTGCTGTAACTAAAAAAAATAATTCATTCATTCTAATTAATGAATTATAATTCAATTTCATTACTCAATTTTTAATGTTTTTATTAAAAAAAGTTACAAATTAACTGAGCTCTGTAGTCGTGAATAGAGTGTCATAAAAAATCTTGGAAAAAGGTACCCCCCAGAGGTAGTTCGTTAAAAATAATCTGGAGCAAAAAATCAAACGGGATATTAAAATATATCCTATAGTATGTACATATATCTTGTATATGTCATGTCACAATCGATTTAAAAAATATCGATTTTCGACAAAACTGCGGACGCTTCTGCGGCGATTGAATGCAGTAATTTTTAAGAACACATTCGTTCGTTTGAAAAAATATATATATATTGAAACGTTACGAGTTTTGCGCTCCTTTCTTGATAAGGATTGACCTTATTAATTGCGCGAGTAACTCAACGTTGAGTTAATTTTATATGCGACACCTCGGTGTCGCGAGGTTCGTGTCTTGGACTCGACTCAAAATTATCTCCAGGCGGCTGGATATCCACCTGACGCGCGGGTCTTTTGATTAATTTTGATTTATGTTATTTTAATTTTTATAGTGGCCTCAGAAGTCGTTGATCACTCATGAGTATTTCGCGCTACTCGAGTGTCAGACCCTCTCATCATCGGCTCACTGACAACAGGGTGTTATTAATTAATAGAATTATTTTTTTATTCTTGATGTAATTAATCTAATTTGCACAGCCAGAAGGGCTGTCAGTCAATATTTCGTGATTCTACAAAGTTATGATTCACTCGTTTACAGGGTGTAACCCGAGTGGAGCTCTACACTCAATTTCCTAATGTTCCTATCTTCCTTGACTTTGTACGAGCCTCTTAGCCCTATCGTTTATGCAGCCAGAAGGGCTGAGATTCAAAGTTTAATTCTTTTGCTTAATTTTGAGATTCACACGATGGTTGTATTACCACCGTGTGGAGCTTAACACTCAATTTCGCCGAATGCGCTTCTATTCTTGAATTATGTTTCGGTATCGCTTCCCATGCGTATTTCGAATCGCCTGCCCTTATGAGAATGTCAATTGTGTTATACGATTGTTCGTATTCGTTTGCGAACAGTGAAGTATGCTTTGGACACGGTTTACCTGATCTAAAGGGGAACGAAGAGGAACTTTAAAGCAGACAGTACCGATCGCTTTCCGCGGAGAATCGAAGATCAGGAAGCTCCACCATCGTTTTCGTTTCTCGCTTGTGTGCGACGGACGGTCCCCACAATCAATAAATTGATCGTTAATTTAAAGTTCGATTCCTCGGAGATAGCAACTGGTAAAATGGACTCAGTTATCCAGACCAGTGCTCGCGGTTTTCCGTCAGGAGAATGGAACCGCGGGCGCAGTTACCCGGAGTTCCAATGCTCGAGATCGTTCCTAACTTTTATCACGAAGTTCTAACGGACTAGAGTGCTCTTTTCTCACGAAGATGTAACGGACTTGAGTGATCTTTTATCACGAAGATCTAACGGGCTGAATGGTGGTGACTAACGATCTCGTTATGTCGTAAACTTGATGATTTTCTGAAGTGTCTAAGCCTTTTCGGGTGCTCGCTTTTATATCATTCTCAAAGGGGTGGAGTTCGCCCATGTGGCGTGATATTTCGTCATCTGTGCCTTGCTGGGGATGAAATTCGCGTTAGTAGGGGTAAAATCACACCATATCACGTGATAATTCGTCGTAGTAGGGATGAATTATGCTAAAGAAGGGGAAAGATCTCGCGATGTCACGTGGCTTGGTTGCATCACCTCGATTTTAGTGGGGATCAAATCTCGGGTAGAAGGGGAAACATCGCGTGATGGTGAGTCACGCCGTTACGTAACCCGGACTGTTGAGAGGGGATGAAATCGCTCGTGGTGGGGCGAGAATCACGCGATCTCACCATCGTATCTAGCGATTGTGAGGCCCCCGATTCCCTTTTGTTGTTAACAATGCCTTTATGGCTATGTTACGATTATTTATTGATGCTCTTTTTGTGCTTCTTTCATGTTATAATTAATTTGTTTCGGTGTTGATTTAATTTAATGAATGCAGTTTTGTTGTATACTCGCTAGTGTACGAGATTGTTGCTATTCTTGTGATTACTCACGATAATATTGCTAATCTCATGTTTGTTTAATTCCCAGCATCGTTGTACATCATAAGATGCGTTTTGGTTTTATTTTTTTACGATAGAATTTGTAGTTATTCTTGTTTTATTATTGGTTTTGCATGAGATTGTTGCTTATTATTATATTATCGTGATTATTCATGAAATGTTGCTGATCTCATGGTTGTTCAACTACCTGCATTGTTGTACATCGCGATATACGTTTTAACCTTATTTTGTTGTGTTAAAATTCGTGATTGTTTTCATTGAGTAATTTCGTTTACGTCGGTTGCCTCCTATTTCTCGTTGATTTTACTATGATTTTTAGCGTAAGTTGCTTGTTATCTTATATTGGTCCTTCGCTGATTTGATGTTGAGATGATTCATTGCTTTCGTCGTGATCTCTTCTTTGTTTGCATTGTGAGTTCTTTGTTGTACCTCCCTCCTAGCATTAGTTATTAATGAAAAACTGATCTCTCGAAGTCGAGTTTTTCGCTATTCGGCTTTTGCCCTATCTGTCCGGTAAGTTACCCTTTGGATTGTCTCCTTGATTTCTACCTTATCGGCCGTGAGTTACTATCGATCCGTGTTATCACACGATCGCTTTCTCTTTACGAGGGCGGGGTTCATCGACCGCGACCCTTCGATCTCGTGGGCGTGGCTTCTCGGTTCCCTTGGGCGCGCCTTGTTGGCCTGCTGGCTTCGAGCTCCTTGAGCCTTCTTGTCTCCTGATGGATCGCGTAGACCGATTTCTCATCCACGCGACCCATTGTGACGGAGGAGCGTCGGAGACTAGCGTCGTTCCGTTACAATATATCTCCGTACATACCCTTTTCCCTTTATTGTAAGGGGAAAACGGTCATTTTCACCGAATGGGGAGCTTCCCCTCGTACGGTGAAGCTACCCCCCCCACATCCGAAATATTCTAAGTCCCTAAGGGGGCTCAGCCAAAATACTCTAAGTCCCTCTAAGGGGTTATCGAAGGAGCCAGCCGCGGTGGTCCGCGGCGGTGGAAGAAGAAAAAATATTCTAAGTTCCAAAAAGGGCCTTAACGCAAAATATTCTAAGTTCCCAAAAGGGCCTTGGCGCAAAATATTTTAAGTTCCCAAAAGGGCCTTAACTCAAAATAGTCGACAATTGATCAGCGAGCGCGTAGCGCGCGAGCCCGGAGCATCGGAATGAAAACAATTAAGATCGTCAATGACTCGTCACTGCTATCAACTTCAATAATCCGTTTTGTTGTTCAACTTCAGATGCACCATTTGCACTGAACTGTCAATCGCAAGCAAAGTTATCCATTTCAATCCAAACTTTCCAATAGCTCTGTTAGTTTATTGCCTTCGTGTTCCATAAGCAAAATTTTTTTTTCTACTACCGTACAGGACTATATATAATAATGAGTAAGCGCTGTGCAGTTCAAGGCTGCTCAACAGCGAATCCCGGTGAAAGGAAGAAGCGGAAATTACTTGATGAGAAGTCATCTTCATCGTGCAAGGTTCCGAAGGTAATTACAGTATACAATATATATGTGATCAAGAGACGCAGTAGCGTCTCGACGCCAAGTACCAGTAAAAAGTATAAGAACCCGCAAATCGGTCGAGCGCTACCAAGTAGTTATACGCCAATATTGGGTACCCTCATGTTCCGACATTTTGTTCTCGTGAACGACTAAGTTAATAGAAAAAATAAAACATGTCTAATCATATAAATCAACTACTAGCTTTTCCACGAGCCCTTCAGCAATTCTGCGTTCATGAGCAGAATTCGTTCATGCGTTCTCGAGATCTGATCGTGTGGCTCGAAAAATCCACACTTTCACAATGTTTTCTTCAGACTGTCCCACTATCCTGTCCCGTCCTCTGACGTCACGAGAACACGTCACGGCCACTGCTGCTGTGTTGTGTCGGTGTGCTCGTAGGTGAGTCACGCCCGCAGACAAATTATCGATCGATCGTGCCATTCAAAAATTCACTGCTAATTAGTGTAAACAACAGAAATTCACTACTAATTTGTTTAAACAATAGAAATTCCCTACCGATTCGTTTAAATAATTGAAATTCACGACTAATTTATTTAAATAATTGAAATTCACGACTAATTTATTTAAATAATGGAAAATCACTACAAATTCGATTAAAAATTTGAAATACATTTCTAATTTGTTTACACAATAGATATTGACGACTGATTAGTTGAAAAAACCAAATTCATTATTAATTTGTTTAAATAATTGAAATGTACTACTAATTTGTTTAAACAATAGACATTCGCGATCAAGTAAAAGTAAAAGAAACCGGGAATAAAATTAAATAAATAAATAAATTATTTATTTATTTTTTTGAAAATTTTTTTTTCAACATTTTTTTTCCAAATTTTTTAAAAATCTATTTATTAATAAATAAAAAATACGCATCAATCGACCGCTCTTGAATCGCGGCCCTGGTTTCTCTTATCGGTAATTTGCGCCGCCAAGCCGTTGCAGGTAAAAAATATGGTCAATTTTTAGCAGAGTCGGAAAAAAAGTATCGTATGCCACACGGAAGGAGCAGATTTTCACCTCGTGTGAGTGCTGCCCTCGCTACGCTTGGGCCAGCTCACCTCACACTCGGTGAAAATCGCGCACTTTCCTCCCTTGTAGCATAATGTACTGTGAGGAGATTTTCTGGACTCCTGCACGCGGTGGTCCCAACAACCCCGTCCTCGCCGCCGGGGCGATAACGGACGAACCCACGACGAGATAATAATACTTTCGCACCCCGGGTACCCGGGCGCCAGGTACTACGTACCGCCGATCAACGATCGGTTTTAATTTAGACCCCGAGATGCGAAAGAGTGTCCCCGTACGGCGAGGCAAGGCATACGGCAATCGAGAGTCGGCTAACTCAGCCCGCCTGGGAGAATAGTAGAGGGGGGTGGACGGGGAGAGTAACGAAACGTCCAAATTAAATTTATTGTATAATTTATTATAGTGGAACAGATAGAAATTATGATGTAACAGAAGCAAGTAACGGTAGAGAGATAGTGGTAGGTAAGATAACGCGAATAGATAATCAGATAAGATAACGGAAACCTGATTGGAGAATCGCCAACGAGTAGGTAGCCGGTGGTAGATAATGAAAAGAAGCCAATACAGGTAGCTCGTGACGATTCTCGCAATCCGTACGCAATAACGGCAAAAAGATAATTAGATAAGATGACGGAAAAATGAGTGGAGAATCGCCAACGAGTAGGTAGCCGGTGGTAGATAATAAAGAGAAACCAATGCAGATAGCTCGTGACGATTCTCGCAACCTATACGCAATAACGGCAAAAAGATAATCAGATAATATGATGTAAAAATGATTGGAGAATCGCCAACGAGTAGGTAACCGGTGGTAGATAAGAAAGAGAAACCAATACAGATAGCTCGTGACGATTCTCGCAACCCATACGCAATAACGGCAAAAAGATAATCAGATAATATGATGTAAAAATGATTGGAGAATCGCCAACGAGTAGGTAACCGGTGGTAGATAATAAAGAGAAACCAATACAGATAGCTCGTGTCGACTCTCGCAACCCATACGCAATAACGGCAAAAGATGATTAGATAATATATGGAATCCTCGCAAAATTATCACCTCGAGGCAATCCAGATCACAGAGAAAGAAAACAACCAATGAATAATGCGAATCGTGATTCGCCACAGCGGTTGCGACTGCCAGATTAATAACTACAAAAACAATACGGAACGTACTCACAGTAACTCAAATTAATTAATCCCATTGGCACGAAACACCACGAGGTAATCTCCAAATAGCACTCAAGATGATCGTCGACCAGAGCCGAGCTGGTCGGTCACTCGCGTCACACAAAAAAACTTGAAGTTTTCGAAAAATTAACTAATACGCGAACCGATTCGCCAAGACAATTAACCCGAGTTAATTACTAATGAAGAGAAGCTACATGAAATGCGAGATCCCGACCGACTCGCACAGAGAAAAAGGGAGCCTCGAGCTCACCTAGTATTCCGCCACAGCCGAGAGCGCGAAGAGATAACGTGTCGCCAATTCGCCGGTACGTCCAGAACTCAATGATTAGCACCTCTCGGCTGATCGACAAGACCCTTTGTCCACTTCCCCCAATTCTCACGCGATACCTCAGCGAGTCGAGCCATAAAGGAATTCCGGGAATTCGTCGATGACGCACGACTCGCCGAAGGTATCGAGATCGTTGTTATTGTTCGCGAGCTCTCCCGCGCGCGTAAGAAAATGTATAGTAGCGCGTAGGGACAATACGGTGCGAGGGATCATGACAACAACGAACACGTGATCGCGCGAAGTACAGTCAAATTACAACAATATTTTAAAGAATTTTCGAGAATCTTTCTCGAAGGACTCGACAATGGTTGACTACAGCGGGGGGAGACCTCCCTCATGAGTATGAAGCCTTCTTCTCTCTCACGGTGGGTCCACACGGTACGAAAATTTCACTGCACCCCGCTGCACTCTTCCCACTCGAGCCCCATTCGCGAGACGCCGCTTATCACGGACCGCGAGACTCGGAAGTCTTTACGGATGGTTCAGCGCGAGGCTGATAAGTCAGGGGTGAATCGGCGACTCTGTCTATCGGTCATTGTACCGCATTCACCCCGGCATCCATTATTCCACGAATACTGTCGTTCGGTATTCGTTTGCAATTAATTTAAACTCCCTTTTGAATTCTCATGAACTAACGGTTACTGTACCGCGCGCGACGCGCGACGTTCCCCCGCACCAATCATGAATATTTTACTTTCTCGTCCGAGTGTCTCGCCCGATTCTCTGTGTTTCGGCGCGACGTAAACAAATACTGTGAGTCGTACATTACGGAAAAAAAGTAAATGGTTTCGGCCACGAGAATAATAATCTTGCGAGGTAGGTAGCATACTCTATGTAGGTAGTATAGTCTAGGTAGGTAGTAAGCTAGTTAGGTAGTAATAATGATAACGTATGAAGAAAAGAAAGAAAAACTTAAGATACGTGATTGGAGTTCTGGGCGACCGACTCGATGCGACGTCACGTGGGTCATAAAGCCGACCCACTGCCCAATGCCTCCTACTTCCGGGTGGCGAGACGAAATGTCACGTCACAGTACTTATTAAACAATAGAAATCCCCTACTGATTAGTTTAAAACTTCTAATTTGTTGAAACAATAAAAATGCTAGACTGATTAGTTTAAACAATCAAAATTCGCGCAGATTACAAAAAAAGAAAGAAATAAAAAATTTTAACATTTTTCTTGCGAAAAATTGTAAAAAAACGCCGCCAAGTACCATGAATATGGTTTGTTCAAAAAAGTGTTTAAATAAAAAAAGCTAAGTAAGATTATTTTAAAAAATCACGAAAAACTATGCTTAAATTCCAGTTCAAAACCTTGGCGTTCCAGTGTTAGTTGTCGGACACGGTTTGTTAGGGAATCGCGGAGGCATAAGCTGAATGTGCATTACTGTGGACCTGAACCTTAATCGGTTGATAATTTTAATACGTGTTCTAATTTCCGTGATAAGGGAATGAACATTGGTAAAGTAAAATATAACATTAATACATGCGGATCATTTTTTGTCGCAATTGACGCATAGAGGCACTTTGTAACCTGCAATCCCCTGATTTAAATACTGTACCAACTTCGTTATCCCTAGAGTCCCCAAATTTCCCAATCCCAATTTGGGAAAAGCCCCTATTCTAAATAGTTACCATGTATTGTGTTTTCTATACTTTGAGCGCAACACTAACTTTACTCAAAAAAAATTCAAAACTCAGAAAAGAGCGAAATCGAAACTAAAAAAAAACGCGAACTCGAAAACATATGTCACCTTCGGCCGTCCACCCTCGCGGATGCATCGGCGTCCCGGTGGGCGCCAGTTAATTTTGTTTCGCCGGTATTAACAACCGGGCTAACCTGGAGGTCGGTGGAACTACGACCTCCGCAAGGACGAAACGAACGACACAACAAAACGAAAACTAAAACGGAACGAGAACTAACGTCGATGCATTCGCGAGAGCGAACGGTTGCGGAAATGCATGGTTGCTCAGGATGCGGGTTGTGGTAGAAGGGTCGCGATTCGAGGTCAATAGAGTAGCACACGGGAAACGGAGGTCGAAACCTCAACGTGACTTTAATCGGGAGCGAAAATTAATATTTTGGCTAAGAAGCCACGGGATCGCACGCACGTGCATCGCGAGCCCTCAGCGGATCGAGAGATCGAAGCGAGGCAAGCGGTCACGAGCGCGACACGAGAACGATACATTCTATGAATTTTGAAATCTCACCGAAGCGCGTAAATTATCCAGAACGGATCGGGAACTGCATCAAACGATGCCACGAGAACTCACACAGATGCACTACAACTCGAGAACGTTAATAAAACGCATCAATCGAATTATCAATTCGAAAAGAATTCCTTTCGAAATTCTAACGAGGATAGCACACACGAAACACACGAGTCGACGATACTCGAACGAGACGAGACGCACGAACACGAGAGCGAGAGCGATATCGGGATCCACGGTAACGCGAGCGAGACACAGCGATCACACGATACCTCGAGCGCGAGAACAATAGGCCGAAGCCTATGACAGCGGGAGCGCGAGAGAGGCCCGAGTTACCTCGAGGGCAGCTCTCGGTAGACTGTCGATTTGCCTACGAAAATTCGTAATGAATTATGATAATTATTTTCGGGATCTAGATCGATAACTACTGCCCTCTCAACCATAGCGTTACTTTACCGAATCGAGAGCCGATACTATAAGGCGGTAACTATAAAGGATCTTCGCAATCGTTTCCCCTAGTCAATGGGTGAGATACAAGGCTCTTCTCTACTATAACGCAGCGCAAGGTGTTCTACCACACTTGCCTGGACCAAAACGATACCTCCGCCTGATCTCAACGCATTGCACTACCTCTTGGGATGCCGGGTTTGCACCGGACTTTGACGTATTCGCAAGACTCTTCGTCGAGTCTCTTCTTCACTTGTGCTTTTATTTGCTAACTTTTACCCCACCAAGTGAATTTGAGAACTTCGACTAACGGAACGAAACTAAAACGGTGACGGAATCTATATCAAATTGTTGTTCAAATTAATTGTTGTTGTACTGAAAGGTTTGAGAAATTATGAAACGGCAAAACTTGAATAATAGCTCGAAAAGCAAAGCAATAACTCGATCGATATCTCACGAGAGTTTAACGGTATCTTTAAGTCGCTGGGAGAGGCAGAAAACGGGAACGAAAGCGGTAGATATCTCAATTTCCTCAGAAATATGATGTTTCTTTAATGTGTGACGGTGATTCCGAAAAATCACGTCACAGTATATACGTATGAAAAATACGTTTCATTATTGTAATGTTTTGGAGTAATGAAATAAAACACGCGTTTCTATATTGACTTAACGAAATGAGTATATTTGTAGAATAGGAGGCAACACATGTTGCTCGCTCGGAGGCTTGGCGAAGACGACGAGCGGAACTCGGAAAAGACGCCATTACGGCTTCCAGAGAAAACCGTCACGCTGAAGCGGCGCTGTTAACATCCACTATTTGAATCGTACAAACAACACAATTATTACATGTAAAAGTATATTCGTTGAATGTATGTGTTTTTTTTAGCGTCCTCAGCGTGCGGAACAATGGTCCAAAGCAATCGGAGCTCCTTTGACTCATAGTGACTTCGTATGTCAATTGCATTTCAGCATTGAAGATGTAATTACACATTTCGAGCAACAAATGCCGGATGGAACGTTGTTTCGAATGGAAAGAGCACGGCACATGCTCCGGGAGGGTGCCGTACCGATGACTGTAGGGATTAGCAGTAACAAGGAATTGACAACGGAAAGTGTAAGTGTACAATAGGTTGCGTATCAAGCATGTTATTCCATTAGAGTAAAGTTAAAAAACGTAAGCAAGTACGCAAGGTAAGGAAATAAAGATATGAGTTCCCACATGTTTCTTTGTCATAGCTCAGAGTAAAAGACGTTCTCCACGAATTTTGCGACATTTCTAAGCACGGTTATTAGACATTGTTCACACTCTCTTTCGTTTTTGTAATATTGTTTTTTGTGTGTCAGCGTTATTTATATATACCTCTCTTCATTGTGGTAACATTTATAAAAAAAAAACATTTTTTTTTCAAAAAATGTAAAAAATGTCGCCAAGTAGTTTAAATAGTTTTTAAATAGTTTTGTGAAAATAATAAAAAATCATATGAGCCAAGTGAAAATAATAAAAAAACTTTGCTCGTCCTTTCTTTCGATGCAACTACATTTATTTGTATTCTAAGGACTCGCCAAGTTTTTTTTTTATTTTCACTTGGCCCATATGATTTTTTATTATTTTCACAAAACTATTAAAAACTATTTAAACTACTTGGCGACATTTTTTACATTTTTTGCAAGAAAAATGTTTTTTTTTCATTTCGTTCTTTTTTTAAATTTATTATTTTATAATTATTCATTTAAAAAAAATGTTTTATTACTTGATAACGTTAAGAATCCGCATGACATGATTTTTCTTGTATCACACGCACAATATTTATCAATTAAAATGACCTCTCGCCCGTGATTATTTGAACAATTTTATCAGACGAACCCATTTTTTTAGCCGCACGAGAGGATCTTTTTTTTTAACTAATTTTCCCGAAAAAATGAAATTATAAATAACCTCTAATTAACCTTCTTTTCGATCACTCAGTGTGAGTGTACTATTTACGAATCGCGGATACGGATATTACTAGTTGCTGTATTCACGAACTGACACTTGGAAAATTGCAAACCGCTGATCGTTCGTTCTGCTTATACCGTTGTGTATGCACGGCACACGCATGGACGCATGAACACAACACGCACGTCATGGGACATCGGACAAACAGCTGACAGTCGAAAAAAATCTCTGAATCAAAATTTTTATAATGAAAGTCAGGATTTTTCGGGCGATATCGCGAAATCTCATCATTTCGCGCACCGATCAGGCTGATTCCAGGCGCATTTTAAAGCATGTATTCGATTTATAACGTGAAAGTGTCTTTAGAATTTACATCCGGTGTCTCGTTTCCGAGTAAAAAAATGTCAAAGTTTTCGGGGAACGATATTGGCGTATAAGGACACGGTAGCGCACGACGCGCGCGGCTTCGCCACGCAGACTTTTTCTTTAAACTACTTGGCGTCGAGACGCTACCGCGTCTCTTAATATCGAATCGTGTGGTTTTGTGATTTTCATTGCCACTTCCCATTTCCATAATAGCTGTAATTTATTTGCTATTATTGACAATTTGAACAGTGCATTTCCTCTCATTTGGGCAATTCGGAAGCTGATAGCGACGAAACCAAAGAAGCTGACAGCCACGAGCAAGCCAGTACTAGCGGCGAAACCGTGCGAGCCAGTACCATTGACAATAATAGTCGTGGGGACGATTTTAACTATATAAGTGCTGGCACCGGTGCAGATGACAATGCTAATACCGGTAATGATGAAAGTGAAAACGACGATGAAAACCGACATGACCGTGACTCCGATGGAAGCAACGACGACTGCGCTGAAAGGGATAGCGATGTCGATGAGACCGGGTCGACGTATTCTATACAGTTGTTAAAAGATGATATGAAGAAAAGTCAATGGAGACAAGGTTGGGCATGGTCAAGCAATACCCAAGGCATAATTTTCGTCCAATTGACACTGCTGACTATGCAACCGAGAATCCGGTGCACTATTTCCAACGATCTTTCTATTACGGTAAGTATAACAACACACGGGGTGTGATGCAGCTCACAATCAGTCGTGCGAGATTATAGCTATCCGTGAATCTTAAGTCAATAAATGAATTCGGAATTCACAGTTTTTCCTCGCCGATTTGTAAGCTGAGCGCAAATTGGATGAAAAAGTGCAAGATTTTGGAGACGTGATGGACCTTCGTAATGGATTAAAAGTGCTAGAACCTTGTGCTGGAACCGGTATCGCCGAACAACCGTACGTATACAGAAATTACGGCATGATCACGACAGAAATTGTTCGTGAATGTAAAAGCTTCTATAACTTGAGACGGGAAGCATATACAGCTCCCGCTCAATGAATATTATAAAAATATTTCTATAAATTATGTGATTTTTCTTAGAATTTAGAAAATTTGTCAATTTCATCGTTTGAATTCCCCGCTCTTTTCTCCCGCGGGGAATTTCAAATTCTATGGGTTCTCGCGAGTATAAAAAATCCGGCATTCTTATTGGCTTTTCGGTAAAAGCCAATAGAAAACATTCGAGCTCTCTGATTGGCTGGAAATCGGGGATAACGGGGGAAACGGTGGATAAATAAGCGAGCGCGAGAAGACTCGCCACCAGTTCTGTCGGCGCCGCTGAACAGGTAACTTCTCCTTCGAATCCTCCGGGTCCGAAGAGCCTTCGGTGACGTTGGCTCTACGTTTTCTTAATCTTCCCGAACCAGGGTGTGGGAGGCTATCGGCGAACGTAGCTTCTCACATTCCTGTACCCCACGTCCACGTTAGTAGGGACCGCGATAGGGAGGTATCCCCGACGAGAGCGAGCCGGAAGCGAGTCGCGGATCGACCAAGTGGTGACACTTGTCGGTTCACGATCTCATGGAAGCCGGACTCTCTGAGAAGGGCCCTGTTATACGAGTGCCAGGAGAACGTGAGGATAGTTTCTCACGTTGTCCCCGTGGGGTATCTCGTAGGCACGGCAGAGCAGCATCGATAATAAAATTCATAATTTAAAGTAGACTCACCCGCGAGGAATAATTCGAAATTTAAACTCAACGCGCTTCACGATAATTTGTACCGAGAAGGGAAGCTCGGCCGATAAAAAAGGGAAAATTTGTTGTTCTTCATCGAATTTCGATGAATCTCGTTTGAAATAATTCCTGCGTAAAAATCGAGGAATTAAGGGGAGAAATTCATAAAATCATTCTTCTGTTTTATCGATATTTCGCCGGTAAATTCGAGCATTGCGATTGTCTTTCAAGGAAGTCGAGACTATCAAGATAAAATTCTGTTCTTTCGGAGTATTAAGGGGAATAATTGTTCGAATCGTGCTTTTTTTGCAATTTACCGATATTCCGTCGGTAAATTCGAGTATTTCAATTTACTTTTCAAGAAAAAGTTAAAGATTTGGTTCATACAAGGAATTAAAAACAAAATTCCTATCTTTTCAATATTTACTTAGTTTTCAGCGCCATTCGCGAGACACTAATCAACTAATATTATATTCAATTTGGGAAAAGAATTACAACTTTACGAAAGCTCGAGTGTGTTTCACTAGACGTTTAAGCGACAAAGAAGGTAAGCAACGACATCGAGGAAATCTGAACATTGTATTGGAGATTTTATGTGTGTTTTGCAATAAAAAATTGTACTATTTCACTAAATCGACAACGTCTAACGATTTTGTGCTCGCCCCGAACCCCTAACGCGATCCTTCGAACCGAGTGTGGGGCATCGGCAAGAGGGTTAACGTTACAAACTATATAACTACTTCTTGTCATTAATAATTAAATCGTTAATGTATACATTAAAAGTGTACTGTCCTTTCACAAATAATCGTTTCCCTTTTGCTTTGCATTGTCCAACAGGCGCTCCCGTGCTTGCATACGACTTCTTGACGATGACCAATTGTTCGCCAAGAATCAAGGGTTTCAGAAATGTCTTGAGTGCCGACAGTAGCGACATAGGCTCCAGAAAAAACCAATCAACCGAATGTTACTCCCGAGGTGAAGCACCGTCGTGAAGAAGAATCTGCGGCTTTTGAAGAAACGTCATGCAACACTGCGAAATAAGGTATCATAGATAAAACGCGGTGAACGAGACAATACTGATTTCTTGTACATAAAAATATCTCCAACAATGTTGATACCGCTGGAATCTATCCCAAACGAAAGTTGATCGTATGCGAAGTAACGTTAAGAGTTTATCATGTTCATTTTCTTAATAAACGCAATTTTGCTCAACCTATTTTTATGTGTACGAACGCTAACATATAGAATATAGGCAAATTAAAGCTGCAATAATGTTATTGAAAAACTTGGGTTTAATACAGTTTAATATAAGCCGATAGTACATTAACATGTTCGGACAATAGTAACTGATTGTAAAAAATGGGGATTGTAAGAAAACGTTACAAAAAACGTTAAAACACTGATATCACGTTTTTGTATTTTCAAATGCATACAAAACATTCGAATTATCGTCATTTAGGTTACTGGCTTGAAAAATAAGATTATGGCAGCTCAGAGGGAGTGCAGGCAGAGAAAAACGGAGATTGTGCTATCGGCGATAGCGTCTCTTCCCGACGAACAACAAGAGGCTATCAAAATGTGTTTAGAATGCTCCAAAGCAAAAAAACCGCAAGGACGGCGGTACACAAAACAGTGGGTGTACAGCTGTCACTTGTTGCGAATTAAAAGCAAGAGGGCTTACAATCATTTGCGCGAGAGGAATATTTGCGCAAGGGAAGAACCCTTGCTGCATCTCACAACCCTTTCGCGGTATCTAAGAAAAATGGGAAGTGCGTACGGTTTCCAGGATGCCATATTCGAATGCATGAAGACAAAGGGTTCTGAAATGCATCCTAACGATCGACGCGGTAAGTACCTCAGACTGTGAATCATCTCTACGAGCTTATCCTTACTCGAAAATGTTCTGTCTTGCTTCGTAGGTACGTTGTTGGTCGACGAAATGAAGCTCAGTGAAAGTGTCGCACTGGATCGCAAGACATTGTCTTATACTGGCTTCACTTTTCTCGGTGATCACACTCCCGACAATCAGAAGAACGAAATGCTAAAATATCCCGCAAGCCCTAAAAAGGACTGGATTCCCTTCACGTTACGTGGTACAGGGAAATCCTTCACCGCGGCGATTTTTTAGGGATCCGGCTGCACCCCCTTCTCCGAGATAACGTGTCCCAGATACTGCGTTTCCTTCCTCAGGAAACGACATTTTCCCGGCTGCAGCGATAGCTTCGCCACCCGCCGATCGCGAGAACGGCGGATGGGTGCGCCGGGGAAGGCAGTCCCGTTTTGACACGAGAAGCAAAAGCTTGTCATCGGAAAAACTCCTCGTAGAAGCTCTTGCATAGCATTATCAATCTGTCAATAGAGATCCGCGGTCCACAGAAATTGTTCGTAAAGTCAATAGGGCCGAAGGGAGCTTTGACTAGTATCTGCGCCGTGACGGTCAGTCTTCACGTGTTAGAATAAGTGTTAAACTCTTGTGCCACGAACTATAAAGAAACAGTTGTGTAGAAACTAAGAGATCGCAGCCACACGAAGTATAGAAGGGGAAAGAGGGAAGGCGAGCGTCTGCGATCTAACATTATTGTAAGTAGAATATAAGGAACGAATCGAATTGAGTGAATGCGAACGCGAAGAGTGAATTCCGCAAATCAACAAAAAAAACCATTATAAATTATAAATGAAATTCTATCGAAATAATTATTAACAATAAAAATATTCTTTGTTTTCAACTAAATTGAACTTAAGAAAATCTCGCCATCCTACAAAACCTAATCATCCTCAAGAAACGTCCTGTAGAGTACGTCCGGAAAAACCCAAACAAAAAAAATAAATATAAACTCTTCGTATTTCGTACGAAGGGGTTTAACTTGAGAGCCCAACAATGCCCTGGGACGTAACAAGTAAACTGGTGTCAGAAGTGGGATACCGGAAATTTCTTGAGATTGGTTACGCTTGACTTTGTCAGCACTTTCAAAATTAAACAAATTTTTCAATTTTCAATTCCGTCAAAGGCTTTATCTCAAGCCTGTTATAAAACCGAAATATTGACAATCAAACAAACTAGACAATCAAAACCCTTACGTGTTTACTCTAATGGTGCAGCAAGAGTACGCACCCGTAGCTCCGGGTAATCCCGAGCACGAGATATTCTCCGAGCAATTGGCGGAAGGTTCGGTAATTTTCGAACCCAACTTTAATTACGGAGTAAACGTCGTCCGCCTTAGCGAGCTAGCGCCAGGTGCTGAAATTCACTCTGCAAACCCTGCCCTGCTCCTAAAGGGCGACGATATAATCGAGTTCCTCGGAACGATCCTTATCACTACGACAGAGGGACCTGGGGGTATTGTGAACTCCACCTACCTTTTTTACATCGCGGAGAATTTTCCCGGTCCGTATGCGGGAGTGATTGGCACGGTTGCCACTTGGGACCCGACGGATTATCAATATCAACCAATTTTAATCGCGCCGGGCGAATAATCCAAAAGCGATAATAAGCGATAAAACGATACTCTCGAGCTCCTCTAACCTCTAATTCTCCATTATTCGCCGGTGTCGAGGAGAAAAGAAACAAATAAAAATGGCGACGGGCGGAGGCAACCAAGTGCCGGAGCTCGACGTCTCGACGCGGGCTTTGCAAGACGTAAGCACCGCGATGCAAAATATGACACTTTACAATCGATACGCGAATTCACCGACTTACGATGGCAAAAATATGTCTTTAAGGGATTTCCTCCAAGATCTCCAAAATGTGGCGACGTTCGTGCCACCGGAACACGAACCGGAATTCGTCGCGGCAGTAATATCAAAATTGCGCGGGAGCGTGCGCAATTGCGTGTACGGAGAAACCGTTAATACGGTCAAAGAATTAATACGACTTTTAAAGAAACGGCTTGCGCGCGGGAAAACGTACGCGTATTATAGTCAACAAATCTCATCCATTAGGATGAAGAAGGGCGAAACCGTCGACGACTTCTATGATAGAATACGAATTTTAATCAGCGGAAGCCGATCGGCTTATCGGGCACAGCACGGTGCGGAGCCGCCGGATCGGGCGACTGATCCCGTTTACGACCTCGCGTTGGCTGGGTTCATGGACGGGTTGCCGACGAATATTGCTCAAGCCGTGTGGCCTCGAGCGCCAAAAACACTAGAAGACGCGTATGAAATCGCGGCCGAATATATCGACATTGAAGAACGCCGTACGCGCCGCGATGGGTTCACCGCGCAAGTTCTCTATGGGAATTATGGCGACTCGCGTGGTCGTTCCCCTGACGCACGTTACCGAAATCACGGAGATTCGCGTGGTCGATCGCCGGACGCGCGATATACTAACTACGGCGACTCGCGTGGCCGATCGCCGGACCCGCGATCTAATTGGCAGAATCTGCAGGCCGCGCATCGTTCACCTAGCCCAAATTGGCAAGTTAGAGATGGGCGAGGTAATGCGGGGCAAGCAGAGGCCACAAAACGAGATGTGGGTGCCGCGGGACGTTTTCCCGAGGGTTGCGGCCACGAGTACTGTTGGTCACAGGGTAGAGGCTGTCCTTGTTGCCCATGGAACCGACGATGCCCGGCCGAAGCTCGGAGCCCACAAACAGAGGCCCCTTTAAACTCGCAATCGGCTCGTCCCGAGGAATCGGCGACGAGCCGAGCGCGATCAACTTCCCCGGCGAACCGGGCGCGATCGCCCGACGGGCTACCCTCAGTGAGGTTCCTGGGAAACAATGCCTCGTCCTCTGGAACCCGACCCCCGTCGAGAACCCAGTAGTCGAATTGACTGCCCCGGAGCTGCGCCGTAAGAAAGGACGATTCTTTCTCGACACAGGCTCCGCGACTAGCCTAATCAAACTAGATGCGCTAGATGAAGACTTGCGCGTAAACGTGCGTGTTATTATTTGGATAACGGGCCTGGAGGAAACGAAAATTCCTACGCTAGATTCCGTTAATCTTCACTTCAACGAAAAACCGAGTAAATTTTACGTAGTTCACCGATTGCCATTATCCAGTGACGCGTTAATTGGAAGACCGTTCTTCTACGACGAAGGAGCCGAAATCTCTTTCCACCATAAGGCCCTAGTAACGCGAAGCGACCCGATCCGCCCGAAACCATTTATCGAGAATTCTCCCGTGGAAGCCGAACCGACGGCAGAGGTACTATTCACGAAGGCGAAGTCCGCGAAAAGAAAGTACACGTTACGCGCGCGAATGCGTGAGCAGATTGCGTTACCAATCGCGGAAACGAACTTGAACGAAGGGTACTTGCCACGGGTAGAGACATTAAAGGGCGTGTACGTTGGGAACGCGATCGTAACGCGAAGAGCGGGCATCTGTCAGATATTAGCGATTAATGCGCGGTTCGAAGACGTGGAGATAGAGATAGGCCCACAGGAGATCGAGCCCTTTGAAATAAAAAGCCCGGATGATTTGGACTCCGGATTCGAAGATGATAGCACTACGGACGAAGAGGCGTCTCCGCCAGCCGATCGAGTATCGGCAATAATCAAGGCGTTACGATTAAACGACCTCAACGAGGAAGAGCGTCGACACGTTAGACGACTCGTAGAGGAGTTCCCTTATCGATATAAATTACCGGGGGATAGGTTGCAACGGACGGATCTGGTATACCATCGGATCCCGACGATTGACGATTTACCCGTGAATACAAAGCAGTATCGTTTCCCCGTAGTCTATAAAGAGGAGATGGACCGCCAGGTATTAAAGAAACTCGACGACGGAGTCATAATTCATTCCTGCTCTCCGTATAACTCTCCCGTGTGGATTGTGCCAAAAAAGGCCGATTCGCAGGGACGTCCTCGCATGCGAATGGTTATAGACTTCCGTAAACTTAATGAAAAAACTATCTCCGATGGATACCCATTGCCAAATATGATTGAAATCCTAGAGCAACTCGGCGAAGCCAGATATTTTTCAACGTTCGATCTGGCGAGCGGATTTCAGCAAATACCAATGGATCCGAGGGATGGTCCGAAGACCGCGTTTTCTACGCTAAATGGTCATTATGAATATGCCAGAATGCCGGAAGGGTTGAAAAACGCGCCCGCGACATTCCAGCGTCTCATGGACCGCGTGTTATTAGGATTACAGGGCACCGAAATGTTCGTCTATTTAGACGACATAGTGGTGTTCGCTGCATCCCTCGAAGAACACGAGAAAAAGGTTCGCAGACTCATGATGCGACTAGAGGATGCGAACTTGAGCCTGGAGCCTGATAAGTGTTCCTTCTTGCGAAGGGAGGTCGCTTACCTCGGACATATCGTCAGCTGCGACGGGCTCCGTATGGATCCGAAGAAGCTTGAGTCCGTCCGTTATTTTCCAGTACCAAAGACCCAGAAAAACGTACGGCAATTTCTCGGCCTTTGCGGTTATTACCGCCGTTTCATTCTCGATTTCGCGGAGAACTCCAAACCATTGTCGGATCTCTTAAAAAAGGGACAACCCTTCGTCTGGGGTCCGAAGCAGAAAAAGAGTTTTCGCAAACTACGAAAAGCACTTTGCAGCGAACCGATTTTGCGATATCCCGACCTTGCGAAGCCGTTTACTTTGACGACCGACGCGTCGGATGTAGCTCTCGGCGCAGTGTTGTCACAGGAACACGAGGGATGTGACTTGCCGGTCGCGTATTTCTCGCGCGTCTTGTCACCTCCACAAGTCAACTACTCGACTACCGAAAAGGAGTGTCTCGCGATAATCGAATCTATTGAGCATTTCGCGACGTATCTTTACGGGAAGAAATTCACGCTCGTAAGCGATCACGAGCCGCTGAAATGGATGCAAACCACTCTGGATCCAGGGAAAAGGCTTAACCGGTGGAAAATGCGTCTGCGAAAGTATGACTTCGATTTCGTGTACAAGCCGGGCAAGCTAAACATAAATGCCGATGCCCTTTCGCGCAACCCGGTCGCCCGAGCGCTGACGAGTTCCAGCGATTCTGAGGTAGAAGCCCCAGAGGAGACAAATGAGAAGGGTCTACAGGTATTGCCAATTTCATCTGGCGCTGGTCCCACCGATAAGGGGAACGTACCGAAACTCAAGCCGATTCTCAAAGCTCCGTCAGGGGCACGGAAGAAAAACCCTCCGCGGGTCGTTTTACCGCCGAGCACAGAGGCGGTGGCCGGACGGACACGTGCGAGGTTACGCACGACGCCGGGTGCCGCACCGGTTTACAAGGAGGTCAGCACGAGCTCGGAGGCATCCGATCCGCCGATACAACGGTTGCATCGAAGCATGCTGCCCGCAGTGCTGCTTCCCCCGAAACGGCCGATAAGCGCTCCGCTTGTCGCGCCTGTCCCGGAGGAAGCGAAAACTGATTCGGATACGGCGGCAGCGGAGGAACCGCCGATGAATCCTCCCGGTATTGCCGTGATCATTAGGCCACCAATGGATGAATCCGACGATGACGATGTATTCCAGGCTGATGAGATACAATCACGCGAGGAAGCCGGAGGAGACCGCGCATCGAAAACGATGCAAGATTCCCTACAATGGTTCGATGAATCGCTACGACTGTTGGGGGAACGGTTTGAAAACAAAACCAGCGCACAGAATCCCAAGCAGGACTCCTATAGCGAGGAAAATTTCGACTGGCCGGATTTCCTTTCCGAGGGAAATGAGGTCCCACCAGAGACACAGGAAATTCTCAACGCTCTCGATCCGATTGACGAAGCCGGACTCGATCTCGAGCTGTCGCGACGGCTAGAGAAAATCGTGGAGCGAGAGAGAGGGGTAAGCGAAGCCGAATTACTTCGGCGCATAAGCCTCAAGGGAGTCACGCTGCCAGGTAAGGAGGATGACACCGATGCCGATGACGAGAGCGAGGAGTCGAAAGAAATTGACCCGACGCCGTCGGAGGTCACGGTACACGAGGCAACCGAACTCGCATCCGCCGCGTCGGAAGTCCCGCGCCGATCGGTGAGATGGTCGCTGCCTCCCGCGGGTCACGACCCCATGGCACGTTCAACGCCACACCCGAAGCGAGCGGCACGCGTGACACCTGAGGACGATACTATTGTCAATCCAATTCCCGGGAACGAACCAAGCATTGATCCGATCCCCGAGGGTGAAACGATTGATAATACAATCGTCCTTCCAAAAAAATTACCAAAAATCAAAATTAATTATCTCGATGATTTGTTCGAGGTAGAGCCACTAGACAGCGAGCTCATTAACGCTGGGCGCGGACCCGAGTCCTTGAGCGATAACGTCGCAGAAAGGCACAATAAGCCGGTGGTCGGTACTCGCGAGTGCCTGACCTACCGAATAGACAATTATGTGCACTTTATTTCAGCGGACGGCGAACTATCCACCCCGATCGGGCGATTGTTAGCGGACCTGGGAAAAATCAACGCACAAGCCATGAAAAAACAAGGGTTACGGGTCGGCCAAATAGCCATAACGCCGCACGGCGAGCGGAATGTCTACAGCGTGGTCGTAAAGAACCGTTACTTTGACCAAACGCTAGACAATAACGCACTGCAGGGTTTGGAAAATTTTAAAAAAATTCTCATAAATTCGGACGTCGAGTCGTTTCGAATTTCACGTGCAGGGGATTACTCTGACACCCTGTCGAGTGGACGACTCGTTGAAAAACTACACGAGCTCTTCGATAAGTCTGGCGTAGCAGTGACGGTCTGCTATGGCAAGCTGCTATTGCCGCCAGCAGAGTCGAGAGCTAAGATAATAAATGAGTTTTATTGTAGCCTTTTTGGAGGACACAAAGGAATAACGAAAACTTATCGGAAAATCCGAGAACGTTTTTATTGGCCCTCGCTTCGCAACGATGTCCAAAATTTTATTAGACGTTGTAAAGGCTGTCAAGAGCGAAAGCTCGTACGAGCTAAGACCCGTGAGCCGATGCTGCTGACGGACACACCCGCTGATACGTTCGACAAAGTGTCTCTTGACACCGTGGGCCCTTTACCCACGACGCCTCATGGTAATAAACACATCCTTACCATGCAGGATCATTTGTCGAAGTATTGCCTTGTCGAGCCTATACCGGATTTAAAGGCCACTACTATCGGAGAAGCCGTAGCGCGCCGATTGTTTACACAGTTCGGCGCCCCCCGGGCTATTCTAACCGATCGAGGGGCCGCTTTCACCAGCAGTTTGCTGCAAGAAATATCCGAGATATTTCAAATAAAACAGTTAACGACCTCCGGGTACCGCCCGCAAACTAATGGGGCACTCGAGAGGAGTCATATAGTACTGGTGGAATATATAAAACAGTACGCCACTCAGTTCGACGATTGGGATAGGTTATTACCATATGCCGAACTCTCGTATAACACGTGCGTTCATGAGGCAACAAATTTCACTCCCTATGAAATTGTTTACGGGAAACTGGCTCGGCTGCCGAGCGAATTCCCCGTCGACAATAAATTAGAAACGTATAATTCTTACACCATCGAATTAATCAAACGATTATCGGAAATTAGAGCGATGGCGGGAGATAATCTCAATGCAGCGAAAGAAAAGTCCAAAAGTTATTATGATCGGAAGGTCCGCCCTTTCGAAGGGAAGATAGGCGATAATGTCTACGTCCTCAAAGAACCAAAGAAAGGGAAGTTTGATTGTCAATATCACGGGCCATATAAAATCGTAGAAATTTCTGATCGAAGTAACGTAATTCTAGAGACGGTAAATGGTCAAAGAATTCGTAAACACGTTGACAAAGTCAAGTTGGCGTACGAATAAAATAGTTTAATTACCCTGTGTAAGCCGAGAGGTCTCGAGCGACACACGGCAAGCGGGATACGTATGCCGCGTGGAGGAAAGACGGAATATAGTGCGCGCTGCCTCCGAACGCGCGTCGTCTCTGTCACTCTGCTTATGCCACGTGCGGTCGAGCCCTCACAAGCAGTAAACGAATGTAACCGAATGCCGTATGTGAGAGAACGAGTGTAACGAGATGTGAGTGAGACGAGATTAGCCATGTGTTGTGTTTTGCAGACGTGGCTGCCAGTGCGCGATAATCTCCGCTGAACTCTCCCGGGCAACAAAATCTACCTAGAAGATGAAGCTGTTGATGTTATTCATGTGCCTAAGTTACGTCCTCGGCGAGTTGAATCGACACAACGTATATCACGTGACCTCGGTGACGGATCGCCCCGGACTGTACTACGAGCGAGTGGTTACCCTTCGATTGCAACATGTCGATTGGAGGGTGGCTGTTTTTATCGACCTACAAAAATTCGTATCGAGCTTCCCGGAGGAGCAATCGCGATTGTCAGAAGTGTTAGAAAAGTGCCGCGAAGTAACAGTGACGCTATTCCACGGCACCAACTTTCCGCGAGGCAAATGCAGCGAATTACTAAATTCGAACCACCTGATCAGCCGCGTCGCGCATGCTAGAGCGTTAGCGAATGAGTTGACCAGAATAGCTCAAGATTCGACGCCTATTAAATCTCCCAGTGACCTGCATCTGCGCACGATGAAAAAACGATCCGTGCCTCTAGGATTCATCGGGTCATTGAGCAAATCGCTCTTCGGGACAATGAACGAAGAAGACGCGGAATATATAAACGGTCAAATCGACAGATTGTTTTCCGATCAGGCTAACATCACGCAGCTTATTGGAAAACAAATGCATCTCACTCGTTCCATCCTCCAAGAATTGCACGAGGAGCATCTCGCAGAAACCAAGCGAGTGAACGACATGGATCAACGAATAAAGGAATTATGGAAAACAATAGGAGGAATCACGAAGGATACCGCCGAAATGATTTTTCGCGTCGAGCTCGTGAATTACGCACGGCGCGTCGAGATAAAAATCGACCGCTATATCGACGCGTGCGAGCAGTACCTGCAAGTCATCACAACGGCGCGTGACGGACGTTACCATCCGGCCGTTCTTACTACGGCACAGCTGACGGCCATCTCACGCGAAATAAGAGAGCGCGCGTCCGAGTTCGAATTCCCGCTTGCCAGCGAATACCTGCGAGGGGAGTTATTGGCACGAGTAGCGCGCGCCGACTTGATGTACCATTCGGGAAGGCTACTGATTATCGCACATATTCCGCTGCTGGACCGAACGAGTTACAATTTATATCGAATGCATCCGTGGCCGGTGCCGCAGACAACGATCAATACAACAGGATCGGCCCACATCACGCCGGCTACCACTTATATCGCGGTATCCTATGATCGCCGGAATTATTTTCTAGCAGACGACATCTACATCGCCGGATGCAGCCGACTAGAACAAAAATACATTTGCACGATGGAAATGCCTTTGCATGAGGTATCGACTTCGGAGCAGTGCGAAATCACGATGCTCACGAGACCGTCGGTAGAAGCTTATCGCAACTGTAACGTGAGAATCCGGACTCAACACGGGGCCTCATGGATACATTTGCCATCTCAAGGAGGGTGGCTGTTTTCTCTCAACGAGCAAGAGAAAATACACATCCTCTGCGCCGGACTCGGGGAAATAACGACGACGCTGCAGGGGGCCGGAGTATTCCATCTTAGCCCCAACTGCGTGGGACGGACGCGAACAACGGCGCTCACCGGCATCCGTACCTA
This sequence comes from Cryptus armator, assembly GCA_963971235.1. Taxonomy (NCBI): domain Eukaryota; kingdom Metazoa; phylum Arthropoda; class Insecta; order Hymenoptera; family Ichneumonidae; genus Cryptus; species Cryptus armator. The sequence continues at coordinate 11,602,465 of OZ020234.1, forward strand.
CGACAGCCAAGAGCAATATTTCTACACGCCAGATGTATCTCTAAACGTGACCATCGTGGTACCAGGACTCCTCGAGCTTCCGAACGCCGCGAGTTTCGCGTTGGCCACCGAATTACCTGATGAAATAATTCCGGGAAAAATTCCGGAGTCATGGAAGCTGCAAGAGGACGGCGAGTCGCTGTTCGAAATTGAACAACGAATCATTGAAATAGGAACTCATCGACGCGAGAAGCAACGACGGCAATATTTGTTTCTCGCCGGGTTCTCGTGCCAAGGGCTGATTATCGCCATATTAAGCTTATACTTTTGTGGCCCGAGGATATTGAGAGCTCTAACGTGCCTGTGCAACGGGAGACGCCGTCGCCGCAGCGAACTCGAAGAAGGAAATCCTAAACCAGAAAGCGATAACGACTCTGGACGAAATATGCGTGCGAGGCTGCGTACAAAGAAGGGCTATCGGTCTCCGAGTATGATGCGAGGGAAATCAGCGTCAGCTACGTTCAATGTGGAAGGCGAAGACGTCGTAATCTCAAGTGGTGCCGAGCGACGAAACAAAACACCGTCGTGTTCTCTACCCCGGCAAGACGCCGTGGTGGATTAGTCAGGGCCTAGTCGCCTCGGACCTTTGTGCCCCCCACCACGACCAATAAGGGGCACAAGAAAAAGAAATCGGCAGCCCCAAGACGCGGAGCGGACACTCATTACTTTACCGTCAACCGAACCGAACAGTTCGCGCGAACCTTCATAGTACCACTCGGACTTTTAATCATCGTAAATTCGTTCGTGCAGTGAGTGCATACCCGCGTCGCACGTAAACCACTAATAGGTTCGCGAATATCCTTGGAAAAATCCAAAATAATTCCGGAAAATTCATTGTATTTGACGTCTCGCGCCCCGTCTCGGCCCGCCAAGCGACTCTCTACGAATTGCCTTCAGCTTTCCGGAGCTCAACCACACCGCACCTACTGTGGGGGTCACCTGGTGACGATATAGCGAACATCTCGCTAATTTAGCGACCATTCGCTGAATTAGCGGTAACCGCTACCCCCCCTGAGTGATACGAGGTTGAGCCGCCGAAACTTCACTTTTCCCTGAGCGATTCCCCGCTCAAACTCTTCCTGCCACGCGCGAATACTCGCTCAGATTATTCCGGGCGGACTTCCTTGAGCGAAATCTCGCTCAAGATCGCCTGCCGGGTACTCTCGAGCGTACAACCGCGCGGGCGCCCAAATATCTCCTTTTACTCATTTTGAACTTATCGTCGATTGATCGGACCGGGGGGAGGCGCGGGGTTTTAAATGGGACGACGCGCGGGACTAAAACATCGGTTACAGCGCGAGAAGGCAATAGCTGCGGGAAAGGTACGAACACCGGGCCAAAGACGAGAGGACTTGATAAAGTGCATGAGTGCCCGTGAAAAGGAGCCAATTCCCATAGGAATTACCACCAATCACCAATCAACATCTACAAGCGGTACTGAAACCCAGCAACCAGACGCCAGCACCTCCGGAGTCTCTCCGGAAATCCAGCATCCGATCGCCAGCACCTCCGGAGTCTCTCCGGAAATCCAGCATCCGATCGCCAGCACCTCCGGAGTCTCTCCGGAAATCCAGCATCCGATCGCCAGCACCTCCGGAGTTTCGACGATAACAAGACCGGTGGCTGTGGTGGTACCGTGGAAAACGAAAATATTATTTGTGGTACCGGAGCCACCACCACCGCCGAGACAACCGGCAGGAGCGCCCGCTGCTAACGAGCAAGCGATCGCGCCGGCCACGAACGTAGCAGCCGCGGAAAGGGAACCGGCGGTCGAACCAAGGAGAAGGAGGCGACGGTCGGCCGAACGGAACCCGACGGCGGAAGAGCCAAGGAGAAGGAGGCGACGGTCGGCCGAACGGAACCCGACGGCGGAAGAGCCAGCGGCGGTAGAGCCACCGGCTGATCCACCACTGCCGAGGAGACGACCCGGGCCGCTATCATCGCGACGTCGCGCCGTCACCCGAGTGCCAACGACGGCCGCGGAACCAGTGCGCGAACCCGCGACCGTGCCGGCGGTAGAGCCACCGGCTGATCCACCACTGCCGAGGAGACGACCCGGGCCGCTATCATCGCGACGTCGCGCCGTCACCCGAGTGCCAACGACGGCCGCGGAACCAGTGCGCGAACCCGCGACCGTGCCGGCAGTCGAACCACCGAACGAGCAGCCGCGATTGGGACCGATGGGCATCGAACCACCCCCCGGGACAGTGCCCCTCGGTCAACAAGCGAGTGCGCGAGTGACGGGTGACGTGGCTATCGTCACCATCGATTAGCCGATCGAGCGAGCAACGAAGTGCGTGAAATTACCGTGAAAGGTGCGTGAAAGTCAGAGACACTCACGATGGAGCAACGTGCGATCTCCACGACTCTGAAAGGACAGTGCGCGTGTTGCGGAAAATTAATCACGCGATGCACTAGTTGGGAAAGGTGCTACGAGCAATTCATGCTGCGGCTGGAAAGGGGTAGCGAAGGTCGAAAATGCGTCCTTTGCTGCACCTTTGTGGCCAACAAGGATTCGGCACGCCACGCCGGAGCGTGCGTCTCGCGTTACGCGCGATGTGTCGAGGGCCTCACGAATCAGTCGTGCACCATGCCAGCCGGCATGCGACCCACCGAGGCGAAACAATCGACGCCCACGGGAAACCCGGAGGCTTCAGGGCAATCGGCAACCGCCGCCAACACCAGCACGGGAGCGCGTGCCCGGACGATTTGGCCAACCAGGCGACCGGGCGCGCCGATAAAACGGCCCGCGACAATTACCGTCAAGGACAAGGGGGTACAGGCAGAGGTAGCCGTTAAGGATAAGGGAGTACAAACAGTACCCCTGAACCTGGAGCCCGGCGAATGCTACCCCTATGTACAGTGGGTAGGGCCAATACGTCGCGGACGTCCACTCCCCGCTGATAAGCGGCGCCTGGAGCGGGCTTTCGACTCTCTATGGGGAGAAATTTACTCCCTCATCGACGGGGCGGATGAAGCGGATACGACGTCGGCCAAGCCAACGGCACCTCCCGCTGAGTCGGAAGAAGCGGCCGGGCCAGTACCACCCGACCAAACCACAGAAGACGACGAGGAGGACGACGTGGAAGATCCGGGAGAAGGGGTGTCGGCCGATGTCACCAAATCACCAGCCGCACCCTCTCCCCCGCATTCCGAGCCCACGAACATCGACCGCGTCAGATCGTGGGTATGGGAGAGCGCAAGCTTGGACACTCTCCATCGCCACGCGTATGGAGTTATGGATAGGCGAGGCCGGAGGGAGCTGGAAAGACAACTCGGTTACTCCCTGGCGGAACCGCACGGGGAAAATACCGACACGCCGAGCGAAGTGACCAACGAGGAGGACAACAGGGAGCCTCCGGACCACCACGAGGGCCCTGGAGACGAGGGAATAAACTCCTTCTGCGCGGGAGAAGGCAACGGAGCCCGACGAGCCCCTCCCCCGTCGCGGGGAGAGAGCACCGACGAGACGGCCAAACCGATCAGCGAAGAGAGTGACCCGGTCGGATCCTCCTCCGAGGAAATCGACGGACCGGCTGTGTCCAGTCCGCTCCCGGTGGACATGGCCGGGCCAGAGCAACTCGCCGATGAGGAAAATGACCGTCAACTGTGGCTGCACCTGCATGTGCAGTCGCAGCTATACCTCGAGGCTCCGGCAGAGGTATTCGCGGGGCTCGTAGAGGACGCCGAAGATGAGCCCTGCGTCTAGAACGAGTCGACGGCGAGGGATACACGGCCGTCTAGAACGAGTCGACGGCGAGGGATACACGGCCGTCCGGAACGAGTCGACGGCGAGGGATTCACGGCCGTCACCCATGGAACAACCAGCGGATAGTCCCGCAACAAAACGATCCAAAAACCGGTATCGTTATCAAACACGTCAATATTATAATTTTTATAACTGCGTTTTTATACACATATATATATTTGTATATATATGTGTTACACATATATTATATTTTTTTTTTTTTTTTTTTTTTATTACACGTATATATATACATAGCAAATAGTTAATTATCGACGGGGACGTCGATATTTAAGGGGGGAAGGCTGTTACGATCGCGCAGCAAGAGGATCAGCTTCCGCGGATCCAAATATGCGCAGCGCGATTCGTAACCCCTATCACGCGCGCCTGGAATGACTTCGTGCTGACGAGGGCCGCAGCGGTAAGCTCCGCTGCTGCCGCCGTTAGCACAAATGTAATCAGACAACCGAACAAGACGCTAGGAAATAGATATTATTTAAGTTACCAAAAAGGCTGACCGACGCGTGACTCGGTAACGAATATCGCGAGAGCGTTCTCCGTCGCCGAGTCCGCAGATAACAAAACCGCGAGAATCGCAAAAACTCCCCCCCGGCTAGCCACCCGCCGATCGCGAGAACGGCGGATGGGTGCGCCGGGGAAGGCAGTTCCGTTTTGACACGAGAAGCAAAAGCTTGTCATCGGAAAAACTCCTCGTAGAAGCTCTTGCATAGCATTATCAATCTGTCAATAGAGATCCGCGGTCCACAGAAATTGTTCGTAAAGTCAATAGGGCCGAAGGGAGCTTTGACTAGTATCTGCGCCGTGACGGTCAGTCTTCACGTGTTAGAATAAGTGTTAAACTCTTGTGCCACGAACTATAAAGAAACAGTCGTGTAGAAACTAAGAGATCGCAGCCACACGAAGTATAGAAGGAGAAAGAGGGAAGGCGAGCGTCTGCGATCTAACATTATTGTAAGTAGAATATAAGGAACGAATCGAATTGAGTGAATGCGAATGCGAAGAGTGAATTCCGCAAATCAACAAAAAAAACCATTATAAATTATAAATGAAATTCTATCGAAATAATTATTAACAATAAAAATATTCTTTGTTTTCAACTAAATTGAACTTAAGAAAATCTCGCCATCCTACAAAACCTAATCATCCTCAAGAAACGTCCTGTAGAGTACGTCCGGAAAAACCCAAACAAAAAAAATAAATATAAACTCTTCGTATTTCGTACGAAGGGGTTTAACTTGAGAGCCCAACAACGCCCTGGGACGTAACAATAGCACCTTCGGGGTGTCGCACCCCCACCCCCATAGAATGGCGGGGTTGGCTTAACCCTGCGTTCCCCTTGTTACCACCAGGTCCGAGCATTTTCTCTACCTCCGCTGCTCCCACCACGGAGTCCCGTAGACTCCCGTAATTACGTGAACGCACGATCATTCGAATATCCGGGTTCAGCCCGTTCTCGAAGTTCATCTGTGCGCTCCGTCGCACAGCGGCCTCGACGTACCTTGCTCCGTGGGCCTCTGTGTCCTCACACAGTTTTTCCGACACCTCCCCCGTGAGCCTCTCGACGCGTGCGGCATACGCTGCCACTGATTCCTTCGTTCCCTGTTTCAGTAGGCAAAATTCGTATTGGAGAGTGGCGAGAGATTTCCGCTTCCCATACAATGCCTCGAGCTCGCTTCGGAGTTCTGCAATGTTTCGAATCACCTTGTGCCGGAGCTCCCTTGTTGCTCGATCCTCCAATTTCCCGCTTCGCACGAGTGCCAGGAGCGTCCCCCTCTGCTGGGGTTTCACCCTCTCCCATACGGCCTCGCACGACGACAGGAACTCTTCCAACCTGCTGGGATTGTTACCGTCGAACGTTTTTATATTTTTCAGCGCTAAATCCAGGCTGATATATGGAGAGTCGTCCTCGTTCCCCGGCATGGTGGATTGCCGCTGCCTGGTACGCTCTGCTAATCTTCGTTCCACCTCGCCAGCTACATATTCCGCCAATTCCGCCCGTATTGTCTCCAACTCCCGATCGCCCCTTTCGAGGTTCCCCGCCACGCATTCCTCGGCCATCGCGGTGTCGTTTCCTGCCGCTGGTGCGTCAGGGAATAGGTTCCGACGTACCCCCGGGATTTCCACCCCCATGGGGAACAGTCTGCTACCATCACCGTAGGTGGTGGTCCAATTCCGGTCCCTATCCACGTTAAAAAATCCTCCACGCCGTTCACCCACCGAATTACGGTATAGGGCCCTCAGACATTCGATCTCCGCCTCCAACGCCCGCGGGGTGAGATCGACCCCCGGTGGTGGTGCGTCCGCTGGCTCGAACATGCCGTAGTTGAGGTCGTCGAGTTCGTCGTACGCTGCGCCCCTGTGCAGATTTACCCCGTACAAAGGGTTTGGTGAAGATTTCGCACCTCCAGCTGTCAAGTTCGCTCTCCCTGCTTCCGTTAACTCTTGTTGGGCAGCCTCAAGGGCCTCTGCTACACGCTGGTCCCCTTGCGTTGCAGCTGGGGGTTCCTGCGGGGGTGGTACCTGCCCCGACGTCCCCGCCGATTGCTCCCCCGGAACTTCCCTGTCACTCATGTGGTCTCTATCCGCTCCCTAGCCCTTTTACTTTCACCCTGACGGGGTTAGTAACACGCCTACTGGTCTATGCTGCCCCCCGCCGGTGTTAGTCTCGTTTTACAAATTTCTACTTGCACTTACAGTGTGCTCCGGACCATTTTTCAGGTTGCCTTTGTGTTGTGCAAAGTCCTCCAGGCTCCCTCTTCGATACTGCTCCACGTCCCACTGCTGGGTGACGATCTTGAGGAGGTCTGCAGTTCCTCCTCGCGGCTGCTTGCCCCGCCGATCCCCTGGTGACGGTTTTCCTCACGTGTGTATTGGTGTACAGCTAGTGACGTACTTGCGTTACACTCTGGTTCGTTTCACTCACTTTCGGTATCCCACCGCTGCCACCAATGTTATACCGCCGAACCCCGGGTAGCTAAGCCGAGCCCCGACGATGGGAATCGTTCCCCTTTATTTTTAGGGATGTACCGATTAAGGGTTGAAACCCAAGTGAATGGATGGAACTCACGATATGTGTATTAAATTATAATAGTACTTTATTCCGTGTGCTGAGATGCACAATACCCTTTACAACAGTTCGCTTAATATAGCTCGGACTATCGTCCGACTAAAGCTAAGATATACTACTAGGCAGACCGTTTGCACGAGTCCCGTCGTTAGTATTCTTGTCGCAAACAGCCGCACAGTATCGGATATCACTCTGAACTGTCGCTGTACGCTCGTACTCGCACTTTATAGAAGATAAAGTGTCATGAGCAATTCAGCTGTTTCTCATGTTTTGAGAAAGATGCTCCGATTATTTCGATTGCGGCTATGCTGTGCCAATTTAATGCGATATCGATACTCTGCGTCGTGCGACGGGTGTCGAAACACTCGCATACCTCGGTTATTTCGTAATTCGTAACCTCGGCTGTGCTCGCGAAACTCGGGGGTATAACACTGATTTGACGAGTTTCAGGAATAAGCATGAATGACGTGAATTGCAGTACTAAACGAATTCCGTGCTTGTATATACATACGATTGATGAGTGCTCTCCAGCGTGGGTGTGAATCTTACAAAGAACACACAGTTTTGTTTGCGTCTGAAATTTTATTTTTCTGAAACATTGAAGCTTCATAATTTCACTGCATTATTTGACACAATGATCTCATTTTATGCTTTTACTTCTGTCATTTGTTCTTTGCATCTTGTTTGTTAAGGTATTGGGTTTTCTGATTTACTTCCAGCGATTCAACGGAATGGCGAGGAGTGCATGCGGAAGCAACGATCATCCCGACGCATCACAATGTGTTGGAGTGTTTAGGCTTCTTAGCATGTACTCCCTCATCAAACCACCAAACGCTTATAAGTCTGAAAGATGCCCCCACGCAAAATGAACAGAAGGAAATGTGGCTCGATCGTCTGGACAAGATTGGCGATAACGCGTACGTTCCAGAATCCAACAACTTTGAACCCAACTGTGTTGGCTGCGAGGACGACGGAACGTACGCCCAGGCTTATATGGCCGGATATGTCGCGAGAAAAATAATGGCGGCAACAAATTGTCCCAACTGTCGGGGATGTCTGAAAAGTCACGAGCAGCATGAGCGAGACAGATTCATTTCTCGGATGAACAAAGGAGAATTGATATATCCAAGCGATGCACTGTTCCAACTTCTTCGAGAGATCGAATCCGCATTCCGAGACGTGATTGGTCTGAATTTACACCTCACTGTAGATAGTTTATTCTCGGTAATGGATATTCTCACCAACAACGAAAGTATACCTCTCGTCGGATGTTCGGAGCATCGTGAAACAGTCACAAAGTCCTTCACTTCAACGTCGTGGCGATGGGAAATTTTGTTGGTCACAGCTTCAATAAAGCTCACAACGAAAATCGTCGCAAGACTCAAGAACTTCGGAAATATGCGAAGTTGCACTAACTGTAGGTGGACTGCATCAGTCCTGCCGTAATTACGGCTCGTCTGGCAATGTACAGTCAGTAACCGAACAAGTCACTTACTTCGAGTGAGGCCTTCATGTAGAAGGTTGCAATGGATAGATCAGATTGCCACGTATATCATGCCCTGGCCTGGACCGGTAGCTTGCAGCGAAAACTCGAGTTTGCCACCCATATCGTGCGCTCTGTTCGACTGGTAGCGCACAGGGGCTAGACGAGCTGGACACGTTTTGTATTGGCTGCCCTCGGCGAGTAGCGATCACAGACTTTCATACATCATCGACTTGCGCATTGTCGGATCGTAAACTACTTTCATGAATTGCCGCATTGACTGATGATTGAAAGTACGAATCGCTAGCCTATATGGGAGATTGAAACTGACGAATTTGTTACATTCTGACTCGAATAATTATTCGGTTCATCATATGATTTCTAGCTTTGTCTATTTTAATATTACAAACATTTGGATTGTAACAAATTCCTAAGTACTAGTCAATTGGCCTCCCCGTGGCAGCTCCCGGTAATGCTCGATGCAGCAATGTTGCAACTGATGTGAACATTAACGATGAGGCGCAACCGCGTACTATATTGGAAGGCCGCAAGAAATCGAAAGATGCTAGTCGAAACAAAATTGCAGTAGTCTCGGTAAGGACTAGCGTGCACAATGGTCCGCAAGTTACAAGGGTTTCAATTGATTCGTCGTCCCGTTAGTTATTACAGGTAAGTGATTATGCAAGCCATTTAATAAAAAACTTGATTTGCTTATATGCAGACTATAAATAATTATATTTTGAGCAGTGCTCCCAACGGCTGCCTCCACTGCCTTTTGAACCGCACCCGCATCAACGGACGCCGCCACAGACGGGGTTTTCTGGTTTCTACAATAAACGAATCAAAACTTTTATTAAGATCTTGAAAATAACAGCGATGTTTTGGAAATTCTAAATTTTGCTTGAACCGTTACTTGCCATTATTAACGTTTTCTTGTTTTTATTTGAGTAATTATTAACAAGTCTTATGAAACATTTGCAAAAAAATCTTTTAAAGTACTCATACATATATTTAACTTGCATTTCTTTCCTTTTTGACGCTTGTAAAAAAGTTTATACCTCCTCCGTTAGAAACATCCATTAGCACGAAGGAAGAGGAGAAGGGGAGAGGACGAGAGAAGAAGAAGACGTAAAACCGCGAATCCCTGAACCGATCCTAAGTCATGTACAATCAATGACTTGGACTATTGTGCGCTCTGGCAGGTGTGCGCCAGCATCTATTACAGCTAAACCCCATACTAACACGTCGTTTCGTACGAAGAAAATGTCCCACATTCGGTACCTATTCATTAAAATGGTTGAAAACAACGAACTCCGAGGCCGGTAAGAGAATATCGTGAAGGGAACCAACAGAAATGGCTGATTTTGCGAGAGAATCAGCGGATTCATTGCCTGCGATACCCATGTGGCCTGGTATACAAACTAGTTGAATGTAAAAATTTAGAAAGTGCAAGGTGGACAATTTTTTACGAATATCTGTGATAATGGGCGACATATTTGAGCCAAAAGGCGACAAAACTGCTTGCAGAGCGTAATAAAGTCAGAGAAAATAAATGAAGACGAGATCTTTTTTGAGATTATAATATACAAACTGAGCATGATGGCGACAGCTTCAGCTGTAAAAATCGAGGAGAATGAAGAAATTCGATATTTCAATGAAATGGCCAAGGAAGGACAGAAAATACCTACACCCACGTAATTATCGTCGTTGATTTTCGAAGCATCAGTGTTGAGACGGGAAGCATTGACAGCTCCCGCTCAATGAATATTATTAAAATATTTCTATTAGTTATACAATTTTTCTTAGACTTACGAAAATTTGTTAATTGCGTCAATTGAATTCCCCGCTCTTTTCTCCCGCGTGGAATTTCAAATCCTATTGGTTCTCGTGAATTTAAAAATCTGGCATTCTTATTGGCTTTTCGGTAAAGGCCAATAAGAAACATTCGAGCTCTCTGATTGGCGGGAAACGGGTATAAAAAGGCCAGCGCGAGAAGACTCGCTACCCGTTCTGTCGGCGACGCTGAGCAGGTAATTTCTCCACCGAAACCTCCTGGTCCGAACAGCCTTCGGTGACGTTGGCTCTACGTGTACTCAATATCCCGAATCAGGGTGCGGGAAGCTATCGGCGACGAAGCTTTTCACATTCCTGTATCCTACGTCCACGTTAGTCGGGACCGCGATGGGCAGGTATCCCCAGGGAGAGCGAGCCGGAAGCGAGTCGCGGATCGACCACGTGGTGACACTTATCGGTTCACGATCTCGTGGAAGCCGGACTCTCTGAGAAGGTTCCTGTTCTACGAGTGCCGGGAGACCGTGAGGATAGTTTCTCACGTTATCCCCGTGAGGTATCTCGTAGGCACGGCAGAGTAGTTTGTATAATAAAATTTATGATTTAAAGTAGATTCACCCGCGACAAATAATTCAAAATTTAAACTCAACGCGCTTCGAAATAATTTGTGCCGAGAAGGGAAGCTCGGCCGTTAAAAAAGTAATACTTGTCGTTCTTCATCGAGTTTCGATGAATCTCGTTTGCGGAAGAAGCTTATAAAATCGATCTTTTTCGCAATTTACCGATATCTCGTCGGAAAATTCGAGTATTTCAATTGTTTTTCGAGAAAGTCGAGACTTTAAAGTAAAAATTTTGTTCTTTCGAGGTATTAAGGGGAACAATTGTTAGAATCGTGCTTTTTCGCAATTTACCGACATTTCGTCGGTAACTTTAAAGTTTAAAGATACTGTTCGATCAAGGAATTAAGGAAAGAATGTCTATCTTTTTGATATTTTCTTAGTTTTTTCAGCGCCATCCGCGAAACACTAATCAACTAATAATACATTTGAATTTGAATGAGAATTACAGTTTGACGAGAACTCGAGTGTGTTTCACTAGATGTTTAATTAATGAAGAAGGTAAGCGTCGGTATTAGGGAAACCTGAACATTGTATTGGAGATTTTATGTGTGTTTTTCAATAAAAATGTATTATTTCACTAAAACGACAACGTCTAACGATATTCTGCTCGTCCCGAACCCCTAACGCGATCCTTCAAACCGAGTGCGTAGCATCGGCCAGAGGGTTCATGTTACAGTGTAAAAGAAGCACGCATTTTCATTATGTTGGCCAAATGTGGCGAGGAATTCAGCATTGGGATTTAATGATCCCTGAAAAGCAAAGCCTGAGGAGATGTCTATTGTTGTTGAAGCGGGTATCTCGGAGAGACGAGTATTAAAAATAGATGGAAAAGGGAAAGCGGTGATTTTGGTTTTGTGGTGAGCAAACCTACGATACGATTTGACAAGAGGCAGGTCGAAGAAAGCGAAATATCCCTTGTTCTCGTAAAGAGAGCGGAGTAACGACGGTATAGAGGTGAGAAGAGGGTGCCAGGTGGTGGCGAATGTTTTTAAGAGGATTTTGTCGCTGAGTAACTGGAGTCGAAAACGAAGTACTGGTTCGCGGGCTTCGGCCGTTACCACGTTGTTCGGGGTAGAATTTCGAAGGCCTAAGATCAAGCGGATGGCTTTACGTTGGACGACTTCCAGCTTACGAAAAGTCCCATGGTCGTAAAGTGCAAAAGACATAGAACCGTATTCGATCGAACTTCGAATCAGTGCTCTATATTTAGTGACGAAAGACGAAGGGTCGGCCTCCCACCTGGTGGATCTTAAACATTTGATGATATTTAAAATTTTATTGCATTTTGAAACTAAGAAGTTGAGGTGTATATTCCATGAGAGTTGATAGTCAAAAGTGAGATCAAGGAATTTTGCTTCAAATGGAATAGTGACAACGGAGGAGTCAATGAAAACGGAATATTCTAAGGGATTAAAGTGTTTACGAGAGAAAATGACTAATTTCGTTTTAGTAGGTTCAATAGTTAATCCTCTGCCGTTAAGATACTTTGAGATGTTGTTTAAACTATTCTGTACTGAAAGAAGGCATTCGTCAACGCTATGATCATTCGAGTAGATTGCAATGTCGTGGGCAAATTGAAGACAAGAAGAATTATTACAGAGGAAACGCTCTAGTCGATTAGTGTATATAAGATGTAAAGTAGAGGGCTCAAGATACAGGCTTGCGCGATTGAAAGGGACCGAGAGTTTCCCCTGCAATTTTGAAAAAAATTGATCTTGAGGACGTAAGATTGTAAATGAATTTGCAATATGACCAAGGAAATCCCATGTCACGTAAGTCGTGGACCAAAATGCCTGGATCAACGTTGTCAAAAGCGTCTTTGATATCTAAAAAGAGGGTAGCGGTGAAACGTCTTTTCAGAAAGCTGATATAAATTTCAGTGGAGAGTATAGAGAGATTGTCACAGTACGATCTTGCTTTACGGAATCCGAATTGAGACATAGAAAGCATGCAATTTGATTTAAGCCATTGAGACATTCGTGTGTGTATTGGCCTTTCTATAAGCTTAAAAAGACAAGAAGTCAAAGATATAGGGCGGAATTTATTTGGGGTGGATTTAGGGATGAAAAAAACAAGAAATTCTGACCACGATACTGGAAAGAGAGCGTTTTTGAAAAAATCGTTAAAAGTTTCGAGTAGAATATTTTTAATAGAAAGAGGAAGGTTTGAGATAATGTGGAAATCTATCTTATCGATACCGGGTGCTGAGTTACGTTTACCGCGATGAATAGTCGTTGTTAATTCGTCAAGGCTACAAGGAGATTCAAGTTCAGGGTAATTAACGAATGATGATGGAAAATTGGGGAAAAATTAGAGGGAGGACAGATTGAGCTAATTTGATTCTTCATTTTTTCTATTGTAGCTATATTATTATGGTGGGTAGCATGATCGGAGGTATTTCTATGTTTGAAGCGTTTTACCTTACTCCAGACTGCACTGATGCTTGTGCGAAAGTCAATGGATTCTGTGAATTTAATCCACGACTCCCGTTTTGCCTTTTTGAAAGTTTTTTTTGGCTAAACCGTCCAGTCTTTTAGCATTAATAAAATTCTCACTACCGCCGAGACGGCCCCAGGCCGCCCATGCCTCTTTACGAGCTTTGTTTGTTTCGTCGCATTTGTTGTCCCACCAAATGGTAGGTCGAGATTTAGGCCGGTTCTTCCTAGCTGGGTGAGAGCTGGGATTTGCAATTGTGATAGAATCGTAAATGGCCCGAACTATATTGTCATATTGGGATAAAGGTGAAGCATCAAGTAAAGAAGGAGCCAAACTATCTAGAGAAGATTTGAACAGAGTCCAATCGATCTTTTTGAGAGAGAGCCGGTGCGAAGTTAAAGACACTGAGGGGCAGAAGGTGCTAATAGTAATGGAGATCGGAAAATGATCGCTCCCAAGAGCGTCTGACATTGTCGACCACGAAGCTAGAGGTGAAAGATTCGAGCTCACTAGAGTCAGGTCGATAGCAATGCTCTTGTTCGTATCGCCAGCTAGTCAGGTGGCGGAACCATCGTTTAAGCATACGAATTCTTGATTGATTAAGGTATTGTGAAGACCGTTACCAGATGCGCAGATTGTTGAGCAACCCCAGGATATGTGGTGACTATTAAAATCGCCTGCGATGACGACCGACCCATTTCTCGGGATAGAATAAAAAAATTATTGACACTCTGCCGCGCTCGTGGCTACAGAGGGGCACTCGTATAATGCAGCCATTATTAGAGCACCACTAGTCGATGGAATCGAAACGGCGAGGGTTTCTATTTTGTTCTCTCGGTGGTAGATCGACTCGATCTCGGTAAATGAGATACCTTTTTTAAGCAGATTGCGAGGCCACCTCCTCTGTTACCGGCACTGCATTTATTGATCATGATGAATCTGTTCAGACACGGAATAAAATCATCATGGAGCCAAGTTTCGCAACTTGGAGACTGCGGCAGTTCCATTGCAGGATTTTTAATTGGTTAGTATTGTCCATGTCGATGAGGCGGTGGGAGACTCTGGAGCAAAAGCGAGTTAAGAGCGGAGACGATTGGCTGTAGAGTGTTCGACAGTCCTATGGCAGAGAGAGCGGTAGCTAATTGCTCGGTTATGAAACGAAGGAGGTTCGAAATGATATGCGGAAGGTCATTAAGGTTCGAGGGAACCGATTGGGGCGAGAGATTAGAAAAAGCGAGGGCAAAATTCGAAGAAGGCCCAACATATGGTACGTGTGTAGGCGGGAGGCGGCCATTGGGCGCCGTCAGCAGCCCAGCGTGTTCAGCGCGCGTGTTAAGAATTGACTGTGAGCCGGAAGGTTAGGCCTCATGACGACGTTGATTAGAAGCGGGTAGGGTATTACTGGTGTGACGGACGGTAGTCTAGCGGTGGGTTTGGTTGGGGGTTGGAGGGGGGTAACTGCTACGAAAACGAGGCTGTTGGCGTCGAAGGGTTGTTAGTGGTAACTTGATTATACGATGGTGCCTTCGACGTTGGAGGAGCCCCAGAGCGGGCCCTCACGATTTGAGGAAGGGCGGGATATTGGTTTTCCACGGTTCTAAATGGTGGGGGAGAGTAGGGGAGAAGGCGTCTAGCTTCCACGAAGCTAATGTTACGATCCGCAGCAATCGATCTAACGTTCTGCTCGTCAATATATGCGGGGCGTGAGCGATCCATTGGAAGATGACTCCTCTGACGATTTGCGCAGCACGAAGTAACGTCCTGGTGTGGACAAGCTTCTCCTTCTTTGTGGACGTTCTTACCACAACGTCTGCATTTAGAGCGACCTTTACACTGATCAGCGACATGACCAAAACTGAAACAATTAAAGCAAATTTTTGACGGGCGGTGCCATGGGTTAACCGGATGGCGAACTCTATAGAGCGAAACAAAGTCTGGGCGTACGCGACCTTCACAAACGACACGAATGGTCTGAGTGGGTACGTACGAAACGGTACCGCTGCTAGCTGTGATCTTGCGATTTTGTCAGTGAACCGATAAGATACAGCAAGGAGCATCAAGATTATCTATCAGCTCCTGGTCGGTAACGTCGATAGAGACGCCACCGATTCGCCCATCGCATGAGTTAAAAAGTTGGAGATGTAGGTTTGAAGACGTTTGGCCTTCAACTCTGGGAGATACAACGCAGTGTTTACTACAGTCGCGGAGGAGAGAAAAGCTGTTAACTAGTGCTTACCTGACTTAAAAATATCTATTACCTCGTCTTGACAGTACTTCGCAAGGAGAATCTTGCCTACTTGTGTCGGGTTTAAAGCGGGCATCTTGTCGTCCCAGCTGTAACGCTGGATGAGAATTATAAAAGGGCCGTCAACTCTATTCGTGTAGCAATTCTCTAGAATCTTCTGGGGATCCTCGACTCAGAAATTGAAGAATTGTTTTTAGGCGAAGGATTGGAATCAGAAGGATTTTTTTATCTTCGTAATGCCCAGCGTCTTCTTCGTGTTCGCGGTTAACCCTGGTAAATTCTCAGCCGACTCATCTGCAGGTCGCTTACGCAAGGGTGTTAATTGCGATTCTTTAAGCAAATCTTCAAGACGTTGTCGCTCTTCAGTTTCTGACATATCGAAGTCGTCGTCGTGAAATTCCCTTCCCGCCTGGGCCAGGGGGCAAACCCGTGCCCCCCTCCGCCATCTTGAGACGCGGAACGCAGGGAGCGAGGTTAGAAGAAGATACATTTAGAAAAAAAAAAAAAAAAACAAGGAAAACCGAACGAAAAGATATTAAAACAACAGAAAATCGTGGTAGCTGAGCGCGATTAGACAAGTTCGCTATTGAATCCGAAGGACTCGAGAATGTACGCTTTGTAAGAGAGAGCTCTTTGTAGACCGTCTACACTTGGCAACGAACGTTTCCGAACTCACATGATCCGTAATACGGAGTTTTCTTCTTCTTCTTCTATCGGAGGCCCGCAACCTCCTGTCCAAACTCGACGAATCACGGCACGAATAAAGTGACAACAATGGATTTCGATAGCAGCTTTTGCCGTACGCCGTGTCTACAGAAACGTAAACGTTACTTTAAGATTGGAATTAAAGTAACGCAAAGCTCACGTTACTCTAAAATATTTTTTTAAGTAACGAAAAATGACTACCCGACGGTTTCTTGACATTACTCTATGCGTTCCCTTGCAGTCACGCGAGCTTTGCGTTACTCTGCAATTTTAATAAAAGTAACGAGGTTACATGCAAGACCAAGTTATTGCACTGAATGTACGCGTAGGGATCTATCTGTACCTACCGTTTGTCGCTTATAGAAATATTGATCGTTGGTAAGTACGGAACAACTGAAGTCGGTGATGTTGAAGTTATTGGATTGCACGGTGTTCAAAATATACGCGCGCGTCGTGGCGCTTCGAACGGTTTCCGACCTGTACGCCGCCATTATTTTTCTTGCTGATGATGAAACGACACGACGATCGGCAGTTGTAATCGGAGAACAATAGCGATAATACGTTTGTTTAATAAAGCATTAATATTCTACGTTAAAACGATTAACGGCGTCATTTATACCTTCCTTTCCACAGCCGAGCCTGCGTAAAAACCAACAGGTTATGGGCCCAGTCTACCTGAAGGTGAAAGCGCGTAAGTGAAAAGAACCGAGAAGCGTGGCGTCGCGCGCGGCCATTATTCGGGTCGAGTCATGATCGCGGGATAATTTTTTGTCGTATCGGAAATAAGTCTGAGAGTACGCAAAAATGTCGGACGAATTCTCGGTGGGACATATGAAGAGATTTGACGGATCGAATTTCCAGGTATGGAAATTCCAGATCTCGGCAGTGCTGACGATGAAAGACGTGTACGACATCGTAGACGGGACGCGAACGAAGCCGGCGAACACCGAGGGTGAGAACGCGGCTTTAACAAAAACGTGGAGTAAAGATAACGCGAAAGCGACTGCAATAATTACGTCTCAGATGGAAAGCAGTCAAATGGACCGATACTTGTATGCACGTCGGCAAAACGGATCTGGGACAAATTAAGTCAAATCCACGAACAAAGATCGTAATCGAATAAACTCATTCTCACACAGCGATTCTATGCATATCGCATGAATCCGACGGATTCGATCGTTCAGCACATGTCCAAAGTGCAAAATATGGCGCGTCAACTCAGAGATCTGGGCGAAGTGGCTTCAGATTTAGTGATTATGGCGAAGATTTTGGCTAGTCTTACGACGAAGTACGGCTCGTTCGTGACGGCTTGGGATAGCGTGAAATCCGCGAGACAGACGATCGATAATCTGTTGGAATGGCTAATTCGTAAAGAATTTCGGCTCGGCGTGGAAAGTGATGCTTCAAGTGCGTTAGTAGTATATCAAAGTCGAGTGCGTCAAAAGCAGACGGCGGAGAAAAATCAAACGGCGACAGGAAGAAGCAACGTTCGAAGAAAAATGTTGTGGGTTATCACTGCCAACAAAAAGGACATTTCGCGAGTGAGTGCCCGAAGAAAGCAAAAATAAGAACAAAGACAAAGGCGCGAAAGGTAAATCCGATGATGCGTGTGTGTTCGTCGTGACAACGAACAGAGAGTCGCGAGAGGAAAATCGGTACGGCGAACCGACTGTCGACCAAGAAAAACGGTTGATGCGCGTTGATGTGCGCGACCCGTGGCTTACCGACAGTGGCGCGTTCACTCACGTTACTTTTCGTGGAGACTGGTACGTCGAGTTTCGGCGAATAGAAGGAGAAACGGTTTCCCTTGTTGATAACGGTGAGTGCGCGATCGAAGGTGTCGCAAAAATTAAAGTCGAAAAATTCGTGAACGGAACGTGGGTCGATGGCGTGATCAACGACGTTTTTTATGTCCCAAGTATCAACAAGAATTTGTTCTCCGTGGGCATTTGCACAGTAAAGGGGTATGCCGTGAAGTTTAAAGGCTCCAGCGTAAAAGTCGAACGTGATGGACAAATCGTGGCGATAGGGGCGCGACAGTCGAATCTGAAAAAAAAACTTCGACTGAAAAAAAAAAAAAAATCCGTGGAGTGACGCGCTACAGTGTGTATCGTACAGCAATATACTGGACGTGTATAGTGCGTGCGACTTTCGATCGATATATTTTTAGGAATCCTACAACGAATCAAATTTTAATGGACACTTTTATAATGTAATTTGGGGTCAATCTTTTAAACGCGCCTAGTTACTACTAAATTGGTTCAGCCTATTATGAGATATCGGGACCGAAAATTTCACAGGGTCCAAACGATTATAAATGTCCCAAATCTATATGTCATAAGTCTACATCAGTCAGTTCATCGAATCGAAGAATTTGCGTGGTGGCGCGCCCGTCGCCACTGCCGGCTCAGCTGTCAGTTGTTATCGTCGGCACGTATTATTACCCGCGTGAAATTTTTTTTGAGTGTTTCCGAAAATAATAATTATGTATTGCGTATCGTGGTTTAGTGTCTCGCCGCGAAGTAAAAAAAAATTACGTGTTACGTGTTATACGTGTGATTTTATATCGATTATAACTTTTCTTTGCGATCTCGAACATCATAACTGGCAATCATCAAGTGGAATATGTGACGTGCCGTTCGCCCAGTTTTGTATTTATTTATTTATTTATTTATTTATTTACGGGAACCAGCCCTTTTACAAAAAATAATCCATTTTACATCATAAATATTTACTCAAAATGATAAGATAAAATAAAATAAGGAAATTCATTCTTTTTCTTGATTCACTCAGGGGTATAAATCCCTGTTGCTGTTGCTATAGGTACCGAAGTATTTGGCTTCCTACTGTATATTTGAACCCCGCTAGTGTGTCCCCGAAATTCGGGATGTCTCCAAGCCTGTTCGCAAGGGATGTTATTCTCGTTATCGCTGTCCTCTCACTGTACGATATTCTCGCTGTTGGTACCTCGAAGGTGACTGCTCTTCTTAACGCCCATCTCGGCTGTTCTCGAAATCTGACTCTCTCTGACAGATATCGACAGTCTAATATTCCCGTAACGATTTTGTATAGTAGAAGAATATCCGAAAGGTCTCGCAGGGATTCTAGGCTCGGAGTTCGAGTTTGCTCGGCGATCGTTGAGTAGTCGTGATCCGCCCTTTGCATGGGTTGCCCTATCTTGTATGCCATCATTCTTAGGAACTTGTGTTGTATCCGTTCGAGCTTCCGGGAATGCACCGCAAAACCCGGATTCCAAACTTCAGATGCATAACTGACGATCGGCCTCACCATAGCCATATATAGTGTTCGAAGCGTTTCTCCTCTACGGAAATCTCCCGAAAAGCGGCTCACGAATCCGAGCATACGTAGTGCCCTGTTCGAAATATCTTCGATATGAGGTATGAAGCTCAGCTTGCGGTCCATCCAAACACCTAGGTCTTTAATGACTTCTACCCTTTCCAGTTGCCGCTCGCCCATTGTGTACTCTCTGTGTAGCATTTCTCTTCTTCTGCTGAAAGAGATTACCTTGCACTTCTTGATGTTCAGTGGCAACAAATTTTCATGGCACCAGTTTAACAGTTCGTTAAGGTCCGTTTGAATTTTATCGCAATCAGTTTCATCTTCAACTTTGAGGAACATCTTAACGTCGTCTGCGAACATCAGAAAGCGGGAATAAACGAAGCCCGATGCCATATCGTTGACGAAGATGAGAAACAGTAACGGTCCACGATGCGATCCTTGCGGAACCCCTGAGGAAACGTGGATCGTTCGGGAGTGGTAGCTTTTGTACCGAACTCTTTGTGACCGACCCGTAAGATAGCTCTTGATCCATCGCAGTAACTCATCCTTTATCCCGATTTGTTCCAGTTTTGCTATCAGTCTCGAGTGACAAACCGAGTCGAAAGTTTTTGAAAAGTCTGTGTAAATTGCATCCACTTGTATTTTGTTCATCGTGTTTTCTGCTATGTAGTTTTCGTACGAGAGTAGGTTCGAAACAGTTGATCTTCCTGTGACGAAACCATGTTGTTCTTCTATTATAAGGTGCCTGAGCCGTGATGATAATTTTTCGGTAACTAGGTTGTCGAGAATCTTAGGTATAGTACTCACTATCGAGATCGGTGTATAGTTCGATATGTCTGCTTTTGCTCCGCTTTTATATATCGGAGTTATGAAGCTGTGTTTCCAGGATTTTGGGAATGTCCCTGTTTCGAGCGAGAGTGCGAAAAGATGGTGTATCGGTTATACCAGGATATCGGCAAGGGGTTTCAGAATGGCTGGTGGTATGCCATCCGGCCCTGGGCCTTTATTGATATCCAGGCTCTGGATTATTCTGAACACATCTTCGATGGTGATTGTTACAAACGATAAATCCACTGTTGCCCCAACCGGCGCGACCTGTTCCTCTTTGTTGTACCCCCGAAACTCGGTTGATCACTCCGTGCTCGAAGGTTGGGATTTTAACCCGAAATAATAAAAGGGATAATGCCAGTTAGGAGTTGGAACTCCAGTGAGAACGACTGAACATAGATCGAGATGATATTTATTAAAGAAGAAAAACAGTAGAACAGTTTGACAATCAAATACAATCTGTAATTCAGTATCGCTTACTGAACAACTCACTATTTCACTTTACAATATAACTTTAATTCAGTATCGCTTACTGAACGATTCTCTATTTCACACAATATAACTCACTCTTCGATAGTACTCAGGCTCGGCCCGCTATCATAATAAAACACGTTCTATACTTGTAACTTGGATTCCTTGCACGAATCCCCTGGACCAGACGCACAGTTTCAGGAGTCAATCGGACCCCCTGTGTCACGAGTCAATACCAGACTGTCTGATGCTCGCGTTCGTATTGATATATATACGGAGCGAGCGTGTCAACATAATTTTAAAGACGAAGCATTATTGCGATAATCGGTGATATTGCGACCACCGGATATATTGCGACAATCTCCGCCTGCTGTTTATTATTTATCGCTCCAGATTCTGTCCGAGAATTTGGAGGCTCCTCGTTACGTTAACTGCTGACGCGCTGCATTACTTGACCGCGTTTGAGAGTCGCGCGCTCGATGCGTCGATTGCTCAATCGCTCGCGAGGCGTTCGGTTTCGGCGATCGCGCCTCACGTGTCGCCTACATACTTCTATTATTGCACAATTTCACCTTTCGGTAATACCTGCGATATTCGGGGTATAACACTCTTCTTCCCGGTGCTTCGTGTAAACAGATTCGAAAAAATCGGCAAATAGGCTTACCCTGTGCCCTGTGTTAGCTACTATGCTATTATAACGCATCGTCGATGGTAACCCGCATTCCGAGCGGCGTGCGTTCACGTAATTCCAATAGGCTTTCGCGTTTCCGCCGATTGCCTCCTCTACCCCCGTGACGTACCTAGCGTATATGTCTCGCGCACGGCGCTTGCACTCTGCCCTCAATTCCCGGAAGCGGTCCTGCCACTCTCTCGATCCGGTTTCTTTATACCTTTTATGTGCGACTTTTTTTTCCCAAATACTTTGTTTTAGTTCCATCGTCATCCATGGTGGGTCGATTCTGCTGGTTATGAACTTCTTCGGAATGAAACGGTCTACTACTACGCCCATCTCTTCATAGAAAACATCTGCTGCCTCCGATATCGGCAGATCTTTCATACGTTTTTTCCAGTCTACGTCTCGTAGGTAATTTCGCATTCCCTCTAAATCCACCCTCCTAAAATCCGGTACGTATTCTTCGAAGTTTAGAGTGTCATTCACTCCGCACTCTATCTCGACCAAAAGAGTCTTGTGATACTCCTCGTCCTCGTCCAGTATCGGATCTTCTATCGAGGCAACCGTAATCGGATTTTGGCAGAAGATTAAGCCGAGAAAATTCCCACGCCGATTTTTTATTTGACATTGCTGGTTTAGGCCCAGAAATTCAAAACCTTGTGCCAAGATTTCTGCATTTTCTCGTGTTTTTCGGTCGGCTCCAGACCAGTCGCGGTGAGTATCGTTTCCTTCGCTTTTCCATGATACTTGGGGAAGATTATAGTCTCCTGCTATAATTATATCGTAGTTTGGCAGCTGTTCAGTTATTCGTATCGCCTCGTTTACATGTTTATAATAAATGTCTCCATCGCTTCCTGGAGTGATATATACTCCCCCTATAATGTATTTCGAATTTCCTCTCGTGACCGCTACAAATAATTGTTCCACATTTCCGTCTAAAGTTTCGCATATTGCACTATGAATTTCTCGTTTTACTCCTATCAGAACGCCACCCCCTCTACGACCCCCCACGGGACCCTTTATTCTGTCTTTTCGATAAATTAGATAATGTCTAAACCCAAGTTCCGCGTCGCGTTTGCCTTGGTGCAACCAAGTCTCCGTTAGGATAATTATGTTGTACTTGATGGCGGTTGTAGCGATCGATTCTTGAAGGGAGCTCAGCTTGGTCCGAAGTCCCCTCACATTTTGATAATAAATATATAAAGACGCGGTTCCCTCTTCTAGTCTTTCTTATACATTCCTCCTTGTCCTTGACTTCTCGGTTTACTATCTATGATAACGGGATTTCCATTTCGAAATACTATTCTTTTCTCTATATTTGGATTCGTTTTTTTCATTTCATCTACTTTCTTTCTGGCTTCTTCGAAGCGTTCTCTGTGCGGGTGTGCGGTCGGCTCTCATGGCGACTGTACCTTTATATTTGTACTTGTTTCAAAGAATATCTTGTGCCACCTGTGCCGACGGTACCGTTACAAGTATCGGTCGCGGTCGCTCTCCCGTAAATTTACCGAGTCTTCGCGCTTTTATACCAGTCGGTTCGATTTCTACGATGTTGGCAAGAATCGTTAGGACATCCGCTAAATCCGAGGCTATTCTTCTCGATACCGGCCCTTCCGTATGCTCTGCTAGGTTAAAGAAAAGCATATTTGATGCTCGTTGTTTCCTACCATCCACTTCTATCTGAAATTTTTCAAAGTGAGACATCATTGTTCCTGGGTTTGTCAACATTTCGGTGATACGATTCATGCCCTCTTGCATACTACTGAACGACGCTAATGTTCTCGTGTTCTCTTCCAGAGCGGTTTGAACCCCTCCGACCGTAGTGCGAAGGGAGCTTACTTGAGTATTTATGTCACCGATTGCCTTGTTAAAACTGTTGATCGGCGTGTGTTTCTTTTTCGTTCTTTACCTCGTCCTTCAAAGCCTTTATCTCCTCGGGAATACCTGAGAACGACGCTTGCTGGCTTTCGATGTTTGTAACATTTGTTTTTATTTCCCCAGACTCTTTCTCAAGGTCCTTGGTTGCTTTATATAGTGCTGGAACATATTCTAACATACCATGAACTTTTTACAGTAGTATAACATTATTCTCTTTTTTAAATCGATAACCTTTATTTCGGATGCCGTGAGTTCCGTGCATGAGGTATGGAAACCTCGCTTACACCCATCGCATGATACCGTCAGCGGCTTATTTGCCGTTCCTTGTTCTTTGCACGATCCGCATTTCCCGGTCGGCGGTTGTGGAGACGGCACTCGAGACATTATTTACTACGTTCGCTGTGTTTAACCTCAACCTTCAACCGAGGCTCTCTAACCTCAAAAAGTGACTTTCCGAAAAACCTGTCCGCACGGACGAATCGACTTCGCGGATCCTGTACGTCAGTTTCCCATCAATTTTTGACAGTATTCCTAACTTTTCTGTAGATAAAATAATTTTACACTTTCAAAGAATTTATTTTTTTATTTTATTTATGCAGAGTAATTTGGATTTAATCCTCATTCCGCGCCACCTGGCGAGCACTTTTTGAAAGCATATAGAATTAATTTTGTTCGATCTAAATTATCCGATCCTTCGAAATTAATTTTAAAGATAAAATTATAAAAACAAAAATTCATTTGATAACGATTTAATTATTTAATCGTGAAAGGATGTCTGGGGTTTCTGTGGGGTGGGAGCTCGTGGTAAAGTACTTCAGTAGTCGACGTAGAAAATGAAATGATTGTAACTTTATTAACATAGAAAAATGAAAGAAATATAATTATTGAAATTCGGTGTCACACTCGCGTCGTCTATCGACGGGGATCTCGCTTCTTTTCTTTATTTATCGTCTCGCGTCTCTCGCGATCCGACAAATACACACTTCTCGTAGTTCTCCCTATTATCTCGTATTTCGCACGCGTCTTACTCGACTGAACGCTTCGAGAAGACTCTCCGGCTTGCCGTCACTCATCCCAAAACGGAAAACACCGAATGTTCTAAACGCGCGAAAATATAAATGCCGCACGAGCGTTCACACGAACAGCCAAGTCGACTAGTCATAACAACGAAGTATTGAAATTCCGAAAGCAGGAAATAAGAGAAAATTTGTAAACTCGAGCGCATTTTAAGACGAATATTTTTTAGCCGACAAGCCGCAATGACGATACGCTACAATCCCGAATGCAGCAAACAGGCGAAATTTTCGAATATCGAAAAGGCTTTGACCCGAATATTTTTCAACCGACAGGACCTAATGACGATACGTTACAATCCCGAACGTAGCGAACGATTGAAAATATGAAATCCCGAGAAGGCTTTTAGACGAATAATTATTAAACGAAATATCAAAACTACGACAGGTAAACATCCCGAACGGATTAAGACGCTGAATTTGTTTTCAGCCGAC
This sequence comes from Cryptus armator, assembly GCA_963971235.1. Classification (NCBI taxonomy): domain Eukaryota; kingdom Metazoa; phylum Arthropoda; class Insecta; order Hymenoptera; family Ichneumonidae; genus Cryptus; species Cryptus armator. Next base: position 11,627,275 of record OZ020234.1, read on the forward strand.
GCATAATGTTTCCGATTGGATCATTTGTTCGAATGTGTTGAGCAGACGAAAGTCCATTCAATCGAAGGGGATTTTTGCCGAAAATTTTTGTCGATGACTTGGAGCTCTTCGTTACCGATACACGCTACCAAGACTGTCGATACATTGGAGCTCTAGAATTGGACCTATAGTCGCCTCGTCGTAAGATAGTTGTCGCTTATTGCCATACAATAATATCGGTCTCGTTCGTAGTTCTTACACTTTTTCAATTGTACTCGTTGATATCATCCTTTTTCGTGTATTTTATTAAATGTGACACGACGACGAATGAACAATATGTATATATGTAATATATGCAATATGTATGTATGTAATATATACAATATGTATGTATGTAATATATACAATATGTATGTATGTAATATATACAATATGTATGTATGTAATAATAAATACATGAATGGTTTGCGAGTATATTTTATATTACTTTTTACTGGTACTTGGCGTTGAGACGCTGCCGCGTCTCTTGATTATTACTTTTATAGAAACATTAATTAATAATCAATAATTAATAACGAAAAAATAATAATATCAATGTCCCAAGGGCATCTGACCTTTTTGTCTGTCAAAACCTATTTAATTATACGGGTATATCGATGACTAAGCATTAAAAGAGCTCGTACACTTTTTTAACCCTTTCGTTCAGCGAATATTTATATCGCGCGGTATAAAAATCGGCCGACCTGTATAGTCACGCTCAGCGCGAGACTCCCATGAAGGGTTAATTTTAGTCGTCGATATCATAATTTTGCAGGCATTTTATATACTGCCGTAAGACGAATGAATAATATAAATGAATAATAAGAAAATGAATTAAAGGATTGCGAGTATGCACCTGTATTACCAATAAATTACGAAAGAGTTTACAGTACGCATTTTACACTATATATATCGATAATTTTAAACTAATGATTATAAATTGTAAGATAATTTTACTATTCACTATAGCATATTTGTGATTGGACAAGATTAATGAGAGTTGTTGGTAAAGGAGCCCGTTAATCTCGCGTCTCATGAATTATTCTCGATAACTTCGCTGTAACAACATCATGATTGAAATGAAATCGATCCTCAATTTTTCTACATCCGTTGACACCAATCTAGGTAACCTAATGAGAGAGAAAATAAATATACATTGTAACGTGGCAAAATTCAGCCCGTTATTTCCAACTCGCTCCAGCACTCACGAGGCGATTCCTCAGGGCCAATTCGGGAATTAGAATTATTTTTAATTATTTTTTTTTATAAAAATTATTTCATGTACGCGCGCCTCGGGCGAGAGAGAGAACCGCGACCGGACAGCGAGGGAAGCGAAACATCGATTCTCATCGATTTTCATCGAGAATCTTCGGCATCGCGACCGTCGACGAGTCAACGACGGCAGAGGTTCTCGTATCGTACGGAGATCGATCGACGAGGAGCCTCTACCCCCGAAGCCTATCGTTGTTTAGACGATAAGAACATCGAGGGAAAAGAACACCGTTTTTCCCAGCGTCGCCGCCTTGTAAATCGCCGCTCTCGAATTATTGCGAGCGACAGAGGAATGAAGAAAGAAAATCATCTGCATTGGTTCTCGAACACGGGGACTGAGTACCGCGGAGACAATATCATCTGTCTCGCTCTCGCGCGTCGGTCAGCGCTGCGGCGTCGCGAGAGAGAGCGTGCGAATTCAAATTTCCGAAAAGGGCCGAGCGTTCGCGAATTTTGGATATCGTCGCGATTAGGTAGGGGGTAGGGGTGTCGCTAACGAGAGCGTGAGAGACACGTTACTCAGGGCACTTCCCGTTGAGTTCTGGAGCGAGTTGGATCGTCGATCGATATTTCGGATACCGCGCGGAGGAGAATTTTTGCGAGCCGAACATCTGAATCGCTCACGACGGGATATCGAGAGACATCGGTGAGCTCTTTCGTCCGAGGGACAAATTAAGATCGGTAGTTCGCGGATTTTAATTGTTTTATCGTTTTGTGTTATTTATTTTTCGCGTGTGGGCTACCGGCGCGAAAATAATAATTATATTTTGTCTGCGTGCTGCGAGTTCGACGGTTCTCGAGGAAACGTGGCCGTTTCTCCGAGGTCGGCAAAAATCGTTTTATTCGCGTGTGCAGAGCCGCGAGGCGGCCCGCATTTCTTTCGATCGGTCGTAAACCGTGGCCGCGACGATATTTTCTAAATCTAGTATTTTTTATAATTTTTCCGTGAAAGTACCTCGGGGATAGATCCCACGGGAAGTCGCCTTTTCGTTACCGTCGTGCGCGCGAGGCTATCGTGTGCGCCAGAGTGTGTGAGCGAGTGAATCGGGGAAAAAATCGAATTACTTTTGTATTATATTTATTTTCGCGAGATTTTTGTGTCTTTTTCTAATAACCGGTTTCTTGGAATATTCGTTTCTTTTCCTTTGTTTCCTCGAAAAATAAAATTGTTATCGTGTGTGAGAGAAAGGGTGAAACGCGAGAACGAGAGCCTTCGCGCGACGCGGTAATCTGTGTGTGTGAGTGTGCGAGTGCGTGAGAGCGACCGCGAGATCCCGAGCGTCGGGAAAGTTGTCGATTAAAAATTGTGTAAATTTCATTGGTTCCCGGGACGAGAGGTTTCCTCCGAGATCTTCGGTTTTCCCTCTCTTAGCTGAGTTGAATATTTAAATAAAATTGGTAAATTTTGGTTCCCGGATATTTTGAGTTGTAAGTTGCATTTTATTTTACTTTGTTTTTGTTGATTCCTCCGAATACCGACGTTAAGAACACCCAGCCCCTCTCCGGTTCTCGAAAAGCTGCAGCTAGCCGTTAGCTAATCAACCTCGTCGAATTTTCTCTGGCGCGTTACGCGCCTGGCGCCCATCCCGCGAGGGAAAATAAAAAAAGAGAAAATTATCGGGACGTTTGTGGCTCGAGGTTGAGGGTTGTCGTGTAGGTAAATTCGGTGTAGAGAATTTACGCTACAACATAAACATGTATTATGTGGATTTGTGTATAAGCAAAGGTCATAGTAAATTAGAACGAAGTGTTGTAAACGGCATACAATATTTGTATGGATGAAGTGCAGGATGCAAGCAAAAACATTTTGCAACGACAAAAAATTATCACAGTGTACGATGTGAAGATCTTGAGAATTCATTACATCATGTATCTTCATGTATCTTATATTGATGATATCATTCATGTATCTTGTCTTGCCTCTCGTTTAGTTGAACTTATGACTTACATGCATTTTTTGGAAGGCAATGACCAGGTCAAAGCATATGCGACAACGCACTTGCGCATTTTCTCGAGTTGCCGTGCTAATTATCTGTTGAGTACAGCTTTTGCAAGTAGCCCAATGCCTACAGGGTAAGCAAAGGATGTCAGCGATCGATCTGTTGCACGCAGGGCATTTGGATGCGTTGACATCATGAACTGTAATAAAATAAATGACTGGGTTACCCATCTCAAGTGACGTTTTGAATGACTTATGAGTACAAACGCACGTAATAGTATTTCAACGTTTCCTTCAGCATCGATAGGATATTCTAAGATTGGAATGCTCACCGCATTCTCTGGGAAGTCAATCCTGAGAATCTCCTCGCCATTCGGACGGAAAGCTGCAAAAAATAATAGATTTTTTATGAAAACGATGAAAGCTTTCACTTGGTTTTTTTATTACTCGCCGATGTTATGATTTTGAGCGGTGACAAAATAATCAACTTCGGATGGTGTTGTGATTAACAAATTATTGCCGAACCCTCGTAAAAAGTGGTTGGCGCACGACAGGAATTTTGGAATATCCAAGGAGCTGTTCCGGTACAGTTCCCAAGGTCGTTGGAGCACTGTCTCTTGAAGAATATAACGATCGTTTCGATTTCGCCTAATAGGATTTCCCATCGCTAACGCTGTATGTTCAATGCGCGTCGCATTTTGTAGCGTTCGAATGTGATCTGTGATTAAGAGAACGTTATAATAAAAGCTATGCGAAGATAATCAATATTTGTTAAGTAAGAAACAATGGAAAAAATTCGATTTTGCAATGATTTTTACCTGTAAATGTCCATATGGATGGATGATCACCTATTCTTTGATGCAAGACCCGGTGATATGCTTCTATTATATTGATCGTACGATGTCCGAATGAAAAAACGCTGAAATTTTGTGGTGTCACTCTAGTCAACCACCAGATGGAAAAATATTGTAATAGATTTTCAAAATAATCCCGAACATCCGGCATCGCATTAGTTTCGAGCCATTGAAACGCTAGGGGAATGTCTTCCGCCGGCAAGAGTGCGAACGCCATTAGTTTTCGAAAAAAAATTCTCAGTTGTTTCGACTCATTTAAGCGACGAACATGCGCCCGCCCGTAGCTTTTCCATTTCTTCGTTAAAGCCTTAAATCAATACACGCAATAAGAATATGTTCTACGTATTTTCTGTCTATGTACACGTTTGTGATATATGTATACCTGACAGTAGTGGAAAAAACAATGGACAATCGTAGCATTACGGTACACTGATGAAAGTGCTGTCGTTAAAGCTAATTCGAAATCGACCATGATTACTCTTGGTACCAGTGTTGGTCCTATTCTCATCAAGAAGTAACGGAAGAGGTCCAAGTAAGCCTGCATCGATTTTGACGTCATTAACGCCCACGCGATTGGTATTACCTGAAATGAAGACAAAATATATTAATTACGCTGAAAAAGAGAATTGTTGAATTGACTAAATCGGCGTTTGCGGGTGGCGAAAGAAATATTACTTTTATTGAAAGAACTACGTAATTTATCGTACTAACTGTAAATTAAATTGATTATTTGTTTCTTCACTATAACAATTATTTTGTTAAACTAACCGAATATTTCTTGAACCACCCGCAGGCGCGGGTATTCGGTTTAAACGATAATTTTTCTCTGTGTATGTTTTAGTGTCAGCCATTGTACAGTACGTGTTGGTTCGGGTAATCGATCAATTTCTTTTTAAACTACTTGGCATCGAGAGGCAACCGTGTCTCGTGATGCATACCGTATCATTAATTCGAGCCATTATTGTAAGGAATTGGCGCATCGTTGGACGTCGAGGACAAATTTTGAACGTTGCGGCGATATAGAATTCGTCCACTCGCAGCGATCGCAAAAATTCCACGTCTGCCACAATAGTGATGTTCGAACCGTCTCCGGCACGAATGCAAGTTAGTGTAAGACTTCCCCCGCTGTATTCTCGGAAGCTTCGCCACCTTTCCGTGTTCACGATGTTCGGATATTCGACTAATGACCGTGGAATCGGTGGACAACATTTTCGACGCCATCGTAACATTGACCGCTCCACAGATCTAAACGGTACTAAAGCAGTTGCCTGAGGATGCCTAAAATACGAATATATTTGCATTACCATTTCTTGTTATATGTTACATAGTTTTGAAGGATTTACGACGGCAGTGTTCAATAGTGCTTATCAATTCGTACGTACACAAGGCAGGTCTCATCGTAGATACGTCGAAAAACTTGAAGCGAGGATATCACCGCGGCATATAAGTCGTTCTTGAATAGTTGAACAATTAACAGATCTCGGTTGGGAGGATGATTATGACCTTTCGTTAGGGTGAATCGATAGTGTCTTATTCCCTTTCCTGGGCATTGTTTCGTGGCATGTTCTTTGCACTTGAGATAACTAGGAAAATGAAGTAAAAATATTATTATTATTGGATGTCATAAACGCTACTATTTTATGTGTATAATCATTTTTCGGATAATCATGCTTCGCGCTTACGTAATACTCAGTACTCTTTTGCCGGATAATAAGCGCCCCTTCAAAATGTGTTCTATATAATTACTCTATAATAAGCAAATTTTATCTGAATACCCTCGAATCTATTACCCCTTAAGAGGAGGTGAAATATCGCGGTCGGTAATAAAAACTGTAAACAACGTTTTTCGCGTATACTGGCACCTACAGCCAAAAAAAAGTGTCATTATAGCTGCTTTGATAATTTCCGCAGCTAATGACACTTTTTCTTTTACTGTAAATGCCAGGATGCGCGAGAAAAGTTGTTTACAGTTTTTGATACCGATTGAGCTCGGGGTGGGTGGGAAGGAAGGGATTGCACGTGCTCTTAACGTACGGAAGCCTCACACGAAGCGGGACTACGTAGACCCGGGAGCTATGCGAAGGTCTTGTCGCCACTTCACTGTCTTGTATTAAGAGCCAAAAAAAACTTTTGAATGGACTGTTTAAGAAAAACGATTCAATGCTTATTGTGGAAAATGGGATCGTGTTTTAATCATACTAATGCGGAAATTTGGCCGGAATTCCGAAATCCAGCCAACCGGAATACCTTCGGAATTCTGCTACCGTCATTCGAGAGAAGAAATTTAAAGCAATATTTCCGCATTTTTTCAGATGTTTTTGCGACGTTTAGTATGTGAAGCACAAAAGGTGACGATTCGGTAGGACCTCATGTGATATGATTACTAATTAAATAGAACGATATTACAACAAACAAAACAACAAAGATACAGCACAGCGCTTTACAACAATATAACAGCATGAACTTTCCTCTCAAATGCATATTTTTTCGATTTTCCACATCATCAAATATTTTGGAGATATAGCGATCTTCGTACTATACGATATCAACTACAATTCTGGCCGAATGATCCATAATCGACATCTTCGCTTCGCATACATCCCGTACGTGAAAGGTTAAGGTCATAAAAGAGGTCAAAAAAGAGAAATATTGTAATCGCGAGAAAAAATAACGCCAAATTTAGGGACTAAATAACTCTTTTCAACATGATAAAATGGAAAAAAAATCTTTTCTCACTTTTGTCCTCATAATTGTACCCCAATCTATCATATTTCATGACCCGAATAGTTTTTTTTTGCTTAAAAGTAGGTCAAAAAAGGGATTTTCCACAGATGTCTGTCCGTCGGTACGTACGTATCAAATTTTATGGCGTAGACACAATAACTTTCCGCAGACATTTTCTATCGCTATGAAACTTTGAACATAAATTCTATATGTGGAGTATGAGTTTGGTATTGAAATTCAGAGTTTTTCCTCCACATTTACTAGTTATTTACTAGCGATGTGCAATATTAAAAATTAAAAAAATGTTAAAATGCCAAAACTTATAAAAAAATAACTAGTAAATTTGGAGGGAAAACTCTGAATTTCAATACCAAACTCATACCGCACATGTAGAAGATATGTTGAAAGTTTCGCAGCGATAGAAAATGTTTACGTAAAGTTATTGTGTCTACGCCAGAAAATTGATGATCTGTCTATACATATATATAAAATTTTCTTGTGTAAACACAATAACTTTGTACAGACATTAATAAAAACTATGAAACTTAGTACACATGTTCAACATATACAATCTGAGTTTGGTATTGAAAATCAGATTTTTTTAAAACGTTTTTGAGGTTATACAGACATACACAGTTTTTATCACATACACCATGTTTCATTGCAATAAAAATTATCCTTGCAATAAAAATCGAATTGTGAACTAAAAATGTGCACACTACTTTTCTCAATAACATTAATAAAGAAAAATAAAAATTACGGAAAAACATCCCGAACTGTCAAACTTTTGCTATAGAGGTAACGTCTATAGGTCGATCTTCAACCGCGAGAGGCGTGATCGACGCCAAAAGTTCGACTCGCCACCTATGGTTTGTAATATAATGTTCAAAAATTTCAGCGGCAAACGCTGATTGTAAGCGATCAACAAAATTTTAACAAAATTTGAGTTACAATTATGAGGACAAAAATAGATGGGTTCGAAAACTAAACTCCTCCACTAAAAACATAAATATCAACACAATACTAACTTCACGCTATCAACAACTCGGATGAGAAAGTCACGAGTTGCTAAACGCCAGTAGCAACTACTTCGTGTCCAATTTTTTTTTTATGGTTCAAAGTGATTTTTTAAAAGTTTATTGTCTTGTGATTTGTCTTAAGTTCTTACGTATTGTTATTACAAGCACGCGAAATTAGTGTTCTACTTGGCCGATCATAAGTCTCCCGTGCGTAGCGGGTAAAATAATTATTATTGAAAGCAGCGGTATCGATATCGATGTTGAGATCGTAAGTATCTGTTGTGACGGGTTTTCTAGACTTTGAACGCAACACTAAACTTTACTCAAAAAGACTTCAAAACTCAAAAGGAGCGAAATCGAACCTCAAACAAAACGCGAATTCGAAAACTGATGTCACCTTCGGCCGTCCACCCTCGCGGATGCATCGGCGTCCCGGTGGGCGCCAGTTAATTTTGTTTCACCGGTATTAACAACCGGACTAAACTGGAGGTCGGTGGAACGGCGACTCCGCAGGGTTAATTTTTGTTTCGCCGGAATTACCAAACCGGGCTAATCTGGAGGTCGGTGGAACTACGACCTCCGCAAGGACGAAACGAACGACACAACAAAACGGAAACTAAAACGGAAACGAGAACTAACGTCGATGCATTCGCGAGAGCGAACGGTTGCGGAAATGCACGGTTGCTCAGGATGCGGGTTATGGTAGAAGTGTCGCGATCCGAGGTCAATAGAATAGCACACGAGAAACGTTAATCGAGAACAAAAAATAATACTTTGGCTAAGAAGCCACGAGATCGCACGCACGCGAGTCGCGGGCACTCAGCCGATCGATAGATCGAAGCGAGTCAAGCGACCGCGAGCGCGACACGAGAACGATAACGTAGATAAATCAAAAACTCACCGAAAGCGCGTAACTTATCCAAAAAGGACCGGGAACTGTATCTGACGATACCACGAGAACTCACCCATATGCACTATAACTCGAGAACGTTAATAATAACGCATCAATCGAATTATCAACTCGGAAAGAATTCCTTTCGAAATTCTGCCGAGGATAGCACACACGAAACACACGAGTCGACGGTACTCGAACGAGACGAGACGCACGAACACGAGAGCGAGAGCGATATCGGGATCCACGGCAACTCAAGCGAGACGCCGCGATCACGCGACACGTCGATAGCTCGAGCGCGAGAACAATAGGCCGAAGCCTATGACAGCGGGAGCGCGAGAGAGGCCCGAGTTACCTCGAGGGCAGCTCTCGGTAGACTGTCGATTTGCCTACGAAAATTCGTAATGAATTATCATAATTATTTTCGGGATCTAGATCGATAACTTCTGCCCTCTCAACCATAACGTTACTTTACCGAATCAAGACGATACTAGAGCGGGGATTTGAAGAATCTTTGCGATCGCTACCCAAAGTCAATGCGTGAGATACAAGGCTCTTCTCAACTCTAATGCAGCGCGAGGTGTTCCATCCTCGCCTGTAACTCATACCTCCGCCTGATCTCAACGCATTGCACTTTGCTACAGGGTGCCGGGTTCGCACCGGACTTTCACGTATTCGCAAGACTCTTCGTCGAGTCTCTCCCTCACTTGTGCTTTTATTTGCTAACTTTGACCCACCAAATGAGTTTGAGAACTTCGACTAACGGAACTAAAACGGTAACGGAATCTATATCAAATTGTTTAATTATTATTGTATTGAAGGATTTGAAGAATTATGAAACGGCAGTACTAGAGTAATAAATCGGAAAGAAGCAATAACTCGATCGATATCTCACGAGAGTTTTAACGGTATCTTTAAGTCGTTGGGAGAGGCAGAAAACGGGAACGAAAGCGGTAGATGTCTCAATTTCCTCAGAAATATGATGTTTCTTTAATGTGTGACGGTGATTCCGAAAAATCACGTCACACTGTATTATTATAATATCATTTAAAAAAATACAGAAATGTTACCATATATTTTGATGCATCGAATTGCACCAGTACGAATATCCATCGTGTTCTTCGAATTCAACGGTGGCGTAATCCTCCGGTCCAGCCATCGAAATTCCTACCTGATGTAAACGTATAACCGCCAAATGAAAAGAAACGCAAACTATGTTACAAATAAATGCGACGCTGTCAGAAATTATTGTTCTTAAGATAAAATTAGTTATACGGTACCGATAAAATATATGCTCGACGGAACAAAATGATATATATTTTTCCTTTCGATCTAAATTTTTTTGCACAAACTTGACTCGACCGTTCACCAAAGTAGACAATTGGCTATGCCAACGTCGGGGCGCGAAAAGCGGAGAATGGCGGGGGGGGGGGGGGGCAATGAAATAACGTGCGGTAATCGAGTCATTCGTCGTCGGTTCCCTCGAATGTGTCGTGTTCGTCATTTTTCGAGTCTCTTCAGTTTCCTACTAGCGTTGCTCCTTGCTCCTGCTGCTTATTAATTCAGCTCGAGCAATTTAACGAAAATATACGAGTTCAATGGTGAGAACTCATATATTATAAACTCTGAATATGGTATATCGCGGTCCGTACCTTCTCGGCGTCCCGCGGCTAGGAGATCGAATCATCGCAAGATACGCTTGGACTGTCAAAAAAAGGGTCAATGAGATAACGTAAGTATTTTTTCGAATTAAACTAATCAAGCAAGTTCCGTCATAATTGAATCTTTAGTCACGTATTTGACATCGTGAATTGTAAAAAATATAATTCGGTTAACATATTCAATCTCCTATTGCCCTCCCGATCTCCGAAACAAATTGTTACAATGTTACGCGCGTGTTCGCCTTTTCTTCTTTGTTTTTTGCATTCTCGCTTTTGTTCGGATTTATGTCGCTAATTCATCTGAAAGCATTCCGCGACGTGAAATTTTCGATATCTAATATCATATGAATTCTGTATTAAATATTATTACATACGGACATTGTACATCACGTATAGAGGTAATCATAACAACCGGCACTATCCGATGTATACATATGTTCGACCGCTTCGACCGAGACGGACAGAATACACGGTTCACAAAGGAAATTCGAAATTACGCGTGTGTGTGTGTGTGTGTATGTGTGTTTGTTTATTCGACGATTTCTCACTCTTTGCAGACGTAGATGTGTTTTGCACGGTACTGGCGAGATATTTCAGTTATCGAGTAAGTCAGACTAGGGGCTACTTAGAACACGGGGCAAGTTGAGCCGCACTGTAAAAAATCGGAGATTTTACATCGTGATCATCGGAATTTGAGGAACTAGAATAATGAACAGTCACAATTTGCTCCAAAGTTCGCTAGGCTCTCTTTCTGTCTTTCCTTCTCTCTCTATCGCTATCTCTCTCTATCTGTATCTCTATACCTGTATCTCTATTTGTATTTCTACCGCTTTTTCCCCCTCTCTCTCTCTTTCTCAAAATTATCTTCTGATTTTGTTGTATTTTCGTTATAGGTATCTGACGTGCAAGGATAGAAAAAAAAAACAATGTACGGCAACCGGCCGAATCGACGCGGAGAATAGAATAACTTCGAAGCAGCATTCGCACGCGGCGAATCCTACGCTAGAACTCATCAGTGTCTTCGTGGGAGGGCTGCACGACATGACGATCCGATCACTTCGGCCGCTCCGCGAAGTTTACGATACTATAGCAGTTTTGTAACTATAAATGGTTTTTCTCGTCATTCTCTATTTCCATTATACGCAAAGTCGTTTTGTCTTGTAATTTTTTCTTATGGTTGATTATTAACGGAAATCTCATTAATCATTTTTCACGTTTTCCTCTTAAAACTACGTGCAAATACCCAGCTTCATTTCACCTTGGGCCCCGTTGATATTAAGGTATTTCGAGCGGTACAGTCCAAGGACTATCTTAAAAATTGATTTTTTTTTCACGGGTGCTGGAATGTTTCGTAAAGAAACGTCTGACCGCGATTTTTCTTTGAATCGTAAATGCCAGCATGCGTAATACACATTGATTACATATTTTGATACGGACTGAAATTGGTATGCGGCGGGGAAACAGGTTTCATATGTTCTTAACTCAGATTTATCGAAGTGAATACAACGCCATATTTTGAATTGGCAGTTTATTACGTATATTGTATATTCCTCTATATTGAGACGTATCTCATAGGCGCATGCTATAGGTAAGTTCACAAAGTATAGCGCGAGAGCCCGCGTGGGCCCCGATTCCCTCAAAAGGTATAGTACGCGCCGATAGTCGGCAAGGCGGCCGCTAGATTCCGCATTTTCTCGCGAACGGATAAGCGACAGCGCGCGCGTAAGAGGACGAGCGCGAGCCGAATTGTCACCGAGTTCTACCAGGGAACAAGGTACATTTTTCCCGCAAAACCTCCGGGTCCGAGGAGCCTTCGGTGACGTTGGCCCCACGTGTACTCAATCTCCCGAACCAGGGTGCACACATCTTTGGCGACGAAGTAGTGGGCATTCCTGTTACCAAGTCACCGCTAGTAGGGCCGCGATAGGTAGGTAACCCGAACGGGAGTGAGCCGGAAGGGAGTCGCGGATCGACCAAGTGGCGACACGGTTGGTTCACGATCTCGTGGAAGCCGAACTCTCCGACGAGTGCCCTGTTCTACGGATATCGGAAAATCGTAACGACAGGTTCGCACGATATTCCCGTGGGATACTCCGTAGGCACGGCAGAGTAGATACGACTTTAAAATTCACTTTTAATAATCATTTTCTCCCAAATTTAAAATTGAAACTTAAAACCAATGCAACGTGTAACACTTATGTCAACGAACAAAGCTCCGTCGATACAACAGTCTCGATGGCGGAATTTATCGTCTTTCGTACCGAGCATTTGACTCGTTACGCATAAGGTATTCCGGCGAAAGGGAATGGTAGAGTAAAGGGGAAGACTTAGTAGAATTAATTTCTTTTGATTTACGATTTACCGACATCCGGTCGATAAATCGCGTTTCTGTCTTTCTTTTCGATTAAAATCGCGACTCGAAGAGTAAAACTCTGAAAATCGTTATTGTTCAATGTTTGAAAGGAGAATTTCGCATAACTTGAAATATTTTCGCTTTGTCAGCGCCATCCGCGTATAAAGTAATGAACGAATTTTGTGTCATACAGCAATTGATCATTACAGCTCGCCGATAACTCGAGTGTGTTTCACAAAACCTCCAATAAATAAAAACTGATGAGAAAGGTCAGCGTCGATATTACAGATTTCTGCGTATCACATTTTTTTTTATATTTTGTAATATGTTGAAATAAAGAAAATCATATCACCGAATCGACAACGTCTCACGACTTTTTGCTCGCCCCGAACCCCTAACGCGATCTCTCTAACTAAATGCGTGGCATCGGCTAGAGGGTGAACGTTACAATATATTGCTCCGTATATTCCATCGACCACGTAATTTACATACAATGCATATTTTTCCAGACATGCTGAGGCGTCGACACACTTAACTTTTCAACAAGTGAAAACGTCGATGCGAGAATGGCGGAAGACCGAGAAGCGCCCGGAGCCAACTTCGTACTTTCATTTACAAGAGCTGCTCGAATCTAACGATTACGAATTCTATCGGCACAACAAATTTGGGACGTTGAAAATCGCGTGTGTTGTCGGCACAAACAACACGGTGTCGATGGTCATAGGAGATGCACGTTTCCCCTTATCAATAATGAGTGACAACAAGTTGTATATCTGCACGACAACGCGTGTCCTTCCATCGATAGCCGAGACACGGCAGGTGTTGTCAGCTATCGTCGCATATCAGGGCTACGTAAGTATTACCCTATTTCGTCTATTAACGTAGATTATTTTGTCATAAGTGTTGGAAGGTGCGAGTGCTGGAGTGTTGCGAGATGTAGACCTCATATTAAATATGAATGGAGAGGCGTGGTCGAGGGCGTGGTTAAGATCACTCTCGTACTCTACACGCATGTATATGTGAAACGCGTCTATCAGAGGCTTAGTCTAAAATCGCATTGACTAAATAAAAATTTTGCACTTGTTTTATTTTTTTTATGTCGTTTCCAAATCTCCTCTATAATTAAAAAATTAGTTTGCAGTTAGTTTGTAGTTTGTTAACTGATTATCGCATTAAGCGGCTTTGTAAACATTGATTAAAAATAAAATAATGAGGCAATGTGCAAATATACTTTGCATCCTTTTTTTTTAATTGACATAATTGACTTGCATGCATGCATGAAGGGAGGATGAAAGAGGCTTACGCAGTAGAACGCTCAAGGACAATATTCTTACAAAAGTGATATGGAATGCGAGAATGATTTGACTTAAAAATACATACACTTTTTAAACGGTTACAATTTGTTAAAGGCCAAGTTGAAGCTTCCGCAAAAAAAAGTAATTTGGACTACTTTTTGTGATCTCTGGGTGAGATGCAACATAAAGAAAATATTTTTTAACTATTATTTAAGACTTTGTCAAAGCATAACAATTTTTCATTTTTAGGCTTTCCCATTCGCATGGGCGCTAGTGCAAGATCCAGATGCTGAGACGTATGCAGCGGTTTTGCACTACATACGTCATGAAATAAGGGCCAACGCCCTATTTGTTACAGACGTATACACAGATTTGGATATCAATTTAAGACAAGAAGTCGGAAACAAGTTTTATGACACCGACGTCCATATAACTTTTCACGATTTCTGCCGAGTATGTATAATGGTTAATTTTTTTTTGGTGTTCACCTAATGATTCCATAGCATCAATAACTGAGGATATTTATTAAAAATTGTTGCAGGTGGTGCTTTCAAAGGTCGGAGGAACGATCGACGTGGATAACGCTGATTATGCAGTCATTCTCAAGAAGTTCCTCCGTGTCACTTTACTGCCGCCTTATGCGATTGTAGATGCATTTACATGGCTCGTAAATATGATGACTCCGGAGTTCAACATCGCGTTTGCGGACTTGGCGTACATTTTCTTAAACGAGTTCATAGAAGGACTCGGCCTGGAAACACTCAGCTTCTATATGAAGTCTAACGCATTTGACGACGTCGGTCAAATGTCCGCGCTCAACAAAGTCAACACAAATCCAACGATCTGGTCATTTTTCGGTAAATTTTAATATATACCTGTTTTATAGTTGTGAGATCCATCATTTTTACCTTATCAAAGTTCGACAATTGCATCTATTCTTTTTTTATATTTTTTTTTATGAGAACAAAAAAAATTAATCGACAATCTCCAGTAGTAGTGTACAGCTATAGGGAGACAGGTACCCCCTCCACGCGGCCACTGGCGCCAACCCCCACCACCGCCGTCTACCCCCACCCCTCTCCCCACCCCCACCGTCTGCCCCCACTCCTTCCGCCCACCACCTGTGGTCCCCTCCCCACCCCCTAGGGCCCCTTAAGCCACGCCCCCCTGAGTTATAGGGAGCTAATGAGAGAGAGCATGGGAAAATCTCTGGACTGTGATTGGTCGTCTCATTTTCCCCGAGCCGTGATTGGCCGACTGGAAATTCCCCGAGCTCTTATTGGCCGAATGATTTTCCATGGCGCCCTCTATAAATTTCCATCGCCTTTTCTGTACTAGTATTATTCCAAGCATTCACTTAATAACGATTGGACGTCCGATTTTTCCGATGTTCTGGTTGGTCGAAGAATTTTTCCAAGATGCCCTCTAAGAGTTACCGACTTCTTTTTAATACGAAAATATTCTGAAGTCGGTAAAATGGGTTTCAGTCGGATCCTTATGATGGTAATTCGAAGCAGGTAAAAATAAATCGGCGTTTTAAGTATATCGAATTATTATTCAGTAGCTTAGACGTTCTGTACAATCCATCCCCTCCCATGTCTCATCCTCCCAGACTAACGAAAGTTTACAATGTACGGTTAACGAAACATAAAATACTTATTCATACATGGTTATCATATAAGTAAGGGCAAGTGACGCAAAGTGAAGACCGACGAGAAATAATCTTAAATCTACTTATAATAATGAATACAATGAGAATCGATATAATTAATAATACTGGATCGACGAAATTGACTACCAATCGGTAGAGTTACTGTTAAATATGATTATACGCATGGTCTGATGTCTGTTAATAGCATATCCAAAACGGCAAAAGGATATGTATACGATTACGCGACTATTGATTCGCACATTTCTTATTCTTCATATGGTATTTTTTCATCTCGTTCACGATGAAAGGGATACCCAGTACCGTCAGTTCAAGGAATACAATGCCAAACGTGAGCTCGATAAACGACGGGTCCAATCGGCGTTTAACAGCTTCTTTCAATAACTTGAAATTATTTTTTATCAAATCTTTGACACGTGAACTGTCTATCTTTTCCGGCATCTCCATCGGCGGGATATACATCAGTAATTCGGCACAAAGTACGTCGAGACACTTCTGAACATGTGTGACGTTTCGCTACAGACGTCTGAAATGTTCGTCCGTGCATACCATTAAGCCGATAAGCCCGTCAAACGATGTTTTTTGCATTATAACGGCCGGCGAATACTTTCTACGTTTCTTTGTCGGTGTTCCTAATCCCTCGTCGTCGTCCTTCTCCGCGGGGTTTTCTTGAACGCGACGGTCAAACGCGACAGATTTTGAACCGAATCTTGTTATTATCATGATTTCACAGTCACCGACACGTATGAATGATGGGGTGCGCCAACCCGATCCCCAGGCGATCTTTTGACTACCGTCAAAGTACTTCGAAATGGTCGGTAGATGAGTTTGCAGCAAGTTCCAAGCCTCCGATTCAAAGACAATACCACCGGTCGTGCTATTGTTCTGAAGTTTTACGATAGACTGTATACTTCCATCGGCGCGTAGTTGCAGTCCAATGCTCACTTTTTTTGTCTCGGATTGGTTGAGAGTATATGTTGTACCGAGAATCAGTGGCGATTCGAGCCGCTTTTTGTCGTCTTCCGTCAATCCGAGTTCCATGGCTGAAAGTTGTAAATCGTTGCTCCGAAGATCTTCAACACTACTAGTTTGACTCATCTTAAACAATGGCCCACGAATACACTGAGACTAGCAAAAAATTAACGAGAAGAAACTCGAAAGCTTAAACTCAAATCTCTTTAATGACCTCACGGGCCGGACTGCCGGTGTTTGGTGTATCGCGTCGGTTATATGTGATCCTGGGGCGCCACGGCGCTAGTATCTCTGTAGATTCCACATGCTCTGGAAGAGGGGAGAACCGGTTGTAAGATCATCACGCATATGCCACAAAGAAAACACCTGCGTATGGGAAAGAAAAGCCGATATACATAAAGAAAAGATATCGATCTTTGAGTGCAAAGAAACGTCGGAGCTATAAGTCTGGTATCCCGGAGATCGGAGATATCGATCCCTGGACCTCACAGTTGGAGATCCGCGACCCGTGAAAAGTCATAAAAATAGGAAGAGTTGACGATCACAATACGGGATACATGTTGACCTTACACTTGAAATTTATGTATTTCTGTAGTGTTCTGTCACGGTCGTAAAACCAATCTAGATCAGCCGTTAAAATTTCTAAATCGTAAAATAAAAAAAAAAAAATGTGCAGCGTCTTTGAGATGCGCCGATATTTGTCTCGGGTTTCCGTATTGTTTAGTTTGATGAAAAGGAGTTTAGCTTCGAAGATCGTGTCCAACTGTTACCTCGATATTGTTTTGACAGTGAGATACAATAGACGCGGACTCTGTATATTGCAGCAGTCTATAGATCCAGATCTATTTCAAAAGGGCGTCGGTGGTAAACGGCTATCTGTAGATCGGTATTTTTATGACTGTTAGGTTCTTGCACAACCCTTCGAGTAGAGTTTCGAGGAACAGAATTTATTTCGTTTTATTAGTCATAGTGTCGCCGAAAACAATCCGAACCGACCTCGAGGTGACTATCCAATGGCTTTTCGGCGGTGCGACAAGTTGCAGGTAGTATTGTTTTTATGTATACGATGTTAGCCGTATTTTCGGTGGTGCGGCAAGTTACAGGTAGTAACGTTTTTATGTATAAGATGAGCGGCGTATTTTAGCGCAAGGATGCGCACAAAGTCAATAGAATAAGCTACGCAGCGGGTAGCCTATATTTTCACCATCGGTGCGCAATGTCTTGAGACAACGAAAAAAGGTGAAAAAAAAATAAGCTGGCTTAAGGCAATGAGAACAATGTCCACCAAGTTCGTAGTAATGTTTACCAGAAACAGTGTTACGTCTTCTGGTTTTCCGCATTTTCATAGGTAGGAAATTGTAGTGGGGTGTAGGCAAAAAACTATAAAAGCTTCGGAAAGACAAATCTTTGACAATTCTCTGTCGAGAAGTCATTCGTGAAGCTTCAAACTTCTCGTGTTACGTGCCGTGCCTTTACATACGTTTCTTACGGTGTTAAGGTTTTATATATATTGTGACCAGAATTTCGAGAGAACAGAAAAAAATTAAATAAAAATGAACGATAAAATAATTTTTACAAAATAAAAATAACGGCAAAACCACGGTACCCCGTTGGCCACAAAAATTCGTCTCAATCGCAATTAATTTTTAAAAGGGCGCCAGCCAAGCTACATGCTTGACGCGATCGGAGCGATGTTAAACGCTAGCGAATTTGATGACAGCCGGCTAGCTGCTGCACAAGGGCAGAGGGGAGGATCCGTTAGCTCGGCGATTTAGAAAAGGGGTACTTCACAAATAAATAACACAATCAGCTATCAACAAAATTAGGGACACCCAATAAATAAATTTATTCAAAGAAAATATAAAGTCTCGCGTGATTTTCTCCGGGCCGGTACCCGGGGTGATTCGATACAAAAAAAATATAATAATTTCCCTACTAAAATTCTCTTCGGTTACTCAGTTCGCCGATTCGAATTTGCAAACTATTTATTCGATTCAAAAGATTTTATTTTCCCTGCTAAATGTCGCTGGCGGTACAGTCGCGCTTACGGTACCGAAAATCGTGACAACACAAACAATTAATTAGCCGCGTGATAAGACGGCGCGAGACGGGCACAGGAGTCGATGATTTATCGGGAATACGCGATGCGAGTGGGCGGAAAATCCGCCGAACAGGCCTACGATCCTTATGGTAACGCGATCGATCCCGCAATCCGCTCGCCAAACTTAAATGAAATCGAACTCTCGAGATGTTGTTTTCAATTTAATTAATTCGAATTTTCTATCGATTTCGCAGAAGGCGATCTCGTAGGCGACGATCAAGTAAAATTTTAACATTCAAAGAAACACAGAAGTTAATTCGCGAAGCCGTCCAACTATTACGAGCTGTATTTTTGCCCGGGACGGTACCCACGAAACACACTGAGCCGCGCTTTGCTCATTACAGAAAACCTCAACACTTTATTTTATCCCCCACGTGGCCGAGAACGACGAGGCAAAAGCCTTACCGTATTTAAGATGTTATATCCGATTCGAGTAACTCGGTGGAAAGCCCTTCCTTCCTTCCTTCCTTGACTTTTCCACACAAATTCCCCGATATCGGTATCGATTGTCTCCTCGATCGGAGCGTCGAGAGAGAGATCGGAGCACACGTCTTGATCGCACCACAAATTCTACGAGAGTCCTCGAGCAATTTTCCGGACTCGAGCGCGAGGCTTCTCTCTCTCTCCCCACCCTTTACAAATTCGGGAGGTGTCCGGTACCTGCCGCCTCGCTGTCTCTTAGGCTAATTTAGAACTATCGATACGCGCGAAATAGTGTAACGCGCGTCAATCTTCAATGACCGCGGTATCCACACTCGCTCGTTCTCTTCTTAAACGGTACCGGACGACGTTTTCCCCGTCAAGCTGCGACCAACAATCCTGCGCTCGAGACGGGGTGAATCCATGCATTCCACCAAGCTGCGACTTATTTCCCGCGCCCATGGCAGTACATCCTCTCATCGATCGTTTATCTTTTCTTATTTCGAATCGCCCATCGTCGTACCGCTCACCTCCCTCGTCCCTCTCGTACCAAAAAAAATAAAATAAAGCCTAGAAATTAATAATTGCTCTTTTTGCTAATGTCGCCCACACTCCGATCTCTCTCTTCTCATATTTCCCGGGACGTGAAAAAAAACACGTCACAATATATATATATATATTCTGTGCGGCAGTGTGTGAAAATCTTGTGATGTGGAATCTCGTGTTTCATTGTGTATTTTCATTTTTCATCAAACTAAAAAAAAAAAAAAATGGAATCGTACCGTGTTCGCGTTCTCATCAAGGCTGTGCATAAAGCCGTTGGTTTTGCGCGATTCAGGAGTGCCGTGATTGCGAGACGTTGTACGGCAACGTACTTGGGCTAAGCGGCTCAACTCCATGACCCTTCAACAGGTTCAACGAGAGTTTCGCCGTATCCTGAGGCAATTGCCGGTGAGGGTTATCGCGACGGCGGCCGCAACGGGGACGACGAAGACGATAGCGAGGACGACGAGGACGACGAAGACGACGGGGAGGACAGCGCGGAGGAGAGGAATAAAGACGCCGACACCGACGCCGAAAACATGGTCGTTGCGGATGACGCCGACAACGCCTCGAATGGAGAGGCCGCTACCGACGAAGCGGAGGACGATCGTCATGATGCGGATTCTACCGCTGAGACGTTTATCCTCGCGTCGTCAGATGAGCGCGACGACACCGATGCCGAGGCCTACGGTGTCAGCGAGGATGATAACGACGATAGTGAGGAATCTACCGTTGACAGTCACTACAACAGCGGGCGTCACGATACGCTGTCAACAGCCGAAACATTCATCATCACGTCACCGAATGCAGCGGGTCCTTGCGATGAAGCGATGGACATTCACGACGAAGAAGCTGCAGCGACGAGGAACCTTGACATGGAGGTTGGAATGATAATGGACCGTCAATCAGCCGTTACAATGGGTAAGTCAACGTTTATTTAAAAAAAGGCAAAGTAATGTATACACGCATATATACATATGCGTTGTGACGTGGTATTTTTGCACGTCACAAGAATAGTTAAAATAAATAATTTTCGGACCGGCACGGAGCGGCTAGCAGCGTTTTGGTTCCCGGGAGAATCCCCTCTGCGATCCAACAGGGCTAACGATAGCACTAGCGAGCAATTTTTATTAATTTATTTTGGATTGATTTTTATTTTCGGAGCGAACGGCGTCCTTTTAAACCGTCATCGAGAGCAGCTACCGAGGAAAACAAGAAAAAGAAGCATTCGCCAGCGTGTCGGTACGGTAGCTCGCCACTACGGCTCACCGTTCCCTCGCTGGACTCGCTCTCGGCGTAACGAAGAAACGGCCGATTCGAAGCCTCACCCCTTGCTACATCTCGACAGCGGAAGCTTCGAAATACTGAGCCTACTCTCAACCTCATCTGGACCCCAGCCATCACGGCATCGCCGCTCTCGCCGATCGTTCGTCAGCTAACGAACTAGGCGAAAATTAATATCGCTCTCGTCACCGGCGAATATTAAAATTTCCGCGCTCACGCGAGAGCATTTTCTCTGAAATTCGGCTAGGGGGCCAACGATTAGAGCAGGCAGGGGTGGGGATCGGTATCCGTCTTCCGCGAAGTCGCGAGTCGCCTCGAGGATTCACGCGTTGTCCACCGACGAACCAGGACGTTGCTACCGTGCCGGACCGTGCTTTTCGACGAGAACCGGCACCTGCCACCCGCGATTTCGGGGTCTCGGCGAGGAATTTCCCGGGGGACTCCGATCACTGCAAAACTACCCGGTAAGGTCGTCGTTCGTCTCCGATAATCGTTTCGCGTTTTTTTAGTTCCGTACCATCTTAGTCTGCGTCATGTATTGTCAGAGCGATATTGTCTGGACGGTGCGCTCCCGCGCACGGTTAGTTAATCTTGAAAAATTCACGCGGTCGAACAGCTACCGCCGGTGCTATCGCGAGCTCGTTGTTTTTTTGTTGAGTAAAAGAGCCGCCGAAAGGGGTTCACGTAGAGTCATTTTTATTATATTTTACTTGCTTGCGAGACGCGCGTGATCCACTAGGTTAATTAGAATAGTTTCGTTCAAGAAAATAATTGGTCGCTCTCGAGAGCTTCCGTGAAGTCGTGACCGTCCATCTTGTCTTGCGTCAAAAAACCGTTAGAGCACGCGCCGTTGACTAAATCGAGGTAATTCGGACTTTTATTCATTTTTCACTATTTTTGACTGTTGGTAATAGTTTATTTTGACTTTTGGACTCATTTTATGACTTTATTTTTTCGACGAATTTTTATTATGATTGATTGTACTGATTTATTATTTAACGGAGGCGCGTGGCTCTCGTGTTCGTCGCGCTCTTAACCAACATCTGTTATGTGGCTCTCGAGGTCACTTAAGGGCGGAAAGAATGTTCGCGAAATCGATGGTTTTGTCATTTTATTGTTTATTAGTTACTGTGAGAATTATTAAGGGAACTTTTAATTTTGCTACCGATGTCGACACTTTTAATAAAATAATAATTTTGTTCGTTCCCGAAAGCATGAGTATTGGAAAATTTTCTTGTCGCCTATCCTTTCGGCGAACCACCCCCTCTACCATTTCCCCATGGCTGCTTGCTAGCCGAGCGAATATCTCGCTCTCGGGTTTCCTCGATAAAAATTTGTATCGAGGGTTTAGCTCTCGAGACTGGCGCCCAGAGGAACCCTTTCGGTCTTGCGGGATACCGGTTTGTTCGCGGGAATTCGCGTGACAGCGTAGATACACGTACATATATATATATATACTAGTGTTTCCCCGGGCTCGCGCGCTACGCGCGCTCGCTCGTCAATTGTAAACTATTTTGAGTTAAGACCCATTTGAGGAATATTTTTGCTTCTTTCTCCGCCGCCAACCACCGCGGCTGCCTCCTTCGAAATCCCCTTAGAGGAACTTAGAATATTTTGGCCTTCCTCTCCCACGCTCCTCCCCATCCCCCCCGCCCCTCGAAAAATATTCTAAGTCCCTCTAAGGGGGACTTAGAATATTTCTCTCCCCCCGCTCGCTCGACCCCTCCCCTGCCTCTCCGCCCCGCTCCCCCCCCCCTCGACTGAAAATATTCTAAGTCCCTCTAAGGGGGACTTAGAATATTTCAGGCTGAGCCCTCTTTGGGGACTTAGAATATATTTGCCTGGGACCCCCCCTATGGGGACGTAGAATATTTCGGGCTGGGGCTCCTTTTGAGCGAGCGGGGGCGGGGCGGCGGGGGAGGGGTTGAGCGAGCGGGATCGAGGCGGCGGGGGTCTCGATTCCTGACACGGCGGCGGCGGCGGCAACAGCGGCGGTAACTTTATATATATAGAGAGATATACATGCAGATATACATGCATTGTTTATATATATCTCTCTATATATATAAAGTTACCGCCGCTGTCGCCGCCGCCGCCGCCGTCGCCGCCGCCGCCGCCGCCGCCGCCGTGTCAGGAATCGATACCTACTTATGAGACACCCGGTATATGAGGCCCCTTCGAAAATATTCTAAGTCCCTCTAAGGGGATTCCCCCTTGGGCAGCCCATCGAGCAAAAATATTCTAAGTCCCCCTTAGGGGGAATCCCCTTAGAGGGACTTAGAATATTTTTCGGGGGGTGGGGGGAGGGGAGAGAAAATATTCTAAGTCCCTCTAAGGGGGACTTAGAATATTTTTGGTCGATGGGGTGGCCAAGGGGAAATCCCCTTAGAGGGACTTAGAATATTTTTCGGGGGGTGGGGGGAGGGGAGAGAAAATATTCTAAGTCCCTCTAACGGGGACTTAGAATATTTAAGTCCCTCTAACGGGGACTTAGAATATTTTCGGTCGAAGGGGGGGAGAGAAAAATATTCTAAGTCCCTCTAAGGGGGACTTAGAATATTTTTCGGGGGGAGGGGGGGGGAGGGGAAAGAAAAATATTCTAAGTCCCTCTAAGGGGGACTTAGAATATTTTCGATCGAAGGGGCCTCATATACCGGGAAAAATATTCTAAGTCCCTCTAAGGGGGACTTAGAATATTTTTGGTCGATGGCGTGCCCAAGGGGGAATCCCCTTAGAGGGACTTAGAATATTTTTCGGGGGAGAGGGGGGGGGGGGGAGAAAAATATTCCGTCCCTCTACGGGGGACTTAGAATCCCTCTTAGAGGGACTTAGGATATTTTTCGGGGGGGAGGGGCGTGGGAGGGGAAGGCCAAAATATTCTAAGTACCTTTAGAGGGGACTGTTTAAGTAAAAATACATTAAAAAAGCGGCGGCGGCGCCGGTTGGTGAAAAGTTGCGGCGGTGATGAGACATTTTTATAATGTCGACAAAAAGGAATGCGAGCGCGCGAAGCGCGCGAGCCCGGGGAACCTCTAGTATATATATATTTATACGCATATCCTCTAACACGTAGAGCACGTTCAAAATTGGTTTACCTTTATTTGTTAAACCACAGGTGTGCACCGATGGTTATTGTACGCTGCTCAACCGTGCGACGAGCACGGCGACTGGTGCCTGGGCGGTCATGCTGTGTTAGAATATCCGCCTGTGACCCAAAGAACCGATCCTGCCTATGTAAATAGTCCTGTCTCCTCGCGTCATTATGATCCTGCGTCGAACGATGATTTGGATTCAGAATCATCATTGTCGATTACTGATCCGGAATCTGAATCACCCTCGTCGTACGATGCGGATTACTCCGACGTCGACGCCGTTCGCGCGATACCGAACCACTTGTTACAAGCACAGTGGTATGTACGATTCGCGCGGGGCGCCGGGTTCATCATCATCATCATCATCATCATCATCATCATCATCATCATCATCATCATCATCATCATCATCATCATCATCGTCGTCGTCGTCGTCGTCGTCGTCGTCGTCGTCGTCGTCGTCGTCGTCGTCGTCGTCTGCATCGGCTTCGTCGTTGTTAAGCGCATCATGGATAGCTGAGACAGAGGCGGCCGTCGCGCAATTGGTGAGTGACGGCAATAATGTACCGCAAATAGGTGGAGGTCCTGCGCGGCCAAATGGCGTTGACGAAATAATTTCGAATAACGATAGTGCGAATAAAAATATCTGTATTGACGACGGCAACGACATTAACGATAATGATAACGATATAGCCCGCGGGGAAGAAGTCGTGGATGACGATGATCGCGTCTTACCCGTGGGTCATCGCTTTAGAATAGTCGGTGTACCGAGAGACCATACATTAAAACATTTTAAAATAAATAGCCGACGAACCGAAGTATCCTCAATAACTCCATCGCACAATATCAACCCGATCTCATGGATACGGGACGCGATCCGTGATATCCATCATCATTTTGTAGAAGGCCGCTCGCCGAACGATAGAATCGGTGTCGCGTTTGAGGCCGCGGGTATGACGAATAGTACAGCCGGTGTATCCATGAGGCCCGTATGGCGGTTCAATTACGAGCAATTATGGGACCTTCTTTGCAGTGTCCATCAAAGCGCGAGAATCCTTTCGGTTTATGACACTCTGGTGTTCACCGTCACGTACGTTGACATGGTAAACGGCTCGGGTGGCTTAGATAGTAAAATCGCGAGTAATCGGTCCATCGTTCTAATCGGGAATTTTGATAATTTGTGTTTCCCTCGATCGCTTGTCGTAAGTCTCGCAAATGCGCGCAACAAAGAAGATCGAAGCGAAGGATCGAAAGTTTTTTACGACAAAATTCGTCATAAAAAATCAAAACTTCAACGGGTCGAGGCTGAAAAGCTTGTAAACAAGGTTCGCGTTGTAGTACCGGCGTCGGGGTGCAGTAATATAGAAATCGAGGTTTTCCAAAGGCATTTTATGGCTGTCGGTGTAGCTATAGTCGTATACGACTGGGCCTCTTTAGGTAGCGGTGCGCAACCCATCTTCAATGGACACTCGCGGTTTCAAGACGTTCCGGCGCACACGACATTGAATATTGCGCACTTCGCGGACGAGGACCACTATTCACCGATCACAAATCTTTTAGCAGCGGCCGGTGGTAGAAACTATTGTACACCGTGCAACAAATCGTACCGTTTTTTACAGCGGCACGTGTGTACGAGTAAATGGCCTCGTTGCTACGCGTCACCGCCGTGTCCGGTCAGACCCATCGACGCTAACGATCACGATGCTGTTATCGACGGTTATGAACGGTCGTGCGAGAATTGTAATCGTTTTTTTCATAGTGTAGCGTGTTTTGACAATCATCTCAAAGCTCGCGAATATCGAGTCAAAACACACGCTTCTGAGCGAAAATCGGTTTGTGAGACAGTCTGCTTTTGTAAAAAATGCTTAAAGCTGTTCGATGCCACGCTAAAACCACACGACTGTGGTAAAACTTTTTGTCAGCTATGCCGAAGCGTACACGGGTACAATGAGTATTGTTATATGCAGTCGGTGGCGCCGCGTATTCTATCTGACGAGAATAAACATCCGCGAGCGCTCTTTATTTTCTATGATTTTGAGACCCGTCAAGACACGTTTTACACCAAAACACCGGGTGACGATACTCGCGAGCACATTGTCACACTTTACGTAGCACAGCAGCTGTGCGAAAGATGTTTATCTTCCGTTGATGACGTAAGAGCCGGTGCCGCGTGCTGTTGGTGTGGCGTACGAAATCACATTTTCCGCAGATCACCCGTCGCGGAATTAGTCGAACTCGCAGTACGACGTTCCACATCGTTTACTAAGATTGTCTGCATCGCTCACAACGCAAAGGCGTTCGACGCGCAGTTTATTTTGCGTCACGTCGTCGAACACTGTAAAGATCTCGGTGTGCCGAAACTCATTCTTACGGGGAATTCAATAATCTCGATGCGTATAGGCCGTACTGTTTTCATCGACAGTATGAATTATTTTCATATGCGGCTCAATGCACTCCCAGAGGCCTTCGGCTTCAAAGATAAAATGGGCAAAGGATACTTTCCGCATTTGTTCAATACGCTAGAGAATTAGACCTATATAGGTAAACTACCTGCCGCCGAGTTCTATTCGCCGGAAACTATGAGTCCCGACGGGTATACGGCTTTCTATGAGTGGTATGCCGAAACAGCAGCTATGAACGAGATTTGGGATTTTCAAGCCGAGATCGAGAAATATTGCGTGATGGACGTGGATATTTTACGACGGGCCTGCAATGAATTCCGAAAGATATTTCTCGAAGTCGATGATGTTTGCCCGTTTACAGACGCGGCAACAATCGCGTCGGCTTGTTCAAAAGTATTCAGACGTAACTTCCTCGTACCACAGACTATCGGCCTCATACCAAGCGGTGGGTACAGACTCGCAGACAGCCACTCCAAGCAAGCCAATGAATGGCTTTTATGGGTCGAGCATTGCATGGGTTATGAGATAACTCATGCTACGCGCGGTCGTGAGTTTCGGTTACCTGAAGGGATACTTGTGGACGGGTACGCTCAGAGAGGCGAAGATCGGTTTGTCTACCAATTTCACGGCTGTTATTGGCACGGTTGCCCCCGCTGTTTCCCCGAGAACCGCATGGCACGGTCACGCGCCAACGATGAATCGTACGAACATCGTTATGAACGTACTCTGGCAACCGACACTAGGATTCGCGAACAGGGTTACGTATTAGAGGTCATGTGGAAATGCGCGTTTAACGATGAGCGAAACATCAATCCGGCGATCGACGCGTTTTTGCGTGAGCATCCGCGACTAAAGTCTGAGCGTCTGAATCCTCGCGACGCGTTCTTTGGCGGACGAACAGGTAACACCGTGACCTCGTACGATGTTGCGGAGGGTGAAAAAATCAGTTATATCAATATCTGTTCGCTCTATCCTTATATTTCTAAAACGGGTCGTTTTCCGAAGGGTCATCCTAAAATTTACGTCGGTTCGGAATGCGACGCTTTGCTAAACGATTCGTTCGACGCTCTGGGTATGACGGTTAATGGTTTGATTCGCTGTACGATTCTACCACCGCGAGATCTTTTTCATCCAGTTCTACCAGTGCGTATGCACCACAAGTTGCTCTTTGCACTGTGTCGTACATGTGCCGAGGAAAAGACACAGTCGTCGTGTCCGCATGAGGATGTAAACGAGCGTGTCTTTACCGGTACGTGGGTAATTGACGAAGTTCGCAAAGCACTTGAGGTCGGCTATAGAATCGTTGGAATATCCGTTATTTGGGACTATGAAATGACTCAATATGACCCGGAAACACGCGAGGGTGGGCTGTTTGTCGATTACATAAACATCTTTTTGAAGATTAAGCAAAAGGCTAGCGGTTGGCCGGCGGAATGTGTCGATGCAGACTCACAGACAAAATACGTTAACGACTACGAGAGCGCCGAAGGAATTCGATTAACGCCGGAAAAAATTAACAAAAACTCGGGTTTGCGCTCCGTGGCGAAACTTTGCTTAAATTCGTTTTGGGGAAAATTCGGTCAGCGGGATAATTTAACGCAAACGTCCGTCATTAATACTCGCGAGCAGCTGTTACTGCTTTTGGGGGATAATGACAAAGATGTGCAGCGCTTACTACCGGTAAACGACGATGTTTTGTATGCAAACTGGGTGTCAATAGACGAGGCAATAATACCTTCCTCGCAAACGAGTGTCGTAATAGCCGCGTACACAACAGCTCAAGCGCGTTTAAAATTATATAGTTATTTGGAGAGTTATTTGGACTCGGTGATTTGTGTTAGCACAGGTCAACCGGGTGAATGGGTACCGCCGCTCGGTAACTTCCTCGGGGACATCACCAGTGAGCTCAAGAAACCGACAGACTATATAAAGTCGTTTGTCTCGGGAGGCCCCAAATTTTACGGGTATCAGGTGGTGAACAGCGTGAGCCTCGAAACGGTTACTAAAACAGAGTGTAAGGTGAAAGGACTAAGCCTAAATTATCAAAATTCCCAAAAAAAAAATTTTGACTCGATACGCGAAATGATTAGAGCTGATTTGCCGAGACAGAATGTAGAGTCGATTCAACTGAATTATTCGTCGATTCAGCGGACGGCCCTCCATGATGTCGTACCTCGCGCAATGTCGAAAACCTGCCGAGTCGTTTGCCATAAACGACGTCATATGACTCACACACTGTCACTGCCGTTCGGATACAAAGATTAACCCTCGGTAGCCGTATAACGTTAATTTGCATCGTTGTCGTCATTGTCGTTGCATAATTTAGATATTAATACAAATAGTTTTAAATTGTAAATTTGTATATAAACTAGAAATAAGACTGGTATTATGGGTGTGTGTGTATATAACATAAATAGCCCTGAATGTACATAATATTATCAATAAAAACTTAAAATGTTTATAAAACTGAGTATATTGTTAAGAAAAAGATTTTGTAAATATATGTAATTTTAAAATAAGTATAAATATATACAAGCACGCATATCTGTATAATAATATACATCTATATAATAAAATATGTTTATGCTTTACACGCTTTCATGACATCCTTGGTAATTTAAAAAATAAAAAAACATTAACCATATACCTTTCTTGTGTTGAGAATTTTCTTCATTTTAAGCTAGGAGGCGCCACACGCACGATATAAACTTATGGCGCACATGTGGTCGCGGTATAAGAGCTGATCGGTACGCTCGCTCGCCCGCTCATAAGCTGATGTTGCGAGCGCGCGGACCGCCTGTGATAGCTGAACCACCGCCGCGCACACGTCGAGTTAGCTTGACGCGACGTGTGTCCTCCGCGCCGCCGCCGCCGCCGTATTAAGCTTATAGCCACGTAAAAACGAATATATTTATAAGTGTTTTCAGTGCGAGTTTTGACTACGTCGGCAAAACGCGAGCAAAAGAAAAAACGTGAAATGGACGTACGATGGAAACACCCGTGGACTTCACTAATTTGTGGGCCAACAGGCTGTGGTAAGACAGTTTTCGTGCGAAGATTCTTACGCCATCTAGCAGCCATGAGCGATGCGACGTTTGGCCGTGTTATATTTTACTACGGTGATAATCTCGATGCCGATTTTGCGCGATTCAACGAGCGTTAATATTAAAATTCAATTTCACGAAGGCCTGCCGCAGCCGGAGGATTATTCGCACGATAACGATTGTAAGAAATTGGTGATTATCGACGATTTGATGAGGGAATCGTCAAACAATACGATAGTAGATCTCTTCGCGAAAGGCAGTCATCATAAAAATATTAGCGTTATTTTCATAACGCAAAATATTTTTCATCAAGGACACGGAGAACGCGATATTTCGCTGAATGCGAATTATATTGTTATTTTTAAAAATCCACGAGATCGGGCGCAAATTCAACATCTTGTGAAACAAGTTTATCCCGAGGATCCACGCTTTTTAACGGAAGCCTATCACGATGCGACTGCGCAGCCGCATGGATATCTACTGCTGGATCTAAAGCAATCCACGCCTGATATGTGTCGATGCCGCACCAATATATTTCCCGACGATCCACAAATGCATGTATATATACCGAAAAACAAGGGAGGCTTTCGTCAATCGAATTGACCTGACGTATTTAGTCAAATGGCGGAACAGCAAAGGCATCAGTAACGCTCGAGTGTCGGTTACGCAAACATCTCGGCGGGACGACGATGGGGAAGATGACGGTAAAGAAGAAAAAGCGAACAACGTGTTCTGTGCGATCACCGATCGATAAACGGCACGCCTCTTTTCTGAACGCCCTCTGCCATGCTAGTAAAGAGCAGCAAAGAGCGCTGCTACGCGCGGCCGATGAATCGCTGGTCAAGTGTATATGCGAATGTGCACTGAACGTCTTACACGGCGTAGTAACGCTTAAAACAGGTGTGAAAAATCGTCTTAAAAGATATAAAAAGGTGTTACGACAGCTAGCGCCGTGGTCCGCTGTAAGACAGAGCGGCGGTGGCGGACAAAGTAGAACCAGTGGCGCAGCTCGTAAACGACGAAAATTCAACTGGAGAGCGAAAAAACGTCTCATCATGCAGAAAGGCTGTGGAGCATTTTTGCCACTGTTATTGGCACCGATTATCACGAGTTTGGTCAGTAGACTGTTTACCGGCAACGGCGGCGTAAGTATTGACTCTTAATTCAAACGTGTGAGGTCTAATGGAACACGCGAAGAAAATGATTTTAGTACCGGCTGAAGAGGCTGGGATATGGAAAGAGCCGATGATCGGCGGCGGCGGCGGAACTCGTGCACCACCTGTCGGTCCACCAAGTGTACAGACGCCGGGCGATCCTATATCGCGACTCGACGAGGAGCTTTCGGGAATTTTACACTCAAAAAAGTATCGTGATGACTCGGAAAAGTGGAAAGAATACCTACAAGTGTTGCAGAGGTATTTATTTTTGCTCGAAGCACGAAAAGGTCCGATAGATCCGACACTACCTGGAGCGTCCTCTGTCATGTCTCGCGAACAGCAGGCACCATCACAGGCAAATGGTTCGTTCAATGATACGATAATCATAGACAGCGTTCCGCAAAAGTTTCGGCATAAAGCTAAAGCTCTCGTGTCTTATCTCCGCAATTCACCGGGAGCAGTACAACGCATCAGATGGGCTCAAGAGGGGCGCGTGACTATAGACGGCAAGCTCGTACCAAATTCGAATATTGTCGATCTTATTAACGACGCGGTACGATCGAGAAAGGAGTTTAAAGCCGTGGGGCGACGTGAATTTATTCAGAGTCTACGAGATATCTCTATACCACGTGAATTTATCGGAAACACCGCATTATGGACACTGGGAGAGGTGAGATTCGATGTTAAGCGTACACAAAATAATCCTAGCGTGGATTACGACGAAACCCCCTATTACAGCAGCGAAGAAGAAGAAGAAGAAGAAGAAGAAGAAGAAACCGTTGACAATGCTTCAGCTGTGAAAGTAAAACGGTCTGGTGGTAAAAGTGCGACTGGTATTAGGACTAGAACTAGTCGTGAAGAGGCGTTCAACAATCGACGAGGGCTAAATTCCGACTATTCGCCGAAACAGAGTGAAAAGGACGAGTCAAAGAAGAAGAAGAACAAGAAGGATAGTATGGCCGAGGATACGGGGGCTACAGAGCAGTCGAGCATTGGCGACATCGCGACGACCCCACGTTCAGACGGGTCCGTTCAAATACCTCGAGGGTTTGCGCACTGGCTAAAACTATGAATAGTTCAATGTCTGTGTTATCGACGGCTGCCAATAACAAAGAGGCGCGAGATAGCGCATGCGCGTATTAGCGCGGGTAAATTTCTGTTTGCGAAAAAAGAGTTATTCTCGGTGTTTGGTTGGCTCTGAAAAGGGCCGGTGTTTGTAGGGCGGTGGTTTGCCCGATCTACCCTATTCTAGAGGATTTCTTCGGCGGACTCCCGATGATGTTCCGTTTTGTGCCGGTGGTCGGCACCCGTGGCCGCGTGGCGATTCTCGGCGGCACGTATTCCGGTGGCGGAGATGTAGGTCCCTCGATGGCTGCCGCTAGAGAATTAAAAAGCTCCTCGAATTCCTCGTCGTTCCGGGGAGGAGATTTTTCGGGAGAAGGAGGGGAGATTTGGGAAATCTCCCGGAGAGGGATTCGCTTTGGAGTAGTTTTTTGAGGGGAAGGTTTTTTAGGGGGAGTCTTTGGAAGAGGAGAGATTGCGGGAGGAGGATGGGAAATCAACGGTGGAGGAGAGTTTGACGGGGGAGGATGATTTTTAGTTGTGGATGTGGGGGCACAGATGTCGGGAAGCTGCGGGTGGCGGAAGACGGGAGTTTCGAGGAGGTTGATAGGAATTAGCCTCCAGGTGTTCGGGAGGCGAAATTCCGGAGCAACGTCCTGTGTCTTCTGTAACCGAGGATCCATGCGTTCCGTCTCTCGGTGCCGATTGGCTGCGCGGCGGAGTAGCCGCTTTTGGTAAGAGGGATTACGAGGTTTTCGAAGCATACAGAGTTTACCTTTGGTGTTTCTGTTTATTATAAAAAGAAGGTGAAGGAAAGATAGAGAAGGAGGAAAGAGTGTAGGTGTTTGAAAGATTCTTTACTTTGCAGTAAAGAGTTATCGCTTTGCAGCAATTTGTGGGAAAAAGGAAAGAAGGAAAGGACTTTGCAGTCCTTTTTTCGGTGAGAGACTTTGCAGTCCTTTGGAGAGACTTTGCAGTCTTTTTCGTTGAGAGACTTTGCAGTCTTTTTCGTTGAGAGACTTCGCAGTCTTTTTCGTTGAGAGACTTTGCAGTCTATTCGTTCGGTGGCAGCTTTGCAGCTGGAGACTAGTTGCTCGGACTTCGCAGCTCGAGAGACTGATCTCCTTCTGCGAGAAGCGGCCCCTTATATACCCGACTCGGCGCGTTCGAGAACGTTCGCGCACGCGCCGGACCGGTGGTGGGGATACGCTTCGAGTCGCATCGCCTCGTGTCGCTTCGCGATGTTTCGGGAGTTTCGCGAAGGCACGGGGATCTGTGCGATCCGTCAGTAAGTTACCCTCGCGTCGTCGATTCGCGAAGTTTCGCGAATCGCGGGGAAAGTGTTTGTTTTTTTGTTTACGCGAGTGAAAAGTTAATTCGAGTGCGCGTATTTTTTAATTATCAATTCGAGTGCGCGAGGAAATAATTCGAGTGCGCGAGTTATTTGCAGATCGTGTGGTCGGGAGTTACGGCGTGTCATACGGTTGACACGTCGTATTAATTGAAGAAATATCGCGAGTGACGTTTTTAGGTTACCCTCGCGACGTTGCGTTTCGCCGAGGGAATTTCATGGATTTCGCGCCGCGTCGAGGGAAATCATCGATTCGGGTAAGTATTTTAATGTTTTTGTATATTAATTAACTTGTTTTTTTCTATTTTTCAGATGCCGGAAGGGCCAACCGGACGACGAGAATCGTGGACTTCGAGGGACAGCGATGGATTCCGACAGGTAAGTTTTTGGTACGTAAATGTGTGCCAAAATATATAGAAACGCGTTATTAATTAATTTGTGTGTTTTTTGTTTGTTTCAGATTCCGGAGGACTTTCGACGAGGGACACTGATTGCCACGACGAGGGATATCGACTGCGACGACGAGCGAGGGACTTCGACGGGACAAAGCGACGGCAGGTAAGTCTTACTCCGGTAAGTGTTTTCAGTGCGAGTGATTTACTAATATGTTTCTTTTTTGTTTCGGGTTCGAGGACTCCACGGTGGAATCGACGACGGGGCGACGACGAGGGACGATGCGACGCTGGAGCCACCGAGGGACGAAAGGAAAGGTAAGAAGGTAAAAGGTAAAGGTAGGATACTTAATTTAAGCTTAAATTAATATTTACATTTTTTCCATAATTTTAATCTATTTTTTTTTTCTGTTTCAGGTTCGCAAGAGGATTTTAGTTTAGGAAAAGTATGCGCCGTAAGGGCGCGTACAACAATGCCGGGGATAAACTTAAACTCTTGTGAAACTGGAGTGAAAAAATAGATTTTTTTTACGCTAGCCAGTAACGTATATAACGTTTAAAAAATTTGTACTGAGAACATAAGATAATGATAATAAGCATAAATAAAGCGTAGAAAAACATAATAGTAATAGAAGGTACTCTTTGGTTTGGAAGTCTTTAGTACGTTCGGCGACGGTTTGGGCGAAGGTTATAAGGATGCGCTCTTGGCTTCTTGGGCTTTTCTTGAAGCTTCTTCCCTTGGCCGTCGTCTTGGAGAAAGTTCCCGAGTATAGGAAGGTCTTCTATTTGGTTGTCTTCCTCGATGTGCTTGAGGAAATCATTTATCAATTCGTCGCTGAAGGCGACAAGAGAATCTTCTCTCTTGGGATAAGCATTCTCTTCAACCGGAGAGTTTGGAGGTGTATGTGGCACCGTCTGTGATTGAGGTGATTCCCCTTCCGGTGTGATTGTAAAAGTCAGATTCTTCCAGTTCACTTTGCCGTTAGATTCGGACAAGGGAGAGATCGGGGCTGAATCGGTTGCCCAATCTTCTGCGTTGGTTTGCGTTTCTTTATCTGTGTTTGCGACTTCGTCGAAGGCGCCTATGGAAGAGTTTCAACGGAGGTAGAGGCGTTTGATCGCTGCCATTTTGCTCGAGTCGTTCTCTGGTGCTGGCTGAGGCGAAACTGATGATTGCGGCTCGGCAGCGACTTCTTTTATACCCGAGTCTTGGGTAGACTGGAGTGGGGCCACGTCGAGGATTGGCTGTTCCCCTTCCATGGCAGGAATTGATGCCGGGGGAGTGGGAGTGGATGCCGGGGGAGTGGGGAGCTCGCCCTCGGAGACGCATATATCCCGATTTGAATTTCCCGGACCTTTTTTGAGTTGCGAAGTGTGGTACTTCACGATTCTTCCGCGACGATCCACGTTGTATATATCACTTCCCAAGCTATCGGTGACGGAATATGGGCCCTCCCAGACAGGGCTGAAGCCGGCGTGGATTCCTTCAATGGCGTCGGAAAGAGGATGATTGCGAACGTATACGGAGTCGCCACGTTGGTAATGAGAAGCGGGTGCTTCCGATGTTTGATATCGTTCCTGATATCGTTGCTGATTTTGTTGTATCCGCGAGATTTTCTCTTGTCGAGAAATTGGCATCTCGGAATCTCGTTGTAATCTCCATTCGCCCGGTTTATGTAAATTTGTCCCCAGGAGTGCTTCACTGGGCGTACAACCGGTGGTGGCGTTCCTTCTCGTTCGAAGGCCGAAGAGCACTGTCTCCAGATGAAGATCCCAATCCTTGTGTCGCGTGTCTTGTAGGTGAAGACGGAGACCTTTCTTGATTTCCTGGTTACGACGTTCGGTAGGATTGGCACGAGGATGATAAACGGCCGTTGTCCAGTGTGTTGACTGCCAGAGCTCACATGCGTCTGACCACTTTTTGCTGGTGAATTGCGGTCCGTTATCTGATAGGATTGCTCGCGGGTAACCCCATCTTGCGAATACTTCGTTGTTAAGCAATTTGATGAGTTTTGTAGCGTCGGAGGATCTTAGGGGGAAGGCTTCCACCCATCGCGAGAAGAGATCCGTTACTACGAAGATGAACTTTTTTCCCCTCCCAGTCCTGGGATAGGGTCCCATGAGATCCACGGCTATGGTTTCCCATGGGTGTTTCGGTTGATGCGGACGCTGCTGGTCCTTGTGTGTGGGACGAGAGGCTTTCGTGCACGCACACAGGTGACAGATTTTGACGTAGTTTCTAACATCTTTTCGAAGATGCTGCTACGTAAAATTTGCTTGAATTGCCCGGAGTGTTTCGTCCACTCCGGGGTAACCTGCCAAAGGTGAGTCGTGGTACTCGTGCAGGACCCTTGGTTTGGCCGCTTCGGGGACCCAAAGCTTCCACGAGTCTCCGATGAGTTTCCAGACGCCATCTTCAGAGAGTTGATGCTGGGGAAGGTGTTCCCCGGACGCTAGTTTTACGGCGATACCGCTGATCTCGGAATCGAGTTGTTGTTCTTTGATCACTTCGTCCATGAGGGGTGCACGCGTAATGCCGAAGATTTCGGGCGTTAGCGCATGTGGAGATGATTCTGGTGGTGTGAGGTACTGAACATCGTCTAAGTCCATCGGTGTACCGTCACCCGGTTGTTTTGCGAGGGCCTTTGGTAAGGCATTTTCCCGTGTGGGAATATGTTCGACTTGAAAATTGAGTTCTGCCAGCAGGAGAGCCCATTTGGTTAATTTCTCTTTTTCGTCTTTGAGACTGTTTAACCATTCCAAGGCGCGATGATCCGTTCGAAGGATGAACGGTCTTCCTTCGAGGTAGGGTCTATAACGATTTATAGCCCATATGATTGTGACATTCTTTCTCGTGCTGAATGTACTTCACCTCAGTTTTATTAAATTTAGCACTTGCGTAGCTAATGATTTTTTTTTCGTTGTTGGCGTCCAGCTGGTACAGCACCGCGCCCATACCGACGTCGCTTGTATCGGTTTGTACGATAAAACTGAGTTGCGGATCCGGCCGGCTGAGTTTCAGCGGCGATTGTAGTTGTTTTTTCACTTCTTCGAATGCTACCTGAGCTCTGTCTGTCCAGACGAACTTTTTGCCTCCTGCAAGGAGATCGGTGAGAGGTGCAAGAAGTGTAGCGAAGTGTGGCACGTACTCTCTGAGCCAGCCACAGGTCCCTAGGATTTTTTGAAGCTCGCGTTTGGTGCGAGGCGGTGGAAAGTTGATGATGCCTTGCACGTGTTCGACCTTTGCTTCGTTCCCCTCCTGGGTAACGTGATGCCCGAGATATTCCAGATTTCTCTTTCCGAAATGGCATTTTTCGATAGCGCAGGTGAGTTGATGCAAGGTGAGGCGCTCGAGAACGAGCGCGAGATGCTGTAGATGCTCTTCCCAAGTTTGGGAGTAGATGATAATGTCGTCCAAATAGACGATGCATTTGTCGTTGATTAATCCCGTAAGCACTTCCTGACTCATGAATTTTTGGAACGTGTTGGGCGCGTTCTTGAGGCCGAACGGCATAACACGGAATTGATAAGTCCCCCCATCCGGGGTGGTAAAAGCGGTGAATCTCTTACTATGAGAATCCATCGGAATTTGCCAATATCCACTCTTAAGGTCAATGGTCGAAAATACACGAGCGGTGCCGATTTCCTTGAGAATATCGTTGATGTGAGGGATTGGTTGTGTAATATCTTCTGTGATTGAATTTAACTTCCGGTAATCCACGCAGAACCGGGGGCGTCCATCTTTTTTTCGTACGATGACCACCGGCGAGCTGTACGGCGAGGTGCAGTGTTCTATGATGCCTTCGGCTAACATATTTTGCACCTGCTCGCGGATGATTAGTTTTTTCTCCTCCGAATATTTGCGAGGAGGAATACGAAACGGCGTTTCGGAAGTTAATTTAATCGTGTGTTTCGTGGATTGAGTTTGGGATAGCTTCCCGCCGTCTTGAAACACTTGTCTGAACTGTTGTATGAGGCGTGTGAAGGATTCGCGATACTGTTCGGGGAATTCTTCTTGTACCTCGCTGAGATTGACCTCTGGAAGCGTCGGCGCCGGAGCGGGTGAATCTGTTGTTTGGACCGAGAACCGTTCGTCTCGTCCCAGGTACAGTATTCCTCCGTGATAGTCATGAATCCCGTGTTGATAAACGAGCCTAGGATACCCCAAGATCAGTGGTTCCCGGCATGTGGAAGCGATCCAGGCGTTTACATTAAGCGTATGACCTTGAATTTGAATTTCGAAGGCTGTGATACCTTCGAGAGGTATTTGTAAATTTTCGCCTGCGAGTCTGGCGATAGATGTAGTTTTTTCAACGGGATGTCCCTTCGGTAAATACTCCGGACGAACGAAACAATCACTCGCGAAACAATCGATGGCAGCCCGAATTTCCACGCCGTAGATGTTAATGAGGATGTGTGGGAGCCATCTTGTTTTTGTACTCGTGTTTGTAAGTCCTATTGAGGGTTGGCCGCCGGAGTAGGACATGCCGGGGGCCTTTGCTCGTTTCCCTGTTTTCTTTGAAGACGAGGCGCATCCGGGTTTTGCTTTTTTACCGGACAATCGTCGTTCTAGTATCGATCAGGGCAGTACCAGCAGATAGGAACCTTTTTTTCTCCAGTCGCGGGCGTAGGATTTTTTCCCGTAGACGTCGTCGGTTTTGCCTCCGTGTTCTGTGGCTTCGATTTGACCGGGGGTGTTTGGTCCATCACGTCGTGCTCCATCTCAAGTGCTCCTGTCATGAGAGTAGACAGCGTTCGCGGATTTGACGGACGGATAGCGATGCGGAGACTCGGGCGAAGGAGTTCCAGTAGGGCGGCTACTTTCGTTTCTTCGGCGTCGTCTCCTCGGATACGTTGATACAACAGATATTTTTGTTGTAGGAAAACGCCGGCGTTCTCTTTCTCGCCTTGTTTACGAGAGAAGAGTTGGGCGTTGAGTCTCGAAGTGACTGCTGGACTGTCGTATCGGCTTAGCAGGAGTTCCTTGAACTTATCCCAATCGAAATCAAGCGGTTGGTAACAACTCCACCATGTTTTTGCGTCACCCTGTAGGCCGGAGGCAGCTGTTTTGGTGCGTAGCACTGCCGGTGTATGAGCTGTTGCGAAATAAGCCTCGCATCCCGTGATACATTTTTTTGGGTCCTCGTGATCGAGTCCTGCGTAGTTGGGAAGAGGCGTTTGAGGAACTGTTTGTAGCGCATGGAGGAGTGCTTCTAAGGTTTGAAGACCCGCCATTGGTGCGCCTGCTGCCGGTGCGTTGATGTGATTTTCCATTTCGGCGTTTGCCGGAAGCGGATTGTTGATGTTGGGCGCCACTAGATTATTACCCACTCCTAGAAGTGCGTTGTGATGCTCTGGAGGTGCCGAATGTCCACGAATACGTGCGGACTGACGAACTCGGCCTCTCGGAGAGTGTTTAACGGGCATCTACTCTGTTGTTCCCTTATTTAGCGGGAGGAGATGCGTAGGGGCTCGTATGTCAATCAGCTGGCTCAGTCGGTAATGTAGATTCTTGATTTGAACGTCCGTTCGTTTCGCAGCCCCACGTTGGGCGCCACTAGGTTATTACCCACTCCTAGAAGTGCGTTGTGATGCTCTGGAGGTGCCGAATGTCCACGAATACGTGCGGACTGACGAACTCGGCCTCTCGGAGAGTGTTTAACGGGCATCTACTCTGTTGTTCCCTTAGTTAGCGGGAGGAGATGCGTAGGGGCCCGTATGTCAATAAGCTGGCTCAGTCGGTAATGTAGATTCTTGATTTGAACGTCCGTTCGTTTCGCGGCCCCACGTTGGGCGCCGATTTTGTTATCGACGGCTGCCAATAACAAAGAGGGGCAGTGCGCGAGATAGCGCATGCGCGTATTAGCGCGGGTAAATTTCTGTTTGCAAAAAAAGAGTTATTCTCGGTGTTTGGTTGGCTCTGAAAAGGGCCGGTGTTTGTAGGGCGGTGGTTTGCCCGATCTACCCTATTCTAGGGGATTTCTTCGGCGGACTCCCGATGATGTTCCGTTTTGTGGCGGTGGTCGGCACCCGTGGCCGCGTGGCGATTCTCGTCGGCACGTATTCCGGTGGCGGAGATGTAGGTCCCTCGATGGCTGCCGCTAGAGAATTAAAAAGCTCCTCGAATTCCTCGTCGTTCCGGGGAGGAGATTTTTCGGGAGAAGGAGGGGAGATTTGGGAAATCTCCCGGAGAGGGATTCGCTTTTGAGTAGTTTTTTGAGGGGAAGGTTTTTTAGGGGGAGTCTTTGGAAGAGGAGAGATTGCGGGAGGAGGATGGGACATGAACGGTGGAGGAGAGTTTGACGGGGGAGGATGATTTTTAGTTGTGGATGTGGGGGCACAGATGTCGGGAAGCTGCGGGTGGCGGAAGACGGGAGTTTCGAGGAGGTCGATAGGAATTAGCCTCCAGGTGTTCGGGAGGCGAAATTCCGGAGCAACGTCCTGTGTCTTCTGTAACCGAGGATCCACGCGTTCCGTCTCTCGGTGCCGATTGGCTGCGCGGCGGAGTAGCCGCTTTTGGTAAGAGGGATTACGAGGTTTTCGAAACATACAGAGTTTACCTTTGGTGTTTCTGTTTATTATAAAAAGAAGGTGAAGGAAAGATAGAGAAGGAGGAAAGAGTGTAGGTGTTTGAAAGATTCTTTACTTTGCAGTAAAGAGTTATCGCTTTGCAGCAATATGTGGGAAAAAGGAAAGGACTTTGCAGTCCTGTTTTCGGTGAGAGACTTTGCAGTCCTTTGGAGAGACTTTGCAGTCTTTTTCGTTGAGAGACTTCGCAATCTTTTTCGTTGAGAGACTTTGCAGTCTATTCGTTCGGTGGCAGCTTTGCAGCTGGAGACTAGTTGCTCGGACTTCGCAGGTCGAGAGACTGATCTCCTTCTGCAAGAAGCGGCCCCTTATATACCCGACTCGGCGCGTTCGAGAACGTTCGCGCACGCGCCGGACCGGTGGTGGGGATACGCTTCGAGTCGCATCGCCTCGTGTCGCTTCGCGATGTTTCGGGAGTTTCGCGAAGGCACGGGGATCTGTGCGATCCGTCGGTAAGTTACCCTCGCGTCGTCGATTCGCGAAGTTTCGCGAATCGCGGGGAAAGTGTTTGTTTTTTTGTTTACGCGAGTGAAAAGTTAATTGGAGTGCGCGTATTTTTTAATTATCAATTCGAGTGCGCGAGTTATTTGCAAATCGTGTGTGCGGGAGTTACGGCGTGTCATACGGTTGACACGTCGTATTAATTGAAGAAATATCGCGAGTGACGTTTTTAGGTTACCCTCGCGACGTTGCGTTTCGGCTAGGGAATTTCATGGATTTCGCGCCGCGTCGAGGGAAATCATCGATTCGGGTAAGTATTTTAATGTTTTTGTATATTAATTAACTGTTGAAATAATTGCGACGACTCACAACGATTCTTTTATTTATCGAGTTTGTCAACTGTTTATTTATTTATTTATCTTAGCAACTGTCAGATTCTGATTGATCTGTAAAAAGAAAGATTCTGTTCTTGCAAATAAACTTTGTTCCGTTCTATTCGATAATTATCTGCTTGATTAAAACCAATAGGTTATGGGCCCAGTCTTGCAATAATTCGTAGAGAAATAATAATGACGGAAGCAACGCGAATTACAATTGCGAAGCTAAATAACGAGAACTACCAAATATGGAAATATAAAGTACAGCTACTGCTTATCAAAGAAGATCTTTGGGATATAGTAGAACAGGATCCTCCGGCACAGTTAACTGCTGATTGGACGAAGAAAAGTAATAAAGCACGTGCAACGATATGCTTATTAATCGAAGACAATCAAATCGTACACGTTCGAGATTGTACTACAGCAAAAGCAGCATGGGATGCGTTAAAAGCTTATCACGAGAAATCCAGCCTATCAAGTAAAGTATTTCTTCTCAAGAACGTTGTTAATCTGAGATTACAAGAAAATGGTGACATGGAAGAGCATCTTACAGCAATTTTGAATCTGGTAGATAAATTAACTGCTCTCGGTGAGAAAATCGTCGACAGTTTGGTAATCGCGATTATATTGGGAAGTTTGCCCGATTCATACAGCAGTTTAGTCACAGCGCTTGAAAGTCGATCTGAAGAAGATCTTACACTCACTCTCGTAAAAGGGAAGCTAATAGATGAATACAAGCGAAGAAAGTCTTCGAAAGAAGAGGTAGAAACTGAAACGGCTATGAAAATTCGATATAGCAAGAACGAAGCAGTTTGTTTCTTCTGTAAGAAACCAGGACATTTAAAGAAGGATTGCTTTGGATACAAGCGATGGAAGGCGAATAAAGAAAAAGCCGCAAGAATATCCGAAGATAAAGACAGCGACGAAGAGGAAAGCGTACATTTATGCTTCTCAGTGCGGCAAGAATCGGTAATCTCTTAACATTGGTACATTGATTCTGGAGCAACGAGTCATATGACGGGAAATAAGGAGTTCTTTATCCAAATGATGCCGATGGATGGAAGCGTTAAATTAGCAAACGGAAAGAAAGTTCCCATCGAAGGAATAGGAAAAGGAAACGTAGAATGTTTCGAACGAGACGGTAAACAGTCAGCATTCGTCCTCGAAGATGTTCTTTTCGTCCCATCTCTCGACGAAGGTTTAATATCGGTGAGAAAACTAACGAAGGATGGATTGCAAGTCATATTCCGTAAAGACGGATGTAAAATTATGAAGAGCGGTCAACCAATCGCGCAGAGCATCTCAACTTTGGGGTTATACAAACTT
Organism: Cryptus armator; assembly: GCA_963971235.1. Classification (NCBI taxonomy): domain Eukaryota; kingdom Metazoa; phylum Arthropoda; class Insecta; order Hymenoptera; family Ichneumonidae; genus Cryptus; species Cryptus armator. The sequence continues at coordinate 11,669,523 of OZ020234.1, forward strand.
CATCAAGCAAATGTTGCTATAGGATTGAATCAGGCACACACCGAGAACTGCCAAGATACGTGGCACCGAAAGTTTGGTCATCGTCACCCCGATGCGATCTCAAAACTGAACGATGGATTAGCTACGGGATTGACGATTACAGATTGCGGTATACGATCAACTTGTGAATGTTGTATCAAAGGAAAAATGGTTAGATTACCATTTCCAAAGAAGTCAGAAACAACAACAACGGCTGTATTGGATGTTTTACACACGGATATATGTGGCCCTATGCAAGTTGATACTCCGAGAGGTAAGCGTTATGCTCTTACGATTATTGACGACTACAGTCGTTTCACTCATGTGTATTTACTCGAGAAGAAGTCCGATACAGCGGACGCTGTAAAAAAATACATCGAAATGGTAAAGAATAAGTTTGGCCGACGACCAAAGGTCATACGATCGGATCGAGGAGGAGAATATCTGAATAAAAAATTAACTGACTGGCTGGAAGAAGAAGGTATCCAGATGCAGCTTACAGCACCATATTCGCCGCAACAAAACGGCATCGCCGAAAGAAAAAACAGGACTTTGATAGAGATGGTAAGATGTATGCTTCTCGATGCAGATATGCCAGAAAAATATTGGGGAGAAGCGATGAGCACGGCGAATTATCTACAAAATCGTTTGCCGACTAAAGGAGCAGAGAAAACGCCTTATGAACTCTGGGAGAACAAGGTTCCTCACGTCAAGGATCTACATATCTTCGGATGTACAGCGTATACACTTATACCAAAAGCAAGGAGACGAAAGCTTGACGTTAAAGCCAACAAACTAACATTCGTAGGTTATGAACCAGGATCGAAAGCATTTCGTTTATTGGATACAAAAACAGATAAGATTACGATTAGTCGAAACGTTAAAATGGTATACGTAGAAAAAGAAAAAATATTAGCAGATAAAGCGAACGAAAGACATGAAAATGTACGAAACGAGGTAGAAGTTTCACTAGAAAATTCAGATTGTGAATCAGTAAGAATTTCCGACGATATAGAACTCGAAGAACAAGAAGAAAATACCGAAGATCCGAATATTCAAGAAGAACACAATCACATTGATGACATCAACGCGGAAGTGCCTCAAGAAATTAATGTAATTGATGATCTCATTGTATTCAATGATCCAGAAAGTCCACCACAGCTTGTACGACGATCAACTCGTGAAACGAAGGGTATTCCTCCAAATAGATTTTCTGCATGCCAAGTTGTCGAAGAAATAATTGAACTAAGGAATATTCGTGAAGCTCTCGATAGCTCCGACGGAGAACATTGGAAAAAAGCTATGGAGGAGGAATTAAATTCGCTTTATAAAAATAATACCTGGGAACTCGTCGATTTGCCGGAAGATCGAAAAGCGATAGGAAACAAATGGGTATATAAAGTTAAACGAAATGAAGAAGGTGATATTATGAGATATAAAGCACGTCTAGTGGCACAAGGTTTTTCGCAAAAATACGGCGTGGATTTTGATGAGGTATTTGCACCCGTAGCACGTCAAACAACGATCAGAACGTTTCTTACTATAGCAGGAAAAAGAAGATTAATAGTACAGCAATTTGACGCGAAAACCGCTTTTCTCAACGGCGATCTGAACGAAACAATTTATATGACACAACCAAAAGGATATGAAGATGTAAGAAACAAAGATAAAGTTTGCAAACTGAATAAAAGTTTATATGGGTTGAAACAAGCAGCAAAAGCATGGAACGACAAATTAAATGACGTACTTCAGCTTCACGGTTTTAAACAAGGCGAAGCAGATCCATGTTTGTACATAAAACAAGAAAAAGAAGCTAATACATATCTCATAGTCTATGTGGATGTTGTTCTTGTAGCTCCAAATACTAACGAAGCGATCGATGCTGTAATAAATGCATTACAACAGTCGTTCTGCATTGTAACACTGGGATTGGTACGGCAATATCTCGGTTTAAGGATACGAAGAGATAAAGATTCGCACTTCTACATTGATCAGAGCAAATATATCAAGGGAATACTCAAAGATCTCGGAATGGAAGAGTGCAAACCCTCGAACATTCCTATGGATCCTGGATATTTGAGACTGGAGCGTACAGAGAATTTTGAGAATAACGAGAAATATCAAAGATTCATAGGACAACTTCTGTATCTTGCAGTAAACTCAAGACCGGATATAATGGCGACAGTTTGTATACTCGCACAGCATACGGCTGCTCCTACGGCACAAGACTGGATCGAAGCTAAACGGACAGTTCGCTATTTGAAGGGATCCATAGAGTTACAACTAAAACTAGGCCCAAACTTGAATTCGGATTCACTAAAGCTTATTGGATATGCTGATGCAGATTGGGCACAAGATAGGTACCAGCGAAAATCGAACGGTGGATATATATTTTTATTCAACGGAGCACCGATCTCATGGAGCTGTAGAAAACAATCTTGCGTTGCTTTATCTACAATGGAAGCAGAAACGATCGCGCTGTCCGAAGCTTGCAAGGAAGTACAATGGATAAAAAGACTTCTTATAGATATGCAGGAAGAACAATTAAATCCCATCGAGATCCGAGAAGATAATCAAAGCTGCATTAAGGCATTGCAGAACTCAAAATTTAGTAATCGAACGAAGCACGTTGCCACAAAATTCCTTTACGCCAAAGACTTAGGAGAGCAACGAGAGGTGTTCTTCAATTATTGCCCAACCGAATATATGTTGGCTGACATGTTAACAAAACCACTCTTGGCAGTAAAACTTAAGAAACTGAGGGAAGAGATTGGTCTACGCAATTGGCATGAAACGAAGAAATAAGATCCGAGGTATTCATCGCCGTCGAGGGGGAGTGTTGAAATAATTGCGACGACTCACAACGATTCTTTTATTTATCGAGTTTGTCAACTGTTTATTTATTTATTTATCTTAGCAACTGTCAGATTCTGATTGATCTGTAAAAAGAAAGATTCTGTTCTTGCAAATAAACTTTGTTCCTTTCTATTCGATAATTATCTGCTTGATTAAAACCAATATTAACTTGTTTTTTTCTATTTTTCAGATGCCGGAAGGGCCAACCGGACGACGAGAATCGTGGACTTCAAGGGACAGCGATGGATTCCGACAGGTAAGTTTTTGCTACGTAAATGTGTGCCAAAATATATAGAAACGCGTTATTAATTAATTTGTGTGTTTTTTGTTTGTTTCAGATTCCGGAGGACTTTCGACGAGGGACACCGATTGCCACGACGAGGGATATCGACTGCGACGACGAGCGAGGGACTTCGACGGGACAAAGCGACGGCAGGCAAGTCTTACTCCGGTAAGTGTTTTGAGTGCGAGTGATTTACTAATATGTTTCTTTTTTGTTTCAGGTTCGAGGACTCCACGGTGGAATCGACGACGGGGCGACGACGAGGGACGACGCAGTGACGACGAGGGACACGCAGCGACGACGAGGGACGATGCGACGCTGGAGCCACCGAGGGACGAAAGGAAAGGTAAGAAGGTAAAAGGTAAAGGTAGGATACTTAATTTAAGCTTAAATTAACATTTACATTTTTTCCGTAATTTTAACCTATTTTTTTTTTCTGTTTCAGGTTCGCAAGAGGATTTTAGTTTAGGAAAAGTATGCGCCGTAAGGGCGCGTACAACATCTGCTGTAACATAACCGCCAGAGATAGAGAGAGAGAGTGAGATGCAGTACGGAAAAGTGTATTATGACCCTTCCCACCCCGCTGGCTACGCCGGTGCGAGACGACTCACAGATAAAAAAAATGAAGTAGCCGCTGTTTATGACTGGTTGGCCCAACAGGACGCGTACACCATTCACAAGTCTGTCAAGCGGCTTTTCCCAAGATTTCGCTACAGTGTTGACAACATAGACGACGTTTGGGAGGCTGATCTCGTCGATTTACGCTCGTTAAAGAGTTACAACGATAATACCTGCTACGATAATGCATGGGTTGAACCGTTGCAAGACAAAACAGTGCACTCTGTGACACAAGCCTTCAAAAGGATTTTTGAACGAAGCACCGGACGGTCACCCGTCTGTCTACAGACCGATAAAGGCAAGGAGTTTGTCGGAAAAGAGTTGCAAGTCTTTCTTAAGGAGAACAATATTGCATTTAGAGTTACGCGTAACCCTGATATAAAAGCAGCAATCGTCGAACGCATCAATCGTACGCTAAAAGAGCGAATGTGGCGTTACTTCACGCACCGAAATACTCATCGATACATCGACATTCTGCAACAACTCGTCGATGCGTAAAACCATGCCAAACACTCGTCAATTAAGATGCAACCGGCTGCTGTAACTTTACACAATGCCGATATAGCGTACGAGAATATGACGAGAGCCTCGTTGAGGCAGCGCAAAAAAAGGCGTTTCACCGACGTTAAATACAAGTGCGGCGATTACGTTAGGATTAGTCGAACAAAAGGCACCTTCGAGAAGGGTTACGAGCGGAATTGGAGTGAAGAAATTTTCCGAATCACAAAAGTTACAGTCCGTCAGGGTATCCGAGTTTACGAATTAAATGATCTTGAGGGAGAGTTAATCGACGGATTTTTTTATACGGAAGAAATCACGCCTGTACACGAGAAACGTGTTGCGGAAAATAAAGAATTCAAAATCGACCGTGTAATACGAACAAAAGGGCGCGGCGCGACGAAACAGCTTTTTGTCAGCTGGGTCGGTTACCCATCGAAATTCAATTCAAATGAACGACGAAAATTTTTTTCTCGTGCTACCGAGCAACAGTAGCATGAAGTATTTTCCGAACAACACTACGACAAATTTCACCACACACCTTTCACGTGAAATAACCCTCAACGGTCATTGGGTCGTGGGTTTAACGGAAGTTCACATACCCTGTACGATGATACATATCCAGCGTGATGAGACACAGTGGATTCAGTGGATTCAGTGGACACAGTGTGGCCGAAAAGACCTAAAAATCAGCCACATACCGTACGGTATATATGACAATCATGAGGCTTTAATGAAAAGTATTAATAGTCTGCAAGGTATAAGCGAGGCCGGTATACGACTAGTGAATGCAAAAAATGCAAGCGGTTACGTGGCGATTGAGGGTAAAAAGTGCGGCAAAGAAATTGAGGAATCGATAAATTTCTTGAAAATGAGCGACAAACTTCGTCACCTGTTTGGCTTCGAGTTAACGCCAGGTAAAGATTGGGAAAGTGCCGGGGATTCGTACGTCAGCTTTACCCGCGGTATACAACGCGAAAGATGCCCGCCTGCATTGCCCGCGCTCTACCCGAAGAAATCTTTGTCTATACGGATTTGTGCGTACCCTACACAGTTGGCGACACACAAGCCGCTCTATTGCGGATAGTAAATCTGAATACAGCAAAGTACAAGTATGGCTCGACACAGGTGAAATATTTTTCGCCGGCAAATTACTTACCGCTGCTTAATAATTGCTTTCGTACGATCGAGATAGATATAAGAGACAAATTGGGCCGGCCAATCACATTTGAGTACGGAACGTTAACGCTGACGCTTCACTTTAAGCGAGTCTCTTAGACGAAATGGCGAGCCACTACGCGTCATATTACGAGAATCAAATCGGCGGCGGTGGACGTATGAGCAATGTTTTCGTGGGTGCACCTTATCAAAGGCGCCATGGGATCGGTCGATTTCTCGACGGACTGTTCAGAAGTGTACTACCACTCCTCTCGAGAGGCGCTAAAGCTATAGGACGCGAGGCTTTGCGAACCGGCTTGCATGTTATTGAAGATGTAAGTGGTAATAATATACCCTTCAAGGAGGCGCTAAAGCGTCGGGCCAGAGAATCCGGCGAAAATTTGAAACGAAAAGCCGACGAGAAAATTGCACTACTTATGAAGGGCTCTGGCTATAATAGTGCGATCGCCGCGAGAACGATGCAGTCGTTGATTGGACGCGCAACTCGGCGCACCTCCGCGAGAAAGAGATCTACCATCACGAGAAATAAGAAGACGAAGAAGGCAAAAAAGAGAAGCACCACTAGTGCAACATCACGACGAAAGAAGAGAAGGACGAAGACGGGGAAAGTGACGAAGACTCGAAAAAATAAAAAGAGACGACGCCTTGATATTTTCGGAAGTGCTTAAATATGTCCTTTCTACACTCACACTCGTGCGAATGAATGAAGTCGGAACTCGACTTATTCACAATACCGCCAACGCAGACATCTATAGAATCATCGCAATGGGTTCACTACAAGCCGGTCTCTTCGTTGTCGGACGATGGACCCGTCGAATTTGTGACACCTGGCCACGGGGAAGAATACCTGGATCTCGCGCATACAATGATCGCTGTAAGCCTTAAAGTGATATCCAGCGGTGGCGCAGAGTACAAGGTTGCACCCGTAAATAATTTTTTGCACAGCCTCTTTAATCAAGTAGACGTGTTTTTTAATCAAAAACTTGTTGCACCGCCTAATAATGCCTACGCATACAGGGCGTACATTGAAACATTGTTGAACTATGGCTCTGCGGCAAAAGCATCGCATCTCACTACGGCTTTGTGGTATGCTGTGATATATGGCAGGCGGTTTCGAGTTGCTGCCGGGCGCGAGTCCGAGCAACGGTGGCCAAAACGCGAGAGCGAGTTATGTCAAAGGAGCTCGGACCTTGGATATGATTGGCCATCTACACTGTGATGTATTCAATCAAGACAAATTTTTGCTGAACGGCGTGGAAGTACGACTACGGCTCGTACGCTCAAAAGACGATTTTTGTCTTATGGAAACACCATCAAAAGATTGTACACACAAGATAATAATTCACGATACAAAACTGCTGATAAGACGAGCAAAAATCAACCCAGGAGTACTTATAGCCCATGCGAAGACGCTGGCTAAAACAACAGCGAAATATCCTATAACGCGTGTGGAGGTTAAGTCGTTTATCATGCATAGCGGCGTCGCGGGCGATACACTGGACAATGTAATACTCGGTAAATTACCAAAACGTATAATACTCGGTTTTGTTAGCAACAAAGCTTTCAACGGCGATAGAACGTCAAATCCCTTTAACTTTCAAAATATTCGATACATTTTCTATCACTCTACGTTGATGGTCAACAGATACCTGGAAAACCACTGCAGCCAGAGTTCGACACCAACAGAACCTGGATCGAATGCTACTACACCCTTTTCTCGGGCACAGGTATGCACTTCCAAAACAACGGTATAGACATTTCACGCAGCGCTTACGCAAAAGGTTATTGTCCATTCGCTTTTGACTTGACGCCTGATCTATCCGCCAACTGTTTCACTCACTGGAATCTCGTCAAACACGGTACCGTGAGAATCGAAGTACGTTTTGCAAAACCCCTCTCATCTACAATAAATTGTATTGTCTACGCCGAGTACGACAATGTTATTGAAATTGATTCGGCGCGTCAAGTAATCACGGATTTTAGTGCTTGAGCGCTCCATCCCTCCTTCGATGCATAACGCATGATTACACATTCCCCGGTGAGGGCGCTATACGTATAGCCAAAACGTATTTAAGACTGACTACGAGCAAGCATTCGACATCATTTCGTCTCACGCCTTCAGCATGGACGTAATAGTTGATATTCAAGCGCTATACGGCAAGCATGGCGAGTTTCTTCCGAAGGAGATCGCCGTTACTACAATACAGGGCGATCATATCGGCCATTGGGTTATCGATTCACCATACGATTTTGGTGAACTACCTAAAGAAGTGCGCGCTAATAAGAACCGTCTAACGTGCTTTCATCACGGTATCGAGTGGGTCGACGGTGATACACCATTGCCAAAAGTATACGCTGCGCTAAAGGCCATGTGCCGATACGCACTTCGCATATACACGAGAGGTGTACAAAAAGCGGAAATTCTACGTGACGTGCTGGGCTGAGACATAGTCAACCTGGAAGATTACGAGGGCCCTAGCTTCAAGAACATGCCGACCTACGAAACTTGGTGCATATATCACGGCGGGTCAAAGGAAGACGCAGCGAAGTGCGCATTAAACAACGTGGGAAAAATTAAACGTTGGCTTCGGACTCAGATTTTGGATAAGGAGAATCCCGTTTACTCAGAACCAGTGGGCTCTGTGCAACGGAAAGATCGGCCAAACGATACGCCGAGAAAAGCGATACATATCGGCATTCCGAGCGATACAGATCGCGGTTCTACAATGGGAGACTATATACACGAAAAAAAAAACGTTTGACTCAATTGAGATCTAATTGACTCAACTAAACCGCCCGAGTGCGGGCTGTCACCAAAATATATGGTTAATTCAAGAAAAAATACAATTGTTTTAAATTTCTTTGTTTGGTTTTGGTTTAAATTTCCATTCCATTAAAATTCCAATTGGTGGTAAACCAATCTAAAAAAATTATGATACGAATCACATCCAAATTTGAATTTAATAAATCTAATATGTCAAAAATATTATATTACAATTATTAAATTGTAATAATATTGTATGATATACATATGACATTCGATGAAGAAAATAAACTCTTTTATCAACAAAATATATAAACGCCTTCTTTGGTTAATAATGTTATTTTGACGCCATAAGTAATTACTATAATATTCTTTGTAGTAAATATAGTTCCGGATTTGTCCAGTGAAAAATAAGGCTATGTTGCATTTATCACATATGCTATCTATCCAATAGTTTCAATTTTGAACGAATTCCATTAACTTCTTGAACGAAGATCAAAGTATAATGGCAGGAGAATTATGAAAATGTATATATCGTTTAAGAGATGATGTTGATTACGTATTTCATTGAATAAACATAAAATTTTGGTGTTCGACTAATCGTTTACTAGGAAAAGGACCGATCCCTATTGATGCAAAATAACATATTTTACGTTAAACATAAAATGTTATTGTATTTAATGAACAAATAAATATTCCAATTATCAAAAATTACATATCTAATTATTTAAAACGTGTATTGTATTGAATGAAAATTTCTGTATATAATGTTATATACACTTTTAGTTATAATGTATAGCTTAAACTTAGTAAGGCACTGCCAACGTACTCGTATAAAACTCTTACAAATAAGCGATATTTACTATAGTTATCCCTTTATTTTTTCTTAGTATCAATGAATAATCTATGTACCCTATTGGCGTATGGATACCGTACAATATGAAATACGGAATATGATATCCGTATATGGATATGCATACAGTATCATAACTGTGTACACAACAACAAAAAAATGTAAAAATCCAAAAATTACGCGTGCGCGTTTCAGAAAACGACTAGCACAACACGAAAAAAAAGAATGTATTTTAATGACAAAAATGTTGTGTTTAAACGAAAATTATCTCTTAGTTATTGGTCACCTGACTTATTACTAAAACAAATAAAACTTTGCATAAATGACTAGTTTTATAGTCTATCAGACATCACTTTAAGTGAGTTCAAAAAAATAAAATAAAAATAGAAAACAAAAAGGTCGGTGACGCGCTCGGTTTTTTTTTTCCAAATGTTTTTTTTTACACACACGGAACGTACTGTTGACCATCATTCATCATATGGATATTGTAGGATTCGTGAGAAACTAATTGTTTTTGCTCGACCAAACCCCAATGATTCGTCTGCGAAACTACGTATGCGTGCAGGTGCCTCGAAAATTTAAGAGTCTGCAATCTCGTATACAAAAAAAAAAACTTTTTCGTTGCCACCCATTATAACATATTTAATTCTTCCGATGATACAAAACACGTCATCGGAATCTACGATAATAATCATACCCGGTTTATGAAACGTGCCATTGATGGAGACGCACGAGCGAGATACATATTCATCTCCGAACGTCGGCGGAAGCACGTTTTTGAAATTAACGTACTCGTGTAACGCACTCAACTTTTCGTATAGAATTCTCCCCGAAGATAATCTACTTTTAAAGCCATCGCATCGAATGAATCTATCGTTTAAATACAACTGATGTTTCAGCGATAACGTATAGGCCGGATTTTTACGAGAAGTAGTGACTTTCGCGGCATCTTTTAACTCTTTATGTTTCGCTTCAAATCGTATACAAGACAGATACTTCAACGGGCCGATCTATTTCATTACGCAAGGATAATGTAGCAAAAAGTGGTGTTTAGGCTTTAATTTCTCTTTGAAGAGCTGAATATACAAAGAATGATGCTCAGAAATTGAATTGTGTAATAGCTGTTCGCACTGAGGTTCATACGATGGGGCCATTATGACGCAAATCATTTCTCGAAGAAGTACGTATAATTCCCACACGCGATTATCCTCTGGAATGAGATCTCCAATAATTAAACCTAAATGCTGTACCAGATAAGACATCTCGGAAGCTGAGCAAATAATGCATCCTTTTTGTAGCGATTCTATTTTTATAGGGGGAGGGGTATTTTTTGACTTTCCGAAGCCGTAATCAAAATAGACAATTCTTTGGTTGAGAGTGTCGAGAGAAAAACGTTTTTCGTCGAATACGAGGATATTTAATATTCTCGCAAGTTCATAACGGCATATACCTTCAAAGAGATCGTGCATTGGATCTACGCTAACGTTATCAACGATGTGAAAGTTGGGTATTTTATTAAATATACATTCTTCTCGAACACCTCTTGTACCTTGAGAAACATCGATATTATAGTTTTCTTTAGTTCGTAGCATTTCAGCATTCTCGAGAACTTGACCATGTAAAGAATCTTTATCAACGACACACATTCTGCACGAATATTGGGAATTGAAGCTCGATGTAAATCCACACACAGTATGAAGACCTAAATTATCCCCGGCAATAAACAATAACGCAAAATTAACTTGTTTTAAACAGCCATTTATATTTACTGTTATACCAATAGTCTCTAATTCGATGATTCGTTCGATACAGTTCGAAAATATTTGTTCGTTTCCATACGCTTTGTGGTCTACCGTATTGTGAAAGTTGACAGAGAAAAATGTTTTCCGTTAATCTCGAATATTCGTTGGGCAAACCCGCAATAGAAAGATAAACAGCACCCATTTTGTGTACACCACGATGACTTCCTAACGGATTGTTGATTTCGAAGTCATCAAAGTATAAGACCAGAGGTAGTACAAGATTGTCGAATTTTTTTTGTATATTTCGCCATAAGTCGCCTTGAAGTACGGAAATTGTTGGTACTGTTTCATAAATTTGTTTTATATGCGATTCGACCGAATTAAAGACGCCTGGTAACTCCAAAAAACGTTTCAATACATCCTTGACAGGTATTACGTATAATTTATCCTCGACTATTGCCATTTCTTTTTTTCCTTCAATTTGTCTCGTACCTATTGCATTTCCAATAGCGATTTCTATGGGCTTGATAAGCGTACCTATGGTCTCGAAGTATGCTATGCTATCGTACTCGGTTTTATGATCTGCGAAACAGTTTTGAGTTATATCGAACATAGTATTTAAATCGGAAGGCTCGCAATCGGGGGAATTATATTTTTCTTTTAATAATTGTATATTGCTCAATATCGTATTTATATCCCGAATTGTTTCAGTAACAAATGATCGCGGTAAAGACGAATTCGAATATAACTTCGACACGAAACGAGCGGAAGCCTTGGCGATATCATTCGTAAATTGTGGTACGCTAATAATCGGTACTACCGGAGATCGTTTTGTTAAAGGCGAAGTTACGAAAGATTCTTCTATACAATCGTCGAGCTTGAAAAGCGTCGGTTCTTCCGAGGATTCGTTAATCGTGAATAGTTCCTGATTGAAAGTAATATTACGTTGGCGATTTTTTCACGGACCTACTTTCGTCGACTGACCTATGCTCTCGCGACAAATGTCGTTTGAAAGTGTGAATATCACCGAAACTCCGAGTACAATCGGCCTGTTGACACCGCAGCACCGAGGGCTCTGTCTCATAATGTTTCAGTTTCCAATGCGCGAGAAGATGCTTCTCGGACGAGCAATCATGTCGACATAACGGACAGATAATCATCGTTACTCGTTCGGTAGTTTTTTATGAAAATGAATGCGAGAAGTCTATTGAGAAGTTGAGTGCGTTGTATCGATTGATCACGAAACACGACCTTTCGAATTTTTATACACGGATACGAATAATAAAAAACGGCTTATTTAATCCGTAACACTAAAGTAATTTTACTGCGGTATTTCTACTTCAACTTCAGCAACGGGTATGTCACTTGCTTTTAGTATCGCCGGTACCGCTTGTTCGCATACTCGTTCTCGTCTCACTTGTTGAAGCGTGGACAACACTTCGAGTACGTATGTAGGTATTGTATCGTCCGGTGTGATTATTTTATATAACTCACGCTGTATAAGATACCAGATGTGCTCAGACTCGGTCGGATACGCTGCGTCAAAAGCGTGGAAGGATTTAAAGCAGTAGTCGATTGCTTCCAGCGCTGTCTTCACTTCGTACAAGCATTGGTCGATACAAACGTATAATGTAGCGATCTCATTGAGAGCGGGATCGATAACGATGATATACGGTTGTACCGTCAAACCGTGAGATCTCATTACCGCTGCTTTTTCATCTTGAAGACGAGTCACGTCTCCGGCGATCTAATAAAACATATTATATATATATTTAAAAAAACGATTTTTTGCGTTATGCTTGTTTTATAACTATTCCAGTATACTTAGAGATGCCAACCTTCGCGTGCATAACAAGACTTTGCTCGGATTCGGCAATCGATGGCTTCCAGTGTCCTTTTTTGGCTCGAACTCTTCCTTTAGAGGGAATCAAGTATGGAAGCAAACATAGCTGAGAGATAGCAACTGTTTCTGTAACCCGAAAATCGCATTTTATAGTATATACTAATACATACCTTTTGAAGTAAAAATATTGATGGTCTTTCAAATAGTATTATACATAAAAATAGATCATTCAATAATTATAATTTTTACCGGGCCGCTGATTTTTTATAATCGAGAGCAAGTATTCTGGCCGTGCTTTTTTATTGTTCTTGTCGAGTTGGCAGATTCTTTGAACTTTGTCAAAAAATGCACTCCAATTTCGAATGGGCGTTTCTTCCGTCGTCAGCTCCATATACTTAAAATCCGCATCGATCAGAAGAAGTCCTTTCAAATGGTGCAATATAGGCCAATCTTCGAAGATTTTTTTTATCGTGGTATCTTTATTATCGCGTATTTGGTCGCGGCGAAAGCGAGCAGTTGCTTGCCAGTGCGTTAATATAAGATCCCACGTTTTCTCGTTCTTCGACTTTAGCCACTCGATACTATTTTGGCTGTCTACTATAAAAATATCCGAAAATAATCCTTATTATAGTTTTATAAATACAAAATGTAAATAATTTTTTTAATTAAAGAAATAAAATAAAAACTCACCGTCGCAGAGCTGTCTGTTGCTTGGCGGCGTTTCGTCTTCCGGATCTACCAATTTTTTGCCCTTTGCTCGTTTGTTCCTGTACTTATCAACCAGCTTTCCACGCATCGATACGGATTTGTTCGATTTTGAGACGTTCTTTGCGGATCGGAGCGACGTAGTACACGTTTAAGTCTTCTGTGGGGAAAATCTTGACAATGCCCGCAGCTAAATTCTTGAAGTCGTTCTTGTCGATTGGTCTGTTAACAATAAACGATAATGTTCTCGTCATGCCAATATAGTAATGCAATTTTTTATAGATTTTATAACCCAAAACCACATTTTTCAGAAGAATAAGCATATGCCGACATCACAAAAAGAATTTGCTAAATTTACGGTCATTTAATAAATCTGTACAAATCTACCAAAGAACAGTTAGAAAATATTAATAATGACCATTTTTATAAATTTCAGTTTGAAAACTGAACGAGTTTTAACTGAAAGAGTATACATAAATAATAATCAATTTCAAGCTACACCTCAACAAGTCTCGTTTAAATGCCCATGAATCAGATCACCAACTTCAACAAAACATCAAGAAAAAACCAAATATATAAGAATAAATGCTCAAACAAACTATGAAGTCGAGGCTAATACTACGGAATCGAACATACGATCAAACGAATCGAACATATAAAACGAACCCTTTCACCGTGTTCAGAATGTATGTGATGATTATATCCGCGATGGAGTTTCGAGCTATTCTCGACAACGATTTGGTTTTTGCGTAGTTTTTCAATATTTTCCGACCTTCGTCGGACGCTTTCAGAATATCCAAAACGTTGGGTCTGCATAGTCTTTTATACATGGCTTTGCCCACGAAACACTTTTGTCTCGTGAGCGGTTGCGGGCCCGTATTTTTTTAATCATCTTCAGACAGATCTGATTCCGTCATCGATGATTGAGTACTAGTCTCCGATAAATCGACGTTTCCGGTTTCGACATTTTCTTTATCGTGCGTTTTTTCAAAATGCTCTTTCCCTTTGCGCTTGAATATCGCTTGCGGACCTATTTCGGGGACCAACCCATTGATGGCATTTACATCAAGGCATTTCAATGCAGCCGAAGTAATCTTATGGGCTGCAAATATATATGACCAAAAAAAATCGCGATAACATCAAAGATTACCAGTATTCTTGAAAATGGCCACAAACAAGCGTGTTTACCTTTACAAATCTCGATAAGATCTTGTAATCCCCATTTGGTCAATAGTTTTACGCAATCGTCGTCAGCCATTGTGAATCCAATTAGATAAAAAAACGATTATCCACCAGTCACATCCCTGTATGAAGTCTACCAGTTTGCTATTTGCGTAATATGAAAAAAAACAAAAAAAAATATGTCTATCGAAAAACGGATTCAATGATTTTTTCATTTTTTTTTACAAGTATACATTTTTTTAATTGGTTAATATTTTTCAAGATTTTTTTTCAACATTTTATTTTACTTTGCTACTTTACATTAAAAATGGATCGATCGAATCAAGGGGCGAAAGAGTCAAGTTAAAATAATGATAGAGTATTAAGAATTAGTCCTGAAAGAAAATCATGAGAAGTAGTAAATAGCCAAACGACTCACTCGGAAGAACGAATTGAATACGTAATTTAGTTACTAAATTTCATGAGACAGAATCTCTCGTAAGTAGCAATACTAAGAATCAAAACACTCAAACCAGTTGAAATAATGAAAGTTGTAGTTTAATTAATTGCTTATACACTTAAACAGGAACTCAGTAAAACAAAATCAAAAACAATGTACAATCGACCTCGGGCGTCAAAAGAAATCTCCTATTCATATAAGGTTAAAGATTCGCACACAGTTCTCGAAGTTATAACTTTGTTGACGTTTCAAGCGACTGTATTCATGCTCGAAAAAAAGTAAACACCGATTGAATCGAGAGATGCGAGTCATCACACCACGAAGCGATAACTTCAACAGAATTTCTGTTAAAAGAAAACGTTAAATATTGAAAGGCACGGCATTTGGAAGAATTAAATACGTCGTTCAATCAATTGCATATATATTTGAACAGAAATGAAACTCAATAAACATAAAAAAATATACAATCAATCGACAACGCGTATAGCACGGAATCTTCTATTCATTAAAGTAAAAATGACCACGTAATATCGCGGTAGTATAATTGTATATTGTATATCAATAAATTTGTATCGGCAATACTAAACTCGAGCTCTTTCGCGGTAGATTTTACTCTCGTTGCCATGTCGTGGCAATGGACGCTAACCATGAAATCGGGTCCTTTCAAGATTCGTTTCCCATTTTACAACGAAATATGGAAATGTTTCGAAGAATAAATTCATAAGCACTTTGTAGAAAATTTGAACAATACTTACGATATCTGATGGCCGATGTCAATGCTGAATTTTCGTCACACTGCACAGGAAAAAATCTCGTCGGTAGCACACGCTCGAACGCTCGAAGAGACAGCGATGAAAGAGACGAGATATAATCGGAACCGGATACGACGCATGAATAGTACAGATGGCGCTAACGCGATCGCAGCGCCGATCATACAGTAAACCCCAGCATTTATGTTCATGACTCAAATAAATGTAGAGTTGCTTCGTGGACACAATAATGTGAGCGCGACTCAAGCGGAACCGCATATGATGCACAAAAATGTAAATGGCACGGACGCGGATAGCGCCATCAACGCAGTATATCCAACCATTGGTATTCTAAATTCAATTAAATTTAGAGGTAACCGGTAGACAAACATTATCCAATGAAATAATAATATATACATAGGTTCAAAGTGTCTAATTTAATGCCGTTAAAATAAGGTACCCAACCAGATTAATAAAATATAGGTGTATCGATATGTCATTATAAACCGTATATGGATGAGAACTTCTCGTTGAGTATACACTCGACATATATTAATTTTAGCGTTTCCGCAAAAGATGCATTCAACTCAACAAATAATAAATTCAAGCAATTGCACATGTCGTGGGTACAATTAACGAAAAAAAAAACGTCACGAAAAGGGATGGTTTTGTTCAAGTATATGTGACTAATGCTGAAGTGTTAGGTATTGAATTCGCATGAGATTGAATTTCATAGCGGTATATTTTCTTCAATTGCGTCAATATGCAACCAAAAACAAGCATCATGGATTTATTTGAATATCATAACATATTATTCCGACCAAACAATAGCTTAGCTGGAATAAAACATTGTTCCGACAACAACTAAATAAATGTTTTATCTGAAGTTGTCTAACAAAGCTCTTCGGTATATTGAACTAAATATGTATTGTTCGGTGTATAATATCGAAT
The DNA here is from genome assembly GCA_963971235.1 of Cryptus armator. Lineage (NCBI taxonomy): Eukaryota > Metazoa > Arthropoda > Insecta > Hymenoptera > Ichneumonidae > Cryptus > Cryptus armator. The sequence continues at coordinate 11,686,203 of OZ020234.1, forward strand.
CAGAATACTTACAAATGCAATTGTTCTAAAAAACTATTACTGTAGATTAATATGATATAATCGTTCACGGTACGGTATATGTGAGAGACCTAAATGAAGTAAATTAATAATTTCAAATACATAAATTGTAATCCCAATCACTTCTTAATTGAATCGATTGCATCACAATCCAACTAGAAATTACGTTAAATTGTTACAGAGCGAATCTTGGTTTCATAACAGATATTATCAGTTTAATGGCAGCATTTCCTTTAAACTGTGTGACTAACTCAATTAGATAACTAGTTCAATCACTGACATATTTCGTTGGAACAACTTAATATATAATTATTTAAAAAAAAATTATCAAAAATATGATATATTTGACTCGAACGCACACTGCAGACGAATTGCGTTGTAGAATGATTGAATTAACAAATTTAGTATTGTTTCAATTAAACACCTTTCAATTGCATCCATGCAATTGATTCAAGCGTACTTTTTTTTCCGTGTAGTCCCAGCATCTTCGAGCAGTGACAGCAGTGCTACGACGAACACCTGCGATGCCACGGCACCTGCGGAGGGTGAAATAGTTGCCCTTTACCGTAATAAACAACTCTCACCGCCACCACCGCCGAAGCGCCAGCCTACCCCTACCATCCCCCATAACGCTCATCAGTATCATCATCATCATCAGCATTCACGAAGACGTCGCCGCCACTCTGGCACAGGAAGCATCTCCAATGAACAGCCTAGAAGTGCTGGAGGCTCTACGCCATGTCTCGGCACAGACGAAAGGAGTCTTCCCCGCCGATCGCATCCCGAGTCGCTGGTCTAGACCCACAGCCATCGTCGCTAAACGGACGATCATACGAGGCCAGGAACTCATTGGGTAGCCATATACGTCGACAACAATGGTCAAGGGATCTTCTTCGACAGTTACGGACTGCCTCCACTTGTCAACCAACATCGCAATCGACTGCGAAGAAATACAACGAGTTACGAGTGGAACACCAAGCCCCTACAGTGTATCAAGTCTCGAGTGTGTGGAGAATATTGTGTTATGTTTCTTGACTTTATGTGTCGGGGCTACAACCTTGCTGGTTTTTGCAAACTATTCTCGGCTAATAAGGTGAAAAACGATAATATTGTGCGACGTTACTACAAGAATCTACGATATGTGATACATACAAGACGGCGAAACGTCTCAAACACTCGACGAACAAGAATTTTAAAGGGCAACGGTAATGTCTGTACATCGCGGTGTATACAAACATGTACAGCCCGTTTCGGTTGTCACCCGTAAATAAACGAATATAACAAAAAGAAAAAGTTTTCATCTCATATTCATCGTCAACACTGGGTCCCCCACCACCATCGCCATCAGCAGATATAAAAGCCGGGCGCTCCACACGAGAAAGCACACTTGTCAACGATTCGTGACAACGTCAACAACCTCACTAAAATGGACATCATCAGTGGCATACTCGTCATTGACTGCGGCAAGGATCCCTGGGAACTCCTCCCGGAGGAGCTCGAATACATCCCTAAACCCTTGCTACTGAGGCACTGGAGTGAATACATCGACATCCTGTGGGCAAAACTACCTCAACATATCCGACTGGACCCCGAGGTTGCATCGTACAGAGTCTGTAAAAAACATTGGGCACCCAAGGATCTAAAGATGCAGCTCGAAGGGTATCCACCACTCGAGAGAGAATGCACGGACTGCCTACAGGAGACCGTGGAACAAGAGTTAGCCTCGCCGCCGGACCAACCTGAGAAGGCATTGTCACTTACAACGACGTCGGAGGCTGACCGCAAGCAAGACACACCACTGCCGTCAACTGACTCTACCATGACCCCTGACCCATCACCCAAGACCACTGATTTTTTTAAATTGGTACGACGAAATATTGTAAAATGTCAATGCAAGAAAATCAAATAAACAAAAATACTTTTGTAAATGTTTTTTTATTTGCCGGTACGGTATTACCATTAGAATAGTAAAGGACGAAAACTAATTTACCGACTGCCGAATATTATGAGTATTAAAAACTGTCGGTAATTCCTGAGGGCACCAGAAGAAATTGGACGACCAATCAAAACACAGCAAGTTTACTAGAATAATATTAGTACAGAAAAGGCGATGGAAATTTATAGAGGGCATCATGGAAAACCATTCGCCCAATAAGAGCTCAGGGAATTTCCAGTCGGCCAATCGCGGCTCGGGGAAAATGAAACGACCAATCACGATCCAGAGATTTTCCCATCCTCTCTCTCATTGGCTCCCTATAACTCAGGGGGCGTGGCTTAAGGGGCCCTAGTGGGTGGGGAGGGGACCACAGGTTGTGGGGGAGGGAGTGGGGCAGACAGTGGGGGGGTAGACGGCGGTGGTGGGGGTTGGCACCAGTGGCCGCGTGGAGGGGGTAAATCCTGTCTCCCTATAGCTGTACACTACTACTATCTCCGCTAAACTCACAGATGGTGTTCACAAGACGATGGAAGCAGCGTGGAAGAATAGCGCTCGGCTAAGAAATAATCCGAACAACTGCTCGATCGTAACAACGCCGCGCATTCGTGGATCTATTTCGCCGTACAAACTCATGACACTTTGGAGAAATCATCAGACAGGAACGATGACTGCAGCTGATTTCCTAGCAACAGGAAGCTTCGTGATAAACGACTACTTTGAGGACATGAAATTTCAGAGGGAAACGTCGCTGGCCCATATAGTGGAGCGTGTTGCAGAACTTGCAGGTACTTGCAGGAATATAATACTGATATCAATACAATCAAAAGGTGCGAAAGAGACTATATTATACAATATTTGTGTTTCTCGGTACACAATAATAGTGGAGGCTGCACCGAATATCGAAGAGCTCTTGAGAGAAGCCGACGTCGCGACTTTACCGATTCAGGATCATCCTCCTCATGAAATACACGAATTTTCCGTATTCGAAAATATTCCTGAGGAGCAGATCCACTTGATCGAAGACGTACCAGTAGCGTCTCCGCAACAAGAAGATGAAGATCGTGGAGACGACGCATTAGTTAAGCTACTGCCCGTGTTAAGGGTTCACTCAGAAAATAGTAATTAAAGAGAGGAATATTATCATAAATAAATTAAACCTAAAGTGGTATAAAAATGAAATTCATTGTTTATTAGAAGTTCATTCGTTAGTAGTTCGTCATTCACTATTCTATTTTCAGTCGAAGATCCTTATGACTGGATGTGCCGTATATGAGGCATTCCACGGTACTTCAGCCACCCAAATTTTCAAAGTTGGGCAATTACTTCGAAAATAAGTAAGATTGATCTACTAAGAAATTTTAAAAAATTCTGAAAATTTCAGGCCTCCAGAAGATTTTGTATTCGAAAAAAGTGAAAATTTCGATTTTTCGCTCTTTTCATGATATCTCGGCGACGATTAATCGTAGAAAAATGTCTAAAAAACGAAAATTTGCGTTTTTCTATCCTCTTTTAGAAAAAATATAGAATAGTTTTTTTACAGTTGTTTAAAATCGTTTTTTTCGAGTTTTAAACGATTTTAATTCTGGTTCACGTCGAAGGCCAAGACCATTTCGAACTCGAAATTTTTTTATACCTTTGTAAGATTGAAACCGAATTTTCGGCCGAAGGGCGCGATGGCAAATGCAGACATTCTCGAGATATTAATTAAAAACAACGTTTTTTAACTTTGTTTTTTAAATAAAATGACAAATTTTTTTATATTTGTTCATTTCTGTTACGTTTTCACATTCTTCGATCAAGATCAAGCGATTTTTTTAGATCACATTTTTAGAGAGAAGTTCTCATTTCAACGCTTCCTCGATTGCTGCATGTGCACACTCTTTTAGTTTTTAGATTAATTATTCTTCGCTTATGGCTTCTTCGTTATTTCATCGCATTTTTTATTATTCACTCCTTTGTATTGCGAACATTCTTATATTGATCGAATGAATACTGATTTTAATATATATTTTTTGATCAACTTCATTACTCTTTCTAGCATTATACTATTAATTAATAATTATATTTTTATTCGATCAACTTTTTCATTTGGGGCTCTTTAGTATTGATAATGTTTTACAACGATTTGTAGAGAACTGGTTCCTAATATATTGTTACGTCCTGCCGTAACCCTTTTTATTTTTTATTATAATATTTCCTCGCAACTTATTCCTCTGCTTATTTTTATACTATTTTGAAAACCTGTTCACTCAATATAATTCACAAATCACATGGAAAATTCATTCATTAATTGTACTCATTAAAGCCATGAATAATTTCTCTCAACAATCGTTGAACGGTATTTCAAAAATGTATCTCTTCTGGAAAATTTTTCCGATGAGATTCGAATATTTGTCGTGTAAATTTAAAATAAATAGGGTAAAAGATAGAAGATAAACATTATCTACCACACGAGATAGATGCGGACAGAGGTTTGAATCCTCCTCGACACACGCACTACCCTCGGTGAAACGGTAAGGAAATTTCGTACCTCGCGCAAAGAAATGCCACCCTATGGGCGGGGGAATAAGATAATAACATTCTAATTACATCAACTTATTAAGTAATATTTTCTCTATAACATACAACCATTATTTTCTCAATAATGCTTACCGTTTAAGCTGGGAGAAAGAACAAAATCTACTTCCGGGATAAAACACGTGTTAAAGAATTGTGTCTCCTCGACTCCGGGTGCAGAATTATGAATCGACAATTATATAAAATTATTCAGAAACATTTCATTATTCCAATGCCGTTATTACTTTTTCAAAATTATTTACCATTTAGGGAAAATTCATAACGCAAGTAGTGGTAAAATATATGTAGAAACGTACGCCGCGCGTAATGAACCGCGAACCCCCTCGATTTGTAGTATAAGATAATACATGGCAGTTTATATCAAAATGCTCAGAAACATTCCACCTTTAACATGGAATTGTCATTTCTCCGATAGTATTTAAAGGATGGTCAAGGTTTCCACCATACGACAGAAATCAGGCTAGTATACTAAGCGAGCGGCAAAGATAAAAGAGGGTCCGGGCAAAGAACGAGTTGCGTAAGCCAAGACGCATAACGCCGAGGCCAGTTCACGACGATAGGGGAATTTTTAGGCATAGGAAATTAACTGACATTTAAAAGAAAATGGATAACGGATTTCGAAAAAGCCGAGAGGAGAATAATGAGCAGCAACTCATCAGGGGAGTAGACGCTAGCCGCAGATGAGGGAGGGATTTTCTTCCCCCTCTGAGTACCATTTTTCTACTATATAAGACGCCGCGAAAAAGAGCTCGAGAGTAAATAAATAAGCGAGTGAGTGAGAATGGCAAGGAAACAGTTGATCGAGTCGAGTAGAGAGAGACGGTTTAGACGAGTCGATCAAAGAGCGAGCGTGCAAACGGTGCGTCAGACCGGTAGTCTGTATTCCGGGTTGGCGACGAGCGAGATAGACAGAGAGACCGCGTTCTCTGTCAATTACCATCCGAGAGAGATCGTTTGTGTGGAAGTTGTGGGTACATCCACATTTGTGGGGTAGTCGTCTCGGTACAGTCCCGACACACGTGAGATTGGGAGGGTATTTCAAACACTTCTCAATGCGATAAAAATCTGAAAAAAATCAAGCATATAGAAGATGTTGAAAAGATTGATTGCACATAATAATAATTACAAAATGTTATTAACAAATTATTGAACAAAAAAATTGTTCAACATATTGCCCGGAAACTTAACTTTTTTTTATCGCGAAAATGTTTAATTTCTTTTTCTGAATACGTACGAATTTTTTCAGATTTTTCTCTAATCTTTGATTTTTATGATTTTCACACATTTTTAATGTAAAATCACAAAATTTTAAAGATTACAAAAAAATCTGAAAAAATTCATGCTTATTCGGAAAAATAAATGAAACATGTCCATGATGAAAAAAAGTTAGGTTTCCGGGAAATTTGTTGAACAATTTTTTTGTTCATTAATTTGTTAATAACATTTTGTAATTATTATTATGTAACATCAATTGTTTGAACATCTTCTAAATGTCTGATTTTTTTCAGAATTTTATGTGATCGAGAGGTATGCGAAATTCTTGCCGAATTTCACGTTTGCCCAGACTGTACCGAGACGACTACCTTAAGTTGAGAAAAGAATAAAGAAATTTTGGAATTCCCTGAGTATCGGGAGAAAGATACTCTGGCGCCTAGCAACAATACAGCGAGGGAAAGGTGAGAAAAATCGAGTATCGAAAAACAAGGGCGTCGTTATTGATTGAACGGGGAGCCGATTGCAGCGGGTCCGACGCTGATAAAAAGCCCGTCACAACACATACAGCAATCAAGGAAGCAAAAAAAAAAAAGCAATGAGAAAAAAAAAGTTAAAAAAATGTTTTTAATTAATAAATTAAAAACAACATTTTTTAAACTTTTTTTTTTTTAAATAAAATGACAAATTTTTTTATATTCGTTCATTTCTATTACGTTTTTACATTCGTCGATCAAGATCTTGTGATTTTTTTCTTCGATAAAAATTTTAGAGAGAAGTACTCATCTCAACGCTTCGATATTTCTCGAGAACGTTTGCATTTGCCATTGCGCCCTTTGGCCGAAAATTCGGATTTAACCTTACAAACATACAAAAAAATTGCGAGTCGAAATGGTCTTGGCCTTCAATGTGAACCAGCATTAAAATAGTTTAAAACTCGAAAAAAACGATTCTAAACAACCATAAAAAACTATTCTATATTTTTTCTAAAAGAGTATGGAAAACCAAAAATTTTTGTCTTTTAAAAAATTTTCTACGATGAATTATCCCCGAGATATCATGAAAAGAGCGAAAAATCGAAATTTTCTCATTTTTCGAATACAAAAACTTCTGGAGGTCTGAAACTTTCTGAATATTTTTTAACTTCTTAGTAGTTCAATCTTACTTATTTTTAAAGTTATTGTCCAACTTTGAAAATTTGGGTGGCTGAAGTACCGTGGAATGCCTCATATGCAAGGTTCGGCGTGTCGACTAAATCAGCGTTCCATGCAACCACGTTACTTTATGTAGTGACTGCGCGGCGACTCGTCGTCGGAATGCCACACCGGATGCGCCCCTCCGTTGCCCGCAATGCGATAATAATGCCGATGTAAAAAAAACATTCTTCCCGAACGACGAAGGAAGTAAGATTTTCAATTATCTAAATAATTTTATAAATAGTAGTTCATAGCGACACGGAGGAAAATGTTCTACGTTTGATTGTTATAGGCGATTGCAAGTGCCAAGTTTGTTATAATTGTCCGGTGGAAATCATCGTCAAGCCGTGCTTCCACACAATGATATGTACGAGTTGCTCGGCTGCAGTGCAGGAATCGGCTCTGACCCGAGCAGTTGCAAATCGTTGTCCTTTCTGCAACACGCTAGCGACAAGCTTCGAGCGTGTGATCATCAAAAGACGTTAACGAGGGATTTTACGAGATCAAGAAGTCTGACGATATTTACCGCATCATAAAAGTATTATGCGATAAATGTCGTTGAACAACTCGAAAAATATTCTAAGTCCCTCTAAGGGGGACTTAGAATATTTCCGCCGTCGCCTCGGCAGCGACGGCGGCGACGGCGACAGCGGCGGTAACTTTATATATTGTGACGGGGGTTTTCGTCGGAACTTATATTCGGGGGGGGCAAGGGAAAATCAAATAATCGCAGGCGGTGGGGGGGGGGGGGGGAGACTTAACAAAGAAATAGAAATTTATTATACGATCGGGAAAATAATACAAGAGGAATCGGAGTGAAAAATACGAAATAATAAACTAAGAAAAATACGGAGATCGGATAACTAGTAATGAAAAGAATAACTCGAAAATAATAGTTAACTAAGAATAAATGAAAATAAAGAAAATACTCAATCAAAATAACGCAAATAAATCTCAATAATACTTCGATAAAGAACTCGCTACTAAATCATAAATGAACTAAAAATGATATTTGGCGGGGGGAAAGAGGGGACGACGTGGAAAATTACTAACCTGAATCGGGGAAAGATACTATGAAAGTAATTCGGAAACTTCTATAAAATAATAATGACTCAAATAAACAATAATGACTCGAATAACTGATAATTCCGGGTCGTACGGGCGAGGGGAGGGTCGGGGGAAAATAATAAAAGAGTTAACGGTGGTTGCCACGAGGCGATCCGCGAGGCGTACGCGATTCGTGGCAAAAGAATATGTCGACGGGCTATCGAATATTCTCGGCAAAAGGGACGACGGGTCTTCGGAAAATTTACAGGGAAAATCGCGGGAAAAATACTAATAAAAAAAATAACACACAAAATAGCTGAAAATTCGGGGCAAACTATTCACACAATACTTTTGGGCGCCAGTTACCTTTTACGGGGTAACGCCGTTATATGACTCGACGTGAGTCGGCAAATATTCAAATTATCACGATGTACGTAATGGCCGGCAAACTCGAAGGGACAGCAGAGGGCTCAGGGGAGGGTCAACCGATCTGTGGGCTCGCAATTTAATGCCTTCGGCTCATACACGGTTTTCAGGGACGTCTGGGCGATTTACGGGGAAAAAAATACACGATCGGGAGAAATATACAATAGCACACGAGTAATTCACTTACTTACTTAATCTCGCAATTACAATAGTTTCGCACGGAAAGTAATGTCGCACGGGAAATAACGACGCACGCCACTCACCACGTGCACGAGTCTTTGCCGGTAAATGGCGATACTTGGAGAAATTATACGATAAAAATACGGTCGCTTTGCTAAATTAATTACGGGGAGAATATCGGGGCAGGGTCGAGGGAAGACTAGCCAAACGGGAGGGAAAACTATACTCGCGGGTATCACACACTCTTTACAAAACAACGCAGGGCGATTCCCTTACAAAGATGCCGGGGAACGGGAGAATCGCCCACACACGTGCGCCCTAATCAACGGCTCGAACGAGGCTGAGGTAACGCTCGTCCTTCTTCTCGGAAGTCTTCTCCGTCGTCAGCGCGACGGAAGGCGGTGGAGAGAGAGAGAAGACGGTACTCGACGTCGGTCGATAATTCGCTCGATCGACGGGCGACGTGTCAGATGGCGGCAGCGATATTGATTTATCGTCGCTCGGGATATTGAGCGACGATCGAGAGCGGCGGGCGGCGTGTCGGTGGGAGAGACGACGGGACGGCAGCGTTGGACTTTGGTCAGCGACGAATCCTTGTGTTGCCGAGCGAATATCTTCCTTCGCTGTTTCCCGCTCTCTCTCTAGCTCGTTCGTTGTCTCTGCTTTTCGGTCTCTCTCGGTGTCGTAGGTCTCTTGCTGAGCGTTACCTTACCTATGCGCGGGGGTACGTGGAAGGGAGGGGGGTCTACTGTTTCGCGCGGTGATATTAAAGGGGCTCCGTGGTGAGCGGAGCCTCGATCCGAGTACGCGAGATGTAATTGTTCGAATTTACTTCGTTACAATATATAGAGAGATATAGATATATATATATATTAGTTTGATGGATATCAAACGACGTTCATTCAAAATATCGTTATCGTTATGTTCGTCAAAATAAAAAAATATAAAAAATTGCTATCATCTTACACCGGCTTCGTTTATAATATATATATTATATATATTATAGCATTTTTTTTAAAGATAATAGCAATTTTTTGTTTCTGAAAGTTATAATAAAATATACTCGCAAATCATTCATGCATTTATTATTATACATATTGTTCATTCATCGTCGTGTCACATTTAATAAAATACACGAAAAAGGATGATATCAACGAGTACAATTGAAAAAGTGTAAGAACTACGAACGAGACCGATATTATTGTATGGCAATAAGCGACAAATATCTTATGACGAGGCGACTATAGGTCCAATTCTAGAGCTCCAATGTATCGACAGTCTTGGTAGCGTGTATCGGTAACGAAGAGCTACAAGTCATCGACAAAAATTTTCGGCAAAAATCCCCTTCGATTGAATGGACTTTCGTCTGCTCAACACATTCGAACAAATGATCCAATCGGAAACATTATGCGTCGGCTGAAAACAAATTCAGCGTCTTAATCCGTTCAGGATGTTTACCTGTCGTAGTTTTGATATTTCGTTTAATAATTATTCGTCTAAAAGCCTTCTCGGGATTTCATATTTTCAATCGTTCGCTACGTTCGGGATTGTAACGTATCGTCATTAGGTCCTGTCGGTTGAAAAATATTCGGGTCAAAGCCTTTTCAATATTCGAAAATTTCGCCTGTTTGCTGCATTCGGGATTGTAGCGTATCGTCATTGCGGCTTGTCGGCTAAAAAATATTCGTCTTAAAATGCGCTCGAGTTTTCAAATTTTCTCTTATTCCCTGCTTTCGAAATTTCAATACTTCGTTGTTATGACTAGTCGACTTTAGTGGCTGTTCGTGTGAACGCTCGTGCGGCATTTATATTTTCGCGCGTTTAGAACATTCGGTGTTTTCCGTTTTGGGATGAGTGACGGCAAACCGACTCTCCACTCTCCACGCATACTCACGCGCCCTCGCGTCCGCACGCTTCTTTTATTTGCCGACGCACGGGCCAATAGCCGTCGCCGCTTCAAAATTATACTCGTTCGAGTTGCTTTAATCGCCTATCGCGTGATTTTATATATATTGGTTTTTATTTTGTTATCACATTATAAACAAAAATGTTTTATATCAAATGAAATTCTTGATTTTTTTGCTTCGCAGTACGGCTGTCATTTGCCGTATTTCGACAATCACGACCGTCTCCTTCGAAGTTTTACGCGAGATATCGACGATACGTTGCCGATGATATACAACAAATCTGTAAGATTCATTGCGGAAGATGGACAAATTGAAGATTCATCTTTTTCGCAGCGGCAAGTCGTCTTGAGACAATGAATAGGAAAGTCAAAGTCAAGGAGACGAGAAAAATGTTCAAACCGATGGACCATCTATAAACTTGTCTCTTGATTTTTCTCTCGACTTGCAGAGCATCGTGTACTTCGATGTCCCCGGCATTGAGTTGGCGAGGTACGCTCGCTAACGACAATATGCAAATTGACAAATTGCATGACGAATTGTGTTAACTGGTGAAAAAACGATATCGATGGATGTCGATTCGAGTACTTCGGGGTGAGAGAAGAAAGCGACTCTGGGCTCGCTTTATAACTCGATGCCGGAACCATCAACGGCGAGTCGCTACAATAACAACGCTGCGACAAAAATATTAGTTATATAAAAAAATATTAATAACAGAAAAAAAAGATTCTATATGACAAAAAATATTGTTTCTTTTTGCAAAAAAATTGCTGTAAAAAATTGGCGTTCCAGTGTTTGCAAGCGTCACAATAAACCACTAGCATTGGAACGCCATTTTTTTACAGCTATTTTTTTGCAAAAAAAAAACAATATTTTTTGTCATATAGAATCCTTTTTTTTCTGTTATACTTGTGTTACATCGCGCACTTTTCGAGAACTCTTTTTCGCGAACTTGCACTGCTCTTCGATCGCACCGAGAGAAGCTGCACGCGTACACTCGCGAGGAAACGGAAAGACTGAGGAAAATAAAGGAAAAAGGAAAAAGGGAGAGGATTGCTGTGCGTGAGAATCTTAGACAGAGAACCGTTGACCAGAAACTATTTAACAAACTTTCGAAAACGATTTTGTCGAGACGAAGTCGTAAAATAATTCTGTCATCGGAGACACGAGAAAAAAAATCAACATCTTCAATGGGACTTGAGTTACTCGAGAATTCCAAAGGCATAACACCACGGCTCGATCACCCAAGATGAGCACGTGGCCCCGACACCATGCTGTGAAGAAAAGTCACCAACACCAGTAAGAAACGCCGGCTCATGTACCTGGGCCAGCCGCCATCAAAGGGATTTGACTGTTGCTAAGCCGGCAGGTCTCTGTTTGCCGAAACCTACCAACACCACTAAGCATCGAGGCTCATAGACACGAGCGTTCGATGTCGCCGAAATACACCAATATCATGACACATCAAGGCTCACGGATGCGAGCTCTCGGTGACTCCAAACCTCACCAACACTACGACGCAGCGTGGCTCACAGACACGAGCGCTCTATGACTCCGAAGACGACCAACGCCTCGAGCGACGATACCGACAGCTTCCTTCTAACCACTATGCATAGGGCCCAGTGGGTTAGAAAAACTTCCGATTTCCTCCAACGAGTGCAGCACCTCTCGGGCATCGTTCACAGCCACCCCCGCGAACAATAGGAGATTCCCGATTGTCGCGAATTTGACAATTAGACGATTTCCAATAGAATCACGAATGCATATGATCATTGGATCAGGTCGTCAACAATATTACAACTTTGTAATCATATTTTTTATGTATTTTTCACGTATTTCCCCGTTTATACTTTATAGCTAGGGGTAGGTCAGGTATTTGCGCGTTACTCAGGTAACCATCATAAACCCTTCTGGTCTTTTCCCATCATAAAAAATAAATCCGTAAAAACAACGAGTTAAAATATTTCTGCCTTTAGCAATATCTCTCATTACTCAGAGACTAAACATTTAAATGAAAAATATCTTGCAAACCGATATTGCTTCAAAGATAAATAGTTCAATTTACGATCTTAACCAGCGACGAAAGAAGAATATCGGGTTACATAGGAAATGTTATTTTCAACAACTACCTCCGAGAAGTTTCTTCTAAACATTTGGATGGAATAAATAAAGATAAGTGGTGCTCGTTCGAAGAAGCGATTCTATTCAGCTCGCCGATTTGTCACGGTTCTTAGAAAGAAAAAAAAAGAGAAGACTCCGTGCTGGGAGAGAACAGAGGATTGCACGTCGTTGCTATTTCGCCACGACGGAGAAAGCCTCTGTACCAGCATACTCTTTAGGTAGGATAGAAGGAGAAGCGACCACGTGAGCGTGGCTGGTACGAACAAGGGAAGTCAAGAGCCACCCCGAAGGGGAGGTAGCGCTGTTGGCTAGCTCGCGGGCTAGCTACGGTACACGTGATCGTACCGAGAGAGTAGGGGAAGGGTGAGCCGCCGGCGCAATGCATAGAACGTACGAGAAGGCCCACCACTCATCGATAGCCGAACTTTTCTCAACCAATAGGAACAGAGCCATAAAAATCAAGAGACAAATGCAATTCTTAGCCAAGAGTAGGGATGAAGAAAGAGAGAATAACCGAATAATAATTATTAACAATCGTTAATAATAACCATTTTTTCATGTTTTACAATAGCCAAATGTTACAATTATCGTAAAAGTTCAACCCGAAATTTGTTAATTTGACAAATGGAAAGGTTAAACAAATTAATTAATTAGGTTAATTAATTCATCATTTTATATTGAAAGCCGACGAAAAACCATTAAGAATGAATACCAGAACACCCTGGTAGTTATGACATTTATATCGAATTTAAATTCAATTTAATTAGATCTGTCAAATCGATATCGATCGATATTTCACATATTATAGTAAAAACCGAATGCGAATGCATGTAATAGAGTGAAGAATGAGAGCGAAATATCAATAGAGTTCATTTTTAATATTTTTGGATTTGATAATTAATTAATTCTTTATCAAGGAAATTTTCATTTTTATTAAGTATTAAAATCCGTAATTTTCCACCTAAAAAGGTGATTCAAATTCGAGACAGTTCCAAAATAAATTAAAGGAATAAATTGTTAATTAACAAATCCAAAATCAATCAGGAAATAGTTAATTAGAATAATTATCGATAATTGACAGCCGATAGAAAGAGAACAAGGGAGGCGTGGAAAATCACGCCTCGACCAAAAAGTGGCCCCTTCCACCGCGGTCTATGTCAAGCCTATTTAAACTGTGCCCTTTACGGAGGGCCATGCTCATTACTCCTCCGAAAATCAACGACGTTACTCTGCTCGCGACAATTTTGTTCTTTTTGAATCTTTGTTAAAAGACTTAGAATTTTTTCAAGCCTTTGTTATACCCCCGAGTTTCGCGAGCACAGCCGAGGTTACGAATTGCGAAGTAACCGAGGTATGCGAGCGTTACGACACCCGTCGCACAACGCAGAGTATCGAAACATGATTAAATTAGCACAGCATTGCCGCAATCGAAATAATCGGAGCATCTTTCTCAAAACATGAGAAACAGCTGAATTGCTCGTTCCACTTTATCTTCTATAAAGTGCGAGTACGAGCGTACAGCGACAGTTCAGAGTGATATCCGATACTGTGCGGTTGTTTGCGACAAGTATACTATCGACGAGACTCGTGCAAAGGGTCTGCCTAGTAGTATATCTTAGCTTTAGTCGGACGATAGTCCGAGCTATATTCTGCGAACTGTTGAAAAGGGTATTGTGCATCTCAGCACACGCAATAAAGTACTATTGAAATATTAACACACATCTCGAGAGTTCCATCCATTCACTTGGGTTCTAACCCTTAATCGGTACATCCCAAATAATTAAGGGAAACGATTCCCATCGTCGGGGCTCGGCTTAGCTACCCGAGATTCGGCGGTATAACATTGGTGGCAGCGGTGGGATACCGAAAGTGAGTGAAACGAACCGGAGTGTAACGCAAGTGCGTCACTAGCTGTACACCAATACAGACGTAAGGAAAACCGTCACCAGGGGATCGACGGGGCAGGCAGCCGCGAGGAGGAACTGCAGACCACCTCAAGATCGTCACCCAGCAGTGGGACGTGGAGCAGTATCGAAGAGGGAGCCTAGGGGACTTTGCACAACACAAGGGCAACCTGAGAAATGGTCAGGAGCACACTGTAAGTGCAAGTAGAAATTTGTAAAACGAGACTAACACCGGCGGGGACAGCATAGACCAGTAGGCGCGTTACTAACCCCGTCAGTTGTGGAAATAAAGTGCTAGGGAGCAAATAGAGACCACATGAGTGACAGGGAAGTTCCGGAGGAGCAAACGGCGGGGACGTCGGGGCAAGTACCACCCCCGCCGGAACCTCCAGCCGCAACGCAAGGGGACCAGCGTGTAGCAGCGGCCATTGAGGCTGCCCAACAGGAGTTAACGGAAGCAGGGAGAGCGAATTTGACAGCTGCAGGTGCGGAATCTTCACCAAACCCTCTGTACGGGGTAAATCTGCACAGGGGCGCAGCGTACGACGAACTTGACGATCTCAACTACGGCATGTTCGAGCCAGCAGACGCACCACCACCAGGGGTCGATCTCACCCCGCGGGCATTGGAGGCAGAGATCGCGCGTCTGAGAGCCCTATACCGTAATTCGGTGGGTGAACGGCGTGGAGGATTTTTTAATGTAGATAGGGACCGGAATTGGACCACCACCTTCGGTGATGGTAGCAGACTGTACCCCATGGGGGTGGAAATCCCGGGGGTACGCCGGAACCTATTCCCTGACGCACCAGCGGGAGGAAACAACACCGCAACGGCCGAGGAACGCGTGGCGGGGAACCTCGAAAGGGGCGATCGGGAGTTGGAAGCGATACGGGCGGAATTGGCGGAGTACGTGGCTGGCGAGGTAGAGCGGAAATTAGCAGAGCGCACGAGGCAGCGGCAATCCACCATGCCGGGAAACGCGGACGACTCTCCGTATATCAGTTTGGATTTAGCGCTGAAAAATATAAAAACGTTCGACGGTAACAATCCCAGCAGGTTGGAAGAGTTCCTGTCATCCTGCGAGGCCGTATGGGAGAGGGTGAGACCCCAGCAGAGGGGAACACTCCTGGCACTCGTGCGAAGCGGAAAATTGGAGGATCGAGCGACGAGGGAGCTTCGGCACAAGGTGATTCGGAACATTGGGGAACTCCGAAGCGAGCTCGAGGCATTGTATGGGAAGCGGAAATCACTCGCAGCTCTCCAATACGAATTTTGCCTACTAAAACAGGGAGCGAAGGAGTCAGTGGCGGCGTATGCCGCACGCGTTGAGAGGCTCACGGGAGAGGTGTCGGAAAAGCTGTGTGAAGACACAGAGTCCCACGGAGCCAGGTACGTCGAGGCCGCTGTGCGACGGAGCGCGCAGATGAACTTCGAGAACGGGCTGAGCCCGGATATTCGAATGATCGTGCGTTCACGTAATTATGGGAGTCTACGGGACTCCGTAGTAGGAGCAGCTGAGGTGGAGAAAATGCTCGGATCAGGCGGTAACAAGACGAACGCAGGGGTAAGCCAACCCCGCCATTCTACGGGAGGTGGGGGCGCGACACCCCGAAAGTGCTATAATTGTGGAATAGCAGGGCACGTTGCTCGTGATTGCACGAGGAAATCGGGACGACAGAGTCTCCCCGCACCGGGACCAGGGCGGGAAGTGAACCAGGTAAAAGTGACGTGCAACTTCTGTGGAAAAGTCGGTCATCTCTGGAGGGAATGCAGAAAGCGACTACAGCAAGAGGGGCAGAAAAAGCAGCCGGCAGGAAAGGGGGGTGGTAGCAGCACACCGCCGAAGGCTCAAGGGAGCCAGAAAACACTGAAGGATTTTTTGGACAACGAGCAGCATAAACCCGAGGGAAAGGGACAGCAACGGGAGGTGTACGTTGTCAACACCACAACTGAGGGGGTCGCGAGCGACTTCCACGTCAAATCCCCGACATGTAAAGGCGGGATAATGACGTTAAAGGCAGATACAGGAGCTCAGGTGAGCATAATAAGCGCGGATGCAATCGGCATAGAAACCGCGGCGGAAGATACCGAAGTTACGCTCGTCGGGCTGGGGGGCCGGCCCGTGCAAGCGAGATGTGCGGTGAAGGTACTCCTCGAGACGCCGAAGGGTACCATCGAACACTGGTTCTACGTCGTGCCTTCTGGGGTGGCCCTTGGGGTGCACGGATTTCTCGGGATGGATTTCATACGGAAATTCAAAGTGGATATACTCCGGGGCAAGGAAATACGAATTTTCGGGCACACGATGCCATTGGTAGACGGTCGATTGAAAATACGCTTACCGCCGCGAAGTGAGAATATCGCGTGCGTTGCGACATACAGTGTAGAGGAAGGAGTGGCAGACAGGAACGAGGTCGCCGAAGGCGTTGTACTAGGCGCCTGTGCAACCACGCCGCGAGGCAACAGCTGTACAATATGTTTAATGAATACGAAAACCGTGGAAGTGGAGATCGAGCGACCAACAGTGATACTCGATCCGTTTGAGTCAGCAGAAAATCCGGGCGGCATCGGAGACACGCGCGAGGTGAACATCGCGCGCGAGGTGAGCAACTACGAGAGGGGGAGCGACGGCACGCGACTCACGCGGCTACGTGAGGCAATCGACATGGGACATCTAAATTCCGAAGAAAGAAGAACTTTGCTCGAGGTGTGTGAGGATTTCGCGGAGATTTTCCACCTCGAAGGGGACTGGTTGCCGTGCACAACGAAAATTGAACACGAGATTCCCCTTCGGGAGGGCGTGAGGCCGATCAAGGTGCGGCCCTACCGACTACCGGAGGCGCATAAGCGGGAGGTTGCAAAACAGACGATACAAATGCTGGAAGACGAGATAATACAGCCCAGTCGTAGCCAGTGGAATGCACCGCTGCTCGTGGTGAAGAAAAAACCAGACGCAGCAGGAAAAGTGAAATTACGAGTCGTTGTGGACTTCAGAAAATTGAACGAAGCGACGATCGGCGATTCGTATCCATTGCCGAACATTACCGATATACTGGATCGACTGGGGAAGGCGCATTACTTTACCACACTCGATTTGGCATCGGGATTCCATCAGATCCCCATGGCCGAAAAAGATAGGGAAAAAACGGCGTTTTCCACACCACAGGGGCACTTCGAGTATACACGAATGCCATTCGGGTTAAGAAATGCGCCTCCAACCTTTCAAAGGTTGATGAATACAGTGTTAGCAGGACTGGATGGTATAAAATGCTATGTATACCTCGACGACATCGTAATATTCGGGTCAACGCTGACGGAGCATAACGAACGACTACGCGAAATATTTACACGCCTACAGGAGGCGAAGCTATCGCTGCAGCCTGGGAAATGTCGTTTCTTAAGGAAGGAAACGCAGTATCTGGGACACGTTATCTCGGAGAAGGGGGTGCAGCCGGATCCCTCAAAAATCGCCGCGGTGAAGGATTTCCCTGTACCACGTAACGTGAAGGGAATCCAGTCCTTTTTAGGGCTTGCGGGATACTATCGGAAGTTTATACAAGATTTTTCCGGGATTGCGAAGCCACTCACGGAGTTAACGAAGAAGGAAATTCCCTTCGTGTGGACGGCAAAGCAGGAGCACGCCTTTGAGGAATTAAAGAAAGCGCTGACGACAGCACCGGTGTTGCAATATCCGGATTTCGAGAGGCCTTTCGTCGTGACAACGGACGCCTCCGATAAAGCCATCGGTGCAATACTGTCGCAGGGGGAAGTGGGCGATGACTTGCCGATTTGTTATGCAAGTCGCACGCTTAATAAAGCAGAGCAAAATTACACGACAACGGAAAAAGAATTAATTGCGATCGTATGGGGGGTGGCGCAATTTCGCCCTTACATTTATGGGACGAAATTCACCGTAGTCACGGATCATAAGCCATTAACGTGGTTATTTAACGTGAAAGATCCCGGTTCGAGACTCATGCGCTGGAAAATAAAATTATCGGAACATGAGTTCGACATAGTGTATAAAGCGGGGAAAAGAAACACAAATGCCGATGCGCTGAGTCGAGTGTATGTTACGACGCGCTCGCATGCACGGCGAACGGAGAGAGAGACAGCCGACGACAGCAGCGCGTGCGACGGAGAGCGCGACAGCAGCGAGCACGAGGGAACTCCATCGCTACGCAGCGAGGCAGCGAGAGAGACAGCGCGAGCCAGCGACGGTGACTCGAGCGCGACGGACGATGCGTCAGCCATCGTGCCAGGCGAGGCGGCTGTGACCAGCGAGCGAGAGGGAGACGGACGATGCGACAACGATAGCCACTCGGACGACGGTGATAACGACGGCCATGCGAGCTACAAAGATAAGAGCCGTAGCGATGGCGAGAATTTAAGCAAAGAAGAGAGGAGGAAGATACTCTACGAGTACCACGACGCACCCTTGGGGGGCCATCAGGGCGCAACACGTATGTTAAAACGTATACAACTTGCGTACAGCTGGCCAGGGATGCGTAAGGAGGTGGAAGAGTATGTCGCGGCATGCGACAAGTGTCAGCGAAATAAAATTCGTTCGACGCCGCGAGCGCCGATGGCCATCACCGATACGCCGTCGCGGGCGTTTGAAAAGGGCGCTATGGACATCGTAGGGCCTCTAACGATAACGGAAACGGGGAATAAATATATTCTCACATTCCAGGATTTATTGACGAAGTTTAGCGTCGCAATCCCCCTCCCCTCACAGACCGCGAATGACGTCGCACGGGCTTTTACGGAAGAGATAGTGTGCCGATACGGGATACCGGAAGTCGTGCTCACGGATCAAGGGACGAATTTCCTGAGCACGGTATTCAAGGATGTATGCAAGCTGCTGCGCGT
The DNA here is from genome assembly GCA_963971235.1 of Cryptus armator. Classification (NCBI taxonomy): domain Eukaryota; kingdom Metazoa; phylum Arthropoda; class Insecta; order Hymenoptera; family Ichneumonidae; genus Cryptus; species Cryptus armator. The sequence goes on from OZ020234.1 coordinate 11,705,596, forward strand.
GGAAAAGGTGCAAACCACGGCATACCATCCACAGTCGAATGGGGCTCTAGAGCGTTCTCATCGAACGTTGGCAGAGTACCTGAAGAGCTACACAACTGAGGATCAAAGGGACTGGGACAAATGGCTACCATACGCCATGTTCCAGTACAACACTACACCTCACACGGCTACGGGATTTACCCCTTACAGCCTGATATTCGGGAGGGATGCGGAACTCCCTACCTCTCTCAAAAAACCCCCAGGGACGCTATATGCGTACGACGATTATTCCCAGGAGTCACGGGAACGTTTGCGGGCATCTTGGGCGATGGCACGGGCGAATCTGGGAGCGGCAAAGAATCGTGCGAAGGAATTCCATGACAAAAAGGCAAAGGATAGGAAATTCAATGTTGGAGAAAAAGTCTTACTGCACGATGAGACAGTGCGCCAGGGGAGGTCGGCGAAACTCACCGCTAATTGGATCGGGCCATTCGTCATCGAAGAGGTGCATCCGCCCCTCAATTACACGATTCGGAAGGGGCGGCGGAGCCTGAAGGTCCACGTGGATCGGCTCCGGCAATACATAGAGAATTAGAAGCCGAATTTAAGAGGGGGGGAGAGCTAGGGGTAGCTGGTGATTGGAGTAAAAAAAAAAAAAAAAAAAAAAAAAATATATTACGTAAGGTAACATTGTTACAGGATGTTGCTATGTTGCTTGCCGATGTTAGTCAACGGCGGGGCTACGGTTCAGGAGTTTCGGAATGTACCTGGGATTTACTTCGAGCACGTGGGCACACTAAGTCTTTACACGGATGTATGGACGTTGGCTGTGCGAATGGATCTTACGAATCTCATGATGCTGGAGCAGTCGATCCAGTGGCATCTCGACGGTTACCGGGACAAGTGTAAGGAGTCGGTGGGTTCTGGGAGCCACTGTGCCGAGATGTTGGAGCACCTGGAACGCCTCTCCACGAAGGTGGCAGAGGAAATCGGCGTTATACACGATCTCGTGGGGGGCGAGCATCCACGGGACAAGCGGGGATTGATCGATGGATTGGGATCCGTTCTCAAGTCCATCACAGGGAACCTCGATGCAGCGGATGGCGAACGGATCGAGGACGAAATATCAGCGGTACGTGGGACGCAGGAATCACTGAAGGACGGAATGCTGAAGCAGCTGCAAGTGATTGAATCATCTCTCGATATATTCAATCGCTCGTCGCACGCATCCGAGAGGAACCTCAATAAATTATATACAATGCTGCGGGAGGTTAACGGCTATTTCCACAATAGCACTAGCCGTCTGGCCACGCGGCAACAATTCGACGAGAGTCTAAGTCTATTGGACTCATACATGGAGGCATTCCTCGGCGAAGTAAGAGACATCGCCGACTTGTTCGCCGGTATCGCAGCGGGGACGGTGAAGCCTACAATCATCTCGCCGGAGAAGCTCACGAAATACCTCTCCGAGGCTTTGCCGCACGTACCGAAGGGATACAGCTTCCCTAGGCCGGTAGCAAGGGCCAACGCAGCAGAAATACTGCGACTAGCAACCACAAGGGCGTATCGCGTGGGGGAAAACGTAACGCTGCTCATCGAGATACCTCTCGTCGGAGCAGCAGAGTACGGCGTGAGTCGCACGTATCCTCTCCCCAGACGGGGGGAGAACGAGACATACTACTATCTGGAAACGTCACCGGAACTGGTCATAGTGGATCGTGAAAATCGCAATTATCTACGGATGACGGAACGGGAGCTGGACGAGTGTGGAAATGACGGTACGAGATTCTACTGTAACCCGCGGCATCCAGCGTTAGCAGTAGGCGAGGCCGCGCCATGCATCGTGCGAACGTACGTGGGGGGTGCGGTAGGTCGGGAACAGCAATGCCCGAAACGCGTGGTAAAATTAGCAAACACGCTTGTCGTGAGTTTAAGACAACCGGGACGATGGCTGTACGTCGCGCCGCGACCTGAGCCATTGACCGTCACCTGCGACGGCATGCCGACTCAGCAGACTGTCTTGAGTGGAACGGGATCATTGACACTCGCCGGGCGTTGCACAGCGACGGCAACAAATTTTCGCGTCGAAACCGTCAGGCGAATAACACAGGTGGTTATCGACGACGATTTAATACCAACGTATAACCTCACACTAACACCACAGGAGGTGGAGTGTGTGCCGCTGGTGGCCGGTCAGCGCGCGGACATCACCCTCGAGCACGTAGTGAGCACGCCACAAGAGTTGAACGACCTCGGGGTGCGGATACAGCACATTCGAGACGGACTCGAGTCCCCAGTAACGCGCAAGCAACGGATTATCAATATGATCGGCCAACACTCGATAGGCGCGATCGCGCTAACGGCGATTATTATCTTCGCCATTTTCTGGCTTGTCAGGAGACGACGCAGGACTCGGCAACCCACGGTGGAGGCCCCCTGCACGAAGGTGGCGATACGAGGTAGCGAGGAGACGCCGACAGAGCGGCGGAACCAACGGAGAGCATCCCCAACGCATGAGATAAGGGGGATGCGAGCAACCGCAGCAACAAGCGGACCGGGAGAACCCCGGGATGCCATAAGCGAACGTGAAGGAGAGTCAGAAACGCAGAGGATTTCACGGAGAAACTCCTTTATTAACCATAAAGCGAAGATACAGGCGGAGATGGCGATACATCGTTCTTAGCGAACGAACTCCCACTCTTCGTCGTCATCGTCACTTTCACCGGCCGGACGGATACCAGAGGATCCCTCCGGAATGGAGATCCGGAACCTCCAAGGGCCCCGGCAAGGGCGACCATCGGCTCGCCGGGGTGTGACATACCGAAGGCGTACGGCACCACGGGAGAAGGGACGATCGTCGAAGACCGGGATCGTCGAGGATGTTGCAACTGGTGCCGACGGATTTTTTACGGACGACGATTCCACGGATACCGACGCACGATTTTCCTGCACGATTTCCTCGACCGGAGAAGGTCGCATTTTCTGGACGGGAATCACGGAGAGTGAAGATCACAAAAGACAGGAAAAAATATAAACAAAAAAAAAAAAAGAGACAATTACCTTAGCCGGGGGCGGTGCCATCGCGATGAAAGTGAAGTGTACGAAGTGTTTCCGGGAATAAACGAGAAGAGAATAGCGCTTCGCAACGGGCGTACCGGCTTATAGGCCGAGGAAATAGCTAACGCAGCATTAGACGCTGGCTGTCTGGGTTGAATGACACCCGTATAAGACAGCCACCACACGGACTACTACCTTATAAGCAAAATAAAGTAACAGCATTTTTTTTCCTTGGGATTATGGGGCATAGTTATAAAAGAGTAAAAAGAAACCTAAAGATTTCTTTTCCCTTAAGGGGGGAGGGATGTTATACCCCCGAGTTTCGCGAGCACAGCCGAGGTTACGAATTGCGAAGTAACCGAGGTATGCGAGCGTTACGACACCCGTCGCACAACGCAGAGTATCGAAACATGATTAAATTAGCACAGCATTGCCGCAATCGAAATAATCGGAGCATCTTTCTCAAAACATGAGAAACAGCTGAATTGCTCGTTCCACTTTATCTTCTATAAAGTGCGAGTACGAGCGTACAGCGACAGTTCAGAGTGATATCCGATACTGTGCGGTTGTTTGCGACAAGTATACTATCGACGAGACTCGTGCAAAGGGTCTGCCTAGTAGTATATCTTAGCTTTAGTCGGACGATAGTCCGAGCTATATTCTGCGAACTGTTGAAAAGGGTATTGTGCATCTCAGCACACGCAATAAAGTACTATTGAAATATTAACACACATCTCGAGAGTTCCATCCATTCACTTGGGTTCTAACCCTTAATCGGTACATCCCAAATAATTAAGGGAAACGATTCCCATCGTCGGGGCTCGGCTTAGCTACCCGAGATTCGGCGGTATAACACCTTGTTCGCCGTTGTGAATTGTTCTCCGTTTGTGATTTGTACCAAGTTTCGTTTTCGCTATTAACTTCACTTGAAGTTAATAGAATAAAAAACCTCAGTGCTTAAATTTTGTGTTCGTTCTTCGTGAAAAATCCTTCGACCGCTCGGCATTTACTCGAAGCCGAGTGTATCGACCAGCGATCCACCAACGACCACCAGCAGCAACCTCTTCATAACTCCTGTTCGCCGGATCCTATTTTTCTTCGGTAAGTCTTATTTTCCCTAAGTTTGCGATTTTTCCCCTCAACCCTTCCACTTTAGTGAAAAGTTTAAGAGATGTACGCATCTCAGATCATTATCGCCCTTCTGGCAATTATCGTGATTGTATTAACCTTTATTCTCTTGTGCGGAATCTCCATTAAAATCACCGTTAATATCCGCGATTCGAGAGTCACACGTGAAACCCCTGTTTCACGTGTGACTCTGTTTCACCCCTGTTTCACGTGTACACTCGGGTGTACGAATTTATCCAGTGTCTACCGTCCGTCGAGTCTCTCAAATTAATCTGCGAGTTTAGTTAAATTTTCAATATCGCGATGAATTCTCCTGTAATTGTAGTAATTTTCCTTGCGTGTTTTCTCGTAGTTTCCATAATCGTCGCGATAATTTTGTATCTCCGCGCTTACCGTTCCGTTACCCCGCAAGAAGTCGTTACAGCACCCAGTGCTCCCCTCGAATACTTTTGCCCGTATTATCGCGATGTCCACCCCGTTCATGAAAACGTTTAAATTACCCCTTTGTTAGTATTTTCGCGAATGAACTCTAGCCTCTTCCCGAGCAATTTTCCGCAAGGTTAGGCTCTAAACGAGGCATCCGCGAATCATAGCCGCTTCGAATAACGCGTAAATTCATTAAGTTGATTGACCGAGATGAGGCCGGCTCCTCTCGAAAACATGATTCGCGACGTAACACTTGGTCTATAAAATTTTGCTCATTTTTTTTTTTAATAATATTTCCCAATTGGATTCTTAAGTACTTGGCGTACCTTTTTTTTTTTTGAAAAAAGTATTTTGGGAAATGAAGACCTTCTTCAAATGAAACTATTGGCTGAAAAAAAACGAATCATAATTATAATTATAGCATAATGGTTTCCTTGGTGACTCGAGAAGATGTCCTTTAATTACAAAGTCCCGATAACAATTTAATAAGCGGATGTTCCCCATTCTATTAATAAAAACCGGATTATCCATAATATCGATCAAGTTCTGCAATATCGGAAGCAACTGATGCGATTCATTGTTTTGACTCTGCGAGGACAACATTTGTCGGTGTCCATGCTCTATACCCTAACGCCAAGCGAAGGGCCTTAAATTAAATCCTCTCGAGTTTTAACATTTACAGTAGACTAAGTCCTTAAAAAAAACCTCCCTATTCGATCCTCGACCTCAGGAACGCGATAACAATTCTTATAAGCAAAAAAGGTCGGCACCCCACCGCGTGTGTCTCAAAGACGCAATGATCTTCAAGGGATTTTGACATTTCTCAACAATCTTTTTAATCTGAGCCCCCCAATCTAAATTTTTATGAATCTCTATACCCAAAAAACGAACAATCCTACTTTCTCGAATTATATTTTCATCAAATGCAATTTGCCGTATTCTATTATTATGAGCATTATTCTTCCGGCCCCGCTTTTTTTCAAAAATAACAAGTGACATTTTATCCGGGGATAAAGATAATCCAACTCGTGACAAGTAATTATCAACTCTTGACAAAGTTGACTTCAAGCAGTTCAAACCCTCTTCAACCGGTGTGCGCAAAGAGGCAATAGCTATGTCATCCGCGTATTAGAGTAAAATACAGACTCGATCGATTATAGATTGGAGATCCATAACATAAATAGTTTCCGCATATCATGTAGCCAAGATATCCATACATGACCTCGACTTCCTGAAACCGAACTGCGAACTGGGTAATTTTTCGTAATACTCCAACCACCAATTAATCCTATAATTAATCATCTTTTCCAGAACCTTACGGAGACATGGAGCCAACGAAATCGGTCGATACTTCGATCCGTCGCCCTTGGGAATAAAAAAGATTTCGTACCTATGCCACTCCTCCGGGAATGACTGAGAATCTAGTATCTCTCTATATATTGTGACGGGCTTTTCTTCGTCTCGGACCAACGGACGATAGCGCCCCGGCAATCTATAATGACGCCCTGTAAATTTTCTCAACACAAATTTTGTCACCTTTTTCATCCGCTTACATTAACCATCGGTGGGCGCCAGAGTACCAATTCGATCCCGGCACTCAGGGATTTCCGAATTTCTATTCTCGTTCTCTCAACATTATCAAAATAATAATGCCGTACACTACCTACGGCTAGCGGGAGTAGGGAGTGCGGTTCGGGAGACAAGTAAATTGGTAATCTTTCTCAATCAATTGTTCAACACCACAATTAGGTAAAATTAAAACAATAAATGCCGTCGTTTATTCACATCTTTTTCAAAACAAGTTATTTGCCAATGAACAATGACTTTCTCACAGAACGACTATTCGTTCGACAATTTTCAATAGAAAACTTTTGACTCGCGAGACTCTGTTACATCCCGGAGCGGTCTCGGGAGTCAAATTAAACCTCCTCGCGTGAGGCGCGAGGAGTTTATATTTATTTTTATGGGGATCGGACTGACTCGCCCTGTACAGGGCGTTGTTGAGGTTGCTTGGGTGATTCGAAAGATAGTTCGAAGTACAAGAGAACTCTTTGATTTATTTTTTATAAAAGAAATTGTTTTGAATAAAATAACAGGGAAAAAAAAAGAAAATGTAAAGGCACTCTCCACTCACACACGCATACCGACTAATACTACTTACGATTATTAGATTCGATTGATTAAAATTACACGACAGTTTATATTCTTCGTGGCGTAACGTTGAAACACTATATTAACACGAGCAGTGTTGCGAGCCGACCAGTCGGTCGGCTGCTTGAAATCCTTTCCTGTAGACCTCGAACGTGGATTGGTCAGCTGCTTCTCGAATTAAAATTCGACTCTGAGGACCGGGAGATTATAAAAGGGTTCGAACTCTATTTCAAATTAGAAAACACTTCAATTTCATTGAAAAAACAAAACACTCTTTAATTCTTATTACGATTGATGATTCCAATAAGGCATGCATTTTACACGACAAATTAAACTACACTACTTATACAAAGTTCGAAAACACTGATTAATTCTATGCGTCCTGCCGAGGACGTCAACACCAGAGAGATCGAAGTGTCATAAGAAAACGCAAACGGTTGCGTTTTCTTATGAGACTGCCTGTTTTTTGAATAACGCGACTCCAAGCGTCTTTATTTTTCATACCAAAATTCCAAGTTTTCGTGGGAGAGTATTTGGGGGTAAAACTATGTGCGACTTTGTTGATTGGCTGGAAAGGGCCCGCTCGCACTGTGGCTGGCCTTTTCCACGTGGCTGAGGCCCGCCAAGCGACGCGCCGATTCAAGGGTTTTGCTGTTGCATAGGAAAAACCCTCGCCTTTGTTTCGCGATCTGCTGGGCCCTTGGTGTCGGCAATAAAACATTTGGCGACCGTCTGACGCATGCACATGGCGACTCGAGCTGGTATTAGAAAAGAGGGAATTCTATGGATTTTATTTTAAGCGCTTTCTCGAGTTTGTGAAGCACCGAATACGAGACTATTTTAAACACGAAGGGCATAAATTGCTTTTAGTTAGAAAATATGAAACGTTACATTTTTTGTTAGCTTAAGAGTCACGTTCGTTCACAGGCACTGACATATAGTGTTTCTTAGAATAATACATTTTTCCTACGATAAGAGAGAGAGACCTGTGAGAATGAAGCAGGAAATGCGCGTATATAGACATTTTATACAGTACATCGTGATAAAGTATTATTTGAATTCGCGCGCCGCGGGTAATAGATGCGTGCGAGCGGGCGCTCGTCACAGCAGACTGACCGCTGCGATGCAAAACACTAACTTGGCTCCCTTCGGCCTTATCTATAGACCGCGGATTTCCAAAGGAAGATTTTAAGTTCGCTATGCAGGAGCTACTTGAGGAGTTTATTCGAGACTAGCTTTTTGCTCTCGTTGTCTAAACGGGACTGTCCTCTCCGGCGTGCACTCCGCCGATCTCGCGACTGGCCGGTAGCAGGCCGGGCAGGATTCTCGCTGCCTTCGCGTTTTGCGGTTAGTGGAAACGGTATTCGTTACCATTCGCGAAACGTGCGCAGCGGTCAGTTCGTCTCTTGATACTTATTTATCTAGCTTATCAGTTTGACTTATTCTATTTCACACCCTCATGTGATCGCGGCTGCGGCGGTGAAATTCGTCACCGCGTCTACGGTCGATACGAGGGTATCTTAGTCGGCGGGATGAGGGGTTCTCGTATTGCGCCGGGGAATTTTCCGTCAAGAACGGATCCTTTCCCGGCGCGATCGTAACATCCCTCCCCCCTTAGGAGTCGACGCCCTCGTCGACTCGATCATCGCAATGATCGGATGGGCGAGCGCGCGAACCCCGCCGGTTCGCCGCGGGAACAATGGCGTGTTAATTCTAGTGTAATTCTAACTAAAGTAATAGAGGAAATAAAGTAATAAAGATAAAGTAGTAAAATAAAGTAATAGAGGTTATAAAATTCAAATAAGTGGAAATGAAATGAAATGAAAAGTATAAAAATATCAGTTAACGATACGGGGGCTGGTGTTCGGTGAGGTTGATTGACGGCCGTGTTTCTCTCGCCGTCTATGTAATTTTGACGGTTGTGTTTCCCTCGCCGTCTATGTAATTTTGACGGCCGTGTTTCCCTCGCCATCTATTTAATTTTGACGGCCGTGTTCCCGCGCCGTCTACTCGTTCGGGCGGTCCTCGTCGTCTTCGATGTTCGCGAAGAACTCGGCCGAAGTTCGTGCGAATACCTGTGGCTGCAGGTGTAGTTGCAGCCACAGTGATCGGTCGAGTTCCTCTTTGTTGTCCGTGCTGTTGTCTTCGTCTTCTGCTGCGGTCTCGATCTCGGCTGCGCCTCCCGTAACTGCAGTTGGCTCAGCCAAATCGTCGCCGTCTTCTGTCGGCTCAACGGCGTCTTTCAGCCTCGTGGAGGAGGCTACGGGTTCGGGAGCGTCACCCACCTCGGACGGGGCGTCTGCTTCGTCCGCCCGCGATGCCGTTTCCGAGCTTGCGCGGTCGCCGGTGTCTCTCCTGCCGGTGTGTTCGGTCGGAGACTCGTCGGCAAGCTGTGCCCGATGTTCCTCCTGGCCTTCGATTCCCAAGTAATCGGTGGCTTTTCGTAGGAACAGTTGTTCCTGTTCGAGCCATTGTTGCAGGCAATCTTCCACTACTGATCGCGGTACCGGGGATGGCGGGGTCGCGGCGGTCGCGCACGCGTCGTCGATGTCTGTTTTGGCCCACGACTCCTCCCTGGATCGGCTTGTCGATTTCGCTGCTCGTACGGGCTCGGCCTCCTTGGCAGCGTGACCGAGCGATGCCTCCTTTGCCCTGTCGAGGGGCGCCGCGGGTCCTTGGCCGTCGGCCTCGGTTATTTCTGCGTCCCTTGCTTCGTCCGCGGTGTCGAGTAGAGAATATACTTCCCCCCAGAGCGTATCGAACGCCCGCTCCGAGCGCCGCTTATCCGCAGGTAGGCGCGGACGTCCGAAGTGAACGGGCCCGACCCATTCGATGAACGAGTAGTCGTCTCCGGGCTTGAAATATATCGGCGTGGTCCCCACGCTCTTGTCCTTGACCGTGGTTTCCGTCTGTATGCCCTTATCCTTGACGCTGACAGTCGCCGGCCGTTTGACCGGGACACCCGGTCTCGCGGTCGGCTAAACTGTCCGCGTCTTCATTCCCGCGCTGGCTGGTACGGCTAGCGTCGGCTGGTTGGTGGCCACGTGGCGACTCGCTGCCCCGGGTTTCGCTTGAGGCGCCTGCCGATCGCCGGTGGCCTCGTGGGCGCGCATGCCGGCTGGCATCACATATGGCCCCTTCTGCAGGCCATCGATGCATCGCGCGTAACGCGTGACGCACATTCCGGCGTGCCGTGCCAGGTCCTTATTTGCCAGGAAGGAACAGCAGAGTACGCAGAGGCGATTCTCGCTGCTCTTTCCCGACCGCATCGCATACCGTTCGTAACACTTAGCCCAGTCGGGGCATCGCGTGGTCGATTTACCGCAGCATACGCACAGCCCCTTCAGGGTAGTTGTATTTGCGCGTTGCTCCATTGCTCCCGATGCCTTCTCGCGCACTTCGAGATCACTCGCGAACTATGCGTTTTATCACGCGAGCTTTACTCGATCGTGATAGTAGCCGGGTCAGCCACTGCCGGCTCTACCGCTGATTCACGAACTACGGTTCGTCGTCTTGAAGATAGCGGACCCGGACGATGTCTCCTCGGTGGTTCGTCGGCCGGCTCCGCTTGTGCGCCGGTCGTCGGTTCGCGAGCGACCGCTCGTCGTCGCCTCGGTGGTTCGTCGGCCATCGGTTCGCGAGCGCCGGCTCGTCATCTCCTCGACGGTCCGGTTATCGGCTCGTCTGCTGCAGGCGCTGCCGCTCCCTCGGTTGCTGCGGTTGCCCGTGCGGCGAGTGCTATGCGGGGTGGCCGATCCGGCGTGATGTACGAAAAGGTCACTCTCCAAGGCAGTACCACTGCCACCGGTTTTTCAGCCCTCGCGGTTGTCGGTGCGTCGGATGAACCGGAGGATTGAGCCGGTTGAGTCGCACGGCCGGATGATTTGATCGATGCAGTCGAGCCTGTAGGCGCTACGGCTTCGCGGGCTCGCACGCCTTTGTTGTTCTCGATCGCCGCCGCGATCGCCTTCTCGCGTTGTTGTCGGTGCTTTGCCCCGGCACGCCGACCCATACAGGCGCCGCGAACTATCCCGGTCACCCGCCGTGTGGAAAATAAGGTTGCGGGGTATTTCGCGCGGATGTACGCTCAGAGAAGCTCCGGCAGACAGTGCTAAGCGGTGATATCGCTTAGTCCGCCAGGAAAGTCTCGAGCGGATTTCGCGCGGAACAAGGAAGTTGAGCGGAGGATCGCTCAGGGAAAGGAACATCAGAACTCAATCTCGCACTCAGGGGGAGTCAGCGGTTACGCTAATTTATCGGGTTAACGATAAATCAGTGAACTTCGCTAAATTGTCACACGAGGTGACCTCCACAGTAGGAGACAGTAGACAGTAGACAGGTACTCGGGGGGGGGGGGGGAGCCGAACTTAGTCACGGTAACCTGAACAGGCGGCGCGGCGAAACTCGGCCTCGACTGTTGTCACGATTTTGCGCTGATTCCACGTTTCACTTTCGTAGTGTCTATTCACTTGTAACGTTAATGTCTATTTGTTTGAATTCACGTGTGTATGGAGTCTATGAGCACCTATACACGGAGTCCACTCGTCACGACTCGACACTTTGTTGGCGGTGGTTTCCTCGGAACTATGTGTCGCTCGGGTGACGGCAGTTTAATGAGCGTCGATGAAGCGTCCAGCGGTCGTCGAGCGTTCTCCGGCGTCTTGCTGCCCCATCCCTTATTGGGTCCGATGTCTTGGTGGGGGGCACAAAGGTTCGAGTCGACTATGCAGTTCTAATCTACCTCGGCGTCTTGCCTGGGCAGAGAGCACGGCGGTGTTTTGTTACGGCGCTCGACTCCACTTGAGATTACGATGTTTTCATTCTCAACGTCGAATGTTGCCGATGCCGTAGTCTCACGCGTGGTACTCGGAAAGCGATAGCCTTTCTTTGAACGTTGTTTCGTTCGCGAGATTCGTTTCTCTATGTCTCTCCCTCGCCCCGCCTCGAACTCGCTACTTCGGCGACGTCTCGAGCGGCATAGGCACAACAATACTCCCAGTATTCTCGAACAGCAAAACCAAAACATCAATACTGTAATTAATAACCCTTGGCACGAAAATCCGGCGAGGAATAAATATTGCCTTTATTGCTTTTCGCGTCGATGAGTTCCTATTTCAATGATTCGTTGCTCTAACTCGAACAACGACTCGCCGTCCTCCTGCAGCTTCCATGACTCCGAAATTTTTCCCGGAATTATTTTATCAGGTAATTCGGTGGGCAGTGCGAATCTGGCGGCATTCGGAAGCTCGAGAAGTCCTGGTACCACGACAGTGTTACGTCCGAGTAACATCAATGAATTTGCCCTGTTTTAGACCTTAGCAAAGGCTAATTAGTCTGGGATACGGGCTTGGTGATTTGGTTGTACTGTAATTTTGTTGAATAGTAGTTTTGGATATTTTAGTGATTATTTAGGATAATTAGGAATTGTTGAGTTTGAAGGGAAGAGAAATTCGCGGTGGTCCGCGCAATTTCTACTATTGGTTGAAGGAAAGAGAAGTTCGCGGTGATCCGCGCAACTTCTACTATTGATATGGAATAAATTATCCAGTGAGCTCGCGGTGGACCGCGCAGCTCGGTAGATTTTTAGAAAGGATTCCATAGCTCGCGATGAGCCGCGCAACTAGGAATTGTCCTGAAGGATTGATGATGAGCTCGCGGTGGTCCGCGCAGCTCGGAAAGAATTCGAAGTTTCCATTTAAACTATTGTACTTGAAATATGGATGAGCTGTACAAGTTCCAGCTTGAACCGAGGAGGTTGAAATATTTACAAAAACTAATTTTCTGTACAAGATTTCGGTCTTATATACTAATGTGTTGTGACGAGGCGTTATGAATCGCACTCACTCGCCATCACGAACAGATAGAATACACACGAGAGTCAGAACCGCGCGGACACAGAGTCGATCTCCGCGGTACCCGAGGAATGGAATTTATATCGTACGAGAGTCTGCCGGAGGAACATATTATATTTTTCAGGATTCCGGCCTCGCCTATAGACAATCGGAAGCGGGTAAAGGGTCCGCGAAGGGAGAGGAGGAAGAGGAGTGCAAAGAGTTTTTTTCCCCTTCCCCTGATTACAATAGTCCGCATGCCGTAGGACGGGCGAGCGATCAGCACTCTCGTGCACCGCGTCGTTTACGACGGACGTATCGTAAATTTAGAAAATTAGACGAAGGAGAGCGTCTCTCTCCTAGAGTACGATAAAATAGTGCAGGTTAGTCAGACAGATAGTCACAGTCGAGCATTCTGTGAAATCTCGTGTAAAGTTCCCCGAGAGGGAGATCACAGATAATACAACGGAACCGATCCGCTGAGAAAGAGAAGCCGTGTTGACGGACGAGGAAAATCGACGTCGAGGATAGTTACAAGGAAGCTCCGTGGGTCATCTGGTAGCGGAGAAAAAAAAGGTAGGTGCACCCGGTGCACACAATTTTTGGTTATTTCGTTGCCAAGAGTGCCGATCAGAGGATTTCTCGCTCGTACTCGGCAATTTATTCGGTTATAATTCCCCCAGTAAAATCTCGAAGCGTCGAGTGGTTGCCGTCCGTGACAAACGGTAGAATTTCGCGTAGAGTCTCGAGAACTATTATTTTGTTTGAGCGATCGACGATCGATTATCGTCGATCGGGAAATTATTGTGAACAACGAAAAAAAAAAGATTGAGAGAATAAGGATAAAATAACCGACGCTTATTATTTTATGGTCTTACGAAAATTTGGTTGTCGTTATTTATTCGAGAAAAAAAAATAAAAGGTGTGATTTTCTCCCGAACTGCACTCCTCTCCCCCGTTAGTAGAATAAGAAAATTGAGATTTCGAATAACGAATAAGTCCCTGGGTATCGGGTGATAGATACCCTGGCGCCCAGCAACAACAACTGCGAAAAAAAGGTAAGACTCGAGTTGTTGAAAAACAAGGGCGTCATTATAGATTGGACGGGGAGCCTACTGCAGTGGAGTCCGAACTGCGAGAAGCCCGTTACAGTGTATACTATCTTTGTCTACGCGTAGGAGTCGGAGAGGGCAAATTTTCTCGTAGCTCATTGGCCCGAATTTCCCGTCTTCCACTTCCTACTTTTCTGGAAGGATGGGGAGGATCCCTCTTATCGCTTACGCATACTGAGGCCCAAGCAACTCCCTTCCCTTAGTTACTGCCCCAAGGCCCACGCTCGAACCCCGCGTACATGCTTAGAGGGTTGCTTGTGTCTTGGGGCTATGTGGCGGCGTTACGGGGATGTAACAACAGTCACATTTAAGGATATATCCGGCGTATAAAAATATTGCTCTCGGCTGTCATAACTACGAATGCCGGTGAGCGCCGTTGTTCGTGTCCGTCCCACGCAGTTGGGGCTAAGATGGAACACTCCGGCCCCCTGCAACGTAGCCGTTATTTCCCCGAGCCCGGCGCAGAGAATATATATTTTCTCTTGTTCGTTAAGAGAAAACAGCCACCCTCCTTGAGATGGCAAATGTATCCATGAGGCCCCGTGTTGAGTCTGGATTCTCACGTTACAGTTGCGATAAGCTTCTACCGACGGTCTCGTAAGCATCGTAATTTCACACTGCTCTGAATTCGATACCTCGTTGAAAGGCATCTCCATCGTGCAAATGTATTTTTGTTCGAGTCGACTGCATCCGGCGACGTAAATATCGTCTGCTAGAAAATAATTCCGGCGATCATAGGATACCGCAATATATGTGGTCGCCGGCGTGATATGGGCCGATCCTGTTGTGTTGATCGTTGTCTGCGGCACCGACCACGGATGCATCCGATGTAAATTGTAACTCGTTCGGTCGAGCAGCGGAATATGTGCGATAATCAGTAGCCTTCCCGAATGATACATCAAGTCGGCGCGCGCTACTCGTGCTAATAACTCCCCTCGCAGGTATTCGCTGGCACGCGGGAATTCGAACTCGGACGCGCGCTCTCTTATTTCGCGTGAGATGGCCGATAACTGTGCTGTAGTAAGAACGGCCGGGTGGTAACGTCCGTCACGGGCCGCTGTGATGACTTGCAGGTACTGCTCGCACGCATCGATATAACGATCGATTTTTATCTCGACGCGCCGTGCGTAATTAACGAGCTCGACACGGACAATCATTTCGGCGGTATCCTTCGTGATTCCTCTTATTGTTTTCCATAACTCTTTTATCCGTTGATCCATGTCGTCCACTCGCTTGGATTCTGCGAGATGCTCCTCGTGCAATTCCTGGAGGATGGAACGAGTGAGATGCATCTGTTTTCCAATAAGCTGCGTGGTGTTAGCCTGATCGGAAAACAGTCTGTCGATCTGACCCTTTATATATTCCGCGTCTTTTTCGTTCATTGTCCCGAAGAGCGATTTGCTCAACGAGCCGATGAATCCTAGAGGCACGGATCGTTTTTTCATCGTGCGCAGGTGTAGGTCACTAGCGGATCTAATAGGCGTCGAATCTTGAGCTATTCTAGACAGCTGATTCACTAATGCTCTGGCGTGCGCGACGCTGCTGATCAGATGATTCGAATTTAGTAATTCGCTGCATTTGCCTCGCCGAAAGTTGGTGCCGTGGAATAGCGTGAAAGTTACTTCGCGGCACTTTTCTAACACTTCTGACAATCGCGTTTGCTCCTCCGGGAAGTTTGATACGAATTTTTGTAGGTCGATAAAAACAGCCACCCTCCAATCGACATGTTGCAATCGAAGGGTAACCACTCGCTCGTAGTATAGTCCTGGGCGATCCGTCACCGGGGTCACGTGATATACGTCGTGTTGATTCAACTCGCCGAGGACGTAACGTAGGCACATGAATAACATCAGCAGCTTCATCTTCCAGGTAGATTTCGTTGCCCGGGAGAATTCGGCGGAGATTATCGCGCACTGGCAGCTACGTCTGCAAAACACATGGCTAATCTCGTCTTACTCATGCCTCGTTACACTCGTTCTCTCACATACGGCGTTCGTTTACATTCGTTTATTGCCTGGGAGGGTCCGACTGCACGTGGCGTCGGCAGAGTGACAGAGACGGCGCGTGCTCAGAAGGAGCGCGCATTATGTCCCGTCTTACCTGCTCGCCTGGCTTTACTCCGCGCGGCATATTTATCTCGTTACGCCGCGCGTCGCTCGAGATCTCCCGGCTTACATAGGATAATTAAACCAATTCATTCGTACGCCAATTTGACTTTGTCAACATGTTTACGAATTCTTTGACCGTTTACCGTCTCTAGTATTACATTACTTCGATCAGAAATTTCTACGATTTTATATGGCCCGTGATATTGACAATCAAACTTCCCTTTCTTTGGTTCTTTGAGGACATAGACGTTATCGCCTATCTTACCTTCGAAAGGGCGGACCTTCCGATCGTAATAACTTTTGGACTTTTCTTTTGCTGCGTTTAGATTATCTCCCGCCATCGCTCTAATTTCCGTTAATCGCTTGATTAATTCGATGGTGTAAGAATTATACGTTTCTAATTTGTTGTCAACGGGGAATTCGCTCGGCAACGGAGCCAGCTTCCCGTAAACAATTTCATAAGGTGTAAAGTTTGTTGCCTCATGAATGCACGTGTTATACAAGAGTTCGGCATAAAGCAATAACCTATCCTATCCTATCCCAATCCTATCCCAATCGTATTGAGTGCCGTATTGTTTTATGTATTCCACCAATACTATATGACTCCTCTCAAGTGCCCCGTTGGTTTGCGGCCGATACCCGGAGGTCGTCAATTGTTTTATTTGCAAAATTTCAGAAATCTCCAGTAGCAAACTGCTGGTGAAAGCGGCCCCTCGATCAGTTAAGATAGCTCGCGGGGCGCCGAATTGTGTAAACAACCGGCGCGCTACGGCTTCGCCGATAGTGGTGGCCTTTAAATCCGGTATAGGCTCAACAAGGCAAGGCAAGATACTTCGACAGATGATCCTGCATGGTAAGGATGTGTTTATTACCATGAGGCGTCGTGGGTAAAGGGCCCACAGTGTCAAGAGACACTTTGTCGAACGTATCAGCGGGTGTGTCCGTCAGCAGCATCGGCTCACGGGTCTTAGCCCGTACGAGCTTTAGCTCCTGGCAGCCTTTACAGCGTCTAATAAAATTTTGGACATCGTTGCGAAGCGAGGGCCAATAAAAAAGTTCTCGGATTTTCCGATAAGTTTTCGTTATTCCTTTGTGTCCTCCAAAAAGGCTACAGTGAAACTCATTTATTATCTTAGCTCTCGACTCTGCTGGCGGCAATAGCAGCTTGCCATAGCAGACCGTCACTGCTACGCAAGACTTATCGAAGAGCTCGTGTAGTTTTTCAACGAGTCGTCCACTCGACAGGGCGTCGGAGTAATCCCCTGCACGTGAAATTCGAAACGACTCGACGTCTGAGTTCATGAGAATTTTTTTTTAATTTTCCAAACCCTGCAGTGCGTTATTGTCTAGCGTTTAATCAAAGTAACGGTTCTTTACGACCACGCTGTAGACATTGCGCTCGCCGTGCGGCGTTATTGCTATTTGGCCGACCCGTAACCCTTGTTTTTTTATGGCTTGTGCGTTGATTTTTCCCAGGTCCGCTAACAATCGCCCGATCGGGGTGGATAGTTCTCCATCCGCTGAAATAAAGTGCACATAATTGTCTATTCGGTAGGTCAGGCACTCGCGAGTACCGACTACCGGCTTATCGTGCCTTTCTGCGACGTTCTCGCTCAAGGACTCGGGTCCGCGCCCAGCGTTAACGAACTCGCTGTCCAATGGCTGTACCTAGAACGAATCATCGGGGCAATTAAGTCCGATTTTTGGTATTTCTTTCGGAAGGACGATTGTATTATCGATCGTTTCATCCTCGGGGATCGGATCAATGCTGGATTCGTCCTCGGGAATTGGATTGACAATAATATCGTCCTCAGGTGTCACGCGTGCCGCTCGCTTCGGGTGTGGCGTCGAACGTGCCATAGGGTTGCGGCCCGCGGGAGGTAACGACCATCTCACCGATCGTCGCCGGGCCTCCGGCGCGGCGGATGCGAGTTCGGTTGTTTCGTGTACCGTGACCTCCGACGGGCTCGCGTCGATTGCTTTCGACTCCTCGCTCTCGTCATCGGCATCGGTGTCATCCTCCTTACTTTGCAGCGTGACTCCCATGAGGCTTACGCGCCGAAGTAATTCGGCTTCGTTAACCCCTCTCTCTCGCTCGGCGATCTTCTCTAGCCGTCGCGACAGCTCGAGATCAAGTCCGGCTTCGTCAATGGGATCGAGAGCGTTAAGAATTTCCTGTGTCTCTGGTAGGACCTCGTTTCCCTCGAAAAGGAAATCCGGCCAGGCGAAATTTTCCTCGCTATAAGAGTCCTGCTTAGGATTCTGTGCACTGGTTTTGTTTTCAACACGTTCCTCCAACAGCCGTAGTGATTCATCGAACCATTGGAGGGAATCCTGCATTATTTTCGATGCGCAATCCCCCCCGGTTTGCTCACGTGGTTGAATCTCTTCAGCCTGGAACACATCGTCATCGTCGGATTCATCCATTGGTAGTCTAACAACTACGGCAATGCCGGGAGGATTCATCGGTGAGTCCTCGGCTCCCGCCGTGTTCGAATCGGTTTTCGCTTCCTCGGGGACAGGCGCAGCAAGCGGGGTACCTTTCGGCCGTTTCGGGGGAAGCAGCACCGCGGGCAGCATGCTTCGATGCAACCGTTGTATCGGCGGATCGGATGCCTCCGAGCTCGTGCTGACCTCCTTGTAAACCGGTGCGGTGGCCGGCGTCGTGCGTAATCTCGTACGCGTGCGGCCGGCCACCGCCTCCGCATTCGTCGGTAAAATCACCCGCGGAAGGGTTTTCTTCCGTGCTCCCGACGGATGTTTGAGAATCGATTTGGGCCTCGGTACGTTCCCCTTATCAGTGGAAGTAGCGCCAGAAGAAATTGGCAATACCTGTAAACCCTTTTTATTTGTCTCTTCGGGTGCTTCTATCTCCGAATCGCTTGAACTCGATAGCTCTCGGGCGACCGGATTACGCGAAAGCGCATCGGCATTTATGTTTAGCTTTCCCGGCTTGTACACGAAGTCGAAGTCATACTTTCGCAGACGCATTTTCCACCGGTTGAGCCTTTTCCCTGGATTCAGAGTGGTTTGCATCCATGTCAACGGCTCGTGATCGCTCACGAGCGTGAATTTCTTACCGTAAAGATATGTCGCGAAATGTTCAATAGATTCGATTATCGCGAGACATTCCTTTTCGGTAGTTGAGTAGTTGACTTTAGGAGGTGACAGGACGCGCGAAAAATACGCCACCGGCAAATCACATCCCTCGTGTTCTTGTGACAATACTGCGCCGAGAGCTATATCCGACGCGTCGGTCGTCAAAGCAAACGGCTTCGCGAGGTCGGGATATCGCAAAATCGGTTGGCTGCAAAGTGCTTTTCGTAGTTTGCGAAAACCTTTTTTCTGCTTAGGTCCCCACACGAAGGGTTGTCCCTTTTTTAAGAGATCCGACAATGGTTTGGAGGTCTCCGCGAAATCGAGAATGAAACGACGGTAATAACCGCAAAGGCCGATAAATTACCGTACGTTTTTCTATGTCTTTGGTACTGGAAAATATCGGACGGACTCAAGCTTCTTCGGATCCATGCGGAGTCCGTCGCAGCTGAAGATATGTCCGAGGTAAGCGACCTCCCTTCGCAGGAAGGAACACTTATCAGGCTCCAGGCTCAAGTTCGCATCCTCTAGACGCATCATGAGTCTGCGAAGCTTCTTCTCGTGTTCTTCGAGGGATGCAGCGAACACCACTACGTCGTCTAGATAGACGAATATTTCGGTGCCCTGTAGTCCTAATAACACGCGGTCCATGAGACGCTGGAATGTCGCGGGCGCGTTTTTCAACCCCTCCGGCATTCTGGCATACTCATAATGACCATTTAGCGTAGAAAACGCGGTCTTCGAGCCGTCCCTCGGATCCATTGGTATTTGCTGACATCCGCTCGCCAGATCGAACGTTGAAAAATATCTGGCTTCGCCCAGTTGCTCTAGGATTTCGATCATATTTGGCAATGGGTATCCATCGGAGATAGTTTTTTCATTAAGTTTTCGGCAGTCTATAACCATTCGCATGCGAGGACGTCCCTGTGAATCAGCTTTTTTCGGCACAATCCACACGGGACAGTTATACGGGGAACAGGAATGAATTATGACTCCGTCGTCGAGTTTCTTTAATACCTGACGGTCCATCTCCTCTTTATAAACCACGGGGAAACGATACTGCTTTGTATTCACGGGTAAATCGTCAATCGTCGGGATCCGATGGTATTCCAGATCCGTCCGTTGCAACTTATCCCCCGGTAATTTATATCGATAAGGAAACTCCTCTACGAGTCGCCGAACGTGTCGACGCTCTTCCTCGTTGAGGTCGTTTAATCGTAACGCGTCGATTATGACCGATACTCGATCGGCTGGCGGAGACATCTCTTCGTCCGTAGTACTATCATCTTCAAACCCTGAGTCTAAGTCGCCCGGGTTTTTTATTTCAAAGGTCTCGATCTCCTGTGGGCCTATCTCTAGCTCCACGTCTTCGAAACGCGTATTAATCGCTAATACTTGACAGACTCCCGCGTTTCGCGTTACGATCGCGTTTCCGACGTATACGCCCTTTAGAGTTTCTAACCGCGGCAAGTACCCCTCGTTCAAATTCGTTACCGCGATTGATAACGCAATCTGCTCAGGCATTCGCGCGCGTAACCTGTATTTTCTTTTTGCGGGTTTCGCCTTCGTGAATAGTACCTCCGCCGTCGGTTCGACATTCACGGGAGGATTCTCGACAAACGGTTTCGGGCGGATAGGGTCGCTTCGCGTTACTAGAGCCTTATGGTGGAAAGAGATTCCGGCTCCTTCGTCGTAAAAGAACGGTCTTCCGATTAACGCGTCACTGGATAATGGCAATCGGTGAACTACATAGAATTTACTCGGGTTTCATTAAAATGAAGATTAACGGAACCTAGCGTAGAAATTTTCGTTTCCTCCAAGCCCGTTATCCAAATAATGTCGTGTATGTTTACGCGCAGGTCTTCATCTAGCGCATCTAATTTAATTAGGCTGGTCGCGGAGCTTGTGTCGAGAAAGAATCGTCCCTTCTTACGGCGCAGCTTCGGTGCAGTTAATTCGATTACTGGGTCCTCGTTGGGGGTGGGGTTCCAGAGGACGAGGCATTGTTTCCCAGGAACCTCACTGAGGGCAGCCCGTCGGGCGACCGGCTTGAACGCATCGGGGAATTGGATCGCGTCCAGCTCACCACCGGTTCCGCGGGACGAGCCGGTTGCAAGTTTAAAGAACCGTCGGCCCGCGAAGTCCGGGCCTCTACCGCACATGGCCGATTCCACGGGTAGCAAGGACAACCTCTGCCCTGAAACCAACAGAACTCGTGTCCGCAGCCCTCCGTAAAGTGGCCGGCGGTCCCTGCATCCGTTCGTCTCGCTCCCTCTGGCTGCTGCGGTGCGTTACCGAGCCCTTCTCTCGCTTGCCAATTGGGACTCGGCGAGTGATATCCGGGCCGTTGGCTAGACCAATTTGATCGGGAATTCGGCGATCGACCACGCGTGTCGCCGAAGTTCCCGTAGAGTACCTGCGCGATGTTACCGTCGCGGCGAGACCGGCATTCTTCGTTTTCGATGAACTCCGCCGCGATCTCGAATGCGTCGTCCAATGTTTTTGGCGCGCGAGGCCACACGGCCTGGCCAATATCTGTCGGCAATCCAGCCATGAATGCCGCGATCGCGAGATTATAAATTGGATCCGCGTCCTTATCAGGGGGTTCTCTGCCGTGTTGCGACCGGTACGCAGTACGGCTGCCACTAACTAAAATACGGATTCTGTCGTAAAAATCGTCAACGCTTTCGTCTTTTTTCATTCTAATGAACGACAGTTGTTGGCTATAATACGCGTAGGTTTTCCCCCTCGCGAGACGTTTCTTTAACAGCTTGGTCAGCTGTTCGACTGTGCTTCCCCTTATACGCAATTACGAACACTACCGCGCAATTTGGAAATTACTGCCGCGACGAATTCGGATTCGTTTTCCGCCGGTACGAATGTTTTTATATTTTGAATGTCCTGAAGGAAATCCCTCAGCCACATATTCTTTCCATCGAAAGTCGGCAGATTCGCGTATCGATTGTAAAGGGTCATATTCCATCGCGGTGCTTACGTCTTGCGGAGCCCGCATCGAGACGTCGAGCGCCGGTAATTGGTCGCTTCCGCCCGTCGCCATTTTTATTTATTACTTTCTCCTCGAGACGTGCGAATAATGGAGAATTAGAGGATAGCTAGAGAGTATCGTTATTATCGCTTTTGGATTATTCGCCCGGCGCGATTAAAATCGGTTGATATTGATAAGTCGACGGGTGCCGTATCACTCCCGCGTACGGACCGGGAAAATTCTCCGCGATGTAGAAAAGATAGGTGGAGTTCTCAATACACCCAGGTCCCTCTGTCGTAGTGATAAGGATCGTTCCGAGGAGCTCGATTATATCGTCGCCCTTTAAGAGCAGAGCGGGCATCGCAGAGTGAATTTCAGCACCTAGCTCTAGCTCGCTATGGTGGACGATATTTACTCCATAATTAAACTTGGGTTCGAAAATTGCCGAACCTTCCGCCAATTGCTCGGAAAATATCTCGTGCTCGGGATAACCCGGAGCTACGGGTGCGTGCTCTTGCTGCACCATTAGTGTAAACACGTAAGAGTTAGTTCGATTTGACTGTGAAGTTTGATAGTCAATATTTCGGTTTTATAATAGGCTTGAGATAAAGCTTTTGACGGAATTGAAAATTGAGAATTTTTTTGAAAAAGTCAAATGTTGACGTTGATCACGTCAACCAATCTCAAGAAGTAATCAGTGTATCCCACTTCTGATACCAGCTTACTTGTTACGTCCCGGAGCGTTCTCGGGAGTCAAGTTAAACCTCCTCGCGTGAAGCGCGAGGAGTTTATATTTATTTTTATGGGGATCGGACTGATTCGCCCTATACAGGACGTTCTTGAGGTTGCTTGGGTGATTCGAAAGATAGTTCGAAGTACAAGAGAACTCTTTGATTTATTTTTTATAAAAGAAATTGTTTTGAATAAAATAACAGGAAAAAAAAAAAGAAAATGTAAAGGCACTCTCCATTCACACACGCATACCGATTAATAGTACTCACGATTATTAGATTCGATTGATTAAAATTACACGACAGTTTATATTGTTCGTGGCGTAACGTTGAAACACTATATTAACACGAGCAGACTGACCGCTGCGACGCAAAATACTAACTTGGCTCCCTTCGGCCTTATCGACTCTCGAACGATATCTATAGACCGCGGATTTCCAAAGGAAGATTTTAAGTTCGCTATGCAGGAGCTACTTGAGGAGTTTATCCGAGACTAGCTTTTCGCTCCCGTTGTCTAAACAGGACCGTCCTCTCCGGCGTGCACATCCGCCGATCTCGCGACTGGCGGGTTGGGGAGTCAGGGGCAGGCTGGGGAGGATGCTCGGTGCCTTCGCGTTTTGTGGTCAGCGGAAACGGTAACGAAGACGCCCTCGCGGTATTCGTTACCTGTCGCGAAACGTGCGCAGCGGTCAGCTCGTCTCTTGTTACTTATTTATCTAGCTTATCAGTTAGACTTATTCTATTTCACACCCTCATGTGATCGCGGCTGCGGCGGCGAAATTCGTCACCACGTCCACGGTCGACACGAGGGTATCTTGGTTGGCGCGATGAGGGGCTCTCGTATTGCGCCCGGGAATTTTCGGTCAAGAACGGATCCTTTCCCGGCGCGATCGTAACAACTCAACGTGAATCTTTCTTCTTTTTCAAACAATATCAGCTCGACGCTTCGAGATTTAGTACGAATTATCAACTGACTAATTTACCGAGTACGAGCGAGAAAGCACTCTGCGATCAGCGTATCGTTTTTGGCACAAAGACTAACCAAAAATGGTGCACCACGTGCACCTACCTTGTTAATTTTCCCGCAGCGATGCGTTCAGTCCTCGAGGCTTCCTTCTACCTATCGTCGATTTCGTCGATTCCTCTGCCGTCGTCACGGCGTTTCTTTCCTCGAACAGAACTTGGTATTATTCGCAGAATAATGTAATCTCCCTCACGGAGTTAAATAAATAATTCAGGGAATTCTCTATCGCTTTGACATTTGTCTGATTCTATGTCTAACTGCGGTGACGCGGTGTACGAGAGAGATGCTCTCCTTTGTTACACCTCAGACTTTTAGAATTACGTCCTTCTATTTCGACGCAGTGCTCGAGAGTGAAGCTTGCTCGCCCGTACTTCGGTACGCGTGCCGGTGATTAGTGGAAGCAGGTCGGGACGGACCCTTCGCCAATATTCGGTAATTTGTATTGGTTCCTCGCGGCGCCTCTCCTATCGCACTCTCCTCACGCGGTGCTCGTCGTCTATACGGTGGTTCGCGAACCTGACAAATACAATATAGGTCTCCAGCAGACTCTCGTTCTATATATTATCGTTTCTCGGGTACCGCGGGGATCGACTTTGTACTCGCGTGCTTAACAACGACTCTCGCGCGTGCCCTATCCTAGCGTGATTACGGGCGCGTATTATAACGCCTCGTCACAATATATAAAAACATTTCGCCGCTGTCGCCGCCGCCGTGTACAAGAATCGAGCTCAGGGCTAAGGGATGCGCGTCAATAAATGGCCTGACATGGGGTGAGGGTCAATATTTGGACGCAATTATTTGGCCTCATCGGCCAAAAATATTCTAAGTCCCTCTAAGGGGGTATCGAAAGAGGCAGCCGCGGTGGTCGGCGGCTGTAGAAGAAGCAAAAATATTCTTAAGTTAAAGCCCCAAAAGGGCCTTAACTCAAAATATTCTACAATTGGCCAGGGAGCCCGCGTCGCACGCGAGCCCGGGGAACCACTGATATCGTTATAAAGATCGAAAATAACTTTTTTAACTTCCTCTGAGAAATGAGATACAATCACGTAATCAATCCGATCAATTTCCGCGCTCGAATTCAAGTTCAACTTAGACATAGCAAACTCTAATCCGTAATCTGTGAAAGGCAAATCCAAAAACATATCTTGATTTTCGCTCTCGAAAGCCGGAGATGGAGTAGCCGCCCACTACGGGAATAACTTCTCTATCATGAGCTCAATACATTTTACTCTCTCACTACTATACTCATTCGTGATATTATTAACACCAAACCTATTCTTAAAACTTTTAACTTTCCTCCATAAATACGTCGGATTAGTATATTTAGTGAGGCCTTTGCAAAACTTCTTAAAACTCTCTTTTTCAATCTTCTTAAACCCATTTTTCGCCTTAGCATCAGCCTTCTTATATTCTATTTCATCTATCTGCAACCCACCATATTTAAATTTAAGAAAAGCTGCTCTTCGGAGCCGAACTAACTTATCACATTCCGCGTTACACCAAGGACTCGGAGGACGATTTTGACTAGAATTATTTATTCCGGATCGAACTGACTTAGAATTACCTTAGGATTACCTGGTCCCGACCAATTCGGAGTGGCATGTATCACACATTCTTCCACGAGAGTGTTGTGTCACCGACGCAACGAAATAATTTTATTTGGTAAAGGGATCGTTGCCAAATAAAGAGTTAATACTCAAGTTTGCGATTACAAACTAGATTCCATTTTTATTGAAATAATTCGATTAAATTGAAGTTCGTATTTAAATTTACAAAGTCCGATTACAATTTTATTTCTTTCTCAAACGTGAGCCTAACTCCGAGACCAACCGGTAAATTCAATAGTCGAGCTAAGACTGGCAATTACCCGGTTTCTATCCGCGAAGTTGAAATTGATGCGTTTGAATTTTTGGGCCGTATCCATATATGGGCATGGGAATCGGCATCGTTCTATTCTTACTCTGTAAATTCCTACACGTGTCGGCTTCGCGACTCGGTGGATTTGCGAAAGAATATCGTGAAGCGATGTTCTTTCAAACTCTATTATTTTATTCGTTTTTAATTCAAGTTTTGTTAGATATCTTTTGAAAAATAATTCGGGGTACAACAAGAGAAATAAAAGATGAATACCGAGTTTGAATGTCTAAGTTACGATTAGTAAGATATTCCTCAATGCGACGTTCCATTTGATTTGAAAAAACTTTCCAATCGGTATCACGAGAGTACATTTTTTTCTTGGTTTCCGTGAAAGACTAGAATAAAGCATAGCCTCTGAAATGAATAAAAATGGGGAAGTGATCACTTCCCCATGAGTCATCCCCAACCTCCCAATTATACTTTAAAGCCGATCTACTGTCGACGGACGTTATATCAATTGCCGACTTCGAGTCGTACGAAGCTGAATGAAATGTCGATTGACCGTCATTAAGAATTGTGATATCCAACGAATCTATACTGTCAACTATGTTTTTGCCAACCACACAATCTCGATGATCCCCCCACAATGAATGATGTGCGTTAAAATCACCCCCAATAATAAATCTATCTTTAAATTGAGGAAAAAAAAAGAGAACCATTCCTGAGAACTGATAACATCCCCACTGGTAGAGCAATAACAAGAAACTAAAAGAACGCTATCGTTCTTGAGGCCAATTTCAATTGCGCATACCTCCATTTAACGATTGCAATCCAATAGATTACGCCCCATATCTTAGGGAATTTCTTATTAATACGGCAATTTCTCCTCCAGGTCGATCACGGCGGTCCCTCCGTACAATGTCGAATCCTCTCACATGGAGACCATCCTCCGGCTTTAACCAAGTCTCTGATAAAAGGAAAATATTAGAATTAGTGGAATTATGCTGAAGTTCCAGTAACTTAAGTCTAATACTCTTTGCGTTCTGCTGAACAATTTTTAATTTCGGAGAGTAGCTATTCATTGCCAACGCTGAAGTGCAAATCTATCGTCTTCCAAATGCGCTTTATCAGGAGAGATACATTTGGTGCAGACAACACAACTTCGGACAGCATTCTGAGCAGGATAAATTTCTTTGAGTTTCTGTTGGTAATTGATTTTCCTTCAACGCCGCCGCCTCGTTATTCAGTTCGAAAAAGCGACATCCTTTCGACACTTGACTCCACACCTTCATCGTGGGGAAGTTCCCCTGCCCTTTCTTGTCCGTTCGAGGCAATTGCGTTCTGCCCATAACGGTTTCCGCCGACGTCGGAAGCAACGAGAAATTCGATTGAGTCCTCTCCGGGATTTGTTGTGCGTTCGACTTTTCATAAATACGTCTTTTGTGCATATATAGGTTTCGTTTGCGTCGGATGGCGATTGGCGATAGATTCGCGAGCGCCTCAGAGTTTTTCGAAGCATTGGCGGCTTACGAACAAGCGCGACGTAGGAAAAATTGTGGCGCCGAAACAGCCATAAAATAGCGGCTGTCAATGTCAAGAGAACCTCAAGCCAGAATTGGAGTTGTACGACATGCATTACTACTGTATTCATGGAGGGTTGAAGATTAAATCGAGAAGTAAGGGAGAAAGACAAACGAGATGAGTGCCGTTTACTTGATACATATATTCATTATTATATTCGTCGTAGCCATGCGATTCTAATTGAATGTTGATATTTTCGACATAGTACACAAAAGATGGATTGCCCTGTCTTCATCAAATTGTTGGCCTCTGTTTGCGGCAATTTTTTTTAAAGATTAGAACCGCCAATTTGGAGCATGAAAACCATGAGCTATTATTGGTTTGTATCAAACGAATGAATATGAAGCGAATGAAATTGTAACGGATTTATTTTTGTCCATACAGAACGCTTTCAAACATCTGCCACAGAATCGGAAGTTAGCACCGAGCGAGAGGGCGGATGCTGAAATACTCCTTAATCTCGGATGCGACAAGAAGAAATTGCAAAACAAAATTGAATCGGAAACAAACAAGCATCCGACGTTAAAAGATCTTTCAAATATTCGCAACATGGAATACCATGTTCGTCGGAGTCGCGGGTGAGAGAGTAAATCGGCGAGAGAAGAAGCTACCGACGATTATTAGTCGCACAGCGAGGGATTTAGCTACGAAAGTCTTCGCTACCGAGTTTCATCGACAGGGACTCTTAAGCCGAGGAGTTCGTCGCTACCGAGTCTCTTGCCCTCGCCGTATAAATCGCTGTTGGGGCGATCTGGAAAGCTACTGTCGCCACAAAGTCTCTGCAAAAGGTCATCTTTCGGAAGGGCCGCAGCCGTAGTCTTGAGCTGCATAATTGCATCGCCATCGTGCATAATTTAATTCGTGTCCGTCTCGATCAGTGAAGAGAGAGTACCACTGCGAGCCGAGTCACCTGGGTCTCTCGCGAGACGATCACGCTACCGTCGTCGCGAGAACGAGAGCGTCGCCGAAATTCCGAAAAGGGCCGAAAATTTGCGAATACTAGATCGCGCGATTAGGCGGGGGTAGGGGCGCGTTAACGAAGGCGATCGAACGTCGATACTCAAGGCTATTCCCGTCGAGAGTTGGTGTGAGGATCACGTGTCGAGAGAGGATCCCGCGATTCAACACCTTGAGGGGAAGGAGGACAGCGTCTTATCGACCGTTCGTCTTGCC
Organism: Cryptus armator; assembly: GCA_963971235.1. Lineage (NCBI taxonomy): Eukaryota > Metazoa > Arthropoda > Insecta > Hymenoptera > Ichneumonidae > Cryptus > Cryptus armator. The sequence continues at coordinate 11,733,836 of OZ020234.1, forward strand.
TGCAGAAAATCTTCGATACGTCGGTGAGCTCTTTCGTCCCGTCAACTTGGACCGAGTTAATTATTTTTTTTCGAGTCATTAGTGTTAAGTTCATTTACTTGATTGTTCCTTTTCGTTAAATTTATTCGTGTCGGCGTGCTTTGTCTCGGCGGTTCCGAACGAAAACGCACTCTCGTGAGTCGGCATGGAATGGTGTTAGTCTGAGAAATGATCGACAGCAAACCGAGCTTCCGAGCATTGATTGACCGTCGCGAAACGACCGTTCGATATTGCCGTCGATATTTGGTGATTTTTCTTCGATTACTTTATTTGTCTCGGGAGTCAATTCCGCGGGAATATGCAATTTTTCGTGTCGTCTTTGAGGGCGGTTGCTACCGGGTCTGCGTGTGTGTGCCAATGCATGCGAGGGTGTTACCGAGTCGCTGGCGAAATGCAGTAGCCGTGTCGATTGTCGTGTTATCGAGAGAGTGTGAATTTTGTCATGAGAAATCTTGTGTTGGAATATTTTCGAGAACTATTTTGGAGTAATTGTTACTCGAATTATTATGCTTGAGAGTGAGGGTAAAACCGTTAACCGTCCCGCGAAGCGAGCGTTCGCGTTAGCTATTAGTGTGTGAGTGTGCGTGAGCGCTGAGCGAGTTCCCGAGCGTCGGAAACATTATTATGTTTTGTTATATGAATTCTTCTATACGGGATGAAGGTTTCCTCCGAGCACTTCGGTTTTTCCTTCTCTAGTTTTTCGATTTTGTTGAATAAAATAATTTCTTTTGGTTTCCGTGAATTCTGCCGAATATTTAATATTGGAAAATTCGATGTTTTCTCCAACAGCAAGGTAGCGAGATGGGAAAGGGTGGTTTGAAATAAGCGAAACAGTCTTGCAATTTATTTGTAGCACGCGCTCGGTTTTTCTTACTCCGTTCGAGATTAATATTTATTCATATTGTGAGCACCGGGCATGCTCGAGAATGGTTGAGAGAAAGCAAAAATGGGGGAAGGAGATGGCATCGCGACAGAGGCGCGACAACCACGGCGTTGAGCGGACGCACGGCGGCATTGTATTCATTATCTCTTAATAAAGTTATTTTCAAATTACAACGTAACCCGAAACTGCGCTATTACCTGATCCTAACAATATAAAGCAGTAACGTTTTATGAAATTGTAAATAAAAATAATAAAGTGAACTTGTAACGACGCGATAGTCTTACTTTCAGCTCTTAACGTCGCACAGGTATTCTCGCTTATACACGGCTCTCTTCACGAGTGCCCACGACGATCGACGATGACGAAGTGAGAGAGAGTCGATTCTCGCGCGCTCGCGAGCCCTCCCGCGACGTTTACTCCGATTGGCGATCGCGCCTATCGGCCTATTTAGACGCTTTCCGATGAAGCGACTTAAGGGCGGATCTGCGCCAATTACTCCAATATTTAATTTTGTTGTAAATTGACCGAACGTTGAACGTTTTCTTCCTGACTCAGCCCCTCTCCGGCTCTCGAAAGCTGCAGCTAGCCGGCAGCTAACCAGCCTCGTCGAATTTTCCTCGGGGCGTACGCGCGCCTATCCCGCGAGGAAAAATAAAAAGAGGAACATTATTGTGACGATTCAGAGCGTCGAGTTTGAGGGTCCTCGTGGGTAGATTCTCGCGTTGGGAAGTTACGCTACAAAGTATATCTTCGCGATTGGAAAACTTCAAGGTCGTCCGTTGTTCGACGCGAATTTAATCGATGGACGAGAGAATTCTACCTCCAAACTCAGAAAATGTTCCGGAGTAATTCGAGTTATCCGACACCGCCGACTAGCCCTGCGCCAGTCGTGACAGAAACAAAGCCTCGGCGAATATTAACTCTCACAGAAAAAAGGAAGAGAGAATCATTGATCACATCATCTTTGGTCACCCTAGCAAGTCTGTCATCAAGAGCTATCTCAGTTCTTATGCAAACTTTGTTGTACGTCGCCTTCTGCGGCGTACCTTTTTCCGCTCGTCGACCTGGCGACCTAAAACAAAAAGAAAAGAAAAACAATTAGTATATTATTTTTACACTTAATGTTACTTACCGATGCAATACTTCGTCGTCCTCCGGCGGCGTCCTTCGGCGTAGTCCCCTAGCGATGTCCTCCGGCGTCGTTCCCCCTCGAAGCTCATCGTCCCCCTTCGGCCATGGTCTCCGACGTCGTCCCTCAGTAGATATGTAAGGCGGGTTCTAACCCACCCGGGGCGTATTGAACCAAGCGCTCGGTCGGCGACGGTTCGAGGCGTGTTGAGTGGGAGGAGGGGGGTATGGGGTGGTGGGTGGGTGGGTGGCAGGTGTGCGGCAGGTAATTGGTGGGTGGGTGGGTGGTGGGTGGGTGGGTGGGTGGTTGACATTCTATTGTATTTTGTGAATCGGTGAGTGATGGGTGGGTGTGGGTGGCAGGTGTGTGGGAGGTGGGTGGTGGGTGGTAGGTGGGTGGTAGGTGGGTGGGTGGTGGGTGGTTGACATTTTCCTGATTTTAGAATCGGTGACCGCCAGGTGGGTGAGCCAGGTAGATGATGATGTTGATGGGCGGTGGGAGGTGGGTGGGTGGGGGGGGGGGCTATTGAACTGCTCAGCCTTGGAGGGTATCGCTTGGCCTGTGCTCTGAGACCCATCTGTCACTTATCACCTATGATTGTATAAACAATTATAAATAAACACTTTGGTGTTCAAATCAAATGCTCGTTAGGCGGGCGAGTGGGTGGCTTGTGTGATAATGTATACAAATGCTTTAAGTAGTCTAGCCCTCTTGTCACCCTTTGAAATTTATGACCGCGATAAACATCGATAAACAAAGAATGAATAGAGCATTCATATCCAAAGAATGCACCATGAGTCAGACCCTTGTTCTCGGAATTTTGTATAGGAGGGGAGGGGTATTTTAAAATAAACAAACATCGGCACGTGGAATATTGAATTCGTATCGCTCAGTCTATAACTTAACGGCGAGATGAATGCAGCCAATGCAACACCATTCATTCAATATGTTAAAAATCCATGGGAGTTATCTAAGGCTGAGCTGAAGACTATTTCAAAGTCTAAACTTCTCAAGTATTGGGGAACGCAAATTCATCTCCTGTGGGATCGATTACCCGCACATCTCCGTGCTGATTCCGAAGTAGCATTATACCTACCATGCATGGAGCATTGGAATACACCAGATATGAGAACTCACGTTGATGGACCAGCGCCTCGCCGGTTGCAGTGTGAAAAGTGTCATTCTAAAGCGGTGATTCATACGTCCAGTGAGTCATGAAGAAACAATAACAAAATGCGTGATTCGTTAATATCGAATTTTCGTTGCTGATAGGGTTAGAGAAGAAAAAGGTGGAGTCGATGAACAAGATTATGTGGTGGGGGTGCTACGGTGCAACGATACAAAATCTGATGCTGCAGCTTGAATTGTACCATTCAAAGACGTGATGCAGAGCAAAGACTGTATGCAAAGCAATCGTCGTGAGCTAAAACTACGCACCGAACTACTCTTGAAGAATATCAAAGAAGTACAAAATCTGATTCGCACGAGGTCAGACTTGCGCTTCATATTGAAGACATTCGACAACATTCGAGTCCTCGAAAATGGATCTATCAGCAATCAACAAGGTGGGCAAGATGCCGGAATTCCTTCCAACGAAGAAGCTGATCGAGCTGGAAATTCAGCAAGAACATCAGATCAGCAATCTAAAATTCGTGGCAACGAAATTCGGGAAAAGAGTCGTCGCTGAGCTCAATGGAGAATTCGCTGTCTTCCTACCGGCGCGACTTGCAAAAGTTTTCGAGGACGACCAGGCGCTGTTCATGCAGATGGTTGAATCATCGCAGAAGAATCATCTCCGCATGACATATCACGGTGGAAAATACAACAGTGTGACATTCCAAGTCGTGTGAAATTCCCAGTCATGTTGTGCGTGTGTGACAGCCAAAATCGAACATTATGTAGAATAAGAGTTTTCATATATCATCGTATAATACAGTATTAATAACATAAGTTTTGATTTGGATTGTAAAAGGTTTTCTACGTACAAAAAATAAAAACTCATATATGTAAATCTGTTTTATTTCTTTACAAAACACCTTCATTCGTCTACATTGTGCCTTATATGCATTATCCAAGTCTTCAGGGATTTCACATTCCCATTGGAACAGTTATATTTTAGTAAGAGATTAGGATGATGCGGACATCTTATGGCGGGTATTGCGGTTGATAGTTTACGCAACGATGGGCACTCCAGCGTTTCCAAATCGACAACGGACACCGATGTACCGATCATGATGCGATCCAGCCATCTTTTTTTCTCCAAGCCCTTTACGAAAACAGTTGATCCAAGTGTCAAGATAGCGCGAACGAAATTTATAGCCCCCTCGTAAGACATTTCTCCAGACTCCCAGGACATTCCGTGGAAATTACGTTGTAGCCACGAATTCATACACTTGTATTTTGCTGGTAGGTCGGCCCATGGGCATGGCGGTTTGACGAGCAACGTTATGGGATCAGCTGCCATGTCTTGAGCAAGTTCAAGGATGGATATTTCTTTCAACACGAACTCGTCAATCGGTTTCTTGAACCCCTGAACATCGACGATGAAGTCCATCTTGATTAATACTAACTTGATTTCCCATATGGAAGCGGCTTTTATACCAACTTTTTTACCCCGCCGCTGATTGGATTGTACTCAACTATTCGATCATGCAATATTAGACAGTATGCTGATGTACCGGCGGGAAAATTACTCTTAGCTTCAAATTCAAGACGAATATCAACAGGTCCAGACTTGAGAGTATCGTTCTGCTTTGAACAATCAATTATGATGAGTGGAGCATAATTCAAAAACTTTTCCTTGTTTAGCAATGGTTCAGCTTCTTTACCATAATAACTAGTTTGGAAATTTGCGTACATCTCATATAGCAAAGCGTACTGATTTTGATTAATATCGAGATTCAGGTTGCAATAGGGATAACATTGTGAATTCAAGTATAATTTCACGTCACTAATGTTGCAATGATCAAAATTACTAACATTTTTGTTAGTACTATTTTTTCTCTTCGTTTGAAAGCCTAGAATTACATATCGTGGCTTTTCCAACTGAGAAGATGTCTTAACGGTCCATACATGCTTCGTAGTGGTGGGGAGTAGGGGATACTCGTACAATTCCCATGTGCGAAAACTCATGGGAATTGGGGCATCTTTGGCTATAAAATTGAGTAGTCGTATTTTCCGCTGATCGGAAATTGAGACATATGGTATAAGCCATTCTACTTTATGTAGAGCAATTTTAAATTCTTCCGCTGCTGTTTGAATAACTGCATTGAGGTCATTTTTTGATCGTGCGAGAATCAACTCATGTTTGGCATTGACGACGATCTTATGATAATCTTCAGCGAAGCCAAATATCAAGCTGAGCGGTATGCAGACATCGAAGTACCCTGAATTGGTTAGTGATTTCCTTTCTTCGACATCAAGCCAACCAATATTTTCCATTACTGAAGTTTGACTGTGACGTAGAGATACAAATCCTTTCATGAGACTCGTAAGACCAACATTTTTGTTTCGATCGATTTCGATACCATTCAGCTCATATCGAGCTTCCTCAAACAAATGACAAATTGCATTGTTCACGAGAGTTGTAGAAGCGGCAGCTGCGGATCCATCAGCTTTGATGAGCTTTCCACTTATGTGAAGCGAACTCTTGCTGGGGAGCAGGCTGAGATCTTGATGTTGAACTGCAATACGTATCTCATCACTGTTGTTGAAAGATGATGACGCGTAAGGCTGATGAGCATGAATCTCGCAGTGTGTTATGGATTCATCAAAGACGATGGGCGTCTGAATATTGACTATTTCCTCATCCATCGTATTCGCCAGCAGCAGATACAAAATACGCGGAGTAAATATCGCTTTACAATTTTCTTCCGCGTTGCTTGACCTTGAGGCCGAGATTTTTCAGAAGTTGCACGTTCTGATGTGTTAGCACCTTGGGAGCTAGTCGATGACTGATCTGCTTCGCACATGACGGCTTATTATAATTGCTAGGCCTCCGGTTAAAAACTATAGCCATTATTATTATTATTATTGAGATTTAATATGCAACCGAATTGTTATCTCCTCCCCACGGAAATTAACTAAATTCCCGTCCTGATCTACTATTCGTAGTTGAATATGATCAATTATCTTGTGGAGAATAGGGAGATAAATGACGTGTGATGGTACTTCGATAATTTTATATCCCGGCGGGACAAATGGGAAGAATTCGTGAATAGTATGTACTTTTCGCTCGTTGATATAAGCGCCGGTTGTAAGACTACATTCAACTCTTAAAGCGTTCACTTTGAGAATGGCTACAGGCAGATCAGACTCGTGGTTTTTATTAGCTGTCAAGATGCGTTGTGTGAATCCTAGTAACCGACCAATGGAATCTTCAGGTGTGAAATCTATATCACGATCACACCTAATTTCACTGCGTAGAGTATTATTATTTGGTTTAATATCGATAGTAATATTCTTACCGATTAGGATAGGCTTCACATAATTCTCAATATCCTCAATTTCATAGCTACCAGTCGGAATACTTATTACTTCTCCGCCAATGTGAAGTTTATTATTATCAACGTCTATATTGGGAATTGAGTTGAAGGTTAGTAATTCAACCAGTCCTAGAGCATAGTTTTTATCCGCGGAAAGTTCAATAGGAGGAAAATATTGAGCTTCGAGAATAGAAGACGTTCCAGATATGGTCAATGTAAGAGTATCATTCATGATGCTGACTGATATAGTACTGAGTGCGAAGCATCATGGTTAGTGTTTATATAGACAATATTTTTCCTTACGATTCAGTTGATTACAAAGAAATTTAAGGCATAAATGACCGCATTCTACTGTATCATATGACTGATATTGTTTATAGTTATATTTCACGCTACCGACACGCACATAACTGACAAATTCTACCGGTGGTTGAAGATCACCGAAACTATCAAAGTATATAACGTTGTTATCAAACTTTTTGTATGCGACCCAGTGTGTACCAGCTCCATTGTTATCATCCAGATTGATAATTGCGGACTCCCGTTTGAATGGGCCACTCGTTGGTAAACCATTTCGCATAAAAACTCCACGAAAGTGTGGAATTTCCATAATTTTTGAATACTTTAATAGGTCGGTGTCAGTTAGTGCTCGGTGTGGTAGCGTCACCTTCCGTTTTTTGATGCAATATGAAGCCCGAAGCCTTTTTTGTAGGGCTTTAAATGCAAGCCTTTACCCAACGCAATAGCCTCCATCGTTTGATTATGTCGCTTATTCTCCTCCAATTCTCGTTTTGCCGCTTGAGCGGCGGTAACAGCTTTAGCTATACTGGCCGCACCACCGGACAATGCCCCAGCGGCACTAAGTCCCGCGAAAATGGGCACGAGAAATGGCAGAAAACCACCTATTTTATTTGGCACAGGTAGTACTCGAGGTGTGAGTACTTTACGTTTGCCGCCTGCTTTTTTCAAAGCTTCACGAGCACCCTTAAGAGCTGTTTTAATGACAACGCGTGAATCATTACTATGAATCATCGCTTTCTTAGCAGCACCAATTATCTTTCCAAGTCCAACGTTGTTACTTTTCTTCGAGCCCATACCAAATTTTCGTTTAGCTTTCATTATGTTGGTAACGGCCCACGCGGCTGCTTTTTCACCTACACTAGCGTCAGCGGCGCGCACGCGTTTCCAAGCGCGCTCAGCCAATACCGTGTCCGCAGCGCTTCGAGCAGCGAGATTTTCTCGATTTTTCGAATAAGCGATATCGTGCTCCTTACAGGCTGCGTCGAGCGGATTAATTCCCGGATCGCCCCGTGCAAGACGTTTCGATAGCTTTGTTCCTGGTCCACAGTACTGATAACCAGGCAGATGTAATTCAACAGGGAGATTATTAATAAGACTGTTAACCAAGCCTTTACCACGCTTTTTAGCACGTTTCTTCACGATCTTATCCATCGGAAGACTCATGAGTCACTGAGGAAATTTTTATATATAAACGATTATTTATAAGGTTTCTCGTTAGTCTGCATCGGGATGAAGTTCAAGACACAATCCACCAATTTACCTGTGATCAATTTCGATCAGTTTGCGCAGAATGAAAAGATTGCAAAACGTCATGGTAATTTATTACCAAATACCGTTCGTGCAGTGTTCTGCGGGCCATCAAACTGCGGCAAAACTAATGCGTTGCTTACGCTCATCACTCATCCCAATGGATTGCGATTCGAAAATATTTATATATACTCGAAATCTCTTAAGCAGCCAAAGTATAAGTTATTAGAAAAACTGCTTGAGTCTGTAGACGGTGTTGAATATTTTCCCTTCAACGAGAATGAACAAGTGGTGCCACCAAGCGAGGCCCGGCCGAACTCAATATTTATTTTTGATGATGTAGCATGTGAAAAACAGGATAATATTCGAGCATATTTTTCTATGGGTAGACACGAGCACGTTGATTCATTCTATCTCTGTCAGACATATGCACGTATTCCGAAGCATCTCGTCCGTGATAACGCCAACCTCCTGGTACTATTTAAGCAAGATGAAATGAATCTCAAGCATATATACAATGATCATGTAAACACTGATATGCCTTACGCTGAATTTAAAAATTTATGCTCGGCATGCTGGACCGATAAGTATGGATTTATTATGATTGACAAGGATAGTGATATTGATCGAGGTAGATATAGGAAAGGGTTTGACTGTTTCGCGTGCATCGATAAGTAATAAATATTCTATTACTAGCCAATCTTGAGACAGTAGTATCCGCGACTCAGCTGCGGCAACATGAAGAGTGAAAATATTTCTAAAGAACAAGACGTTTTGCGTAAAATCGTCAAAGCCAGCGATGCAATTCGACGAAAACATAAAATGTTGAAAACTGGCCGCGAGGCCAATGAACAGACGATGCAAGAAGTCTTCAAACCACTCGTGAATCCATTGGAAAAATTAGTGAATGTGTCTCACACAAGTAAAAATCGCGATATGGCACTAGTGAAGGAAGAAATTAAGGAGGAAATTAAGAATGAAATTAAGGATGAAAGTAAAAATAAATTTATGGATGAAATAAATTATGAAGCTGGGGACAATATTGTCGAAAGAGCCGGAACGAGTGGAATAGCGAAACGTGAATCTATCGATGACGATGACAACGAGCAAGATATTTCTTTCAAGTCTGCATATGGTGACGATACTGAATACATTAATAGTGATGATGATGACGATGATGATAATGGAATCGTCCAGACAAACGCTGAAGTAGATGAATTAATAAATGAATATCTCGCATTGTTACGATCAAATAGAACGTCCGATTTAGATATTTCTTATGGGGTGCGAAATCTTGCTAATGATAGGTTAATGATTGGAGACTCACCGATAAATTTTAACGCTACTTCTATTCAAATAGGAGATGTTAGCTATGGAAAAACTATCGGACTTATCGAACTGTTGTTTAAAAAACAGCCCAATGTTGCTCATATTAGCGTCGATGATATGAAAAATTATAAGGATATAATTATCGGAACAAATGCGCACAAGAAGTATTACAAAAATAGAGAAGCGATCCGCATGAATAAAACTTATAAATTCACCAATTATATTGCAAAAATTTTAAACGATGTTGAATACACTGGAAAAGGTATATCTCAATATAAAGTTACGCAGAAAGATGTTAAGGTAGATTATGTTTATTGGGATGATCCAAACGAGCTAGTGAATCGGCTTCGTCTACTCTTAGCATCACAAGCAGCTGGCAACTCCTCTCATAGAAACGAAATTATGTCAATTATAGAGGAACTACGGGAGGCTGAGATAATATATTAACTCGTCACCTATCGAGATTCTAAACATTCGCAAGATGAGTGTCGATGTGTTTGGACGACAGCTCGATAAGAGCGCGGGTGTAAAAAATCGCGGCCTTCCCGGTCGTCCCGGTAATCCCGGCGTTCCCGGTGATCCCGGTATTGGATTTAAATTAACCGAGGGCGGCCATTATGATATGGAAAACAAAAGACTCAGCAACGTTGCCACTCCGGAACAGCAAGACGATGCTGCGACCTTAAACATCTTGCATCGCAAAGTACATACCACCGTGAAGATTTTACGAAAGGAAATGAATGATAGTAATCTACTATTGGTTCAAGGGCTTGAGGCAACAATGCAAGATATCATAAGAACTGTAAATATCAATCTCGAAACAGTACAAGACTTAGCTACTCGAAATTCTAAGGCCATTGCCAATGTGGACGTTAGACTAAACGTTATTGAAAATGAGCGCGCACAAAGAAGCGCTAGTGGAGGAGCTACATAAATCAGCTAGACGGAACTATCCTCGTCGCCATGTGGATATTCGAGGCCTCGATGAGACTTGGCAAGCTGATCTCGTCGATATGTCAGCTTACGCCAGTCAAAACAATCAATACAAGTATCTACTTACCGTCATTGATATATTCTCGAAATTCGCTTGGGCTGTACCGATGAAGAGCAAGACGGGGAAAGATACAACAGCTGCAATGAAGTCTGTACTTATTCAGGGGCGAACACCATCAAAATTGCAGGTGGATAATGGTGGGGAGTTTTACAATTCAAATTTTCAATCTCTCATGGAACAATATAAAATTCATTTGTATTCGACATTTAGCAACTTGAAAGCATCGATTTGCGAACGTTTCAATCGAACAATAAAAAATAAAATGTGGAAACAGTTTAGTCTTCGCGGAAGTTATAAGTGGATTGATATTATAGACAAGTTGCTTTTCGAATACAACGCCACCGTACATCGTACTATTAGAATGAAGCCAAAAGACGTATGCGCTAAACATGAAAAAAATCTTCTGCATACCGTGTACGATCAACCACAAATTAAATATACCAGAAAGCCAAAGTTTCAAGTTGGCGAAAAAGTTCGAATTAGTAAATATAAAAATATTTTTGCGAAAGGCTATACACCCAACTGGACGACGGAAATATTTACGATATCTCGAATAATGAATACTTTGCCTGTGACGTACAGACTGAGAGACTATGAGAATAAACCGATTGCCGGTGGTTTCTATGAGCAGGAGCTACTCGCGGTCAAACACCCCGATATTTATCTAGTTGAAAAAGTGGTGAAAAAACGACTTGACAAACTGTATGTAAAATGGCTCGGATTTGATAACTCACACAATAGTTGGATTGATAAGTCAGACTTGTGAAAACAATTATGTATAATAATTATATTGTGGCACATATTTTGCCTCTCTGCGTGTCCTCCAATAAGTCAACATGATGAATAGAATGAAAGAAAGAAAGAAGAAAAAAAGAAAGAGTGAAAGTGAAGGAGCGAGAATTATCTTCTTTTTCGAGCTCCTTTCTTTCGAGCACATGGCCTATGCACCGTTTCTGGAAGCACTTGTTTTCCTCTACGCCGGCGAAGGTTTGTATGACCCCCCGCATATTTCGCTATTTCTCTCTCTCTCTCTCTTGCCTTCGAACATGTGGTACCCTGACAGAGTGCAAATTGTACTTCATAAAAAAAGTCCATAGTTTCACTCTCTTCTCCCCTTCCCACTCTTTGAAACGTTTTCGGTGGATGGCATTAGATTTTCAAGACGTGACAGAGCTTAGTTCTTTTTCACCCGTGTTAGAGAAAACAATTCGTCCACGATGACCGTTGGATCGTTTACGTATTCGAGTGTGTACGTGCTTTTGGTGTTTCTCCTAACGAGAAATCCTTTGCTTAATCGCCGATGGCCGCGCGAGAAATTGAGTATGTTGCGATTTATGTCGCGAGATGTGGTTCTGCGAAAACTTCGGAGTGTCCTGTTCGCCGCGAGGAAAAGTGATATTCTCGCTGCATATTACAGCGGTTATTTTTCTAATCGGGATCTCTGTAATGCAATGGTGCGTGTGCTTAAAGCACGCCAGTTGACAACATCGGGAGGATCAAATACTCATGGCGATGATGAGGATGACAGTGAGACCGATGAATATCAAATCTGGAACAATGGAGTATTTCCGGAGGAGGAGGAGGAAACAATGACTCGATGGGAAAGCCGCGACAATGTCGATGTCAATGACGAATTCAACCAAATTGACGGTGCTGTCCCGGGTCCATCGGGTACACAATCATCATCATCATCATCATCATCATCATCATCATCTTCTTCTGCTGCCGCTGCCGCTGCCGATACCGATTCTGATACGGCAGGATGGATTTATTCATCTACAGGCGAACCCCAGGTAAAACGACCGCGGGTAAATTGTGAAAATAACAATACAATGCGCCAAGAGGAAAGGTCGCCTCCTGCCGATACCCCTGCGTCGACCACTGTTGCCGCTACCGCTGTTGCCGGCACCGCCGCTTCTGCCGTTACCGCTATTGCTGCTGCTGCTGCTGCTGCTGCTACGGATAATCGGCATGATGACAACGAATCCCCATGGATTAATTGGTATAGGGAGCGGTTGGCAGCGCGGTTGGCAGCGCTGCAGCCCCAACCGCGAACTCCATCTCCATCCGATGCCGATGACATTGATTCGGATGCAACGTATTGGAGCGCGGAGGAAATGCGTCGGGAAAACGAGCGAGCGCGTTTGGCGATGCTTGATGATTCAAGCTCGATATCGAGTTTTGCATCGACGACTGTCGATGAGCTCGAGAGACGGGAAGCGAGTGCTCGCAGAGCACTTCAAGAAGAGGAGGAGGATGAGGATGAGGATGAAGAAGAAGAAAAATACGAAGACGATGATGATGATGAAGATGAGAGACGCGACGAAAACGATGATGAAGAGAGACACGAAGAGGAAGAAGAAGAAGGAGAAGAAGAAGAAGAAGAAGAAGAAGAAGAAATCGATCGATAGATAATTCTATAATTTTTTATACATTTTTTAATATAATTTTTCATATATTTTCATACATTTTTTTAAAATTACAATGGAATACAATGCACATACACACATACACACACACACACATAATATTATAATACACTATATACAATTTTCACAATATACTAATTTTTTACAATATATATATATATATATATACAATTATTTTTACCCTTATCCACCATATCCCCACGGAAGCGTATCCGTACAGCCGCGCTGCAACATTCTCTTATTATCACTCCAACTTAAAGCTAGTTTATTTCGCGTAACCGTTTCAACTACATGTTTTCGACTGCGTATCAAACATTGCGACTTTACAAGATTCTCGTGCTGCAGCAAACACTTCTTGTAGTCGGCAAATGTTATTTTCCTCAAGGTGGATCCTTTAACGCCCTTTGCGCGCTTTTTATCCTTCGGATCGTCCATAACCTTGTAAGCATACAATTTTGCTCGTAAGCCTACGAACTCTGTCATAATCCTACCGTTGTTCTCATCTTTCATCAAACCAAGTACTTTTTTGTTCGCTTGAGGAATACCATACAAATTATTTACAGGGTAATCCGATGTGTCGAATTTGTGCAAATCGCGTTTTATCGTTTCATATATATTCTCGGTTTTTACATGATAAATCAAACTATCGGTGTCGGTATACATTACTTTTGCGCTCTCACCGAATTTGTTCTTCATATAGTTGTAATGGAAATCGTATATGTAGATCTTTGAAACATCTAAAATTGTAAAGCCTGTGTATATCGGTTTATTGAATTTGACTGACGTTTTATTTAACTCTATTATTAGCATATCGTCATCGAAAACGGTACAGCTATGGAAAGTCGCTCTCGCTATAAGGGCGCGTGCCCCCCACCTCCCAGCCCATTTGGTGACAAGTTTTACCTCTCGGTGTTTTCTAACGTTTTCCATTGTTTTGCCGAAGACCGCATTGTTCATGAGTTTGTAAAAATTTTTTTCAAACTCATTAGTTGCTTTTTTGCGACAGTCTGTATTCAAATCAATATATTTTTTCATCCATGGACTTTGCTCGAATTTTAATATTCTGTGGATTTTTGTCAGCTTTAGACCCAAACTGAGGCACTGCTTTAAATTGCGATAATGTATTACATAATTTTGTTTCGGCAATAACGTTGTCATCAATTTAGACTGAGTACATCCGGGGATGGGGGGCACGAAGTGCTCAGCGCACAGCGGTAGGTCTTTATGCTCGGCGTGGAGTTCTCGCGGGTATTCTAAATCGACCTCAAATATATAACCCGTTGAAGCATCATCTTCAATACTTTCAATATCGAGATCATCAAATTTCTCCAACCATTCGAACGAGCTGTACGGTAAGTATTGACTCATCGCCGCACCATACAAATTGTTAACATCGTAGTACATAAGGTACGTTTCATCTGCGCTCGAGTCAAAATCTTCGCCCATGTACCGATTGTTTGCTTTTGCGTATCTGTTTGTACACTGCGCGATACCCCCTCGAATGCCTTTCTCAATGAACAGCAACATGTCTACATCGGTAAATAGCTCAAGCTCAATTCCCGTGAACTTGAGCATTGCATCGAATGCGAGGCCCGGTGCAGTATAATAGTGCAACGGATCCAAATTATACGTTTTCAAGCACGTCTGCCGAAAACTTTCGAAAATGTCGGCCAACAGAAGTACATCTGTTTTCAAATAAAGGTCCGAGTATTCACCTAAACTTTTTACGTTGAACTCGCGCCAAACATTCATTGCGTGCGTATAATCCTCGTCGCTTATCGCTTCGCTAGTTAGTTTCGAGAAAAAATCGTCTTTACATGGCAAAGCCGTTTCGTCAAGTTTCCCCCAATTATCAAGATAGTCGTAAGGAAAAACTCCTTTTCTCGTCAACAAAGCGAATTCTTCATCATTACTATAGGTACTCCGCATTATAGTTTTCTTATCGGCCCCCAAATATGATGCTAATTTTTCGATGCTGCTCGGCATGAAGCGAAATGAATCGATAAATCTATATTGCACGCGGGTCTTCGCTACGTCCTTCGAGAAAGAAATATATTTTTCTTTATTGACCGGCAGCAATTGTACTGAACCTTCAAATTGTGTTGCCAACGCTCTAATCAAAAAATGGGAATCGTAGCCCGATAAGTTATGAAAAATTACGGGCACAACGTGCGATTTTGTGTATTGCAAGTTGCACCCGTTATGCGCAGCCCCTCGATAGTTGCCCGTAAAATGACAGTGATCTCGGACTCTTATCTCACCTTCATTAAACGGTTTCTCACAAATATGACAGATTGTTCCTGTCTGAAATTCACGAATCTGGTCGACCGTCAATTTTTTCATTGGAACAACGGTCAGCACGCGCGGTGTAATAAAATCAGCTAATGTTTGCAATTCTCGCATGAACCATTCGATACAATCTATGCCTCGGTACGAGTTGTACTTAGAAATATCTCTGGAATACGCGCAATGCAGGTAATAAGCGATACTGTGTGGAACGTGCTTCTGATCGCCAGGTGTCGATTGACTGGGCTCCAAAAGGCATTCGAGGTCCGCGTAAATGGCAAATGGAACATCAACTTTATTTTTAAAGTTTTTAAATTTAAGAATCTTATCTTCCTCCGTGGGAAGTTTCACTTTACAGCCGTTTATATTAAAACAATCGATTTTATGTTTCGCTAGGCCTGCTTCGGTTTGGAAGTGGCACAGGCATCTATCACAAAGCCACGTCATCGCGTTGTGTCTCGATATTTGCGAGCTAACAAGTCGTGAGAGATTTTTAATCCACGCGAAATGATGTATCGGATTATTCTCACCTACATTTAACGTTGTTTCGAGCATAATCAAATGTATTGTCGGACGCTCGCTCTTTTTTTTACTTAAATATATCGGTACAATTTCCGATATAATTTTAGATTTTCGCTTCTTACTTTCTATAGCATACACATTAATCGCTAAACGATTTACTTTCTCAAACCTGGGGATGTCTTTCAGCTTCATTGGATAACTGAAATCCTTATATTCGAGAATTTCCCGAAAATGTCGATATGAACTCTTGCGATCACTATGACGTTGAACCGGCGGAGACAGCGCTGCTGTAACGGACCAGAGGAAGCAATACTCATCGTTGTTGGCGATGTTGACAATGGCTCGCTTCAGTTGTAGATCCCGCGGAACGCTGACGAATGTGGACAATCCTCCTCGTAGTGGGACGTATTTGTTCATATTAAATTGTAGATTGAGTATTTCAACGAGAGTCCAGCCCGATTCCTTTTGTTGAAACTCCTCCACTTTGTGCAATAATTTTTCCTTCACATGCTCCCTGAACCACTCATCGATGTTCGTGGTGCGAAGAATAATTTCATTTCGCGTATTAAAAAATTTATTCTCCTCCAGATTTTCGGCATTTTTCGTGACACTGAATTTGCATCCGAGGATGACGTTAACTTTTAGCGAACGTCTCCTTCTTTTCCTTGCAGTTCCACTTAACATTCGTTTTAATCTCACGATGATGAGTCGTTTAGCATCATCCAAGAATTCTGTTAAATCCTTGTGCTGCAGGTTTGTAACGACGCCCGTACGTACGCGCCGCGTAAATGCCGTCTCGAGGTCGGACCACTGCACTTTTTTTGAAACTGCACCGGCACCAGTCGTTTTAAACCTTTCAGTCATCGACTTTAAATTCACTATCGTTGCCTGAATCTGAATTTTATCATGAATCGTAAGCGAATCACACTTGCGTAATATTGAGCTCAAAAGTTTCACATTTTTTTCGCCGATGTCGATCCACTTTTGCTTTTCGCCGGGTAGTGTTCTATCGTTGAGAGTCGAATATGCTCTCTCCATAAGATGCACAAGTTTTTTACGCTTATTACGATCCATTGTCTATCACGCACAGGTATGAGAACACACACACTAATCACATGAAAGGAAATCTCAACAGTAAATACTTTACGCGGAAATCTCAACTATAAAGTGTTCGCGATGCGCTCGAAGCTGCAGAATGATAGTAGAGTGATCAACTAATTTTCAAAGTCAAAGATATTCTAACTTCACCCTCTCCACCAATTTTAAAAAGCCAATCACGAGGATGCTCGCTATCAGAAAGAAATGGGTGAAAAGGGTGTTTTTTTTTTTTTTTGGAAGGGATGCTAAACCTAAACAACGCTACAGCATCTATTTATTTTGCGTCGTTTTGATATATTTCGAGACATTCGATGCCGCCGGAGTGTGAGCTGCGAACAAGGCGCTTACTTCACCGCCACGCATACACTTGACGGGGCCCTTGACGATGGGTAAGGTGGCGAGCGAGCCATCGAGTCAAGACTTCACAGCCGCTTAAAGAGCGTGATTTGATTTTAACACCTCTGTGTGTTTATCCCCACAGAGTTTCAATATTACGAATGAGCGATAAGTGTTGGCCCATTAGAATATATATGCATATTATGCTCTCAATATTCGGAGGAATGCACGCTGCATATAAAGCTATCGATATTCCTCGCGACGATGTTTGTTTATATAACATTCCCCTGTAGTGAATGCCGAGAACGAGAACAAGGGTCTGACTCATCGAGCATTCGATACATGCGGCTATTATATTAGTATTTGTATATAGATGTTTATCGCGGTCATAAATTTCAAAGGGTGACAAGAGGGCTAGACTACTTAAAGCATTTGTATACATTATCACACAAACCACCCACTCGCCCGCCTAACGAGCATTTGTTTTGAACACCAAAGTGTTTATTTATAATTGTTTATACAATCATAGGTGATAAGTGACAGATGGGTCTCAGAGCACAAACCAAGCGATACCCTCCAAGGCTGAGCAGTTCAATAGCCCCCCCCCCCCCCCCCCACCCACCCACCCACCCACCCACCTCCCACCGCCCACCTCCCACCTCCCATCATCATCATCTACCTGGCTCACCCACCTGGCGGTCACCGATTCTAAAATCAGGAAAATGTCAACCACCCACCACCCACCCATCTACCACCCCCCTTCCACCCACCTACCACCCACCACCCACCACCCACCTCCCACACACCTGCCACCCACACCCACCCATCACTCACCGATTCACAAAATACAATAGAATGTCAACCACCCACCCACCCACCCACCACCCACCCACCCACCAATTACCTGCCGCACACCTGCCACCCACCCACCCACCACCCCATACCCCCCTCCTCCCACTCAACACGCCTCGAACCGCCGCCGACCGAGCGCTTGGTTCAATACGCCCCGGGTGGGTTAGAACCCGCCTTACATATCTACTTCCCTCGGTGGCGATCCCCATCGTCGCCCCATCGGCAACGATCTCCCGCGGCGTCCCTCGTCGATCTGAAACAAAAACACATAAACATTAAAACACAGAATATTGTCAGCGAACCGTTGTAATTACACTTACCATCTCAATTGGAGTCGCTGCGCCGACGAACAATCCCCGGTGATCCCTCGACGACTCCCTTCGATGACGAATCCTTCGACGCCGAAGTTCCCCGCTGCGCCGGGAGGAAAAACCAAAAATCGTCGTCGACACACACTGTAAAATACCGCATAACATTTAAAATAACTCACTGTATTTATTTATCGATCGGGAACTCTCGGAATCCCGAGTCCCCGATCGCTTCGCCGCGAAGTCCCGGGACTTCGATTATTTTAATACTTATAATTAATTGTCACTACACACCACACATCACAATCACTCCGCGAATAATTAGAGTGATGTTTTTTATACTTTTACACGCGTCCGGGATTTCTCTTACGAGAAATCAATGAAAAACTCCGACACCGGGAACCGTCAAATACATCGCGAGAGGTTAAACCCGCAACTCTCACAATGCCCCCGAGCTCCGCCGCCCGCCGCGCGATTCACTCGGAACTTAGTTCCGACTCGACCGCTAGGTGGCGATTTCGCCAAAATTTCGCGTGAACGAAACGTCACCCGCTAGCTACTTCAGCCGCGCAATTTCGATGTATGCGATCATTCGGGATTGTGCTGCCCGTACAAACGCACCTTTTTTGTGGCTCACTGCAAAGTGACGTGAACTCTCAGGCTTGGAATAAAAAACTCGTTAATGTAATTTTTATGTAAACGCAGTTGTAAAATTTCTTCCCTAGGTTCCCCCAAGCGTCGTTCTTACGACGATCTTCGAAACGCTTCGCCGTTTTCACGGCGCAACTCGCAAACTCGTCGTTTTCACGACGTCATTCACAACTCGTCGTTCTCACGACGAGCATCGAGGTCCCACCGAACAGGTGGCCAGCAATCTTCGCAGAACTCGTCATTCTCACGACGAGCAATGAGACTCCACCGAGTAGGTGGCCAGCAGTCGAGAGCTCTCGACACATTGAGGATTCCTTGCCGGAGTCAGTCCTCTACGGGACTTCGCCGCGGGAACCCGCAACTCTTCGCCGTTTTCACGGTGCTATCCGCAAACTCGTCGTTTTCACGACGAGCATCGAGTTTCCACCGCATATGTGGCCCCCGGCCGATAATATTCAAACGCGGCTGAGGGATTTGTCCGCGGAAGTCTTTCCACATGGAGCAAATATCTCGGCCGAGATATTTGCCAGCAAACAACCAACTTCGGCCGAGACTTGGAAGTTGGCAACGGATTTCCCGCCAAGAAACCCCGATGGCTCGAACAGCCAATCCCTGGACAGGGATCCCTTGCTGCAACAGGATTAGCCCGCTGATGGGCCTCCAGCCGGGATATAAGGATGGTCGCTGGCTCTGCTAGAGTAATTCGGCTTCGCACGGTCCTACGTGCTACATCGCTCCCCGCGATCTCCACTGGTAAAGTGCCTTGTTCTTCACTGTTAAAGTGCCTTGTTCTTCACTGTTAAAGTGACTCGTTCTCCACTGTTAAAGTGACTCGTTCTCCACTGCTAAAGTGACTCATTCCGCACTGTTAAAGTGCCTTCCTTCCACACCGATAAGGTGACTCGTTCTCCACTGCTAAAGTGGCCAGCCACGTCGCCAAAAAATCGTGTTTTTTTTCTTTTACTTCGTCCACCGGTCGAGCGGATGCCGTGGTCGAAGACGAATCCTTCGTACCTCCGACGAAAGGAGAGGCGTGCAGCACGAGACGCCTTCATAAGTAGTAGTAGGTGGTGCACTATGGCGACCCCCACTACTATCCCCACTCCTATCCCCTCCACTTCGGTCCCGTTTTGAGCTCGGTTTGAAGTGGTGGGGATAAGAGTGGAGATAGTCATAGTGCACCACCTTTTTTTTTTTTTTTTACATTCCGCATATTTATTTATATTACATATTATTTTTTTTCACAATACCCAAATAATATAATCATTTCTTATTGACTATATCTACCCACATTCTATCAAGGGGAAATGGATTAAGATAATATTGAAGTATTTTTACATTGTTGAGAGCACAGTTATAGATAATATTCTTGTCACCGCCATGTTGACTATGCCACGAACACACTGTTGTCGACGGTGAAGGATCAATCCTCAATGGTAGATCTTCATTGCTGCCCATATTTTCAGTTTTTCGTCCAGTAGCTTCTTCCAAAAATTTAACAGCGTCATGTCCTCTGGCGTAAAGAATTGCGTCATCACCAACAAATTCTGCAGTGTCCTTGAGCTCATCGCGCAATTCTTCGATAGTAATGCCATCTTGGGACCAATGTATCCCATGATAACTGGTGGTTAGCCAATCATTTTCTGCACGTACTCGTGGTGGTAACTCGCTAATATCGTAAGGTGGTGCAACAATCCATAATGCTCTACGGCGTACTTTATGCACTGCACCAACTGCTACTTCTTTCGGTAGAAATTTACCGTGCTTGTCTTTAAAGCTTTGAATATCAAACACGATATCGCAGCCAGTACCAGCCATAATGTTACTCTCGAAAAAAAATAGGTGTGCCACTCCGAAAGGGTTGTGCGGCACTAATCACTGAGGTGCTACTTTGAATTCGACATTATTATGCGCCGTCCCAAGATGACGCATGAGCAATGCTTCCACTCCTATCCCCTCCACGTCGGTCGCTTCAGTGGTGATAGCCATAGTGCAGCAATTTTTTTTTTATTATTTACAACTTTGAATATCAAACACGATATCGTAGCCAGTACCAGCCATAATGTTATTCTCGAAAAAAAAAAATACTTGTGCCACTCCGAATGGGTTTTGCAACACTAATCACTGAGGCGCTGCTTTAAACTCGACGTTATTATATTCTGTCCCGAGATACCGCATGAACAATGCGTTTCCATGAGCCGCTGCTTCCATTTGTCGAAACATCTCTGCGTCTTCATCGAAAGCTTTGACGAAGCGATTTGGTAGAAAGCACGTAAACTCATTCTCCACATCGATGGTGATTCTTGAGCCCCATTTAGTATTGGCGTATCTGATATTCGTGATCTTGTAGTCTTTATTTGCCGCCAACTCACATAGCTTCTTCACAGGCAGAAACTCCGTCAATCTTCCTACTCTGTTGATTCGCGAGAAATCCATTTTAGATTTTGTGGTGTTTTACCGAGCGTGTTAGAAGACAAAGTTCAGTTCTTGATTGTATTAGCCCTTTAATAGCACTGATATTTTGCAAGTGTCTTTCTATTCGCTTTTTTAATTCGCGCTGTTTTCTCTGTATGGACTTGATGTCGGTAGCGTGATCGGAAAACGAGTGATGAGAACATTGGCAACTGACGAAATTATTACTTGATGCCCCCACTACCTTCATTTTGAGAAGAAGAACTGATATCACCGTATGAGGGCTCTTTGCTATTGCAGCAGTATTCGTGACAAGGCGGGGGTTGATTTCGCGAGCCTTTGGGGCTCACAACGCTTGGGTCACAGTCCTCGAGCGCCTGAAAACGTGACGACAGGACGAAGCCCAAGCGGTTCCACTGCGCTGCGAGTCAACTTGGGCTTCCGATGCGATATAAACATAGCCTCTCGGAAGTCAAGTCGTGAACAATGACCTTCTCGTGGTGCCCGCTGTGACTCCCACTCCGAAGTTAATTCGGGGTGAGACGACGAACTAGTTCACGGCGGTTTCGTCACGGGTGTGTGGCTAGTGGGGGCGCAAAAGTGTCGTTCTTGCGTCTTCTCGCGGGGTGGGGTTATCCGGTGAGTAATCGGCCTGACACCAGGTGCTGATAACTATCTGCGATAGTACTGACATTTCGGATGCACTTTCGGGTCACAGTGCAAATGACGAACCCTGAAGACGCAGCCGATACTCGTTTCCCCGGAAACACCTCATTCCTTCGGTGGACGTGGTTCGACGCGTGCCACTTTCTCACACACCCTCGAAGCTTGTCCACAGCACCTTCGGGTGCCAGGGACGTGATGCATGGAACGCCTTTACATGCATCACACCTCTTTCCCCTCCCTACCTTCTCCCATTTCCCACAGCGGCCCTCCCGTCGACTTCTCTCATCCTACGGGGTGGGAAAAGGCGACGACGGGCTGCTTTATCAACTCCATCCGGGCCCTGCGTTATCGACGCCTTCGGGTTTCGATGACGACGGAACCGGGAAGTTTTAATCTTTATTTTCTTAAGTTTCAGGTATCCACAGAGCGGTCCTTCTGTCGGCTTCTCCCGCCCTACGGGGTTGGAAAAGACGACGTGGACTGCTTTATCAGCCTCATCCGGGCCCTGCGTTACCGAAGTCTCCGGACTTCGGTGGCGACGGAACCGGGAGGTTTACTAATCCCCTTTTTTTTTTTCTTTTTTCTTTTCAGGTTCCCCTACTAATCCGTTTATTTCTATAAGTTTCAGGTTTCCACTAATTTTATTTTACTAAGTTTCAGACGAACCCTCTGACGAGATTCATGGTTCCCCTAGGCCAAGCTTGATTTACGTGGTGAGGGCCTCATGGCAGGAGGGGTAGGTTCTGTCTCAAGCGTAGCGGTTAGGACGGTTGGCGGCCTCCGAAGCTGTATTTAATTCGCCCGGGCGGGATATGGCGGCTCTGTCTCGTTGTGTGACTTTTATTTCCGACCTTTCTCGTGGGAACAAAAATGATACTTCTTAACAAACTGTGTGAATGTGTTCGTATGATTGTAAGGGGCAGTGCCCGTCTGGCCGGGCTTGGGCAACCAGACGTGGTACCCAGCGAGCAGGGAGTTGCTGACATCGTCGCGAGGCCGCGCACCCGATCCGCGGCGAGGACGTTGGTGGCTTCTCAGCCTGAGCCTCTTCTTTCGGCACCACACTCCCATTTGCCCACGGGTAGCGCTGGCTGTTCGAGCCTCAGATGTCAGCGTAGTGTTCTCGGTCTTCGTGCCGTCAATGTTGTGCTGGATAGGTGTGATAGGGTTTCCGAGTCCTCGGGACTCCTGAACGCGGTAGAGTCACGTAGATTCGCGAGTTGCGGACCCCGCGAGGTCCGTATAGTCATCGATAGGTGCGACGCGGTAGAGTCACGGGTATTCGCGAATTGTGGATCCCGCGAGGTCCGTAGAGTCATCGACAGGCGCGACGCGGTAGAGACACGTAGCATTACTCAGGATAGTTCCGCGAACGCGACCCCCCCAATAAACGACGCTGTCCCTTGCACCCCCAATAACATTACCCTCCCCTTCAGTACCACGGGAATTAGGATACTGCAGCTGAACATGAGGCGTTCGGAAGCAGTAACGGGTGAGGTACGTTCCCTCATACGTCAAAAGCGACTGGACATCCTGCTGTTGCAGGAACCATATGTCCAGAAGCCGGACGAGAGGCACACCTTCTTCGGATTAGGATCGTCAATTCAGGTTGCAGCTGTACGCCGGGGTGCGCCTTG
This sequence comes from Cryptus armator, assembly GCA_963971235.1. Lineage (NCBI taxonomy): Eukaryota > Metazoa > Arthropoda > Insecta > Hymenoptera > Ichneumonidae > Cryptus > Cryptus armator. The sequence continues at coordinate 11,757,499 of OZ020234.1, forward strand.
GGCTTCCGTAGTAGTCTGCAACCCGACCTTCAAAATGGTCTTCATCTCGCAGCTCAGCACGGCGCACTGTGTTTGTGCGGAAGTGCTGGCGCCCGGCTTCTCGTTCTACGTCGTCTCTCACTATTTTCAGTTCAGAGACGATATCGAGGAGCACCTCAGACACTTCGGGATGGTGCTTCATGCGCTGAGGGGGAAGAGAGTATTCATCTCGTTAGATGCGAATGCTAGATCGTCCCTATGGGGACGTCAGGAGACGAACGAGCGAGGAGCTCGTCTCGAGCGTCTCATCCAGGATTTCGGCCTGGAAATCTTCAACGACGCTGAGCAACAGCCGACGTTCTGGACCCCAAGAGGTGAGTCGTGGATTGACGTCACCTTGGGAACTCCATCCATGTCCTCCTTCATCAAGGAATGGAATGTTCGTCCGAGCTGGTCAACCAGTGATCATAGAGCGATTGACATCAGCCTGCAAGTACCAAAGGCCGCAGTAGGAAATCAGGGATGCGGTCTCGAACGGTTCAACACTCGTCGTGCCGATTGGGATCGTTTCGCTGAAATCCTGACTGCTTTTTCACGGGCTAGGCTGGAGGGACTTGCACTTGATTCAGCGCAAGATGTTGAAGTTATGGCTGCGACTCTTACGAGCGTTCTTACAGAAGCCTGCACCGAGTCTATGCCACGAAAAGTCCGCTTTAGAAAGTCCAACCCGTGGTGGACGTCCCAACTTACAAATATGAAGAAGAGAGTATACCGGCTCATGCGTGCATACCAGAGGGAAAGAGCGCAGCCCGAACGCCTCGTTAAACTGCAAGAGTACCGCACTTCTTTGCGAAAGTACAGCCGTGAGGTGAAGAAGGCAAAGCGCGACAGCTGGAGGAAATTCGTCACGTCGTACGGCAATTCGGAGCCCTGGGGCTTCGTCTATAAGCACCAGGCGGACAAACTCCGAATTGAGAAAGTGCTAAGCACGATCCGGCTTGACGGATCTTCCACCATGGATATGCGAGAAACCGCCAGCGGCCTTCTGGACACGCATATCCCTGATGACCGGGAGGAGGAGGATACCCCGTGGCACAGACGGCAGCGCGAAAAGGCGCAGACGCCGCCTGACACGGAAGACGCCGAAGTATTCACCGAATTCGAGGTGAAAAAGGCGTGTAGGACCTTCAAAAATGGTAAAGCTCCAGGGCCCGACTTCATCGAAGTCGAAGTCCTGAAAAGGTCTGTAATGACAATCCCCGGTCAGCTGGTTAGGCTCTTCAACGGGTGCCTTCTGTGGGGCGTCTTTCCCTCTGCTTGGAAGGAGGGTAACCTTCGTGTTCTCCTGAAGGGCGAGGATAAGGACGAGAAGGACCCGAAATCGTACAGGCCAATATGCCTTCTTTCCGTCATAGGTAAATTGTTCGAGAAACTCATCCGCAAGCGTCTTTCCGAGACGATGGATGACGGCGGCATCTCCGATCGGCAGTTTGGCTTCATGCCTGGTAAGTCCACGGAGGATGCGATCGTCGAGCTGCGCAACATGGTTCGCGCTTCAGCGGCGACTTACACCGTCGCCTTGCTCTTCGATATCGCCGGGGCCTTTGACAACGTCTGGTGGCCCATGGTATTTAGGAGTCTTCGTATTAGGGGTTGCCCGGCAAATGTCTACAAAGTACTTCAGAGTTACTTTAACGACCGTCGGGTGACAATCGCGTGGGGGGATGAAAAGGTTTCCAAGCGTGCTACGAAGGGTTGTCCACAAGGTTCTGTCCTTGGCCCGGCGTGTTGGAACCTTATGTTCGATTCATTGCTCAGGGACTTCGAGCAACAATTCCCAGATCGCTTCATCGCTTATGCGGACGATCTTCTTGTCCTCGTTAAAGGCGAGTCGCGAAGGGAGATAGAAATTGAGGGGCAGCGAGTAGTAGACAGAATAGTGGCTTGGAGCCAAAAGGCTAGGCTAGAACTTTCCGCGCGAAAAACGGAGGCTATCCTCCTCAAGACAGTGTGGGTTCGTAGACCACCAGTAGGTACGCGCGAAGGCGATCGCCCGGATCGTAAACGCAGGCGCGAAACTAAGCCAGACTTGGCACGTAGGTATCCGACCATTAGGATAGGCGAAACCGCGATTCCGTTTAAAGATAATGTTAGGTATCTTGGCGTCCACTTTGATAAGGAAATGGGTGTTAAGACCCATTGTAGTTATTTGCGCGACAAGGTCGGGTCGCTTTTTAAGAAATTAGGTAGACTGGCAGGTGCGGGATGGGGATTGTGCTTTAAGGCGCTTTCGACTTTTTATCGTAGGGTTTTTGTCCCGATAGCGACATATGCCGCTGCGGGATGGTCGGATCTGTGCAACGTTCACGATGTTAGGGTTCTTCTCTCGGCTCAGCGAACTGCCCTTCTGGCAGTCGCAGCGGCGTATCGTACGACGTCGTGGGCATCGTTGTGCGTCATCGCCGGCGAAATTCCGTTAGATATACTTCTCGAACAACGTAGGGAAACTTATAAAGTCAGGATAGGATTGGACGCCAGGATAAATGATGTAGATATATTGCAGGGTCAGGACTCTGTAAAGCGAATAAAGGAACAGGGACTCGTGATGTGGCAAAGTCTTTGGGATTCTTCTCCAAAGGGCCGCATCACTTACGAATTTTTCAGGAATATTCGCGATAGATTAGACGCTAAGTGGTTCCGTCCGGACCACTATAGCACGCAAGCCCTCTCCGGGCACGGCAACTTTAGGGCGCGTCTCGAGACACTGGGGCTCGTAGACGATTCGCATTGTGAATGTGGTATGCTGGATACCGTGCAGGACTTCCTTCTGGAGTGTCCAAACTTCGAACCGCAGCGAGTCGCTCTGCGGGAGGTCATCGGCGAGAGGCAGTGGCCGGAGGTGGCGCACCACACGGTGGCATCTCCAGAGGCCTTTTCAATTTTCCGCGCTTTCTGTAGGGAGTCTCTTTGGCTCAAAGGGCAGGCGGAGCTTGCGGAACTCCTCGAGTAGTTGGGTTTTTCTTCTTTTGTGAGTTTCAGGTCGCGTCCCCGGCATTGCTTCGCCGGCGGATGTTTTCATTTTACAACTGTCTCTACGAGACAACCTTAGTCGTATAGTCATCCAAGCCGAGAAGTGTCGGAACTTCGGTGATGAGCGGCAGGCCCGTAATCTTCGCGGTAACCTGTCGTTCGGGTGGCTGATAGGTAGGAAAAAGTCTATTGGGAGTGTATTTGACAGAGCAGGGACTGCACTAAGTGTAGTTTGTCAAAACACCGACCAGGGAGTAGTTTCCCCTGACAAGTATCTGAGTATTTCTCGGAGAACCTGCACGGGATCGGGCGAAAAAGCCGACGACTCCGCCTCCTCGTGGCCCCCGCTGGTAACAGCGCACGGCAGCCCAGGGTCTTGTACTCTCGGTGTTGCTGGGCGCTGGCGAAGAGAGTCGTTTCCCCTAGGGGTAGATCCAACTTGTTCAGTGATCCGTTTACGGTGAGAGCAGGGTTTTTCCAAGTCTCGCGACTCAACATCTCACGCGAGTTCTCCTGGTAGCGGTTGAAGTGCTAGAAAGTGTGTGAAGATTGGTCCTTTCGACCAATATGTTGCGTTTGCTCTTACGGGCGAGAGATCTTCGGATCGAGCACTGGCGCGGGCTGTCGGGTTCGTTGCCATCATATTAGTATTCGTGACTCATGCAAATCTGAGGTTCATGCGAAATATAATATTTGCTGAATCCGACTTTTTGAAGAAAATGGCGGCGATGATTAATACAGATGCGCGTGACTTTCAAGGTGATACATATAGAATTACAGCACGCTTATACTTGCTGCTATCGCAGTGACTCATGCTAACCGCAGCAGTATTCGCGAGGAAGACTGATTAAAACAAGGAATTCGTCGTGTTCTTTTTATATGTTACTTTTATTAAATAAATTTATAATATTTACAGACAACGTTCACGAGAACAGCAACTCTGCATGCAGTGTAAATATCTATTACTAAAAGCACATTTTTTCTTATTGTAACTACCTCCTACAGTAGCACCAGTGTTATTGCCAGGAGCTATTAATTTATGTTTTTTATTAATATACGCCTTGTAATAGTCGTAAACTATTTTATCGTTCCGCTCCAAATTATTTGAAAACACACTTTTAAACTTATGAATACCGAGTCCAGTACACATATAATGAAGAAACATGACGCAATAATGTCCCCAGCATTGCGAGTTAGCTCCTTGAAGTTGAGTAGTGTTGTATTGGAAGAGGCGACAGTTTCGTCGGAAACGTATGAGATGGTTCGGTATGATTGGCGGGAGCCCGTAGCTATCGAAGAACCATCCATGTCCACTTCGATCGACGTACATCGCGACCCAGTGGGCCCCGGGGAGTTTGTGCCCATCTGTATTAACGACAATCGCTACTGGTTTCGTCAACACATTTGGGATGGGATCTGCAGGGTACACTCCAGTTGTATGAATCTCTATGCCGCGAAGACAATGAAGAATTTGAAGGCTATTCATAATTGTTATCAGCGTGTTTCGTCGCGGTCTTCATTCTTCTTCACGTTCTCGGGTTCCGACAGGGCTATGGAGCCAGTAGTCCTATATTCCCATAAGCAGTCAAAGCGATCATCCTGACAGAGCCACTCTTTGATTCTTGTAGCGTAATCCAGAGCACAGTTGTACGAAGGTCTTGTATGCAGCAAGCTATGATATATGCATCGAGTACCGTGACCACCATCAAGTTTATGGAATGAGGTGGGATGTTCGTTATCCTCTTCTTCCAGGTTTACAATGAAACAGCTTGTGAGATTTGTCAAGTACGAAGTTTTGATAGCGCCTATGGTAAATATTCTATCAGCTTGTTCAGCCGTTTTCTTCAGAATATTTTCGATAGCTTCTAAAGATGTGTCACCCTCGGACCATGCTAGACCGTGACAATGACGTTTGAGCCACGCGTTTTGTCGTTTTATAGCAGGGGGCAGATTTATATATGCGCAGGGTGGTTTTACAAGTCAGTACCCGATGTAATCACTCGTCACCGAAACAACTGCAACTTCTTTAGGCAAAAAGTTATTAAATTGATCTTTTACGCCTTGTATATCAATTACAACACTTATGGATTCGCGCGACATCTTGATGCTTCGGGCTCTCAATGTTAACTGAAGAAGCAGCGAGTATAGCTTAGCCGCTGAAATCTACAATAACCTGACGGGACGAGTCGATTTCCAATACATTATCATATTCAGCATATACGATGCAGTTAACCGTCGAAGTTAGAAACTCCTTGAATCGTACTTCTATTCTAACACTACCGTGTTTCACCAGATTCCAATGACTGTTATTGTTTGCCGAAAGGTTAGGTGTAAGGTCAAATGCGAAAAGACAGTACCCCCACGGATAAGATGAGCGTGATACACAGTTGCCCTGATTGAGGAAATGAATGCCCGTGCCTGAGAACAACGTATGATAAGTATCTACATATAGAGCGATATCGGTACAGTCCGGCTGTAGAGCTTTCGAGGGTATCTGAATACCGTCAGCGTATAAAGAGAGATAGTTGATCTCATAATTTTGAAAATTAAATGGGTTTGGTGTGCGGTCACCATTGAAGGCTTTATTATTCACGAAGCTAATAATTATGCGCTTGGGCAATTGACCAAGTATAACATTATCCAAAGTGTCCCCATGTACACCAGCATGCATTGATATGGCTTTAACTTCTACTCGTGTTAAGGGATATTTGGCCGTAACTTTAGACAGAGCTCTTGCGTGAGCCAGCAGTATCCCGGGAGCTATCCTGGTACGGCGCACAAGAAGCGATGCTTCAATAATACGGATCTTGCTATTTTTTGAGGTGGTCATGAGGCAAAATGCGTCACTGGTGCGCACGAGGCGTAACCGCATTTCAACACCGTTCAGCAAGAATCTGTCCTGATTAAAAATATCGCAGTGAAGATGTCCAAGAAGATCGACTGTTTTGCCGTCGCTTAGAAAATTACTACGGGCTTTAAACCCTGCATTGCCGTCGCTTAGAAAATTACTACGGGCTTTAAACCCTGCATTGCCGTCGCTTAGAAAATTACTACGGGCTTTAAGCCCTACATTGCCGTCGCTTAGAAAATTACTACGGGCTTTAAGCCCTGCATTGCCGTCGTTCAAGTCGTCCATTTTACCAGCCGTGTCTGAGTACCATAGAACACTCGTAAGATGAGAGGCCTTTGCGCCTGGACCATAATTCAAAAGTGTTTCAATATAAGCCCTATACGCATAAGCGTTGTTAGGAGGTGATACAAGTTTCTGATTCAAGTATACATCTACCTGATTGAACATCGAATGTAATAGATTATTGATGGGGCCCACTTTAACCTGCTCCTCTTTTGTGGTTGTCTTTGGTATTTCAACACGCAAACTCAACATAGTATGGGCTAAGTCAATATACTTATCTCCGTGTCCTGGCACCACAAACTCGATAGGCGAATCATCGGTCAGTGATGAAATTGGTTTATAGTATACCCATTGCGTTCCCTCAATAGTCGTTTGAGTAGGGGGTAACGTAAATAGTTCAAGTTCCGACTTCATACATTCGCACGAGTGAGCATGTAGGAAAGCCATTTTTTTTTCTAGTCAAAAATATCGGCCACGGACCTCACCTTCTTCCTCTTTTTTTTTCTCTATACCGACTCCCAATTTTCGTGTCACAGGCTTCTTCTTCTTATTCGCTTTTCTCGAACGTTTTCTCCTCACTGTCGATTTCTTTCGTTTTTTCGAGTCGATGCGACGAGGCGTGCGTCCACCGGCAGAATGCATCAAATTATTAAGTCTAGCCCCTTTATACCCAGAACCTTTCATAAGAGTATCAATTTTTTCCTCTGCCTTTCGTTTTAGGGTTTGGCCTGATTCGCGCAGGCGTGTTTTAAAAGCTTCTCGCGGGTGCATACCAGAATCCAATACATCAGTAGCTACATTAACCCCTGCACGTAGTGCCTCTTTACCGACGGTGCGTGCCCCCTGCTTTAAGAGAGGTATAATACGTCTGAAGAGACCACCAAGAAAATTACCGATACCGTGTCCACGCTGATTTGGTGATCCCACATATACATTGCTAATACCACCATGACCTGTCCGTGCAGCGCCCCCTGCCTGTGCATCAAATTAATCACTGTAGATATCCATTCTATTAATCTGTACGTTTGAAGTGTAGTGTCACCGTCAAAGTCCCGTACTCAAATGGGATTGGTTCGCCGAATTCGTCCCTTATATCAATAGTTATAGTTTGAAAGTTAGTGCGCAATAGAGGCACATAGCGCTGTGGTGAAAAGCTTCTAATTTTCATGGATTCAAAATTAGAATTGTCGGCGGCTGCTGATGGTACGACTCGGAGCAGAGGCGTATGAACATCACCTGTTATATACGGTTCACAGATATCGGTATAAACGAAAAACATATTTGGTACGCCGTTGATGAGACTTGCCGGTCTTTGAGCAGCGTACGTGGTACCACTTTGAACTACAACGGCCTGACTATGTGTGTAAACTAAAATTTTATTTAATTCAGGCGAAAATAAAAATGCATCTTCTAGACCCGTACACTTCTGACAAATAGTCTCTGCCGTAACGTAACCGTTACTCCCACAATGAAATCTTAAGTGACCTTTGACACACGAAATTTCGTTAACAGCTTCAAGCAACGAATCTATATTTTGATAGTTTCCCGACGGTACACAATCACGACCTTCTTTAAAATCTGTGGCTGCGCCAGAAGCAGGTGTCACAGCATTCGTGACTACGCTGATAAAGTTCCGTTCTCCCTCAGGAGGGACATGTAAAATGGTCATAGGTATATGAATTTCAGCTAATGAAACGGCCTAATTACCGTGCAAAGTCACGTACTGCGGTAAGTGAGTAGTGTAGTGCGTTGTTGTGTTATCGGGATAATATGCCATGCTACTATTGCTAGGCAGTACAATATAAAACTCGTCTTTCATTCTAGATGATTTTTTGTCTTACGCTTTTTCGTTTGAATAACCTCCTGCACTCGCGATAATTCAGCCTCGTAAAAGATGCCGTCGATATCTTCGTTTTGAAGATCGCGTAAGATGTACACTTGATACGTCCCGGAGTGGTCTCGGGAGTCAAGTGAAGAAGCGAAGAGTTTATATTTATTTTTTTATAGGGATCGGTCTGATTCGCCCTGTACAGGACGTTCTTGAGGTTGGTTGTGTGATTCCAATGAAATGTCGAAAGCTCGGGTGAACTCTTTGATTTTATTTAGGATAAAAAACAAATGAATTAATAGTGCTATAAAAGAGAATTGAATTTTTAGAGTAACAGAAACACGAAAGTAAATGTAAAAACACTCTCCACTCACACACGCATACCGTCTAACGCTACTTACGATTATTAGATTCGATTGATTAAAATTACACGACAGTTTATTGTTCGTGGCGTAATTCGAAACACTATACTAACACGAACAGGCTGACCGCCGCGACGCGAAGCACTAACTTGGCTCCCTTCGGCCTTATCGACTCTCGAACGATATCTATAGACCGCGGATTTCCAAAGGAAGATTTTAAGCTCGCTATGCAGGAGCTGCTTGAGGAGTTTTACCGCGACTAGCTTTTCGCTCTCGTTGTCTAAACGGGACTAATTTCCCCGGCGCACCCATTCGCCGATCTCGCGATCGGCGGGTGGCCAGCCGGGGGGTTTTTGCGATTCTCGCGGTTTTGTTATCAGCGGACTCGGCGACGGAGAACGCTCTCGCGATATCCGTTACCGAGTCACGCGTCGATCAGCCTTTTTGGTAACTTAACTTATATCTATTTCTTAGCGTCTATTCGGCTATCTGATTACATTCGTGCTAACGGCGGCAGCAGCGGAACTTACCGCTGCGGCCCTCGTCAGCACGAAGTCATTCTAGGCGCGCGTGATAGGGGTTACGAGTCGCGCTGCGCGTATTTGGATCCGCGGAAACTGATCCTCTTGCTGCGCGATCGTAACACACTGTAGGCCAACAGCTATCCGATATACGATGTATTTTGAAGACTTCACTACTCCAACCACTTTCGTAACCTTTTGCAAAGGCTGCTTTTGCACTACTGATACGTACAGTATCTCCTATTTGATATTTAGGAGGCTTTTGATGCTCAGGCTTTATATCATAGCGTTTTAATAGATTAGATCGCGCCCTAGCGGCTGTAACGAGCGTTACATCTGTAGGAGCCATTTTTATACTACTATGTTGCGCGTGATTGTATGCCGAAACGATATTTTGCAGAACATCGATATATCGCTTTTGCCTGGAATACGTAAAAAAACGCCACATCCTTTCCTTCAATGTTCTATTGAATCTTTCTGCAATAGAAGCTTTTATGTCGGGATTTCGCGCTGTTCGAAATGTAATATTCTTTTTCTGCAGTAAAGTTTGAAATGCAGTGCCTATAAATTCTTTACCTTTATCCGATTGAAGACAGATAAGCGATCTTCCTTTGCTCTGTGATAAAATGCGCGTAAACGCTTTAGCCACTGACGAAGCAGTCTTATCACGCAGAGGTTCAACCCAGGCGTATTTGCTGAGAACATCTATGACTACGAGAAGATAGACAAAGTCGTCATTATAATCCTTGAGCGAGCGAAGATCGACGAGATCAGCTTCCCAAACATCGTCAATATTTCGTACATTATAGAAACGTTGGGGAAAGCGCTGTTTTACAGGCTTATGCCTGGTGAACGCTTCCTGAGCCTCCAACCACCGTAGCGCTCTTTTATCATTAATTTTTTTCTTACGGGCCAAACGTAATAGATTAGTGACACCCGAAAACGATGCGGGATGGGATGGATCAAAATACGCTTTTTCTAATACTTTCATGATTATAATTTGAGGTTTGACCAGGTTACACGCCTAATTTTATATCCAGATCCCCCACTTTGTACACGACGCTTTGATTTACGAAGGGGACAAGGTCTGCTGCTATGACTCCCACCACTGCGGCCAGATTGATATGGGTCACTGAAAAAATCAGGGTCTATATCGCTGATGCCCTCTTCTTCTTCCCCCTCCTCCTCTTCGTTATCACCCACGCCTCCGCCTGTGCCACTGTTGTCGCCACTATCGAGGGGTTGCAATGTTGAATTGGCTCGGGATTCAGCCCACAGGTCCTCATTCCCCACAAATTCTCGAGGTGCTTGTATCTCTCTCAAAAATCGGGCAAACGCTTTCCGGCCCGTCGGTTTAGGGGCTTTTCTTGCTCGCATCGCATCGTTCACAAGATCAACAATATTCGACTCTTTGATTGGCTTTCCACTAATGGAAACAACGCCCGCAGAATCCCACGCAAAATTCGATTCAGGCACGTCGTGCAGACGACGCAATAAAAGCTTTGCTTTAGTGCGATATTTTGCTGGTAGACTTTCGATTATGACAGAATCATGTATGTGCGTCGATTTCTTTTTCTTTTCACAGCTCTGCGCAGGTATCTCTTTTTTTTCTACGACCAGATTCGGGTATTGCTGAGCTCGCTCGCTATAAGCAAAATGAAGATAGCGCTGCAATACAGTCAAATATGCAGACCACTTTTCCCTATCATCCTTGTAAGTATTACACTTCAAAATATCATTCATTTCCGTATCCAGTCTGCTCAAGGTAACGCCAATAGCTCGTACTTCGGGTGATACCGTAGGTTCGTTAAAAATGACATGCCTCTGATTTTGCGCACTCAGTTGCGGTAGGTTTTCTTCAGGCACAAGCACCATTTTTCTTGTATGCTCCATTATCTTCCTATCAAGTTTGACAGAACTGTGCCTAATATACGAGCCAGCAAGAGCGGCAAGAAGCCACCGCTCTGGACAACGTATCGCTTCTTACTTTTCCAGCAGCCTGTCTTTGCTGCTAAGCGACGAAGAACATGCGCGTGTCTCTGTAATTTTTTCTTCTGCTCGGGCTTCAGTGGTACATTGCCGCGAAGTATGTTTAGTGCACACTCACAAATACACCGTATTGTGGATGAGTCTGCTTTACGCAAAACAGCCTCACGCTGATCTTTGTTGAGATGCTGAAGAACTTGCAATATAGCAATGTGCTCCTTGCAGAGAGGCGATCCGTTTCGTGTCATTACAGGCGTCAAACTGACAGGCTTTTGACAGTGCAATGAAGGTCTTTAACTTTTTCGTAGAATGTACACGGGTTGGTGCACTACCGCGCAGAACCTTAAGTGCACATTCACAAACGCTTCGGGATGCGGACAATTTTTTTTCTTCATGCAAAATGACGTTGCGCAACTCTTGACAGAAATTTTGTACAATGCACGGCTGACTGACTGATGACGCGCTATTGACCATTACAAGCGCAATACTGGAAGTTCGTCCTGTGTGCGACTGCTTTTTATCTGTTTACGAGGCACATACACAAAATGATGGGGATCATCGGGAAAAATACACGTGCGAAATCTACAGTTATCGGGCGTCGATTGTTTCAAGTCAAGTAGAAGATAACCGTGCGGCATGGAAGTAGCATCGTGATAAGCCTCTTGTAAAAATCGGGGATTTTCTGGATATATCTGACGCGCTAGATGCTGTATTTGAGCACGATCACGAGGGTTCTTGAAAACAACTATGTAATTGGCATTCAGAGAAATATCTCGTTGGCCGTGACCCTGATGAAATAAGTTTTGCGTTATGAAAATAACACTTAAATTCTTATGATGACTACCTTTCGTGAATAGATCAACGACCGCATTGTTCGAGGCTTCGCGCATCAGATCATCAATAATTATGAGTTTAGCACGGGGATCGTTAGCGTAATCTGCAGATTGAGGTAGACCCTCGTGAAATTCTATTGATTTACCATATTCGACGTAGGCTGATTGCCATTCAGAATAATAGAAAATAATTCTCTCAAATGGCACACTGTTCATACGCGTAACGAACTTTAAAAACTTTTTCACAAAATACGTCTTACCGCAACCTGTACGACCGCAGATCATTGCGGTCCAGGGATGTTTCCACCGCGTATCCATTTGCGTGAGTGATCAAGTTTTCTACTGCGCTGTAACTAATAAAGAGGGCTCGGAATATTTACTAAATTATAGATCCTTTATATATATCTGCCACTTCTAGTACATTTCTAAAATAATTTAACTCTTGTAGCCATAAGGCAGGCTACCATATCTGCCATCTTGCCTTCGTTTGATGCTCGATGGTTTACACGACTTTGTTTCGGGGCGCGTTACAACTTGATGAAATGGTGTGCGGCGAATAGCGTCGGAGTTCAATACAATCGGTTCTTCGCGTTCACCCATAATAAAAGATCGAATTGACTTAAAATTGATTAATGCGCTGTTTTTAAAATTAAGTGTAATCCCTTTTACTTTACAGACCTCCCTTTCGGTTCCATCGGGAGCGCATGCTATAAACGAATAAAATTTAGGTCCTCCGGAAACGAAAGATTTAATATAATGCCCTGTTTCCAGCTCATCCGTTAGCTCTCCTAAAAGCTGGCCTATCGGCGGCTCGTATTCGTTCGGTCTATTTTTGTCTGTCACGTAAATTACCGAGTCTGTGTCACAGTAGAGTGCACGACGATCCAGGTGCTCAAGGTAACTATAAAGTTTCAAACAAGCTTGTGCTGTGGTATAAGCAGCTATTACAGCATTAGCAATGCCAGACGGCTGAATAGCCTCGTTAATTTTCGTATAACTAACGTATAAAATCTTATGATTAACAGGCAGAATGCCTGTGACGTCGTACTCAGGACTATCCAGTAATTCCATAAGCTCCTTACGCGAGGACACTATTGTCGTTTGTGGCAGGTTTTCGCGCTGGCCAAATTTTCCCCAGAATGAATTGAGACATAACTTAGCCACTGATCGCAATCCCGGGTTTTTGTCTATTGCATTGCGGTTCAGCTTAATGCCTTCGGACTGTTCAAAAGCAGCAATATATTGATCTTGAGCTACACTGTCTTCGGAACAGTTATCGGGCCAACCACTGGCTTCGTGTTTGATTTTCAAAAATGTATTTATATAGGTAGCAAAGGTAACAGGTAAATTGCGTTATTTGATACTGCCAGATTTCATCAACGCTTATCACTTTATATCCACACGAGACAGCTTTTCGCAGCTCATCTACCACCCATGTACCGACGAACATACGTTCTTCAGGATTTTCGTGCACACACTCTTCCTGGCTCATATTTTCGCAACAACTCCGACACAGAGCGAATAACAAACGATGATGCATACGTACAGGCAGAATAGGATGATACAGATTTCGCGGCGGTAATACAGTACATTTTACAAGGCCTTCGACTTTTGACAGGTCTGTGTTATCAGAGCCTGTCAAAACCTTACACTCATCACCTACATATACTGTTGGATGACCAACAGGATACTTGCCAAATTTACAGATATACGGATACAAGGAGCAAACGTCCACATAACGTATCTGCTCTGTTTCGTTTACATCGTAGAGTGTAACCATGTTTTCCGCACGGCCACCAAAGAACGCGTCCCGCGGATTGAGAGGCTCTAACATAACTAGTGGGTGATTTCGCACAAATTCCCTCATTTCAACATTTGCTTCTAACATACGATCGTACTCGCATTCCCAAATCTCGGTTAGTACGTAACCGCCCGTACGGATCCTATTAGACATAGCAATTGTCCTCTCGAAACGTTCGTTCATTGACACATTGTCGCTCTGATTGCTTTCTCTATTTATTACGAAACAGCGAGGACATCCGTGCCAATAACAACCATGAAACTGCAATACATGCGCTGCGTCCTGGGCTTCGTAGTACCCGTCTACAAGAAGACTTTGAAATATTTTATTTTCGCGCGTTCGGCCTGCGTGAATTATAGGGCGACCGAGAGAATGCTCCATCCACACGCGCCATGAGACCGCTTTTTTTGATTGATTATGGGCCCATTTGTAGCCCCCTGTGGGTATTATACCTATTGAATAATGTTTCAGAAAGTTTTTTCGAAAAACGCGAAAACAAGCTGAAGCTATCGTCGTGCTTTCGTCGAATGGACAAACATTTCCGCTGGTAATAAACAACCGCCTAAAAGCGATACAAGCTCTTCTCAATATTGTGACATCGGTCTTGCAATAGCTCACTATCTCTTTTGCAAAATCGAACACATAATTGGCATCATTCGATTCTTTATACTAGATTAATAATTTCTCGCGAGCAGCAGTGTTCATCGTTTCCGGGGAATAATATTCTATGGCTGGCAATTTTGCTACATAATTTTGATTTTCCGGTGTATTGAACAAGTGGGGGAAAGCCCCTTTAGCAATAGAACCCGTTAAGCCAAAGGCTTTTGGTAGCGCACTTAGAGGCATGTGAAAGTAATTTAAGCTGTCGAGAAATACGAGCTTACCGATTCGCATGGTAATAATTTTTGTCCCGTTCATTATCAATTCAGGCATTTGCGTCTTTTTTTCGTTGACTAAATAGCGCAAAATGAACTGAGCGTCAAAACCCCCGGCATAATGCGCAATTAAAATTGTGCGCGAAAAATCTCCGATGTCCTGCATAGCTAATTCCACAAGCTGACATACGGGACTATGCTTGAATACAAATTCGTGTGTTCCGCAATATTCACACGGGTCGGCTATAGAAGCACTATCACAACAAAATGTGCATACACGTTGAGCTACACAGAAGTTTGGCTCGTGCGCGAATGTGGCAGGGTCGCCTTGTATTGGCGTACACTGCTGCGTTTCGAAGTCATAAAAAATATAAATATTGCTTTTAAATTCCTTTCGACGAACGGGCGACATGTAGCATAAATGATTATGCAACTGAACGGATTTACATATTGTACAAAAACTATAGCCACATACATGTTTCTTTTTTTTCATCAAAGGATGTATCGTTCTGAAGCACAGGCGGCATCGTTTAACCGCTTCACAAAGAGTAACGCCTTTTTTATCTCGCGTGTACATTACTGCGATTGTACTATGATGACGTGCGCATTCTTCCCCGTAAAATTCACGATTGCACCCGACGCATTTTATTAGATCATTTGTACTAGGATCGCATGGCGGTCTTTTCCAGCATCGCGGACATTTTTTTTTCAGACATCTGTGATCTAATTGACGGTATAGCCTGTTACATAGATGACAAAACCCCGAGCAACCGACGGCCCTTCTGAGATTCAAAATCGGCTCGTAATGGTGCGAGCGCTCGTAATACACAATATATAGAGTATGTTGAATCGAACTGCATGTATTCAGAACTTTTTGTGTGCCATTGAATATAGCTTCTTTCTTGCGGCGACCTAAACCCAGAAATTCAAAAATCACGATCGCTATGCCGTCTAGCGCTAAATGATCTTGATACAGCGCAACATCGCTGAGACGACAACCGTTGCTAGGTATACGAACATTTGCAGCTCTTGTAAGCTGCAATGCTTGTTCTTTTTACATTGACCCATTAATTTGCCTAATTCTTTGCCATTTTGTATGCAGAGCCTCTGTTCGAATTTCACCCCGTTCGGCGTGGACTCGAGCTGCTACAAGCGAGCGTGGCAAACATAGATTATCGTCGTTTCGTATTGTCAAAATGGATTTTTTCGCGACGGCTTCGTGCGTGAGAGCATTTCTACCTGTACCATCGACACCTTTGACAATACACGTTTTTATATTACACGAATAATTTATATCTATTGATGCTGAACTTTGAGCAACACTGGATATCAATTGCCAAATATCTTCAAACGTAAAGTCATGGATGGGTCGAAAAGAAAGCCATACGGGTCCGTGAGATAAATTGTCAGCTGTAAATGATATGCCGGCGTAATCGCCGCCCTCACAGGAGCTAGTAATATACGTTAATAGATCGCGGAACGCACCCTCGAGCCACTCTATGATATTTGTTTCTGAGGGTGGCCTACGTATGCGCAACGTAGTCTCTTGGCCTCGAAGTTTAAAACGTTTAAAATAACGCCTGGTGTTCTGCACAATCTCGATTCGCATCCCCGGTGGCTGCACGTCGCCGAATGCTGGGGTTCTCGTCGCAGTGCGCGTTCTGCCAGTGCCCGTTTGTATTTCTGTAAAAGGTATTGCCTTATGAGATCAATTTATTGTTTCTAAAATTTGTTGAATTATTGCTAGTACCTGCTGAAGCAACTTAAGCATCTTCATCTTCATCATCATCAATTAAAGTGGTTACCAGCTGCCGTGCTTCAAAATAATTCAACTTACTATATCGCCGAAATAAAAATTAATGTATATTTACCTGTATTGTCATCGGCCGTCAGTTCGTGAAACCAGCTGTGATCTCGGAGTTCTTGGGTTTGTGGCATTTCACACGCTACTATTGGAAGCTCCCATAGCTGATTTTCTTCATTCCCTGATGCTTGCAAGTCTGCACGCTCTGTGATTTCATCGTCTTCCACGGCCCTCATTAGGCCGGGGTTACAACGGCGGCACTCCCACAATTGATTTTCATGGTACATACAGTTTTCTTCATCGTCACTTTGCTGATCCTCTGATCGTTGCGTATGCCTGTCTTCTTCTTCTTCGTTCTCTGCCGGCCTCTCAGATGCCCACAATTCAGGCGCTCCTCCGACTTCGCCTTCGTCTTCTACAGGTCTCGTTAGGCGATGACGAAACGCAGCTGTAAAATATGAATATAATTAGTCAATTACACGTTTCCTTAATACTCATACTGTATCAATTTTTATACTCATGCGCAAAGGGAATATCACGCGGAAAATTTACGAGTGAATATTCAATAGGCTCATGCTCTTCTTGACGTGGACTCTCAACATTATCGGTTGCAGTTGCTGTCTCTATTAGGGGGGCCTCATACCGCTGGTACTCGGCATTATCTACTGTTGGCTCTGGGGCCTCATGCCGTTAGTTATACTGATACTCGACATTATCGGTAGTTACCTCCATAAGAGGGGCCTCATGCTGATATTGGCGCTCCACATTATCGGCCATCTCGATAAGTTCCTCCTCTTCAGGAGGAGTTGCATCCATTAACACGCGATACGCTACAAGTCAAATACTAATTATTATTTTATTGTCAATATTTCGTAAATGGGACGAAATACGAAATCTTTTCAAGGGATAAAAACGATGATATCGACAAACATGTAATTTAGTGGGCTGGCCAATGACTGTACCCCGCGAAAACCGCGAGTTATCAATTGGTACAGTGATTGGCACTTTCGCGAGATGAAAGGGTGAATTGTATCAATGGTACCCCCGTGATCGCCATACGCCTAACAACCCCCGTTCACGAAATATAGACATTTTTTCCTTAAGTCGTTAAAGCCCAAGTAATTAGGCACAGGGTCAAATGAAACACTTCGTGCGTTCCTTTGTCTATACTTGCCATGGCTTCCGAGACGCTGTTTTTTTTTTTTTTTTTTATGGGGTATTTTAAGAGTCTGATACTATACAATTTTAAACTTACCTCTAATTTCTTCAGCAATCTCACGGAAGCACTGTGATTCTTCGACACCTCGCCGTCGTAATTCATTGAAAACACATGTTAACACTCGCTGTCCGTTCAACATCCCTCTCTTGTAAGATTTCGCAATGGCACGTATGGGGGACCACCATACAACTAATTTCAAGCGTCTCACAAGGCTATTTCAAGATAAATTGCGCAAATCTCTACACCACTGCTCATTACACCGTCGTCGAAGTTCCGCACTGCGCAATTTTGTTAATTTCAATAAATCTAGAATACATTTACGAAGGGAGTGGTCTGTCATTTTCGATTGAGAATCGTTCGTCCGTCACTTCCGAATCGGTAGATAACTGAAGCGCTACTGTCTGATGCGCGTATACTTTGTATTTGTGAAAAAAATTGCACACGAGCCTAACAACACAAGCGCTGATGTTGCATCTTCGGAAAAGCAATATATGATTTATAATGCACTAATACCCTAAGCCAATGACTGTGCCTCCCGCAAAAACCGCAAATTACCAATCGGGACATTGATTGGTACTTTCGCGAAACAAAAGGGGGAGTCACGTGGATGGTACCATCGTGGTCGGCGTTCGTGTAAAACTTCCCGTTCTCGAGTTAGAGGTCCAAATAAAACTGCCACGCCCTAATACGTTAACATTCAAAAAACGCTCTGGGCCCCCGTAATGTATTGTCGCTTGAATAGCTGGCTACATTTACGAGATCGAAAAAATTACGATATTTAGTTCTATAATGCCTCTTTATAAAGAGCATCTCTTTCTCTACACGAAGCGCAGCTGCAGTCACGAGCACACCTGGGAATACGCTGACACTGCTTTTTTGGGAATCAATCCGTGAGGTGACCCTGAGCGGCTGTCTGGGAATGTACCAATATTAATTACAGAGAAGATGGTTACTATGTTCTCTATATCCCCTCCAGTATCTCGCAAATATATGAAGCGAATCATTAGTCTTTCCTCACCCTCTAAACGTGACAGTCGCCTTGCTGCATAAATTATAATATGCTTATCGGTAGTGCGTGAGCTAAATATTTACAAAATTTAATAGAAGTGTATCGGTATTGTGTAAATTGTGATAAGTTTTATCGATAGTGCGTGTGCTCTAAATATTTTTTATAATGTATCTTCGATATCCCACCGACGATATGCCAGAGAGCTTCATATGTGAAGTTCTGCATGTAGTGTCAGCGTACATAATAGCTGTACGCTTCGATAATTTGTGCGGGTCATATACAACGTTGAAAACGCTGCTAACCTATTTTTATAGACGTTGTGAACCGCAGTGGCAGCTCCCCCGTCGTCTCGCAGAACCTGGTACGGCTTGTGTGCTGTACCGGAATTCCAGTATACATCGGTGCGAAATTATCTATATAGATGACGAAGAATATACGGAGGTTTATTTGGTGGATGAAGATATTTCTACATTCTGCTACTTGAGGGAACTATTCAGGCCTCATCCTCTCGCTGCTACTGTTCCGGCTCTTGTAATACACTGCGAAATTCATGGCCTCCGCGAATTTGCAGACGACGACGATGTCGATAATTACGAGGCTGAAAATCGACTGAAAACAGAAATCGCACTAGCTGTGGAGGAAGCAGCCACAAATAATGAGGCCGTCGCTATCCATGAAGAAGAAGAAGACATGTGACCTAGCGACAATGATGATGACGATGAGGGTTACGCGGACGAGGCTGATAATGTCGAAGAAGAAGAAGAACAGAGGGGTGGTGGTGGTGACGGTGGTGGCGGCGAACGCTCTGTGCGTAATAACGTTGTTTTTACAGCGTTAACGTTACTACGAAACACCCCAATCCCTGTCATTGTGCTATATAAAGACAATTTAGACAATAGTAGAGATGTAACACCGTTCATTGATATCGGCGAAATCGTGGTGTTATCGTTTAATCGTGCGTACGACCATATCCTCTTCGTCGATGACCCCGAAGAGCAGGACAGAATAGTGCAGGAGTGATAAGAGACAGGAGAGTGAGAGAGTGAAAAAAAAGACAGGAGAGTGAGAGAGTGAAAAAAAGACAAGAGAGTGAGAGAGTGAAAAAAAGACAAGAGAGTGAGAGAGTGAAAAAAAAGACTGGAGAGAGAGAGGGCAGGAGTGTTGCGCAGGTAAGAGAACGGAGAAAGCAACAGGTAAATTTACTAATTTTTTTTATTTTTTAATTTATTTAATTTTTTGATTTTTTAATTTATTTAATTTTTTGATTTTTATTTTTTACGTTTTATGACCAAAACGGTACAAAGTGGAGAGGGGATAATTATTATATTACAGCCTATTGCTGCTGCTGCCACCTCAGTCTCTTAGCAGCAGTTGTCGGGGTTGGGTGGGAAAATTGACAAGTGGAGAGAGAGAGAGCACAAAAAGAATGGAAATCGAAAAGAGGGTGGGGGTGACGGAGAGAGAAAAAAATGAAGGGTGGGAGAGCACTTAACAATGTGGTGCACTGTGGTTGGCTCCTAAAAACTACCTATCCCCACTCTTACCTCCACTACTTCAAACCGAGCTCAAAACGGGACCGAAGTGGAGGGGATAGGAGTGCGGATAGGAGTGGGGGTCGCCATAGTGCACCACCTACTACTATAAGTGTAACGTGGCACCGACGCGATCCTCGCCTTCGCCGCGCTCCCCTGCCAGTCCACACCGAGTTTTTCCTTCTACCGCGCTACGCGGACGCGATTCGCGATGCGAATAATAACGCCAATCAAAAAGAGAACGTAGTTTCACTCATCACGCCGGCTTCTCCGGACCCCGAGGATCCCGCGATCACTCCTACGCATTCGGGCTCGTCCCCGTACCTCGACGGGACTCTCAGTTACCGCGACGACGAATTCGAGGCGCTGTACGCCGAGCTCGCCGAGGAAATCGACAAATCGGGTCCCCTCTTTCTCCAAACCGAGGCATACACGCCAACGCGACCCCCATTAACATCTCGCGCGGTGCATGCCCCTTCGAGGCTCCCGGCGAACGCCATCGATACTTACGCACCGTCGCGTATTCCGACAAAACCGCGGGTACCATATGTACCTTCCCCATCGAAAAAACGCCGAATAAGCCTTCCGGAAGGCAAACGCGAGACTCCCGCTCCTTCCACATCCCATCCTCCACGCTCTATCAGCGAGATCACGGGGAGGATAAACAGGCCTCGAGTTTGTGGCGTGGTGGTGATTCCGCCACGTGCACGTGCCCCCAGGCATTGAGCCGAGGGACATCTGTGGCTGGAATCTCTTCCCGCGCACTTAGCGAGGTCTTTACTTAACACGGACTTTACGTCCATCCATTTTTTAGTGCCCCTCACGGGGCCAAAATCTTTCGAAAACAAAATTCTATCCAAGTACCCCACTGACCAGTGGCCAACAATACTCTTTCAGAATACCTTGAACTCCCATTCCCTTTCTTCCTTCAGTCTCTCCCCCTCTTGTTGCTGACGCCTACGCGCGGGTAACAACTTCAAGTGCTTAAGGACATTGAAAGATTCTGGAGGGACGGTTTCGAGGTAACGGTCGAAAAATTTGAGTCTAGAAGTTAGGACTCTATCGCTTCGTCCACAGCAGCTGATGTAGAAGATGAATTTATTGCATCACCGACTTGTCCCAGTCGTTCCGAACAATCTCAGAAAGTTCTGAAGACTTTGATTTTGGTGATGTAACATCTTTGAGCTATGAGGCTGAAACTAGCCGCCGAGAGCTAGCCCCAGGTTGGGTGATTGGCCGGCCGTGCGGCGCCCGTGGCTCAGCGACTCTACGTACATCTTCTCGAGATACTTCGTCGTATTCGTTCGCTCGATCGCTTATACTTCTGGTTTTGCATTTCTTTTCAATTTGTCTATGCATGCATTCTTATAGTTTTTCAGACGCCTGATCGAATGGTGCTACCGAGAAAACGGAACTACAGCACAGCCACACTCTTGTCTTAACTCGACGAGACCGGAGAGCTTCACTACTCGGTATTTCCCCTGCAGTCCCCACTCCCTGTCAATTGCTGCCGGTAGGGGTAACGAGGAGCATACGCCGGGTATACGAGGGATATACGGTCCGACATACACAGCCGTGGCGTGGCGCTCACGGCCCGCGCAGCGGTCATAGTGGGGCAAGCGGGCTCAAAGGAAATACAAGCAACAGAAATCGTTGCCATGGTAACGGGTTAAGGCAAGCGAGCAGTTGAGTCAAGTGAAGTTAAGACAAGAGGGGCTCTACTGTACTTTTTTTTCCACGGTATAGCCTTATAAACAATCTGTTCGCAAGCCCGCGTGACATTCCATCCCTTCGCGTAATGACTTTGTATTTTTTTTATTTTTTTTCAATAATATATCTTTATAGCTCTTTCGATCCGCGATCGAATGGTGCTTCCTAGAAAACGGAACTACTTTTCTTTTTACGCTACAACCTTATAAACAATCTGTTCGCAGGCCCGCGCGACACTCCAGCCCCTCGCGTAATGACTTTGCGTTATTTACATTTATTTTCAATGCTATATCTTTATAGCTTTTTCGATCCCCGATCGAATGGTGCTACCTAGAAAACGGAACTATTTTTTTTACGATTTCGAAAACTCCCCTCGATCCCGCTGATCGAGGCTCTCGATCAGCTTTCGCAACAGCTTTACGTTGTTCTTTTCAATGTCATGTTCTTATAATTGTTTTAACATCTGACTCAGTACTACTACGCGATTCAACACTAAGTCAATTCCCGTTCTCTGCGCGACCCAAAACCGACGACGAGGACGTGACGGGAAACCGGTTTCTTTTTTTATTTCGTTTTTTTTTTCAATTTTTTTTTTGTGTAGCAAAACTTAAATTCGATGATCTATATTTGAAAGACTTATTTTAACCGCGTATAATACTCGAATGTATTTACGGAGTGCATTGGCAATACCGATAACGTTTAATTTTTCTTATTATTTTTTTTTACGATTCTTGTTTCGGTCTTTTTACTTTTATGGATTTTTTTTTAATATATTTAGACTGTCTTCTATTTATCGACTTTGGCTAATCTTGGCTTTAATCTTTGGCTTTTTTTTCCTTTGGTTTTTTTTCATTGGGTCTCGATAATTGCCATTCATGTGCTGATTGCTAATGCCATGCATTTATCGCCGACTTTTCGTTTTGGGAATCGTTCTGTCGGTACTGAACAGCCATTTCAGCGACGCACAATATTCAAATATATTGACGGCTTGCATCGGCAATATAGATGAAGTCACGATACGGTTCGTACTCTCGTCGTGATCTATTTCATCGTCGGTGTCAAAAATTAAATGACGCATATGGCTCTTAGCGGCTCTAGCGCGTTGCTTCACCTGGCATTTATCGAGGAGTTGAGCAATGCCCATCCGAACGTACGGCATATCAGCTTCCGTAAATAACGTGTAGGATCCCGTAATTATAAGGTAAATCCACAACGGGACGTGTACTCCGCAATTGTTCGACGTGGAAGACGAGTCTTGTCTTGGAGTATTTTTTGGAGCAATAAGCGTCCAATCACTCCAACAAATGTCTCGTCTTCCCCGATAATGATTCGTAATGAATCTCGACATTCCACGTACAACAAATTCCGAAACACGACCATGAAGGGAATCCAGATACAAGTAACACTTATGTTCGAAATTTACGACAAGAAGGGTCCAGTGTCTTCGGTCTTTCTCATGTATGGGCACTAACCATAGAGCATGCGACCAGGCTTTTACCGCTTCTGCCCGTCTTCGATACCCTGTCGAAGCATAGCCAATGTCATGTAGTTGCGTTGACATACAATTTTCAAAACAGAGGACAGCGAAGTCATTTTGCCGTGCAAAATCTTGAAAAAACAATATCGCGCTATTCATGATATTGTCGTCAAGCGACTCGTTCGGTTTTAGGGTGTTCCAACTATCAATATTAAGCACGATGTCGTACAAATTACGGTAGTTTCCAGGAAAGCCGTCCGGATATGTCAAGGAACGCCGCGATAAATGAACATCGAACTCCGAATTAAGACAGTGATGCCAGACAGGCGGAAGAAGTCCCGCATGCGGGATTTTTTTACCCCCTCTCCGACTCTCCGCGGGACAAAAATATCCCGCCGGCTGCTCTCGGCCTATTCGCTCGTGCGCGCGTAAGTCACGCCTCCGTCATTCACTCGCTCCGCGCCCGCCTACCGTCCGCGTGACGTCACGCGGACATGTCTCAACGCGCTCGACTGCGTGACGTCACAAGGCATGAGGCGGAGCAGTCGTTTAAAAAATCGAAAATGGCGTTCAATTTGTTTAAAAAATCCAAATTTTCGTTGTAATTGTTTAAAAAATCCAAATTACCGTTTTAATTGTTTAAAAATCCAAATGTTCGTTTTAATTGTTTAAAAAATCCAAATTTCCGTTTTAATTGTTTAAAAATCGAAATGTTCGTTTTAATTGTTTAAAAATCCAAATGTTCGTTTTAATTGTTTAAAAAATCCGAATGTGCGTTTCAATTGTTTAAACGTTCGAAATTCACGTTCAAATTGTTATAAAACTCGAAATTAACTTTTTGCCCGACTGCGCTAAAAAGACCATATTTCATGCCTGCAACGCGGGTCTAAAGTTAGCTATTCTTGACCAGCGGGAGTAAAAGTAGCTGAACGGGAGTAAAAGTAAAAGAAGCCGTGAATAAAATTAAAGAAATAATTCATTAATTAATTTTTTTTTTCAATTTTTTTTTTTTTTTGGAATTTTTTTTTTGAAACTTATTTATTGATAAATAAAAAATACGCTTCAATTGACCGCTCCTGAATCGCCGCCCTGGTTTCTTTTATCGCTAGTTTGTGCCGCCAAGCCGCTGCAGGCATATAAATATGGTCGATTTTTAGCACAGTCGAAAAAAAAGTATCGTATGCCACCCGGGAGGAGCGGATTTTCACCTCGCGTGAGGTTTGCTGGCCCGAGTGCAGCGAGGCATACGATACTTTTTTCCCGACTGTGCTAAAAATCGACCATATTTTTATGCCTGCAACGGCCTGGCGACACAAATTATCGATAAGAGGAACTCAGGACTTAGGAGCGGTCGATTAATGTGTATTTTTTTAAATTTTTTTATTTTTGTGTTCTTCCACCGTATGGCTTTCGCCTTCTACGACCGTTCCCACGCTCCTTTGCCCTCCTACCACTCCCTACCCGCACTTAGCTAAGCTACCTAACTCATCCCCAGTGCGTCCGCAGTCGACTTAGCTACACTGTACCGCATTTGCCATGGACACGGGGAAACTGCCGAAAACCCATGCCAGTACAGTCGGTCATGTTCTTCTGATTCCGCGATGCACACACGAAAGTATGTACTTCAGTGTGAACAACGAGGTCTCTGAAAAACTGACCTCCCGCTCAACGATTGATGCGCCAGCCAGTGCGTGGC
Source organism: Cryptus armator (assembly GCA_963971235.1). Lineage (NCBI taxonomy): Eukaryota > Metazoa > Arthropoda > Insecta > Hymenoptera > Ichneumonidae > Cryptus > Cryptus armator. The sequence continues at coordinate 11,782,294 of OZ020234.1, forward strand.
TAAGCGGTCACCCATCCAAGTACTGGCCCCGGACGGTAGTGCTTGACTTAGGTGATCGCCGGAGCCACACACCGACCGCGCATCCATCGCTGTCGGTTGTCGATTAATGTGTATTTTCTTTTTATTTATTAATAAATGAATTTGGAAAAAAAAAATTTGAGAAAAAAAACCGAAAACAAAAAAAATTATTTATTTTATTTTATTCACGACTACTTTTACTTTCACTCTCGCTCACCTACTTTTACTCCCGCTGGTCAAGAATAGCTAACTTTAAACCCGCGTTTTTTGTAGCGCAGTTGGGAAAAATAAAATTTTGTACAGTTTTTTATAAATCAAAAATTTTATAATTTATGATTCATAAATTATAAATATTATAATTTATAACCAAATATAATACAAATTTTCGAGTTTTGAACAAATTAAACGTTAATTTTGAGTTCATGAACGAATTAAACATTACGACTTTTGATTTTTAAACCAATGAATTATTTTTTTATTAATTTTTACACGAATTAAACGTCAATTTCGTTTGTTGAAACAAATCAAATGTGAATTTCAATTTTTTTTGAGCCAATTAAACATTTCTTTATTTTGTTTTTGAAAAATTTAACTGGCAATTATGCCTGAATTCAAATCATGCGTGAATCTTCACGCGTGACGTTACGACCCGCGCTGGCTCGGTCGCTTGGGGCATGAGTGTACGTCACTAGCCCGGTGACTCTGGCGCGCGAAGCCCCGCCCAGCAGCCAGCCCGCGTCACATGGTGGGGGGAGCCCGGCGAGCGTGCGGGATGTTTCGCCCTCGAAGTCAGGTATCACTGAATTAAGATCGGAGCGGACTGCTTCTTCGACAAGGACTGTTGGCTTAGAAACGATGAAATCGTATTCTTTTTTCTGATCGTCCTTTTCATTTTCTCGATCGCCATCGATTTTTTCCTCTGTCGCTCCATTATCTGCGAGATCAGCTACGACGATTATGTCTTTGTTTTCGGCGATTTCGGAACCTTCTATGGACTTTGGTGGCTTCGATGCCCGACGAATTTTGTGTGTACGGAATATTTGTTCGATCCTCTATCCCAGCCTTCCTCCGCTAAGTCCCAATGGACGTTCGTTGCAGCTGTATTTCGTTTTTTTTATTTTTCTTTGGCGGTCCTTGTTTTCTTTTTTTCCGGCATTTCGTCGTTGTCTCTCCGTTCTTAGAGAGTATTTCCTTTCGCGGAGTCGCGGTTCTAAGAACTACTCCATTTTTTGGATGAACCTCGCTGGGTGAAGATAGACGTCGCCTTCAAAAACCGTATGCTTAATGACTTTAAACGAATTTTCAGCGACGGCATTACTGTCTCTATAAAATCCGAGTCGCGAAATTATCATCCCAGACCAAAGCGGATAGAACGGTATCAAATGTTCTAGGAAATATTGAGCGAACTCAGGAAAATAGTATTCGTTTTTTATCTCAGCATCTTCACCATTAATGCTGTCCTTATCTTCCATAACGGAATCTCGCTTCGCATCGAGATAAACTTCGTTAAATACCCTGTAATAGGGAGAGCCATGACGTAGTTTGGTCTCGACGTCGATCGCAGCTGCTCTTTGGGACTCATTTTCGTTATCAGAATTATTAGCTGATTCGTCTTTGTTGTTTTTTTTTATACGGTGTTTGAGGTCAGAAATAGTGTCGGATATTTCAGTACTCTCTTCGACTGTCGTGAAGACAATGCCTGCTTGACGAAAAACGGTTTTCGCCTCATCAACGGTCACGCAGTGTATCATCGTCGACGTAAAAGTTTTCACGAGCGATCGAAGCTTAGCTTCTTTCGCAACGTTTGGGTTTTTTTTGTTTTTTTTTTTTTATTCGAGTCCCACTCTCCGTAACGGCGGAGGTGATCGGCACAACAGATAATAACCCGTCCACCTTCCTTCCAACCGTACGAAGTACGTGGGTCGAACAAATATGTACTACCGTAAAGCGCGGTATTTCCATATTCTCGCCATTCATCGAACGAAAACTATCGTCTAAATATCGACTCAGACTTGTGCCATTAAACGACCGCACGACACTCTGAATTAACGCCATACTGAAGTCGACTTCGATTTTATTTATAACGAGACGCGTCGTACGTTTTTTTAGCGCGAAGTTAAATGCCATTAGAAACTGTGTAATATATAGTACCCCAGGTGCGATTAGCCGACGCTCGGAGTACGGCCGACGATTGGCTGTATCGCGGCAGTAAGTCGGTTTCCAACGAACGAAATGCGACTATGGCCCACCATCGTCCGAACTCTTATTTGATAATCGCGTCGACGTTGACCGTTGTAGTTCGCGCGACGATGGCTACAACGAATCAACCGAAGCTGGCTAGATCGCGGCAATGACGCAGAGTCCGACGATTGGAACGCGACTATGGCTCACCGTCGTCCGGACTCTTATTTGACAATCGCGTCGACGTTGACCGTTGTAGTTCGCGCAACGCTGGTTATTATGATTCGACAACGTTGATACCTGACTATTAAAATACGAGTATGGCTCACGAGTCCTCGAAGTCTTGTATTTTTATTGTTGTCTATTGATTAGAAATTATTAATTCTCGCGGCAGAAAAGTTGACGAGAACAAACATAGAATGAGAAGTAAAATATGAAAAATCGACTTTAAAAACAAGACTTCTTGCCGAAGCGTGTTGTTCTCGATCTTTAACATTGTAGCCACTTTGTATACACTTATACTTATAAGAGTTTTTTACAGAATAATCATTTCGTAAAAAAAAAAATACATTGTTGTATGTAACAAGTGACTATAATGTATAAGATAGGGAACAACACGCTTATTTTTAGAGGCTTAGTTGAAAGAAAAGACGCGGAACCCTGCGCGTATGATAAATAATCCATTAACCGAATAATTGTGGTTACATCAGGGAATAAAAAAACCGCTGGAGGTAGAGAAAGAGGAATGAAAGGGGAGAGAAAACTTTTTTCTATGTATCTTTGATTTTTATTTCTATAATTTAATTGTCACTAATAAGTTTATTTATAATTTATTAGTGACAATTTAAGTTAAAAATAATCAAAGATTTATTCAAGGAAAAAAAGGAAATAAATCATGAGTTAAGTCGCAATAACACACAGGAAAAGATCAATTACAGGGACGGACGTTAAGAGCAAATATCCAAGGGAACTCATATTCAATAAAAAACGGCTTCGAATCATAAGCGATAGTAGCGTAGGGGTAAGGTGATAGGTTAGGAAGCGTTAGGTCTGGGGTTCGAACCCCACTAGGGTATGACAATTTATAATTTCTAATAAATGTAAAAAAATTAATTAAGTATAATTACAATAACAAATAATGACTCTAAATATCGAAATACAAGAACGTACAATATTTTTAATATGTTTTTATACATATGTCTATTTATTGCTGTCCAACGTTGGCCCTACGTTGGTCCTACGTTGGAACTAAGTTGGCAAACCGATTTCTAAATCCAAGCGGCCGTAGTCGACGCAACGCCGGCCCAACTCTGAAATGACGTAGGGCTAACATCGGCGGCGAGTGTCGGTACGACGTTAGTCCATAATCGTTGGGCCGGCGTTATCATCGCAGCGTTACTGGAATGCTGAGGCGACGTTGGCGAACATAGTCGGGCCGCCTTTCCAACTCAGGCGGTCGTAGTTGCACCAACGTCGGCCCAGCTCTCGAATCGCACATGGGACGCCACGGACAGTAGATATGAATTCCGCCATGGGCAGTGCTCCATACTCCTTTGCCTTCCTCGGTAACGTTAACGCATAATACATCACGGGCCCTTCCGAACCCTCCACCTGCGAAACTATGCGTCCCATTGCGTCGAGATGTAAAAAGACCTTACCATCTTTCGCGACATCTACGAGATGTTCAATTTGCTTGCCTGTAAATAATATTACGAAAAATGGGAACGCAGTGATTGTCTGGATGTATTCGGAATTTATTCGATCTGGCCATCATGTAGTTTGTTCTTCGCGTAGCTTTAACAGAAACTTGAACATGTCTTGGTCGAGATCGTCTTCCGTGTGGTTGTCACTAGCCATTCTCTGTAATAGGGTACCGCTAGGGACGTCATTCCGGTTTCCAGATTCTAGAACATCAATCGCAGCTAGCCCGAGTTTCTTTAATTTAACGACGTTCGGTTTTTAGTTTCGCAGTTCGTCGCGAACGCGTTTCCTATTTTCGCCTTTAATAAAACGTCGATGGATTTCATCCGGCTGATGTTTGATCGGTCCGCCCGTTTCTATCGATATCGTTACTTTATGGAACGGTTCATCGACTGGAGATGAGGCGACGAATTTAAACCGAGTGCACAACGAGTTCTTGCATCGTGCAATAGCATAAAAATAGCTGTCGTGTTTTTTTTTACTGTCCTTGCACTTGTGATCTTCAAACTTCAGTACGCAGTAGGGGAAAGCGATTTTTAAATAATCGTTGAACTCGTCACTCCAGTTTTTTTTAAAGCCGAGTTGTGTTGTTCTAGTATGGTTCCTAAAACGTCGCTGGTACAATAATTTCTTTTTTTAAATCGGAGTCGTTGCAATCGATATTCGAAGTGTTGTGTCTCCGACGCAACGAAATAATTTTATTTGGTAAAGGGATCGTTGCCAAATAAAGAGTTAATACTCAAGTTTGCGATTACAAACTAGATTCCATTTTTATTGAAATAATTCCATTAAATTGATCTAGTTTGCGATTACAAACTAGATTCCATTTTTATTGAAATAATTCCATTAAATTGAAGTTCGTATTTAAATTTACAAAGTCCGATTACAATTTTATTTCTTTCTCAAACGTGAGCCTAACTCCGAGACCAACCGGTGAATTCAATAGTCGAGCTAAGACTGGCAATTACCCGGTTGCTATCCGCGAAGTTGAAATTGATGCGTTTGCATTTTTGGGCCGTATCCATATATGGGCATGGGAATCGGCATCGTTCGATTCTTACTCTGCAAATTCCTACACGTGTCGGCTTCGCGACTCGGTGGATTTGCGAAAGAATATCGTGAAGCGATGTTCTTTCAAACTCTATTATTTTATTCGTTTGTTAGTTCAAGTTTTCTTAGATATCTCTTTAAAAAATAATTCGGGGTACAACATCCCTCCCCCTTTAAAAAGAAGAAATCGAGAATCCGAGATTTATTCGTTCTTGGTTGTTTTTTTTTTTTTTTTTTTTTTTTTAAGTTGGTTTCCTCAGAGGTTGGCTCATGTTTCACAGTAATATTTTTATGTATGTTTTTTTTTTTTTAATTATTTTCCCAGATAATTTATTGATAATATTCCCCTTTTTTTTTTTTTTTGTGTGTGCACCTATTATTTTATACGTTTAATTTACATGGTGCTGGTGCTAGGTTCATTTCGGTGGAATGAAATTTTCAGCCTCCCGTTAGCCGTTCGCTTTGCAGCTCGCGGTGTGGTTGCTGACGCACGCGAGTCTGCTGTAGCTGTTGAGACGCACGGTTGTAACTCTACCTCGGTGGGTCTCTCCGGCGTCTGTCGTGTTATGCACCGTCGCGAGATGTATGTGTAGGCTATATAGGCTATCAAGGCTACGAATATAATGGTACCGAAAGAGTATCCACCCACTGTGTGGTAGAAGTATGCGTTATTGTCATCTAAACTCTCTAATTCTTTTTTGACATGTTGTATCTTTACTCCTAGGTTATTTAATTCTTGCGGATTATTGATAATGTTTTTTAGTTTTAGTTTGTCACTTTCACTTTCGATCACTTCTGGTACTCTGCCACTCATGCTTAATGATAGGTTGTAGGGTGGTAGGTACGATTCGAATTCATTTTGCGTCGTTATTTTCTCTGTTTCGATTTTGAAGTCTTTGGCAGTCACGGTGCACTTCCCTACTAAAGCCAGTATACCTGATCCCTGTAACTTCTCGATTTTTCGTTCCTTTTTGTCGCACTTTATCGGTAGGGTTTCCGGTGTCGGCGTTACATACAACCATTTGTTGGTTTGTTTGAGGGTTATTATGATAGGTCGCTTTAGTTTAATTACCCTTCTTCCGCATTTTTGGTTTGGAAACTCGAGGTTCGTATACGTCGCTACTTCGCACGGTACGTCCTCGTTTATTACTAGCGATGGATGTCGTGGTTTGCAAATGTATCGGTTTTCTTGGTGTTTACATTTTTCGAGTTCTGTTTCGGTCATTTTTATGTAGTGTCGGTGTTCTCTGTCTACAATGACGGGTTCGTTGGTCGTCTCGAGATATTGGTATGTGTCGCTGGCGGTACGCGTCGGTAATGGATAGGCTATGCTTACGCAGTAGTCTTGAGTTCCTACGAGTGGTATTTCGATTATTATGACTACGGCGTTTCGTCGGCTGAAGGCTTTCACATCGGATAGTGCTAGTATTTGTTGTGCTTGTTTTGTTGTTATTGGCGTAGGGAAATTTTGCCCTCTTGGCAGATGCGGTGACGCCTTTGTCAGATATTCTGTCAGTTTTTTCGGTGATATTACGCCTGGGTCTATGATGCCTTGAGATAGATGCGAGATGAAGTTGTTCAGTTCGTGTACTTCGTCTAGTAATCCCTCTACTATTATTCCTAATGCCGTAACGTGTTCGTCGAGTTCTTGTCTGACCGTTATTGTTGACATTCTGTTGCTGAGGCAAACCTCGATTTTACTCATTATGCCTGTTATCGCTTTTTCGTTTTCTGCTATCGTGGCTGTAGTTCGGTTGAAGGTGTTGATTGTTGTCTCTACGATTTGTATTTGATCTTTCATGCTTTCTTCGAGTGTTTTTTGTCGTATTTGGATTTGGTGTATCTCGTTGTCTATGCGTGTTGCGTCTGTTGCGTCCATGTTTCCCGTAATCGATTTTATTATTGAGCCTAGTCCGTCAATTATTCCTCTTCGGTATCGGCTGGTGTATCCTATCGTGTCATATATGATGCTTATTTCCTTGTCGATTTTCCGCATCATTGTCTCTACTGAATCTGCTAGCACGGCGCATAATGCGTCGTCCTGTTTTTGTTTTCCGCATTGTTCTAGTAATTCTTCTAAGTTCAGTCGAGTCTTGTGTTCTCGCACGTGCATTGATGCTAGGTTTAGGTTTATTACGAGGCTCCAGGTGTATTGGGTGACGGATAGTGTGCCCATTTCTTCATAGAATATTCCTGGCGTATCGGTGAATTTTTGTATCTCGTATGCTGCGGCCGCGGCTGTATATACGTTATGTATATACGTATGTGGGGGGTTTTTTTTTTTAATGATCGATGAAATGTTGCAGACGGTTCGCGTGTACTTTTACGTTTTTTCTTCCCTTTTTTATAGTATAGTTTACAGGTGAGTCTTTCGCGATTATCTGGAATGGTCCTAATTTCTTTGGCGTTAACTTTGCTGACCTGCCGCGTCGGACTGTTGTGTCGTGTAATAGTACTTTATCTCCGACTTCGAATTCGGGCTCTTGCGATTTTTTATCGTATTGTTTTTTCGATTTTTCCTTCGCGACTATCAGTTGTTCTCGTGCGATCTTCCATGCTGCTCGCAGTCGTTCGCGTAATTCTTGCGGGTAGTCGTCGTTTGCGTATGTTGTGCGCGGTTCTTGTTTTAGAGCTGTCGGTATTTCTGCGAGTCTTCCATACATGAGTTCATGCGGTGTGAGACCTGTGGCGGTGTGTGGTGTGGTGTTGTAGGTAAACATTGCGTATGGTAGCCATGTATCCCAATTTTCCTGATTTTCGTCTGCGTAATTTTTTAGATATTCCGCTAGAGTTCTGTGCGACCTTTCTAGTGCTCCGTTTGACTCTGGGTGGTACGCTGTAGTCTGAATCTTTTTTATCCTTAGTAATTTGCAGGATTCCTTGAAGGTCGCGCTGAGGAAATTTGTTCCTTGGTCCGACAATGCGATTTCCGGCGTTCCGAATCGACATATTATTTCGGTTACGAAGGCTTTTGCTACCTCCTTTGCTTCTTGTGTTTCTAGTGGTACTGCGGCACTGTATTTTGTTAGTAAGTCTTGAAACGTGAGAATGCATTTGTGCCCAGCTGTGGTTTCGGTCAACGGTCCTACGATGTCGAGTGCGCATTTCTCGAGCGCTCGTCTTGGCGTGTCGGTGATAACCAGCGGTGCCTTGATTTTTCGTTGACTTTTATTTTTCTGGCATTTTTCGCATTTAGCTACATAATTCACGATTTGTTTTTTCATACCCGGCCATTTGTATTTTAGCTGTATGCGTTTTAATGTTCTCGTTGCACCTTGGTGTCCACCCAGAGGGACATCGTGATATTCCTTTAGTATTTTTTCACGTTCGTTTTCGTCGGGGCAGGCTACGCCTATGCTGCAGCTGTCCTTGTCAGAAGCGTTGGCTGCCTCTTCGTCGCTGTATGCTTCGCCTGTGCTGTCACTGTCTCCGTGCTCCACGTCCCGTTCTTCGCTTGTCCTCTTTGTGCGGCTATTCGTATGTGCCTCCTCGCCGTCGCTTGAGTCGTCGTTGCTATCTCTGTCTTTGTCTTGTGTTATCGCTCTCGCTTGCGCTCTCGTGGTTACGCATATTCGGCTAAGTGCGTCGGCGTTCGTATTAATCTTTCCCGCTTTATACTGGAATTCTATGTCGTGTTCGGATAGTTTTATTTTCCATCTCATCAATCGCGATCCCGGGTCTTTTACTCCGACTAGCCATATGAGGGGTTTGTGGTCCATTACTACTTTAAATTTTGTTCCGTATACGTATGGTCTGAACTGTTTTATAGCCCACACTATTGCGAGTAGTTCTTTCTCTGTTGTCGTGTAATTTACCTCGGATTTGTTGAGTGTGCGGCTCGCGTAACTCACCGGGCGATCCTGACCTATCTCACCTTGTGATAAGATGGCTCCGATTGCCTTGTCGGATGCGTCTGTGGTCACTATAAACTGCTTCGTAAAATCCGGATATTGTAATACGGGTGCTGTAGTCAACGCTGTTTTTAATTTCTCGAATGCTTCGTCATGTCGTGCGCTCCATTCGAATCTTGGTTCTTTTTTTGTTAATTCTGTGAGCGGTTTTGCGATCTTGGCGAATTCGTTGATGAATTTTCTGTAGTACCCTGCTAGTCCGAGGAAGGATTGTACGCCCTTTACGTTTTTCGGCGTAGGAAAATTTTGTACGCTTTTTATTTTTTCCGGATCGGGTTTCACTCCTTCCTCTGAAATCACGTGTCCCAGGTAGTGTGTTTCCTTCCTCAGGAAGCGACATTTTCGCGGCTGTATTGCCAGTTTGGCTGTTCTGAGTCGTTGAAATACCTCTTTTAATCGTTTGTTGTGTTCCGTCAGTGTTGATCCGAAGATGACGATATCGTCGAGATATACGTAGCATTTTGCGCCTTGCATTCCAGCTAGTACCGAATTCATCAGTCGTTGAAATGTCGGCGGCGCGTTTTTCAGTCCGAATGGCATCCGATTGTACTCGAAGTGTCCTTGCGGAGTCGAAAACGCTGTCTTCTCCTTGTCGCTCTCTGCCATCGGGATTTGATGGAATCCTGAGGCGAGGTCGAGGGTAGTGAAGTATTGTGCTTTTCCCAACTGATCCAATATTTCTGTAATATTCGGCAGTGGGTATGAGTCGCCGATCGTAGCTTCATTCAGTTTTCTGAAGTCTACTACCACTCTCATTCGTACTTTTCCCGCATCGTCGGGCTTTTTCGCCACTACCAGTAGCGGTGCGTTCCATTGGCTCCGGCTTAGGCGTATGATTCCGTCTTTTAACATTTCAGCTGTCTGTCTCTGTACTTCTTGCTTGTGAACCTCTGGTAAACGGTACGGATTGACCTTGATAGGCCGTGTTCCTTCCTTAAGCGGGATGCTATGTTCCACTTGGTCGGTGAATTGCAGTTTGTCTCCTTCTAGGTGAAATATATCTTCGTAGTCTTCGCATATTTCCATGAGCGTGTGGCATTCTTCTTTATTCAGGTGACTGGTTATAACTTCCTTTCGTAGATTTTCCATACGCGCGGTTCCGCTCGCCGTGCCGATGGTGTATATTCGGAGTGCCTCTGCGTCGGCCTCGCTCGTCAATTCGGTTAGAGTCAGCGGTTCCAGCGTAACAGTGGGTCGTTGTATCTCTACTTCGTTTTCCGTCGTATTTATTATGCTTACGACGCAGCTACTGCCGTCCGGCGGTGTCACGCACGATCCCAGTATGATTCCCTCTGCGATTTCGGTTTTGTTAATCATTCCGACGAATTTGCTGCTGGTTTTTGCGTGCACCAAACTTTCGCTTCGGGGTGGTAATTTCATGGTATTTGTTCCATCGATAAGCGGCATGCAGTGCCCGTATAGTTTCATGACTTCGCCGCCTATGATATCGGCTTTGTGCTTCTTTATGAATTCCATTCCGAGTAATCCATCGACGTCGAGGGGTACGTCTCCGCCCACGACGTAAAACCAATGTTTTATCACAACGGCCGGGGTATTTAATTTTACTTGAGCCTTGCATAGGGGCCTTATTTTTGCTCCCGCTACTCCCGCCAGGTCGATTACCTCGTCTTCGATTGGAGTTTCGGGCGTTAGGGCGCCTTCCTTGATTATGCTGCACTGTGCGCCCGTGTCGGCTTTCAAGGTGAGTATCCCCGTAACGGCGTGTGGCGATTCGATGTGGAAATCGCTCGCTGTTTCGCTCGGTATGGGTAAGGCGATATGGTACACCTTCGCTGCTCCTGCGTCATTTTTTCTTGCATTTTCTTTCATTAGTGCATTTAATCGTAGCATTCCCAATGTTTTCTTCTCCGGCTCTTCGTCGTTAGACGTTGGCGTTGCGTTGCTGTTTCCCTGGTTGTTTGAGTTGGTTCCTTGTCCGTTCCGTCCGTATCCGTTTTGCCCTTGATGGTATTGTCCCTGCTGGCGGTTTTGTCCTTGGTAATTATTTCTCCCTTGTTGATTGTTGCGCCCTTGATAGTTGTTTCGCCCCTGGTAGTTATTTTTATTTTGTCCGCGTCCCTGATTTGCCGATGCGTGATTCTGTATTTCTTGTTCCGACATTCCTTGATCTCGCATTCGTTTCCGGCAGTCCTTATACACGTGTCCCTTTTTTCCGCAGTAGTTGCATACTATGTCTACAACATTTACTGACCGACTGGGTCCTGGTGCGGGTAGGCTGAATCGTCCTCGCGAGCTTCTGCAATCCCTTACGAGATATCCCATTTTACCACATCCATGGCATTTCGGCAGGGGTGGTCGGTCATGATGGGTCTGCTTGTTGATTGAATCGTTTCCCTGTGCCGTCTTTTCCTCTTCCATCGCACCTTTCATGGCGGTTGAGAGATCGGCATAACCTCGTGCTTTCACGATTATTTGGTATTCGCGTCGGAGTCCCCTTTCGAAATTGTGCAGGCCCGTCTGTCGAATGTACTCTTCGATTGCTTGTTTTTTTGTTTCATTATTTTCGACCGCGGTACTCGCGTCTATTAAGTCCATCATTACTTTTTCCAGTCTTTGTCCGAATGCTAGTACTGTCTCGTTTGGTTTTTGTTTGCTTGTATTGAACTCTACTTGCAATGCGGCTACCGTTCGTTGTGTACCGTACAACGCGCTTAATTCGTCTTTAAATTTTTTGAAAGTATCTATCTGTTTGTACTTTATGTCTTTTGCGGCTTTTCCTACAATTTTTGTTTTTAAAACGGCCTCTAGTAAGTCCGCCTTATCTGTCGCGGCTACCTTTTTGTCGGCATATTCATACGCGTTTATTATGTCCTCTACTTCTTCGGGTTTCGTACCGTCAAATCGCGGTATTAAGCTCCTAGCTTCTTTCGGTGTCATATACGCTATCTCCGGCATTTCGTTAGGTTCTAATTCGGTATTTTCGAGCAACGAAAAATCTATTAAATTAATTTCGTAATTCCTTTCGGTCTCTATTGTATCGAAATATTCACGTTCCGACTCGCGTGAGGTGTCAGGGGAAACTGTCTCGGATTCTGCTGACTTTGTTCTTTTACTCGGACGGGTTTCGTCGTCTAACTCTACGCGCTCAAAATTGATAAATTTATTTAGGAATGAATCGAGTGATCTAGATAAATTTCTGGTACCCGGTAGTGTCAAGGACTTCGTACGTTCGTCCTCAGACATATAACCCTAACTGGCTTTAGTTTCTCGCAACTATTGATTTATGTGACTGCCACTTACAGTACGATGATTTTCTGCATGATTCTTTCCGGTTCTGCGCGATGACTTCTGGTCGATGCGAAGTCCTTCCGCGGATTTTGCCCTGCTTGGATGCTGCTGATCCTCGTCGTTGTCCTCGGGACTCCTTGGTTGGTGTCCTTCCGTCGATCCTCGGGAAGATTGTTGCAACTCAACGACTCGGTCGTTTTTTATTCGAGTTGTCGTTCGTACCGCGACGTCTGCGTGTCGGGTAGAGCCTCGTCAATTCAACGTCAGCGTGTTGATTGACAAACGAGTCTTCTAAACTCGTTTCGATTTTCCGGCACTTGCCGTCGTTAATTTGGATCTGTTCGTTCGCGAAACTTTTGGCAGATCCCACCGCTGCCACCAATTTTGTTGTGTCTCCGACGCAACGAAATAATTTTATTTGGTACAGGGATCATTGCCAAATAAAGAGTTAATACTCAAGTTTGCGATTACAAACTAGATTCCATTTTTATTGAAATAATTCCATTAAATTGAAGTTCGTATTTAAATTTACAAAGTCCGATTACAATTTTATTTCTTTCTCAAACGTGAGCCTAACTCCGAGACCAACCGGTGAATTCCATAGTCGAGCTAAGACTGGCAATTACCCGGTTGCTATCCGCGAAGTTGAAATTGATGCGTTTGCATTTTTGGGCCGTATCCATATATGGGCATGGGAATCGGCATCGTTCGATTCTTACTCTGTAAATTCCTACACGTGTCGGCTTCGCGACTCGGTGGATTTGCGAAAGAATATCGTGAAGCGATGTTCTTTCAAACTCTATTATTTTATTCGTTTTTTAGTTCAAGTTTTCTTAGATATCTTTTTAAAAAATAATTCGGCGTACAACAGAAGTCATCGCAAGTTCGCGATCGAGACACAATCGTGCCGTTTCCGTACATTCGGCACCGTTCTGCTCGTTGCACTGTCTATTGTCGACCACGCTTGACTTGCAACTGTTTCCGGAAATCGGATCGAGTATTTGTTTACCGGAATCTTTTGTATTGAAATTATTGACGACGGGATCGAAAGTGGAATTGTAATCGAACGATGAATTCGACATTCGATCGTCGGCGTTGAATATCGATTCGTACGAAAAATCGATCGACTCATCAAGTTGCGAATCGCTTTTTCGAATGCTCACCTTGGCCGATCGATCGTCGCCGTCGTTGACCATTGCAGAAGTTTCCTCGATATTGTCGACCGTTAAAATACTTACCTCGCCGTTGTCAAAAGTCGAAAAAACTTCCTCGCCGTTGTCGAAAGTTTGAAAATGTTTCTCACCATCGTCGGCAGTTTGAAAATTTATCTCGTCGTATTCAATAGCAGAAATTACCTCGCTGTCGCGAACAGTCGGAATATTTATCGCGTCGTTGTCAATAGTCTTAAAAATTTCCGAGCCGTTGTCGACAGATTGAGAATTTTTTCGTACATCGTCGACCGTTCGGATAATTTTTTCATCGATAATTCGAAGTTTCTTAACATCGCGGTTATGTTTCAACGCCGTTGGGTTTTCGTTTATTGTTTGCGGAATCTCGGAAACTTTTTTCGAGTTAAATTGCGTTTGGGCACGAACAACAGCGAAATGTTTTTTAATGTCATCGAACTGTTTTCGAAACAGGACGTAGCATAGTCTTACCTGCTTTTTATGTGTGATACGATGGCATGCCGGATATAAATATCGACCGACCCTTTGCCATACACACCCATCAGTATTATACGTATGGGAGTCTTTCGACGCTTTAAAAATGTCAAGATCTTCATATTCCAAAATTCGAGAAAGGGCCTTCGCCACTTCCTCCGCCGAAACTTTCATCTTCGTCAATTTGCGAAGGACGCGATTGCAGTCATGAATTTACAAATTCACTCTCTACTTCTCTCAACGCATCGCCTCTATCGTCTACTGTATGTCCCCTTTCTATGTACGCTGGGCTGCTAAGGCCGTCCCCTCCACCTCAGGAGCGTGATGCGCGCGCGCCATAAACAGGACTCCCTCCCTTCTCCTTTCCCTTCTCTTTGTAACCTCGACTATCCGGCGCCGGCGCGGTCATAGTCTGCATCCGTAAATCTATAGGATTAAAATAAATATCGACAAATCGAGTATTTTCAAAGGCTCTATAGAATTTCATTCTTGACGCTTCCACGCGGAAAAAATATCTGCGTGCCAAAAGTTAATACTTTCTTTTGACGATGAATGAAATTCTATAGAGCCTTTGATAATACTCGATTTGTCGATATTTAATTTAATCCTATAGATTTACGGATGCAGACTCTATGCGCTTGCCGGCGACCGCTCCGGCGCTCGCGCCAGCGCCGGCGCTGGATAGCCGAGGTTAGAAAGAGAACGGAAAGTAAAAGGGAGGGAGTCCTGTTTATGACGCGCGCGCATCACGCTCGTGAGGTGGAGGGACGGCCTTAGCAGCCCACCGTAGAGAGGGGATGCGTTGAGAGAAGTACAGAGCGAATTTGCAAATTCATAAAGATATATTATTGAAAAAAAATTTAAAAAATGCAAAGTCATTACGCGAACGGAATAAGTGTCGCGCGGGCCCGCGAACAGATTGTTTATAAGGCTATAACGTGAAAAAAAGTAGTTGCGTTTTCTAGGTAGCACCACTCGATCGGGGATCAAAAGAGCTATAAAAATATATTATTGAAAAAAATGTTTAAAAATGCAAAGTCATTACGCAAACGGAACAAGCGTCGCGCGGGCTCGCGAACAGATTGTTTATAAGGCTTGTGACGTGACATTTCGTCTCGCCACCCGGAAGGAGGAGGCATTGGGCAGTGGGTCGGCTTTACGACCCATGTGACGTCGCCATCGAGTCGTGCGTCCAGAACTCACCCTCCGTAGTTATAATTTTATTTATCAGTTTATTTCTCTACTTAGTATTAATACCGATTATCTATTACCTATCTCGCAAAATTATTATTCGCGTCGGGCGATCTTTATTTACTTCTATTATTTCCTTTACGCCTTCAGCGATTTCTCGGAATTTCAAACTCAAAGGAATATTCACACTAGTCTCTACCGAAAATTATCGAGGGATCATCCGTTACAAAAGTATTAGCGCAAGGGTTCGATGCCGTGTGACGGCACGTTTCGCGCGCGTTACCGTTACCGTTAATTCGCGTGAATTCGAAAAGACGTTTCAAAGTTATTACAAGCGAATAACGAACATCAGTATTCGCGGAAATGGATGCCGGGGTGATTACGGTATAATGACCAAAATACTGAGTGGCCGATTCACCCCGACTTATCAGCCTCGCGCTGAACCATCCCTAAAAGACTTCCGAGTCTCGCGGTCCGTGATAAGCGGCGTCTCGCGAATGGGGCTCAAGTGGGAAGAGTGCAGCGGGGTGCAGTGAAATTTTCGTACCGTGTGGACCCACTGTGAGAGAGAAGAAGGCTTCATACTCATGAGGGAGGTCTCTCCCCGTTGTAGTCAACCATTGTCGAGTCCTTCGAGAAAGATTCTCGAAAATTCTTTAAAATTTCGTTGTATTTGGAGCTCCGACTGTACTTCGCGCGCGAACACGTGTTCGTTCAGCATCGATACCCTAATATTGTTTTTCTACCTTGCTTTCCCCCTGTACCTTTGCCTACGTGCGAAAGATCGACAACAAGCGATATAGTACCTATCGGTACGTTAGACGATTCGTACGTCATCGCCGAATTCTAAGAATTCGTTTGCACGTGGCACGCAAAGGTGTCGCTTGAGGATTGGGGGAGAGAGACAACGGGTCGCGTCTGTCGCTGGAGAGTTTCGAATAATTAGTTCTGGATGCACCGGCGATTGAGTAACACCTCTTCTCTTCGCGCTGTCGGGACGGACGGGCCCGAGGCCCCAGTGTCCTCTGTGTGAGTCGGTTGGGGATCTCGCGTGTAATTCATTATTGTCTAGTGGTAATATTAATTGACTCGGGTTAATTAACTTGGCGAATCGGTTCGCGTGTTTTATTAATTTTATACTGAATTCCCGTAATTTTTGTGTTACCCGTGAGTGATCCGATCGGCTCGACTCTGGTCGAAAAGTATCTACTTATCTTTTGTGTTACCTCGTGCTATTACCTATTGGTGGTTCGAGAGTCTTTGGATTAATTTAATTGGTGAATATTCCTGTGAGTACGTTCCGTATTTTCCGGTAATTTATTATTCTGGCAATCGCAACAGGTATTGCGAATCATGATTCGCATTCTCATTTTTTTTTGTGTCATATTATTCGCTAATTTTCTTTCGATTCAGCTAATTAATAATTTAGCGAGGATTCCATATATTATCTAATTATCTTTTTGTCGTTATCGCTTACTGGTTGCGAGAATCGTTACGAGATTTCTTTATTGGCTTCTCTTTATTATCTACCACCGATTACCTACTCAGTTGCGATTCTCCCATCATTTTTCCGCTATATTATCTTGTTATCTTTTTGCATTTATCACGTCACATTTGCGGGAATCGCCCCGAGATTTCATTATCGAATTAGTTTTACTATCTACCGCCGTTTACCTACTCAGTTGCGATTCTCTAACTATTTTTCCGTTATCTTATCTAGTTATCTTTTTGCATTTACCACGTCACATTTGCGGGAATCGCACCGAGATTTCATAACCGAATTAATCTTACTATCTATCGCCGTTTACCTACTCAGTTGCGATTCTCTAACTATTTTTTTTTGGTATCTTATCTAATTATCTTTTTGCGTTAAATTACCTACCACTATCTCTCTCCCATGGCTTGCTTTTGTTCCATCATAATTTCTATCTTTTCTACTATAATAAATTATACAATAAACTTAATTTGGACGTTTCGTTACTCTCCCCGTCCACCCCCCTCTACTATTCTCCCAGGCGGGCTGAGTTAGCCGACTCTCGATTGCCGTATGCCTTGTCTCGCCGTACGGGGACCCTTCGTCGCATCTCGGGGCCTAAATTAAAAACCGATCGTCGATCGGCGGTACGTAGTTCCTGGCGCCCGGGTACCCCCAGGTGCGGAAATTATTATTATCTCGTCGTGGGTTATACGCTCGTCGAGCGATGATTCGAGTTTGCTTACCGAGGTTGAACCCGTAGGAACTTCAAGTTTATTTCTCGATACTCATAATGACTCGCATGAGTCTAACAACTTGAAGTACATCATACAGACAGCATTAACGGCTATTGACCTTAAACGTACGCGCAAAGCGGGCATTGAACGTCAAGCGTCGCGCACAAGGAACTCCGCGAAAGCTCCTATATAATTTACGAGAAGATCTGCGAAGGAACAAGCCGTGATAATCTTGGGTTGGTTTGTAACGAAGGGAATTATTACTGCGGTCATAAGCGGCAGGTATAAAATAAAAGAATATGACGTGGAAGTCAGACCAAAACTGATAAGCAATGCTATTCTTGACGAGCACGTATCATTGAATTTGCTGCAGAATTATATGGATGAAGATGCTTTCGACAGTATAATTCAAACTGTAGAAATTAAACGCAAAGACGCAATCTGGGAGTGCACCGTATGCACTGAGAAATTAGAGGATCAGGCTGTTATCTATGATGCTTGTTTTACCTGGCATCATTATAAATATGTAGGGCTGAAGAAAGCACCGCGCAAATCGGTTCGGTTTTGTCCAACGTGCGTTAAACAAAGGGAGCAAAAACAAGTACAATTTCGAAAGTTATCGTTACTTACATATTTATATACCGCCACATGTTATGTTTGTTATAAAGAGTTAAATATAAAACTTTCGATTAAACAATTAAACAATGTGAGTAAAAACACGTATAACTTCAAAAGCTGTCGTTTGATATTTACCGCTAGGTTCTAGGTACGTTATAAACAGTTTAATATAAGAAGTTTCGTTCCAAAATTCTCGTGCCCTCATTGTCTGTTTCTTGTTTTTATTAATAATGTTTATTAAGATTTTTTGGAATCATAGGCTGATCGATGGAGAACTGTCGATAAGCTTTGATAATACGTGATAAGCGTTTTTCAAATTATAAGTATTGTAACGAATATCGGATAACTATACTGTTTTATCGATTGGTTATACGGGAATACGGGAATGAGAATAGATCCGCTCGTGTGAATCTGACAATTGACGAACGGGCTTCACGTAGCTTCACGACGATCGTAGTCTTTTTAACAGTCTTGACCGAGACTTCAAAACGCACGGACGTATCGCGATCGATTATAAACAACGAAATTATTTATTCGGATCTAATAAACATTCCTTCGCATTCCTTTTCGTAATAAACGGTGTCCCATTTATTCCGTGATCGTAACAGTATACTAGCGGTTCCCCGGGCTCGCGCGCTCGCTGAACAATTGTCGAATATTTTGAACTAAGGCCCTTTTGGGGCCTTAGAATATTTTGACTTAAGGCCCTTTTGGGAACTTTTATATAAATATTTTTGCTTCTTCCTCCGCCGCCAACCACCGCGGCTGCCTCCTTCGATACCCCCTTAGAGGGACATTGAATATTTCTGCTCCTCCCCTCCCCTCCTCTCCCCCCTCACTTAGAGGGACTTCGAATCTTTCTCCTCCCCTCCCTTAGAGCGACTTAGAATATTTTTGGCCGGTGGGGTGCCCAAGGGGAGTTTGAAAATATTCTAAGTCCCTCTAAGGGAGACTTAGAATATTTTTCTGTGCTTTTTCGAGCTTATGACCGCTTGATCATAAGCTCGATTCTTGTAGACGCCGACGGCGGCGGCGACAGCGGCGAGATGTTTTTATATTTATACTAGAGGTTACCCGGGCTCGCGCGCTCGCATTCCTTTTATCAACATTATATAAATGTCTCATCACCGCCGCAGCTTTTCACCAACCGGCGCCGCCGCCGCTTTTTTTTGTATTTTTACTTAGACAGTCCCCTCTAAAGGTACTTAGAATATTTTGGCCTTCCCCTCCCACCCCCCTCCCCCCCGAAAAATATCCTAAGTCCCTCTAAGAGGGACTTAGAATGTGTTTCCCCGGGCCTGCGCGCTCGCTCGTGAATTGTAGAATATTTTGAGTTAAGGCCCATTTGGGGAATATTTTTGCGAGAGAGAGAAAAATATTCTAAGTCCCCCTTAGAGGGACGGAATATTTTTCTCTCCCCTCCCCCCTCTCCCCCGAAAAATATTCTAAGTTCCTCTAAGGGGATTCCCCCTTGGGCACGCCATCGACCAAAAATATTCTAAGTCCCCCTTAGAGGGACTTAGAATATTGTCTAAGGGGCCTCATATACCGGGTGTCTCATAAGTAGGTATCGATTCCTGACACGGCGGCGGCGGCGACAGCGGCGGTAACTTTATATATATAGAGATATATATATATATACTAGAGGTTCCCCGGGCTCGCGCGCTCGCATTCCTTTTTGTCGACATTATAAAAATGTCTCATCACCGCCGCAACTTTTCACCAACCGGCGCCGCCGCCGCTTTTTTAATGTATTTTTACTTAGACAGTCCCCTCTAAAGGTACTTAGAATATTTTGGCCTTCCCCTCCCACGCCCCCCCCCCCCCCCCCCCGCCCCGGAAAATAAGTTCTATACAATAAAACGAAATAAGTCCCCCTTAGAGGGACTTAGAATATTTTGGCCTTCCCCACCCACGCCCCCCCCCCCGCAAAATATCCTAAGTCCCTCTAAGGGGACTTAGAATATTTTTCTCTCCCCTTGGCCCTTACCCCTTCGACCGAAAATATTCTAAGTCCCTCCTAAGGGGGACTTAGAATATATCCCCCTTAAGAGGGACTTAGAATATTTTCGCCCCCCCCCCTCCACCCCTCGACCGCAAATATTCTAAGTCCCTCTAAGGGGGACTTAGAATATTTTGGACTGAGGCCCTCTTTAGGGACTTAGAATATATTCCCCCGCCCCCCTTAGAGGGACTTAGAATATTTTCGGTCGAGGGGGGTGGGGAGGGGAGGGCGGGGAGGGCGGGGAGGGCGGGGAGGGAGGGGAGGGGGGGAGGGGACGGGGGAGGGGAGGGATCGAGCGAGCGGGATCGAGGCGGCGGTGGTCTCGATTCCTGACACGGCGGCGGCGGCGGCGGCGACAGCGGCGGTAACTTTATATATATAGAGAGATATAACAGGGTGTTAAGTATAAAGGGTATTGGGTAAAGTTATTATTAAGTATTAGGTAAAGGGTAAAGTATAAAGCGCACAAATTAGATGCCGATTTGAGCGGAATAATTGTCCGAGTAAAATTATGTGCGGGAGAAGTCTGATGGATAGGTAGTTGCTCAGATAAAATAGTTCAAAGTTGACCAATCACAGCGCAGCTTGAATCGCCACACCGACAGCACACAAGTAGAGGCGAACTTCACTGAACTTCGCTATAGTGTGACGATTTCTCATCATCTTGTGACCTTGCCTCCGTAGCTTTTTAGCCGCCCGATCTAGTAAAAGCTAGTACGGTGCATCGCGGCAAACCTCGTCGATGCCCGCGATATCCAGGACTCACCGAACGATTTCTCGATATCGTGCTCCGTAGCTTTTCGATCTCGCCGAGAAGCAACTGTGCATCATCGCGATACACGGTCGATTAATAACGATTTAAATTGACGAGACGGTATCAACTCCGCAGTTGAGTCCAGTGGTAATAAAACGTCCTAGAGCCTGCGAAAACGTGTATGGCAGCATTGATTTCATTTCTCCTCGTATAAAACTATCAAGCCGGCGTGTATTGCCTTCGGCAAATAATTCATCGTTCGTAATTGTCGACCGCTTTAATAAACGGAAACGAAATCCACTGTGTCTTCAGTAATCCGACAAACATATATCGTGCTGGCGATGAAAATGTGCGACATACATTCGATTTCATCTCTTTCTCCTCGTCATCGAAGTTCTGGTTTGAATGATTGTAGCGAGTGTGAGGATCAAACTTTCGATAACAAATAGAAGAAAATGAAATTGAATCTATTTCGTTCGTTTTCATCGATAGCACGGTATACGTTTGTCGGCTATACTGAAGACACAATAGATTTCGTTTCCATTTATTAAAGCGGTCGATAATTATTAGCGATGAATTGAGGAGGCGTCAATTGTACGAAGTTCAACGGCTCGATGGTGTATCGATACATTTATAAACTGTACACATCAAATTAACAACAACTGGTTGCACGACGGTTCAACTCGTCACTTTCGAAAACGTACAGAAACATTTAACATCTATTTAAATTTCTACGTAACCATTTCAGTTCACCGTAATTCCTGCTACACGACCAAAATGAATATACGTACGATCTTTCAAAAAAATTCTCTTCCTTTTTACGTCAACGTTCATCGGCCCGGATAGTCACGTGCAAAATTGTACTCACGTTCAATCGTTCACCTGCTTTTCGTAGCATTTTTGTGTTGCTGCAGTGGGGTAAGACGGACTCGATCGATTGAGAACCGCGGCTCGCTAGCTTGTCGGTAAAGTGGATAACAAAGTTCCATCTACACCCTACGCATTACCATAGAAACGACTCTACGGTAAGTACAAATTCAAATTACAGTGCTCCTATAAATTAATTTAGGTGTTCTGGGATAAAATATAAATTTTCCGATAGGACTGTTACGTGCTAGAGAAAGAGTTTTGCTCGCTCTCGCTCGCCGTATACAAATCTCTGCGAGAAGCGCAAAGTTTATTTTTACGTGGGCGCTTTGCTCCGTCCCTAAGCGGGCCCGGCTTCTCGATACCTGTAATAGGGTGAGAGGTCTCGAAATAAAAGTATAAAGAGGAATTTTTAAGTAAACACGAGTATGAGAAATACATTGAAGGTAAAATGAAAGGTAATCTGGTTGAATGATAATCGGAAAGTTACAAGAAGTGATTTATAAGAAGTTAAGTAAAAGTTGGTTGGAGTCGCTCTCATACGTTCATACGCTCACACATACACATTCCCGTACTTACAGATGTTGTTCTCCCGGCGGGGTTTCTTAGTTTTTACTACACACTATGAATTACACTTTTCTACACACTACTCGGTTTTAACTGTCTCTACTGAGTCTTTGATATTTTATGGTTTATTATTAATTCCGAATTGCTTAACGACACTATGGAACGGACTCGCGGGGCTACGTTCCTGATACTATTGCTAGTAGGGACGGTACCTATACGGATATTTTCATAATGGCGGCCGCTCGTGGTGGGGCAGTGTTTCGATGCTCGCTGCGTGTGTGTTACCCCCACCACAGCTCCCAAGTCAGCAGACGGGGTCCTCTGGAGGAGCGGGTGGTTAGGGATGCTGGGGAGAGATGTTGCTCCGTCGACGGTCAGCTCCCAACCACCCGCCCTTACTCGATCACTTGACTAGTGTTACGTCGCGAATCGTGAGTTTACGTGAGGAGCCGGCCTCATCTCGGTCAAGGAACTTAATCCATTTACGCGTTATCGAAGCGGCTACGATTCGCGGGTGCCTCGTTTTGAGCCTAACCTCACGGAAAATTGCTCGGGAAGAGGCTAGAGAACATTCGCGAAAACACTAAAGATTTTTAGACAGAACTCGTTATTTTGGAAAAATCGATTAGGAGTGAACAACGGATTGGATTGTACATCGGTATGTACCACAGGAGTTTCACGTTCGACACACGTAAGACCAAAGGTTACAGCAGTTTTGAGAGAGATTCCACGCAAAAGAAGAGTAGTAACAATAGCCACTATTATTGCCAGGAAGGCTACAATGATGACAGATGAATACATCTCTAATTCGAAACTCTATATAGAGGAAGGGTCACTGGGGTGAAGGAAACATAAAAATGAAGTGAAATTACCTTACCAAAAAAAAACGAGAATATACGGAGAATAGAAACGGAGAAGGTGGTCGGTGCGACTGGTCGATGGATCGTTAGTCGATGCCCTCGACGTTGAGTAAGTGCCGAGCGGTCGAAGGTTTTTCACAAAACGAAACAACACAAAATTGAAACACAGAGTTTTATTCTACTAAATTCACTTGAAGCTAATAGCAAAACCAAAACTTGATACAATTCACAAACGAAGAACAAGACTTGAAAAAATTTCAAAGTCTTTTAACAGAATAAAAGAAAACTGGTCGTCGAACAGAGTTACGGTGTCGATGATTTTTGGAGTAGTAATGAGCATGGCCCTCCGTAAAGGGCACAGTTTAAATAGGCTTGACATAGACCGCGGTGGAAGGGGCAACTTTTTGGTCGAGGCGTGACTTTCCACGCCTCCCTTGTTCTCTTTCTATCGGCTGTTAATTATCGATAATTACTCTAATTAACTATTTCCAGATTGATTTTGGATTTGTTAGTTAACAATTTATTCCTTTTATTTATTATGGAAGTGTCTCAAATTTGAATCACCTTTTTAGGTGGAAAATTACGGATTTTAATACTTGATAAAAAATGAAAATTTTCTTGATAAAGAATTAATTAATTATCAAATCCAAGAATATTAAAAATGAACTCTATTGATATTTCGCTCTCATTCTTCACTCTATTACATGCATTCTCATTCGGTTTTTACTATAATATGTGAAATATCGATTGATATCGATTTGACAGATCTAATTAAATTGAATTTAAATTTGATATAAATGTCATAACTATCAGGATGTTCTGGTATTCATTCTTAATGGTTTTTCAACGGCTTTCAATATAAAATGGTGAATTAATTAACTTAATTAATTAATTTGTTTAACCTTTCCATTTGTCAAATTAACAAATTTCGGGTTAAACTTTTACGATAATTGTAACATTTGGCTATTGTAAATCATGAAAAAAAAGGTTATTACTATCGATTGTTAATAATTATTATTCGGTTATTCTCTCTTTCTTCATCCCTACTCTTGGCTAAGAATTGCGTTTGTCTCTTGATTTTTATGGCTCTCTTCCTATTGGTTGAGAAAAGTTCGGCTATCGATGAGTGGTGGGCCTTCTCGTACGTTCTATTCATTGCGCGGGTGGCTCACCCTTCCCCTACTCTCTCGGTACGATCACGTGTACCGTAGCTGGCCCGCGAGCTAGCCAACAGCGCTACCTCCCCTTCGGGGTGGCTCTTGACTTCCCTTGTTCGTACCAGCCACGCTCACGTGGTCGCTTCTTCTTCTATCCTACCTAAAGAGTATGCTGGTACAGAGGCTTTCTCCGTCGTGGCGACATAGCAACGACGTGCAATCCTCTGTTCTCTCCCAGCACGGAGTCTTCTCTTTTTTTTCATTCTAAGAACCGTGACAAATCGGCGAGCTGAATAGAATCGCTTCATCGAACGAGCACCACTTATCTTTATTTATTCCATCCAAATGTTTAGAAGAAACTTCTCGGAGGTAGTTGTTGAAAATAACATTTCCTATGTAACCCGATATTCTTCTTTCGTCGCTGGTTAAGATCGTAAATTGAACTATTTATCTTTGAAGCAATATCGGTTTGCAAGATATTTTTCATTTAAATGTTTAGTCTCTGAGTAATGAGAGATATTGCTAAAGGCAGAAATATTTTAACTCGTTGTTTTTACGGATTTACTTTTTATGATGGGAAAAGACCAGAAGGGTTTATGATGGTTACCTGAGTAACGCAAATACCTGACCTATCCCTAGCTATAAAGTATAAACGGGGAAATGCGTGAAAATATATATAAAAC
Source organism: Cryptus armator (assembly GCA_963971235.1). Lineage (NCBI taxonomy): Eukaryota > Metazoa > Arthropoda > Insecta > Hymenoptera > Ichneumonidae > Cryptus > Cryptus armator. Next base: position 11,806,978 of record OZ020234.1, read on the forward strand.
TATTACAAAACTTTATAAATTATTGACGACCTGACCCAACATTCATATTCATGCGTGATTTTAATATAATTCTCTAATTTAATTACCTTGCGGACCATCGGGAATCTTTTCTTGTTCGCGGGGTTAAGCCGTGAGGGCTGTCCGTGAGGTGCTGCACTCTTCGGAGGAAATCTTGAATGTTTGTATCGGTGGGGCCGACGTATCATGGTTTTGGTGAAGCCCTCGATGCCCTCGCTCGTGGTGTTAGACTTCTCGCCTCGAAATCGTCAAGTCCCTATACATGAGCCTGACGCTTCGTAGTATTGGTGCGTCTCGACGAATGGAGCCTCGTCGAGCCTTGGTGTCTATCGTATCCCTTGGAAGTCGGCTAGGCCCAAATACATGAGCCATCATTCTCTGGTAGTAGTGGTGACTTTTCTTGGTAGTGTGGTATTGGTGACACACGCTCGTCGTGCATGATCGAGCCGTGGTCTTACGCCGTCGGATAGAGCCTTTTGGAATGCTCGAGTAACTCAAGCCTATTAACGATTGTTGATTTTCTTCAAATTTCTGATGACAGAATTATTTGATGGCTCCGGCTCGATGAATTCATGCTCGAATGTTTACTAAACAGTCTTCGGATGTCGATTCTCTGTCGACGATTCCCATATACGGTGATCTCTTCTCCTTCGTGGTTTCTCCGTCACCTCGCGAGTATACACGTGCAGCTGTACTCTTTTTTCGGTTCGGAAAGAGCAGCGCAAGTTCGCGAAAAAGAAATCCCAATAATCGCGGGACGTAACACTAGCATGACCCAGTCGCGGAGTGGTGGGGCGTGAGTATATTGGAGGGGGCATATGGGTCCTCTGGAGTAGGAAACGGTTAGGGATGTTGATGCTTGGCGAGAAATCGCGGAATGGTGGGGGTATGTGTGCTCCGAAGGCCAGCGTTGTGGCGCGCTAGAGCACAGGTTCGAGCCTCATTTTTGGTAATTTTTTTTTTTTCCTGAATAATTACGTCGAGAGGAGGTAAGTGAAAAAAAAGAAATTATGACAAATGTTTTTTATTTATTTTTTAAAACAAGCGTGTACATTAGTAAAAAAAAAATTAATTAAACTTATAAATTTAGTCGGGCACAGCAGTGTTGAACGGGACTTCTGGCGTAAACACCACTGCCTGTTAATGAATTTCTAGGGTGTTTATCAATAGCTTTCGCACGGCCGCGTAGTTTTTTCATCAACCGTTTGTAAAAACTGGCGGCGAGACGATCGTTTCGTTTGAGGTCCGAGGTGAAAAGATTCCCGAATTGAAAAAGAGATCCACCACGAGACATATGATAAAGGAACATAATGCAAAACTGACCACACACATTTGAAGAGAAGCTTTGAATCTGCTTAGTGTTCCAACGGTAGAGGGTGCAGTTCTTGCCCAAGCGGTGAATATGATTTCGTATAAGCGGCGGCACACCATAACTATCAAAATACGATCTACGTCCAATCTGGATCGTATTCATCGCCTGATGCAGACGGCGAGTAACAACTATGCGGCTTTTTCTTCAGATTTATCGGCTCTGGTGGAAAGCGTACGGTTGGTGCGAGCACGGATGTAAGAGAGACGTCTCGAAGAATCCACTCTTTCAGTTCTGTAACGTTATTTAAAGCACATGATAACTCGGGTCGTCTCAAGAGCCCGTGATGAATACAGACTTCTACCGAGGACGGTAGATCGTGAAATGAAGGGCAGGCGCTCTCTTCGAGGTTTTTAATCTCCCGGGCTGTGATGCTTTGTAGATATTTCGCTTTTGCACGACCACGAGTATAAATTATCCCAGCTGTCCGCGTAATTTGTCTGAGATTTGCGTGCAGCGTTCTGAGTGGCACATCACCCTCGAACCACTCCAGCCCATGGTGATGACAAGTAGCCCAATTATTTTTTACTCTCACGAGATTTGGGAGATCCGTGAAAACATGGGTTGGTGATGTGATCCAATGTCCAACGAAAGCCTTATCAAGTGTGAGCACGGCTACTTCCTTAGCAATGAAACGGTCGTCTTTATAGTAGAAGCCCTGAATAGCGACGACGTAGTCCATTTTAGTCTTGCTTTTCTTCGGTGTAGTATGGGTGGAAAAACAAAACCACATCCGTTGAAGGTTGACAATGTACTGCAGTCCAGCGCTACAGACGCAACTCCAGAGATAACAAATATCAGTAGTGGGGGTATCAGAACCGCCCCACTCTAAATTTAAACGGGGCCCAAAAAGCCAACTCACCCCCTCTACTACATTTTAGTGCATCTTTCGGCTGGTTAGGTCAGTTCAGTTGCAGTAGAGTCACAAGTCGATCCACTTACGACCATGGAGCATTTCCACAAGTCCAAAGGCAGTCGCGCAGAAAGCTTTTGGAAACGAACTTGGAAATCCAATGAAGAGCTTAAAAAACAGGGCCGCAGCATTTGCGTCTGGCTGGAGAGTCGAAAACGATAACCGAAAGTACACGTCAAAATGTGGCATATACGCAAACGGCAGTATAAAGCACGCGTGAAGTGAAGGCAACGGCGCTCAGGGGTATGTAATATTATTATACTCAGCATTTTAACGTATATAACATCAATGTACCTCCTTATATATATAGACAGTATCTCATAAGTACCCGCGGTTAGTTTACGGAGTAGCCGCGAGATTTCGCATTCTTTCTTATTTTCCCGAGACTGAAGTATCCGCGGTTAATTGACGAGGTGACCGCGAGATTCCGCAATCTGAAGATTTTCTCAATAATGAATGTGCACCTGAATGCATGTAAATAGGCGAACAGAATCGCCACCAGTTCCACCGGCGACGACGAGCAGGTAATTTTTCCTTTTTGTACCTCCGGGTCCGAAGAGCCTTCGGTGACGTTGGCTCTGCGAGTACTCTAATTTCCCGAACCAGGATACGGGAAGCTATCAGCGACGAAGCTTTCCTCATTCCTGTATCCCAAGTCCAAGCTAGTAGGGACCGCGATAGGGAGGTATCCCCGACGGGAGCGAGCCGGAAGCGAGTCGCGGATCGACCACGTGGTGACACTAGCCGATTCACGATTTCGTGGAAGCCGGACTCTGCGAGGAGGGCCCAGTACTGCGAGTGCCGGGATAACGTGAGGATAGTTTCTCACGCTATCCCCGTGGGGTATCTCGTAGACACGGCAGAATAGTTTCAAAAATAAAAATCATGTCTTAAAGTAGATTCACCCGCGACTTATTATTCCAAAATTAAACTTAACGCACTTCGAAATAAATTGTGCCGGGAGGGAAAGCTCGGCCGGTAAAAAGTCAAATTTATCATTAGTCCGAGAGTCTTCGATGAATCTCGTATGTAATAGTTCCTGCGTGTAAAAAAACAAGATATTAAGGGGAAAAATTTATAAAATTGTGCTGTTTCACAATTTACCGACACTTCGTCGGTAAATTCCAGTATTTCAATTTCACTTCAAGAAAGTCGAGACTTTAAAGTAAGAATTCTGTTCAAGGAACTAAGGGGAAAATCCTGTTTTTCGAGATATTTTTTTGTTCTTTTAGCGCCATCCGCGACAAACTAATATTGTATTGTTACGTCCGAGTAACATTGAGAATTTGCCCTGTTTTAGACCTTAGCAAAGGCTAATTAGTCCGGGATACGGGCTTGGTGATTTGGTTGTAATGGAATTTTGTTGGATAATAGTTTTGGATGATTTCGTAATTATTTGGGACAATAAGGAAGTGTTGAGATTGAAAGAAAGAGAAATTCGCGGTGGTCCGCGCAACTTCTGCTATCGGTTGAATATAGGACATCCAGTGAGCTCGCGGTGGACCGCGCAGCTCGGTGGATTTAGGAAAAGGATTGTATTGCTCGCGGTGGGCCGCGCAGCTCGGGGGATTTTGGAAAATGATTCCATAGCTCGCGGTGGACCGCGCAACTGGAAATCGTCTTGAAGATCTTATTATGAGTTCGCGGTGGTCCGCGCAACTCATTTGGATTCGAAGGTTATGATGATGAGCTCGCGGTGGTCCGCGCAGCTCGGAAAGAAATCGAAGATTCCATTTAAACTATTTTACTTGAAAATATGGACGAGCGGTACAAATTCCAGCTCGATCCGAAGAGGTTGAAATATTTACAAGAACTGACAATTTTCCGTACAAAATGTTGTCTTATATACTAGTCGCATATCTATCTTTGTTTTTGAATAAGGGTAGGAAAGGGCAAGTTTCTTGTAGCTTATTGGCTCGAACTCGCCGTCTCCCACTTCCTATGTTTTGAACGAATTGGAAGGAATTGTTATCTGCAGACTATTTGTGAGGGCCTAGACGTCCCCTTCCTTTAACCATCGGAGTAGGGCCTTATCTTCAGGAAATACAATGCTGTTTTGAGAGTTGCTAGATACTAGGCGCTTTGGTGGAGTTACGGGGATGTAACAGTATCAATAGTCGAGTTTTGACAGGAACTCGAGTGTGTTTCACTGTACGTTTAAGGCGACGGATAAGGTAAGTGTCGGTAATAAGGAAACCTAATTATTGTATTGGAGATTTTTTTATGTGTTTTTGAATAAAATTTATTGTTTCCACCAAATCGAATTACGTCTAACGATTTTTCGCTCGCCCCGAACTCCTAACGCGATCCTGAAACCGAGTGCGAGGCATCGGAAGAAAAGGTTAACGTTACAACTGGCGCCCAACGTGGGGCGAGCGAAAGGATCGATTTGGTGAAATTGACCGACGGAGTAGAAAAAATAGTAGAACGCGAGTAAAAATAAATAAAAACTAACTTCGCGGTAAAAATCGGTATCCGCGGGGTAAAAATAAAATAAAAAAAAATCATAACAATAATACAACCGCGAGTAAATACAACCGGACATTGGAGAAGAGGAAATCGACGATTTTGACGAATTGGAACGCAGTTTCCGAGCGAGGTATTGGAGTGAGGAAATTCAATTCAAGGCGAGAAAAGCGCTTGAATTCGGTCATTTCGAGGAGGGAACGCAAAATACTCGAGCAGAGTATGCCATGCGACTTTTCGGAACCGCCAGAGATTTGACCCCCACTCCAAGGGATAGGGAAATCATAAATGCGATTTCACGACATTTCTCGGAGGAAATTCGTGCAACGGTTATTGCAAGGGGAATCGACTCATTGGCGAAGCTAATCCTTCTCCTTGAGAAGTTTGATCAAGCGGGACCAATCAATTCCGGTCGGGCGAATGCTCCGAGAGGTGGAACAAATGGGTTTAATCATTATAAATCGAATAAACCAACGGATCAAAGGAGTGGTCAATCGGGAAATAATCCCAATAAATCACAAAGACCGTGGAATACAAATCAACAAGGGCAGCAACAGCAACAACAGGGGCAGCAACAGCAGCAACAAAAACGATCGACACCGATCAACAAGAAACAAACGGTACAGGCAATTCAGGTGGAGAAAAGCAACGAGCCTGTACCGTCAACATCGAAACAGGGAAACTAAAAAAAGTTGTATCCTCGTCCAATAAAGACGGAAGATCGGATACAACTATAAAACAGAGAAGGAAGAGAAAAACGGATACGACAGTTAATATTAATACGCTTTTTACGGATATTCGGGAATAACTTTTGGGCGAAGAGATACACGGAGAGGAGGTTCGACTCACGGAATGTCCGGAGATTGATACTGAGATAGAAGGGATAAAAACTATCGCATTAACAGATCTAGGACGTAAGATAACCGCAATCTCGGAGGAGTTTTATCAGCGAAACTTGGATATTTTACAACACTGTCCAACGCTACCGGTTACAGGCGTATGTGTAAGAGGAGCGCCTCGAGGGAGATCCGTAAGGGTGAGAAAACAATTGATGGCGTCTACTAGAATAGGAACGTCATTAATACAAATTAAATATTTGATTATTCCGGGACTTATAAGGGACAGTATTCTCGGGATAGACTGTCTGACCGCGTTAAAAGGTATTGTCAATCTCGAAAGCGACGTTTGATGAACGAGTTTGATAATGTAATCGAGATTGACTCGTCTGTCAATCTCGATTACATTATCAAACTCTGCATATACTACGCAATTTACTGTTTCCTTTAAAGCCTCCCCAAAACGTACATCTATACGTACACTACCGTGGCGTACAAGATTCCAGTGGCCGGCTCTACCCGCGGCCATGTCAGGCGTCAAGTCGAAACAGTACAAGCAATTACCATGGGAGTATGCCGTCTTTTGATATACCGCAATTATCGTCATCCCAGAGTATACCTTTTCCAGAAACCAGGGTGTGATAGGCATGAGTGTTAAGCTCGTGAAAATGATCAGGCTGCAGAGGCTTGCTGGGGACTTGAACACCGTCCACGTATAAAGAAAGGAAATTCACTGAATAGTGATAAAAATTGAATGGGTTCTGTAACTTATGCCCATTGAATGCTTTATTTGAGACAAAACCAATCACCATTCGTTTTGGTAGCTGTCCGAGTATAACATTATCGAGTGTTTCACCATGTACACCAGCGTGGATGGTAAATGGTTTGACATCTACACGCGTAAAAGGATATTTTGCCGTTCCTCTACTTAAGGCTTTAGCGTGAGCAACAAGTATACCAGGGCTGGTTTCCCAGGGTCTGGGAAACCATCTAGCCGGGTCCCAAAACCCAGATGACTGCCCATAATGCTTCCCAGATTCAATCCCAAACAAATCCCAGCCTCTCGCCTATCGTCCTCCTAGAGTCAATCCCATACTATTTTTTTCTACGCGGGGGAGGAGATCAGGGGTATTTTAAATGGGAATCCAACGACATGGGGGCAAGAATTCAAGAAAGCGATGGAGGAGGTGGGGGATGGAAGAACCATTAACTTAATGTGGTCGGAAGCGTGGGGGGGGGGGGGGTAAAGGTTATTGAGAGCTTATTTAGGACGGGTTTGGAACGGAAGAAAGAACAAGATATTCAGCTAGACTGGGTTAAAGTGGATCGGTCAACTTTCAACCCGATGTACAGTGACATTAAAGAAGGGGTGGAGTGGGAAAAATACTGGGATGATAAAAAGGTTAGAGGAGAGCTGAAAGAGCAGTGGGCTAGAATCAGATGTGGAAATATCGGTAAAGTAGGAAAAAAGGGGTACAAGAATTGGAAATGTGGGATTTGTGGAACAACGGACGAAGATCTTGAGTATATTTGGCAGTGTAGTATAGCGAGGAAAGGGATAAACGAGAAATGGGTTAAGGGGGTTGACGAATGGAGAGCCGGGGAAAAGGTGCTGATTTGGCCTGGTGGACCGTGATAACACTGAAGGGTAATATAATTCCGGAACTGTGTGAGTATTTGAGAGCCTTCGGGAAGATGGAGAAGTCAGGAACGGAAACTATCGAAGAGGGGGATGGGGAAAGGTTAAAGGTTTAGTCGAGTCGGGGAGATAGCGCTTGTGATAAGCACAAAGTTTTCTGTGATCGTAGTAATAAAGTGTATTGGATGCTAGAGAACAAAGTTATACGCGGGTCAGTATTGGCTTCGAGTGAGCCACGAGGTACGTGTACAGTTATAAGCATCGGCAAGGGAAATAAATGGAGAGATGTGGAAGCGAGTTGGATATATTGACACACGGCTGTTAAATTATTGTTAAACTGCAAAGTATTATTATTAGTGTTGTAACGCGTTTTTCTTGGCGCGTTACAAGAATTGCGTCATCGGCGGATCTGGTCCCGTCGAGTACGCGTTGTCCCCACCGACAGAGTCCCCAAGCGATCTCAAGGGTTCAGAATTTACGACAGCGAGTAAAATCATTAATTTCTTTGTTCTTTTATTTATTTCTTTTTCACGAGCATCTTCGTCGGCGAGAGATCTACGTTTAGCGTCATTCGAATAAGAGTATCGTTCTGGCTAACGGTACCGCTACGTGGTCATCGCCTCATCTCTCATCATCCCATAACACCGAAAAGCATCGCTCTGGGCGCACCGACAACGGAGAAGTCGCAGCTTAGCGATGTCAGCATCGTCTCATCGATGTCTGCACCCCGGCACCGACGTATACGAAGATTCTTCAAGCGAAACGTCGTGCGATAGTTCGAACGGGACGTCAGCGCCGTCTTCGTTCGAATATTAATTTCGCGCGAGCGATAGTTCGCGTTAATCGTAGGGCGTCGCCAGGTACCGGGGTACCGAAAATATTAGTAAAGGGAGGGGAGAGCGAGACCGCGAGACGAATTAGCGTAGATCACTCGAGGACTCTCGTCGTATCTTTTGTGGTGTGAGGACGTGTGCTCGAGTGATCAAGATGGCCGGAGGACAACGCTGCGCGAAAGGGTGTATCACCTCGGTACCGGACCGATCGCGGCTCGGGAATTATCGACGGGTTGGAGGGTTGGCAAAATTCCGATAATTCCTCATCGAACATCAGTCTCTCGCCGGTAAGGCTGTCGTCTTTTTCCTCGGACGCGTCAATTCATTATTTTGTTTTTGATTTATTATTTTTTTGAGTGTCCGCGCGCACTCTTCGCGATGACGGTTCTCGTCCCAGGCGAATCGGAAACGCTTCTCTCGGTGACGCGTGGGACTCGTCAAGGGAGAAGTTGGCCTGCGTTAGTGGGACGGCCCGTCTCGCATTTTCTCGATTTAGTTTATTGTCGAATTATAATTATTTTGAACCTTGAGATCGTTTAGTTTCGTAACGTAGCTGGTAGAAATTCGCGAACGCGAGAGATCCATTCAAATAAGTGTGGCGAGCGTTGCAGGGGCTCGGACGTGCGGGAGTTAATCGTAGGCGTGCTTCGACGGCTTTGGCTGTTCGAACTCGCCATGCGAACTCGAAAAATGAAACGAGTCCTCTGCCCGCCTCGCGCCGAGTGATCACGCGGCTTAGTGGGGTTTTTAGAATTTTTCCGACACGTCTTTCGGTACCGTCGGATGCGAGATGTACGTCGAGCCGCGAAATTAGTAGGGACCATTATTTTTGTAATTGTTAATAATTTTTTCGTCGAGAAAATTCAAGCCGGCGAACTGAGTAACCGGTGAGAATTTTAGTAGGGAAATTCTTATTTTTGTGTCGAGTCACCCCGGGTACCGTCCCGGAGAAAAATGACGTGATTTTATATTTTCTTTGAATAAATTAATTTATTGGATTTTCCCAAAAATTTTGCTGATTGTTGAGTGTGTTGTTTGTTTGTGATTGTACCCCTTTTCTAAATCGCCAAGCTAACGAACCGCCCCTCTACCCTTGTGAGCTGCAGCTAGTCGGCTGTTATCAATTTCGTTATTCGAGAAACTTTGAAAAATCCGATCGCGTCGAGCTCGAGGCTCGGCTGGCGCCCTTCAAAATAAGTAAGCGATCGAGACGAATTTTTGTGGCCAACGGGGTACCGGTTTTGTTTAAATATTTTTCTTGAAATTTTATTTTCCGGGTGCGAGGGTGCCACTCTGGAAATTTCGGTCACAGTGTATAAGTAAGGGTCTATGTAAAAAGCAAAACTGCTGTACAGTTGGAAATAAATCTATCTATCTATCTATCTACAATTTGAGTTCGGTATTGAAAATCATATTTTTTTGAAACGTTTTTGAGGTTATACAGACATACACAGTTTTTATCACATACACCATGTTTCATTGCAATAAAAATTATCCTTGCAATAAAAATCGAATTGTGAACTAAAAATGTGCACACTACATTTCTCAATAACATTAATAAAGAAAAATAAAAATTACGGAAAAACATCGCGAACTGTCAAACTTTTGCTATAGAGGTAACGTCTATAGGTCGATCTTCAACCGCGAGAGGCGTGATCGACGCCAAAAGTTCGACTCGCCACCTATGGTTTGTAATATAATGTTCAAAAATTTCAGCGGCAAACGCTGATTGTAAGCGATCAACAAAATTTTAACAAATTTTGAGTTACAATTATGAGGACAAAAATAGATGTGTTCGAAAACTAAACTCCTTCACTAAAAACATAAATATCAACACAATACTAACTTCACGCCATCAACAACTCGGATGAGAAAGTCACGAGTTGCTAAACGCCAGTAGCAACAGCTTTGTGTCCAATTTTTTTATTTTATACCACAATTATAATTACATTTTTTTTTTTTTTTTCTCTACCAAATATCGACATACCCGTCGCCTTCTAAACTTACATATAAAATCTCCGCAACACCGTCGCTAAATAGCTGTGAAACTGATGGTTCTGAAACATAAGAGCAAAAAGAAAAAAATAAACTTTTAATATTACCGAATTCGTTTTCTTTAGAGTAGAGTAGCTGCAGTTGCCGCCGCTGCCGCGCGCGCGAAGAGAATAAGCTAATTTCCCGTATGCCGCCCGCGACTATACTGTGAATTAGCTAATATTCACAGTGTGATGCGATGAACTTATTAACCGCGCGGTTATACATGCATCGCTAGTAAGCTTATTGGGATGCATGATAGGAAAGTAAAATAGGCTAGTACGTTTAACAATTTTTTTAATTTTATTCTATTTTTTTTTACATTGGGTTATCGAGGGACGTGTCTCGAAGACACGTACTCGGCGCACATCCATAACTCGGGATAACGATCCCACATGCATCCAGCGCCTAAAATTAAATACTTTTTTTTTTTACAAAATTTACAAAAATTTACAAAAAATTTACAAAAAATTTACAAAAAATTTACAAAAAATGTACAAAAAATTTACAAAAAATGTACAAAAAATTTACAAAAAATGTACAAAAAATTTACAAAAAATTTACAAAAAATTTACAAAAAATTTACAAAAAATTTACAAACTTATTCTATATAGCCATACGGCACCGAATCATATTCGTCCTATCTTCGTCTCTTAACGAGGACAGGCTTGCATGTTTTTGTTTCGGGCCGCGTGACTACCTGATGAAAAGCGTCTCGTCTTATTGAATTAAACTTTACGGATATGCTTGTACCAGGCTCACGAATGAGTCTGCAGATAGATTCAAAACTGATCTGCTGTCCATTATTATAATTAAGACCGATGCCTTTGACTTTGCAGGTAGCAATTTCTCGACCATCAGCAGTCTGTACTAAATATCCGTAAAATTTAGGTCCACCCGAGACGAAACGCTTAATAAAACTACCGCTACCGTAATCGCTAAGTTCATCCGTCATATCCCCGAGAAGATTTCCGAGAGGCGGACTGTACTTTCCATGCACACCATTATCTATATATATACACGAATCGGTATCGTAGTAGAGGACGCGTTTATCTAGTGGTTCACGATACGAATATAATTTCAACCTTGCCTGCGCCGTTGTATACGCGGCGATCACGACGTTCACGTGAGGATTTATCTCAACGCTTTCTCCGGTTTTCTGCCAGCAAACATACATAACGTCGTCGTTGACCATTATAATATTGTTTACCTCGCAACTCTGGTCACACAAGACTCCCAAAAGCCTTTGACGCGTTGTGATAACCTCGGTCTTTGGGAGATTTTCACGTTGACCAAATTTACCCCAAAATGAATTTAAGCAGAGTTTTGCAATGGAGCGTAAACCCGGATTTTTGACGATTGGTTCACGATCCAATTGTACCCCCTCGGTCTCGAGAAAATTCGCTACGTACTCCGCTTTACGCTCATCCGATGTACACTCACTTGGCCATCCACTTTATCTTGCTTTATCTTAAGCCAGAGATTAATGTAATCGCCAAACAGTCCGGGCGCGTGGCTAGCTTTATCGTACTGTTCTACAGCGTACTGCCAGATCTCTTGCACAGTGATAATCTTGTACCCCTTTTCGATAGCTTTTTGAAGCTCGCACGATACCCAGGTGCCCTCGAAAGTCCGATCATCCTCGTTAACGTGAGGACAAGGCCCTTGACGCATTTCCTCGCAGCATGTTCGGCATAATGCAAACATTAGCCGATTGTGCATGCGTACGGGGAGTACCGGATGATAAAGATTGCGAGGTGGCAACACTGTGCATCGGACGAGCCCTTCGACTTTGATTAAATCGTTTTGGGGGCCGATTACCTGCTGAACCGTGTCAGCCGTGTATACCGTCGGGTGACCAACGGGGAAACGACCGTACTTGCAGATGTACGGATAAAGCGAGCAGACATCAACGTAGCGGATTTTCTCTGCACCGCTAGTCGCGCAATAACTCCGCGTATTTCCCGTGCGGCCTCCAAAAAACGCGTCGCGCGGATTAAGTGGCTGATCGGCGAAAAACGGATGATCATTCACCGTGGCTTCAATGACCGGATTTTTACTTTTCAGCCGGGCATACTCGCACTCCCAGATCTCGTGAAGCGTATACCCGAGAGACTTTATACGCGCCGAGGTGTTCAACGAACGCATGAACCGATCGTCTAGCGTGCTACCGTACCACTCTTCTTCGCGTTTACGAGGGTCGGTGTAACATTTGTCACACCCGTGGTAGAAGCAACCGTGGAATTGCAACACGTGTTGCACACCATCGTCCGTGTCTACGTAGCCGTCGACACGCATACCGTCGGCTAGCTTGTATTCCCGGCCCCGCCCCGCGTGCTCGATTTGTTTTCCGAAAGTATGCTCGCACCAAAGGAGCCACTCAATCGCTATTTCGGACTGTCTATCAGCTCTGCGATACCCATTTCGCGGCAAAACGGAGATTTTATTTTTTTCTAAAAATTTTCGTCTGAAAACTTTATTACACGCGGAGGCTATGGTCACAGCTTCGGTGAACGGGCATACCTCACCACACTCTATAAAAATGTTGCGGAATGCGGTGCACGCTTTGCGAAGGATCGTCACATCGGTTCTACAATATGAAACAATTTCCTTCTGGAAATCAAACTCGTACCCCGCGCGTTGAGTTATTTCGTACCACGATAAAAATTCTTTGCGATCCGACGCCGACATCGTGTCAGGAGCGTATTCTGCGAGCGGAGGTAACGGACCCTTATACTGCTGATTTTCTACTCTGTTAAAAAGGTGCGGACAGACACCCTTGAAAATATTTTCTCCTAAGCCGAAGGCTTTTGGGAGCTTGCTGAGAGACATGTGGAAATAATTTAAACTATCGATGAACCTTACTTTCCCGATTCTCATTTCCATGATGCTAGTACCGTTTGCGATTAGCCGCGATGCTTCACGTTTTTCCTCGACAATATATTTTAGAATAAACTGGACGTCGAAACCCTTCGCGTTATGGGCACTGCAGATAATGCCTCCGTTATCGTCTCTTTTCTTCAGCGTATAATTTACAAATTCTGCAAGCGGGTTCTGGCTAAAAATTTTCTCGTTATCGGGGGCGCACAGACTACATTCCCACACGTCTTCCGTCAACCCTATACAATTCGTGCATCGCTGTTGACTAACACACAGATTTACATCGTGGCAGTATATGCCGTTCACGCCCTCGATCTCACGTTCCTTCCGCGTCTCATCATCATAAAATATAAACAAGTCGGCGCGATCGGACTCTTTCGTTGGACGCAATGGAGCCATGAAGCACTGGTGATTTTCAGGCTTAAGCTCATTGCAAGTCCTACAGAAAAAGTGGCCGCACTTGTGGGTTTTGCAGGTTTGCAACATATCGCACAAGCGCGATTGTGCGCCATGCGTACCTACCGCTTTGTGCCTCTGTAAACACTCTACGCCCCTAAAGAAGCGCCAACATTCGTTGCAACGGATCTTTGGGGTGTCCGAGTTACAGGGTGGGCTGGACATACAGCAGGGACACTTTTAGCTACAGCGATGTGCCACGATGCTGCTGCATGCTAGCCCACATGGCGTACAGAAAAACACTCCACCGGCTGCCTGGGCGAGATTTAAAATCAAGCCGTAATGATTGCCGTCTAGCAGCAGGTTGATTGTACGCAATACTTTTGGTACACAGCGTAACACCATAGCAGTACCGTTAAAGACGGCCGGCTCGCTGGTACCAAAAGTTTCGCGTTCAAACACTACTAGCGCGACCCCTTCCCAGGTAAGAACTCGCTGGAACTCTTGCAGCTCAGGTATGCCGCAGCCCATTTCAGGCACCTGTATAGCCGCCTCTCTAACTAATTCTTCAGCTAAATTTTGCTGCAAACGCGATCTATCCCTATGTACGTTATCCCACATTTTCTGTAACTCGCCGTGACGAATCGCGCCGCGTTTCCCATAGACATCCCCAACTACGATCGCCCGGGGTAGACAGAGTTTGTGTTTATTTTTAAATTCAATTACCGATCTTTTTTTTCCAAAAATCCTCCCCCTTGATATTTTTTGCCCTTCCCATCCCTATCGATATCGAGACTATATTTGACGTGATCGTGAAAGAATCGTCAATGCAAAACCCCGCGGCACTTTGCGATACACGTTTTTTTTTCGCTACATTAATCTATAAATGAATTGGTACTCACCGAGCTCGGCCAATTCCTCGTTCAGCGCAATCGCCTCGCGCGTCGTGGTGTACGGCGACTTATTCTGTAGAGTTCTATATGCGACAAGTCGGAGGGGGAAATGAAACCTCCGGAATAACAAACTATAATCTATTTATTAAGAATACCTTAAACCCTTTGAAATAAAAAGGAATGAGGAGACGTGAGTGCGACGCCTCAGCTTAAGCGGTAACTTCGATGCGCGGGATTAATATTTGTTTTCGTCTATTGCGTTTCACGTTTGTGTCGCTCTCGTTGAGAACGGCTTGCGGCTGCGCAGCGGGCGCCGTCGTTTCACGCGAGGCCGCCACAGTCACTCCCTCCCCAGTGACTTTGACCGAGTCAGAAGGGAACGAAACAGTCTTTTTTTTCCTCGCGTACGTTTTCGTTGGTTGGTCCATCGATGATCCCCAACGATTCGGTTCGATGACTTCGGGATTTTCTTCGACCGAAGATCGTGAAGTCTCGCCGTTATTATTTTCTGAATCTTCCTTGACTCCGTATGCCGGTTTCAGTCTGTCTACTGAAATCGTTTTTCTTTCACCGTTTACGTCGATAATAAATCTTCGGTCGTCCAGTCTCTCGATTACTTTGTAGGGTCCGGAGTACGGCGGTTCGAGTGGAGGTTTGACGGCGTCGATTCTCAAATGTACGTGTGAGCAGGTATATAGGTTTTTAAGGACAAACATACGAGCTTTATTGTGATGAGCAGTTGGAGTGCGTCGAAGAGCTCGCATGTGTTCGCGGAACTTTTCGATGAATATTTGGGGATCTGCCGGCATCTCTTGGTTTATAAAAAATTCTCCCGGCACGCGCAACGTTGTGCCGTAGAGTATTTCTGCACACGATGCCCCGATGTCTTCTTTGAATGTCTTTCTTGTCTTTCTTGATTCCGGGCCACACGTATTTTGATCGCAGTAGTCGACACATGCTTCTGCCGCTGGGATGAGATAATGCGTGAATAGAGTCAAACGCTTTTTTTCGAAGTGATGCAGGAATGTACGGTCGTACCACGCCTGCATCGATGTTGCAGTAGATCTGTATGCCGGGCTCGACGGACAATAGTTGTAGCGACAACGACGTTTCGTTGTTGATAAGTCCTTCGAGTTCCTCGTCCTCTTGCTGGGCCTCTGCGATGACTTGCGCTGAGAGAACTCTGGGCATATCGATTTGTTCAATTGATTGTATCCGTGACAGAGCGTCAGCGACAGCGTTGTCGTCACCTTTCAGATAGACGATCTCTGTGGAAAATTGAGAGATATAATCGAGCTGCCTTAATTGTCGTTCGTTGGCTTTATCGTTTTTCGTATAAATGCGTAGATGAGAGGTTTGTGGTCAGTTCTGATAACGAACTGTCGACCGTCCAGTATATGGTGGAAGAATTTTATCGCCGCGTATATCGCTAATAATTCTCTGTCGTACATGCTGTAGTTCCTCTCTATTTTTGTTAATTTTCTCGAGAAGAATCCGACTGGCTTCCACTGGTCTTCGTCGAGTTGCTCCAACGATGCACCAACGGAAGAGTTCGAGGCATCTGTTGTTAGCATTAACGGCGCGTGTGGCATCAAGAATGTCATTAGTGCCGCAGTGGCTATACTTTGTTTGTAATCCTCAATTGCCTTGTCGATCTCCGGCGTGCGCGGTACGGGCCTTTTGTCGTTTTTGTAGAGTCCTTCAATAGATCGGTTAGCGGAGCCTGTATTCTCGCTGCGTTCGGAATACTTCGTCGAAAATAATTCCAAACGCCGAGAAGTTGTCGGAGGTCGACTATCGTTTCTGGTCTCGGGTAGTCTAGAATCGCTTGTACCCGTTCGGTGGGTGGCTTGAATCCGTCTTTGTTGATTGTGTAGCCGAGAAAATTCAGTTCGGACACCCCGAGAACGCATTTATTTAAGTTTATCGTCAAACCGTTTCATTGCAGTCTCTCGAAGACGATTTTTAGATGTTTTCGATGCTCTTCTGGAGTGTTCGACGAGACAAGGATGTCGTCGATATAAACGACCACGAAATCGAGGTCTCGGAAGATAGAATCCATATATCGTTGAAACGTCTGCGAGGCGTTCCGAAAGGGCATAACGAGGAATTCGAACAATCCCAGCGGAGTCGTTATTGCGGTTTTCTTGATGTCGTCGTCGTGCATCGGAATCTGATGATATGCACGAGTCAGATCGAGAGTAGAAAAAATCGTTTTTCCGTGTAGTCCTTGAAACGAGTCGTAACAGTGAGCAGTGGGATAATGATCTGGTATAGTTTTCGCGTTAAGCGCTCGAAAGTCGCCGCATAATCGCCATCCTCCCGATGATTTCGATTGCATGTGTATCGGACTCGACCACGAACTTTTGGAGGGACGTATCATATTGCGTTCCAGTAAGTATTCGATCTCTTGGCGTAACGCTTCGAGTTTTGGTCCGACGAGACGTCGTGGACGTTGTGCCACCGGTGATCCCGTGGTTTCGATGTGATGCGCTACCGGGCGGTCTCGTTCCGTACGCGGAGTTGTCGGTGGTTTTGTGATGCTGACGAATCGTTGTAAGAGCTCGTCGAAGTTACCTTGACCTTTTATCGTGGATATGCTGTGACTTGAACTTTCAACTACAATTCCTCTCGAGCTAAGACCAGTAGTCCGATCGATGAGAGCACGATTCTTCAAATCGATTAGAAGATCGTAGTGGACGAGAAAGTCCGCGCCAATTATAGCCGATTTTGTCTCGCGACTATGAATAACCATCGGAACGTCCTTCTCAAGCCCAAATCGACAGTTAGAATTTTATTTCCGTCCGTCGAGATCTCGGTTGAGTTTGCTGCGTGCAGCGTAAACGATTGACGAAGTAATGTGTCCTTGACTAGGGTCCGCGGTAAAACTGTAACGAGGGATCCTGAGTCAATCAAATAGGTAATGTTCGAGTTTTTGTCGTAAAGGTGTAGGCGTATCTCGCCACCGATGTGGCCTCCGCTGTTGGCCTCAGCCGCCTGTATCTGGGACAACGGAGTTAGTTTCCCTGCTTCGCCGTTGTGACGAATTTACACGGCTGAAGACAATGCTTCGCGTCTTTTCTGAATCGAGCGTGATAATAACAGAATCCCGATTCTGATTGCGCAGGCTTGCTGCGGGAGCGAGATCGGCTCTTTCCGTGTTGACCTTGATTATTTTTCGCGTTGGTCCCGCCGGCGATGTCAAGCGTAGAGATGAGATCGTTGAGTGCGGTCATCATAGCGGTCGACGTCTTCTCGAGAGTCGTCAAACGACTTTCGACGGTGCTCACAGCGTTGACCTACGCGCTGGAACAAGCTTCCAGAAGACGGTCGGCGACGTCGGCGAGCTTTGTCAACGATGGTTCTGCGGTAACCGCGAGGAACGCCCGACAATTTGCCGGCATGCATTGCACGAATCGCGAACGCAGAATGTCCTCGTGGATTATGTCTCCCCCGAGCTCTCGCATCTCCCTCAGCAACTGCGACGGCTTTTTGTTGCCAACCTGTAATTCATTCAAGAACTTTTGTATTTGGCGTTCTTTGGAATCGGTGAGACGCTTTATTAATATCTCTTTGACAGCTAGATACTTAGCTGTGGCTGGTGGATTCCTGACGAGATCGGAGATATGCTGAATTATCTTAGCGTCCAACGCCTCGATGACATAGTTGTATTTCCTCTCGTCGCTACGAATCCTGCGGTTTTTGAACGTTGCCTCGACTTGTAGGAACCATAAGTCCGATAGCGTTGTCCAGAATGGTGGCAGTGACAACTTCGTAACCTCTTCGACCTCGACAGTCGTTGGTAGCCCCAGATGCTGAATGTTTCCGGCGTTGAGCGCCGAGTAGTTTGTAGGCGGCGGTGCGTACCTATCGGTTGGCCCGAAGCTGAGATCTTGCCTCGCGCCAGTACCACTTGTTGTGGGAGTGGTATATGTTTGCATCCCAGAAGTGGATACTGGTGAAGTCGTATTCTGTTGCATGTTGACGGTGGTCGTCGTCGGTGGATTCGTGATCAATGTCCCCGCAGCTGTAGGCACCAGCAGTCCTGTGTTTGCTGATAACGGTTGTACATACATGGGGATCGGCGAGATACATTAGAGCCCCGGCCACGTCCTGTTGATATTGTTGTTGTTGTACGTCACCCTGAGTTGGCATTGCCGTAATCGAAGGCGAATGTTCGACCGGCATCTCGTCCTACGTGCGACGAACGTACTTTTTTTTTGAGGTTAGACCCGAGATCGCGTGTGTCCTCCCCGATCACGTCAGGGTCACCAATTGTAGAGTTCTATATGCGACAAGTCGGAGGGGGAAATGAAACCTCGGGAATAACAAACTATAATGTATTTATTCAGAATATCTTAAACCCTTTAAAATACAAAGGAATGAGGAGACGTGAGTGCGACGCCTCAGCTTAAGCGGTAACTTCGATGCGCGGGATTAATATTTGTTTTCGTCTGGTAGGGTAGTATATCCGCAAAGTACGCATTCGCCAAAGTTCATATGTGCAAAAGTCCTTTTCCGCCAAAGTCCATATCCGCAAAAAATCTGTACAACGGTAGATGGCGCTGTGAGCTCCTTCTGCGTTATTTTATGCAAAACGAGCCGAGCGGGCACATCGTCTCCGCCGGACGCCGCCGAACATTCAAATTACAAAAAAGAAATAATGTCTATGCGAAATTTATCTCTAATATTCAATTATATAAATGTGATAAAGCATTGCAATGACGAGAGCTCGAGGAAGATAAAAGTGCTTTTGATTTTCTTTTATTTACACAACAACCTCGGATCGCGATGATGATGATTTGTTACTCTTGATTCGTATTTATAATTAAAAGATATTGAATAAATGTACAAAAAAATAAAGTAAGATAGAATAATTAGTTTAGCAGCCAATTTCGCCAATTAAACAGATAGGTTATTCAATATTTATATAAACAGAACTTTCATTAGTTATATTTTCGTATTTTTCAGATGTAAATACAATAACTTTGTTGGTCTATTATTTAAATTTATGTTTCGTTTGTTAACGCGATCATTCCATCTATTATCATTGACACCATCGATTTGAATTTGTTTATTGGCATTAAGGACCCTTTTTTTATAAATAATAAATTATATTGTGAATATTCGTTTTCTCGTTAACAAGAAATGTTTTGAAAAAATTATAAAAAAAAGAAAAATGTTTAAAAAAGTGCAATGCGCGATCGGATACGCGATTCTTCGATTCTTCGTGATTTTTTTGCTCGTCGTGCTGTATTATTGAACTTTGTAAATTCTCCGAATAAATAAATCGTTGTCTTCAGGTTCTTTCGTCATTATTTTTTTTATTCGTCAATATATTCGTAATAACATTCGCTCGATGTTATACATCTATTTTATCGAATGTACGAAAATTACGGTTAAAGGTGCGTTATTCGGGGCATTAAAATCTTCCACGTAACTTGCCCATGTCGTCAGGGTCACCTAGAACCGATAAAAAGAAACAAATTGTATTAAATAAGGACATCGGTAAAAATAAATGAAATCAACGACCGCATTGCGTGGATTAATATTTACCTGAACGTTACTCGTATCAGCAATGTGGATACGAAGTTCTCGTCCCGTGGCTCTCGCAGTGAGCAATTTAACATCGTCGAAAGATTTCACGATTCACGAAGCATCTGAAAGAAGAGGGGAATGGTGTTTTATTTTAATTTTAATCGTGAATTATATGGACAGGACGAAAATTCCAGATGCAATTATACACGTACCCATAATTTTGTTCTTTTCTCTTGTCTCGACTTCACTGAAAGGATGAAAATCGGAATTAATCGTTGGTATATTGTCGTCGATGTCATCGTGATAAGGTATGATGTTCGTGTCCTTTTTCATCGTCATTACATACTTGTTTTTTTCCTTTGTTGAGAACTGTTTCTCGCGGCTCTAGTCGACCAGATTACGTATGTTCTGTGGGTCCCGACAATCTCGAGCTATCCATCGACGGTGATTTTGGCGCAATCTCGAAACTCTTCATATGATTATGTTTCAGATACTCGGTCCGAAAATTGTCGTCCGTACGACATAGATATGCCACGAGCGCGTCTTCGACTTCCTCCGCCGAATCTTCGTCAAATCCGACGCGATCTTTGAAAAAAAAAATTCAAAAATACGTACTCGATCAATAAAAGTTTATAAATTATCCGCTTATTTGTAACGTATTGTAAACATACCCTCGTTCTCGACCTCGGGATCTCGTATTGGAAGATCTTCGTTGTTCACGTCACGATTCTCGGTCTCGATCGCGGGATTTTGTATTGGCGCGTCCCCGTTGTTTTCGTGATGATTCTCAATCGTGAATCGGTTTTCTGAAAGATGAAAAAAAATGAAATAGCCGAGATTAACAAAAGTACGAAAATAATCGCCCTCAACAAACAATAATACGTACCGATATCCTCGACAGTCGCGACTTCGTTATTATCGATAACAATTTCCTCATTCTCGATTTCCCTTTCCTCGGTTGTTACTCGATCTTAAGAAAAATTGAAAAATCACACACGGTCAATAAAAGAACTGATAGCAGTAGGGGGGCGCAACACGTATGGAATGTGTTTCATTTCTTACCGATTGCAAGACTAGTATGTGATGAAAGTGTCACAAGGAACCTTCTAATTTTGCACTTGCGATTCTCACGTGTGCACGCTGATAGATCTCCTAGATTACTCCAAGCATCTTGCAATATCTTCTCTTTCTTAATCCAATGGGAGTCTTTCTTCCTGTACGGTTTCTTACCATGATCGACCAACAGGACGTTGGCATGCGCGGTTTCTTGTACCTGTTTAACGGCGTCTGTTCGGGCAGAAAATAATTTAATGAGATTTCGATATTTTTAATTCGCGATGAATAATGATTTCTCAACTTACTCAGAAACTTGACTATTTCCGGCCTCGTCGACGTCAATGATTTTAGAGTGCGATGATACCGTTCAACAACGTTATTCGTCCTTCTCGTTTCTCTATAAACTGAATACGCCGCTGGCCCTCTCTTTTCGATCCATTCCCTTCGATAGTATTTGAAGAGATCTCCCATTACTTCGTGAAGAGCCTCATTCTGTTCCAGACTGTCTGCTAATTGATTGAATGCTTCTTCTATGAAGTCGGCCGGTAGAAGCGCGAGATTCATTAAGTCTCTTTCGAACCGGTAAGCTTCTGCGAGCATCCCTATGTGGCTTCTCTTCACTCGTGGCATAACCGAAAAACTTTGACGTTTTTTTAGTAGCGCCTAGAAAACAAGAGGCAGGGATTGTATCATTTTTAGATACCTGGAAAGTTATTCTAAGCTATGGAAACAGCTATTCTTCTAATATTATTATTTTTATTTTTTGAGAGTATTGCGTCGTCTTCTCAAAAAGTACCGCGAGACCAAGAAGATCGACAGACATCTGTACCACGCGTTATACATGAAAGCCAAGGGTAACGTTTTCAAGAACAAAAGAGTACTCATGGAATTCATCCACAAGAAAAAGGCCAAGAAGGCGAGAGCAGAGACGCTTTCCGATCAGGCAGAGGCTCGTCGTACAAAGGTACGCGAGGCCCGCAAACGCAGAGCCGAGCGTATCGCTGCCAAGAAACAAGAACTCTTGCAGTCCTATCAGCGCGAAGACGAAGCTGCCGCGGCGCAGAAGAAGTAAACATAACATCGACGATACTTTTATTGTATAAATAAATGAAAAACAAAAAAAAATCTACAAAACGTTTTCGTCAAATTATTTTATTACGTCGCCCGAGTCGTTGGAGAAATCATTCGAAATTCGAAAAAAAAAATTTGTGACTAGCGCACGTTTACCCATCAACATCAACTTAGTTGCTATTTATTGGTTTTCTTTTACGCTAACAGTCAATCAAATGTGAAATTGAGAGAAATAAACTGAAAGACTACTTTTATTTGCAAGTTTTTCGACAAAAAATGAACATTTTTTACTTAATGATTTAATCGCGACATGAGGAAAACAATCATTAAGTTTTTTAAAAGATCGTTTTATTATTTGCTACAATATTCACGAAAAAAAAAATTTAACTCGTATTTCAAATCGTCAGGTAGACTCTTCGTAAGATTCGTAAGATTAACTCTTTGACTCCCTCGTCGCGTACATTTTTTTTACATCGTAACAAAATAATTCTAATATCTTGTACTCTTTATTTTATGAATTCGCTGCTCGAGAATTTTTTTTTTTTTTTTTTAATGAAATCGAAAGAATTTGAAATTTTTTAAATAAATCGTTTTCAGACAATAAAATGATTTTTTTTTGTACCAAAAAAAAACCCCAACGGTTCACTGTTCGTAATGATTTTATTATCGTGAAAAAAAATTCCCGTTACCAAATTCAGGGAATTGTAGGAGGAGGATATTTTTTTTTAAATGGAAAAATCAAATTTGATTGACAAAAAAGAAAGTAATACAACTGTTTTTTTACACAATTAGAAGAAGAAGAAGTATTAGAAGAAGTATTATAAGAATTAGAAGAAGTTTTGGTTATCTTTCTGTTATCAACTTGTAATTTCATGGACTCTCAAGACAAACGAAAATATCAGTGAATATTTTGAAATACGCTGCGCGTGCTTCAAAACGCCTTTCTCGCACTCATAAAATAAAATTATACATTATAGTATTAAGTTCTGTACTATATATATTCTGTACTATAATATATACATATTATAATAACTCTATCAAACTATTATAATTTGAACTGATATACTCACATGGCAGTGATGAAAGTAGCAGCCTTGGATCTCTACATCTGGGAACAGACGACGAATGGCATTTTGTAACCCGTTTTCGAAGTCCGTGATGACTTTTGAGGGTCGAAAGCCCGGCAATACTCGACCGAAGATTTCGTTGAAAAGATCGTAGTATGACTCTTCAGTTTTGCGGCTCATCAAACCCCAAACTACTGGAAATACCTAATGTAACAGAAAAGATTATAAATTATTATTAACATCGATTGTACAATGGTTATTGTTGTTGTTATTAATTGTAATAGTAATTTTCAAATCTCACCTCTCCGTTATATTCGATCATTACAGTTAGCAATTGATAACCACCTTCTGTGTTAGATACCGAGTCGTAGGTGCAGTCGATATATGCTGTAACCTTCTCGGTGAATTTTGCAGCATACGACGGAGTTCCAAATATAACGTGGTATTCAATGTAAACGTTGCCGTCTCCACCACGTCTTTCGACCTCAACGGGCCAAGCCTGCAGACGATGAGTCGATTCTTCAACGGTCCCGGTGTCCTCGTCGGCCAACAACATTTCGTAACGACAATTCTCGTACCCACTGGTCACACTGCAACGCTTTCGCGATTTCCGATATATGTGTTGGAAGTGGTGGTAACGACTCGTTTCGCCAATTCAGCATACTCGTCTTCACCTCGGGGTACGGAACAAACTGTGCCGCAACTTGATGACTGCAAACAGACAAACAATAAATTAAAATTATAAAAAAAAAAAAAAATATTTCCCGGCAAGTTGCGATTATTACAATAATATGCAATACGTTATCGGACCCACACTTACTCTTTCGCCACAGAAGAAAAGACGTCAATCGGATTACTCGGCTTTTCTTTTGTTTTTTCATATAAAGCCTGTCGCATATTCGACCGTTCCTTTAAGAAGGGATCTCGACATTCTTTTACATGAGCGTTGGTCAATGTAAAGTTTCCTGTTGAATCCAACTCCCCCGATCCTGGACAGGCTATATCCGTGTCGCGTTTGCTGCAGCGTAAATAGCTACATAATACAAATAGAAACATAAACAAATTTAATTTTTAACTTTTTTTGTTTTGTAACTAAATTTTTTTTTTTATAATTAAAAAGAAATTTCGACTTGCATTCACGATATCAGAATGAAATAAGCAATAAAAATGGAGTTTAAAAATTAATTGCACGAAAAATTAAGTTAAACATTACGTTTTTAATTCGCCATTAGCCGTGCGATAGCTCCCACGCCGATGATATCGGTAGTTCCCAAAGATCGTATTTGGCATTTTTCGCGGTACTATCGGTTTATCACGCGGCGGTTTAACTTTTCCCATTCGTTTAACACCCGTTAACCGACATTGCACATTTCTGCCCACTATATTAATTTTACGACCCATTATTGCACTTCGCTTAATGTAATTATTCTTTGGTCTACTAACGTTTAGGTTGTATGTTTTTACTAATACTAATAAGATTGTCGTTGCCGTCGTCGTCGTCATTATAGCACCGGCTTTTGTTTTTTCCCACCCAACCGATACCGAAAGCTGTATATAGCTCGTTTATATTATTACTTTCCTCCTACTTTGCGGGCTACTTGCAATACAACGCTTAAGGCTCAAATCGTTTTTTTATGCAAATATATATTTTTTTTTTAATCTATTTTTTATAAACTTTATTTTCGTATTTTCGTTTTTTTTTTCGTAAATTCGTATTTATTTATTTATCAGTTTATCAATGTATAAAGTACAAGAATGGTGAATATCAGAAGTAATTATAATAATGGAGTAAAATAACAATACTCTACGGATCTCGACATTGTCGATTATTTGCTATTGCAATTTTATTTGCCCCAAATAAGAGCATACGTTTAAGCTTATTTCAATTTCAGGTGACAACGCTAAGGACAATGGGGGAGGACGCTGAGGAACATCGACAAGGGAGCCGCAACAGAGATCGCCAACGAGGGATGACGCCGAGGGACATGGATCTTCGCCAACGAGGGATGACGCCGAGGGATACGGATCTTCGCCAACGAGGGATGACGCCGAGGGACACGGATCTTCGCCAACGAGGGATGACGCCGAGGGACATGGATCTTCGCCAACGAGGGATGACGCCGAGGGACACGGATCTTCGCCAACGAGGGATGACGCCGAGGGACATGGATCTTCGCCAACGAGGGATGACGCCGAGGGACACGGATCTTCGCCAACGAGGGATGACGCCGAGGGACATCGTCACCAAGGAACATTCTCGTCAAAGGACGTCTGTATCGCCACGTAAGTATAATATAATATTATTATAATTAATCTAATTTCTTCTTTTTCTTTTTTTTTTTCAGATACGCGGTATGGCGCCAAGCCGAAAAAAGTACACCATGGAACGCCGTGTATAACGTTCTTACCTGTACGATCGAGACTCCCAGCGATGATTCTCGTGGCAATCATGTCGATAGTACTTGTGGTAGCGATTGCCCGTGCGACGTCGTGAAATATTGTCTTTCAGCGACAATCCGTTGACGCAGGAGCTGTAGATCGACGAAATGCGCTGTACGACGAGAAGCGCTGAAATAAGCACGAATATTTTATGTATTTTCATACATCAATGTGAGGAAGTCGAATAAACGATTAAATACTCACCATTTTTAATTACTGAGAAGCCTGATTACTGAAAAAGATCTTCGCCAACGAGGGATGACGCCGAGGGATACGGATCTTCGCCAACGAGGGATGACGCCGAGGGACATGGATCTTCGCCAACGAGGGATGACGCCGAGGGACATGGATCTTCGCCAACGAGGGATGACGCCGAGGGACACGGATCTTCGCCAACGAGGGATGACACCGAGGGACATCGTCACCAAGGAAAATTCTCGTCAAAGGACGTCTGTATCGCCACGTAAGTATAATATAATATTATTATAATTAATCTAATTTCTTCTTTTTCTTTTTTTTTTTTCAGATACGCGGTATGGCGCCAAGCCGAAAAAAGTACACCATGGAACGCCGTGTATAACGTTCTTACCTGTACGATCGAGACTCCCAGCGATGATTCTCGTGGCAATCATGTCGATGGTACTTGTGGTAGCGATTGCCCGTGCGACGTCGTGAAATATTGTCTTTCAGCGACAATCCGTTGATGCAGGAGCTGTACATCGACGAAATGCGCTGTACGACGAGAAGCGCTGAAATAAGCACGAATATTTTATGTATTTTCATACATCAATGTGAGGAAGTCGAATAAACGATTAAATACTCACCATTTTTAATTACTGAGAAGCCTGAGGTCATTATTAACGAAGCACGTATGATACACGTAATATGATTCATCACGAATCTATAACGACGACGCGTTCTCTCTTCTTGAGGCGTTTATAACCTCTTTCGTCTCATGAATCACTGTACACTTTGAATTTCCGTCCATGAATAAGGTTAAACTGTTTGTCTCGCGATGCGAAAACGAAAACGGCAAAAGGAGAAGTGTTAAGAACGAACGCCCGACTAGACACCTGCACGATTAAGTAAACGATGAGAACAACTATTATGGTATTCCGTGTCGTAGGGTACAAGAAAAAAAAGCACTCGGGGACTGCGACCTCTGTTCCCGTCGTCTATTTATATTTTTTCATTGAGACGTTGTTGTTATCGAAATAATCCGCACGGTCAATAATCACGACGTCTCACAAATACCGTTTCTATACCGATATCGTTTCTTCGCTACTTGCTCCAAAACTATTACACTCGAATATTGAAGAGCACGCAAATATATAAGAAATAATTTGAATTTTCTTTTTATTTCGAAAAAATTATTTTATTGACAGTAGGTTCATAAGGTAGTACGGATATTTCATGTTTTCACGTACGCGGCGCGGTTATACAATTTAAAAAATTTTATTTTCATCAAAATATATATTTTTTTAAATAATTTTTTCAACGCGTTTTTTTAAATATCTCCCGCCTGGATCGATCGTGCTGATGGCTCTCAGCTATCTGCAACAACGATCAAAATAAATATACTATTCATTGAATGAATCCGGAAAACAAATTAAAAAATATGATATACTCACAATTCCTTTATACGTGATGCCACTGTTGTACTAACCGGGAACAAGGTTTTGTTACACGTGCGACATCGTGGAATCTTGTCCACCATGAGCTGTGCGTTGACACAGCCGCTGCACAACGTGAAATGTCCGCAATGTGGAAACTCGAAGTCGCCCCAACCGTAGCAATTTTTACACTCGTTGGGATCATCGTCGGCGGATGTGACGATGACATTGTCCACTGAAATGAATATGGATATTTCCTTCGTTATTGAATAAATCTATGAGACAGCACTCAAATAAAAAAAAAATGATTAAATGTTTACCATCTTCTACTGGAGTGCCCGTCTGTGATCCTGTAGCCATTATAAAAGCAGCTTTCGATTACGCCAGCGTTATTGTAAAACAATTACAACGCGTATCGCGTTTCAACGCGATATATATATATATATTGTAACGGAACGAATCGCGTAGACGCGATGCATCTCCGTCACAAGGGATCGCACAAAGCGGCGATCCATTCTCGAAAACTCACAGGAGGCGAGAAAGCGCGAGGAGGCCGGATCCAGTAGGCCGATAAGGCGCGGTCAATGGAAAATCGACGCCCCGCCCACAAGATCAAAGGCGCTCGGTCGATGAACCCCGCCCACGTAGAAAGAAAGCGACCTCGTGATAACGCCGATCGATTAAGACTCACGGTCGGTAAACTAGGAAGTCAAGGGAACAACCCATCGGGTGACCTACCGAACTGTAGAGCAAAAGTCCGATAGCAAAAACTCGAATCCGAAAGATTGGTTTTTGATCAATAACTAATGACCGGAGTGAATGAGAACAATGAACTTAGAATACAAATAAAGAGGAGGCCACGAGGAACACCATGAATACCCTCAACATAAAATTATCAATCGACTAAACAGGAATAACAAGCAACATGTGCCAAAAATAGTCGAAGAATCGAGAGGAATCGTAGACAACCGACATACATGAGATCTCTCTGTTAAAACAGTTACAAATTCCCAGCATGAAGATATCAAATCAAACGCATCTCATGATCAACAACGATGCAGCGAATAAAATACGCGTAAGATCAACAACATTGCATAAACAATCATGAGAACAACAATAATCTCGCACACGAGCGAATCTAAAACAAAGCGTAGTTCATCAATTAAAATCGAGATTGAAACGAATTAATTCTAACATGAAAACGATATAAAAAACGCATTAATAAATAACCAAAACACAGTGGTAAAGACATTTATTAATAACAAAAGGGAATCGAGGGCCCCACGTCCCCTAGATACGATAGTGAGACCGCGTGATTCTTGCCCCACCACGAGCGATTTCATCCCCTCTCAACGGTCTGGGTTATGTAACGGCGTGACTCACCATCACGCCATATTGCCCCTTCCATCAGAGATTTCATCCCTACCAATAGCGAGGTGGCGCGATCGAACCACGTGACATCACGCGATCTTTCCCCTTCCATAGCGAAATTCATCCCTACGACGACGAATTACCACGTGACATGGTATGATTTTTCCACTTCCAATGCGAATTTCATCCCCAACGAGGCAAAGATGATGAAACATCACGCCACATGAGTAAACTCCACCCCATTGAGATTGATATAAAAGCGAGCACCCGAAAAGGCTCAATACTTCAGAAAACCATCAAGTTTACGACATAACGAGATCGTTAGTCACCACCATTCAGCCCGTTAGATCTTCGTGATAAAAGATCACTCAAGTCCGTTAGATCTTCGTGATAAAAGATCACTCAAGTCCGTTACATCTTCGTGAGAAAAGAGCACTCTAGTCCGTTAGAACTTCGTGATAAAAGTTAGGAACGATCTCGAGCATTGGAACTCCGGGTAACTGCGCCCGCGGTTCCATTCTCCTGACGGAAAACCACGAGCACTGGTCTGGATAACTGAGTCCATTTTATCAGTTGCTATCTCCGAGGAATCGAACTTTAAATTAACGATTAATTCATTGATTGTGGGGACCGGCCGTCGCACACAAGCGAGAAACGAAAACGATCGTGGAGCTTCCTGATCTTCGATTCTCCGCGGAAAGCGATCGGCACTGTCTGCTTTACAGTTCCTCCTCGTTCCCCTTTAGATCAGGTAAACCGTATCCAAAGCATACTCCACTGTTCGCAAACGAATACGAACAACCGTATGACACAACTAACATTCTCATAAGGGCAGGCGATTAGAAATACGCATGGGAAGCGATACCGCAACATAATTCAAGGATAGAAGCGCATTCGGCGAAATTGAGTGTTAAGCTCCACACGGTGGTAATACAACCATCGTGTGAATCTCCAAAATTAAGCAAAAGAATTAAACTTTGAATCTCAGCCCCTCTGGCTGCATAAACGATAGGGCTAAGAGGCTCGTACAAAGTCAAGAAAGATAGGAACATTAGGAAATTGAGTGTAGAGCTCCACTCGGGTTACACCCTGTAAACGAGTGAATCATAACTTTGTAGAATCACGAAATATTAATTAATAACACCCTGTTGTCAGTGAGCCGATGATGAGAGGGTCTGACACTCGAGTAGCGCGAAATACTCATGAGTGATCAACGACTTCTGAGGCCACTATAAAAATTAAAATAACATAAAGCCAAATTAATCAAAAGACCCGCGCGTCAGGTGGATATCCAGCCGCCTGGAGATAATTTTGAGTCGAGTCCAAGACACGAACCTCGCGACACCGAGGTGTCGCATATAAAACTAACTCAACGTGGAGTTACTCGCGCAATTAATAAGGTTAATCCTTATCAATAAAGGAGCGCAAAACTCGTAACGTTTCAATATATATATAGTGCTGTTGTAAAACAAATGTAACGCATATCGCGTGTCAACTGTTTGAATTTCGGAGCGGC
Source organism: Cryptus armator (assembly GCA_963971235.1). NCBI lineage: Eukaryota > Metazoa > Arthropoda > Insecta > Hymenoptera > Ichneumonidae > Cryptus > Cryptus armator. Next base: position 11,836,926 of record OZ020234.1, read on the forward strand.
GCGCGTCGCTGATCGTCTATATATATATATATACTAGAGGTTCCCCGGGCTCGCGCGCTTCGCGCGCTCGCATTCCTTTTTGTCGACATTATAAAAATGTCTCATCACCGCCGCAACTTTTCACCAACCGGCGCCGCCGCCGCTTTTTTAATGTATTTTTACTTAAACAGTCCCCTCTAAAGGTACTTAGAATATTTTGGCCTTCCCCTCCCACGCCCCTCCCCCCCGAAAAATATCCTAAGTCCCTCTAAGAGGGATTCTAAGTCCCCCGTAGAGGGACGGAATATTTTTCTCCCCCCCCCCCCCTCTCCCCCGAAAAATATTCTAAGTCCCTCTAAGGGGATTCCCCCTTGGGCACGCCATCGACCAAAAATATTCTAAGTCCCCCTTAGAGGGACTTAGAATATTTTTCCCGGTATATGAGGCCCCTTCGATCGAAAATATTCTAAGTCCCCCTTAGAGGGACTTAGAATATTTTTCTTTCCCCTCCCCCCCCCTCCCCCCGAAAAATATTCTAAGTCCCCCTTAGAGGGACTTAGAATATTTTTCTCTCCCCCCCTTCGACCGAAAATATTCTAAGTCCCCGTTAGAGGGACTTAGAATATTTTCTCTCCCCTCCCCCCACCCCCCGAAAAATATTCTAAGTCCCTCTAAGGGGATTTCCCCTTGGCCACCCCATCGACCAAAAATATTCTAAGTCCCCCTTAGAGGGACTTAGAATATTTTCTCTCCCCTCCCCCCACCCCCCGAAAAATATTCTAAGTCCCTCTAAGGGGATTCCCCCTAAGGGGGACTTAGAATATTTTTGCTCGATGGGCTGCCCAAGGGGGAATCCCCTTAGAGGGACTTAGAATATTTTCGAAGGGGCCTCATATACCGGGTGTCTCATAAGTAGGTATCGATTCCTGACACGGCGGCGGCGGCGGCGACAGCGGCGGTAACTTTATATATATAGAGAGATATATACGATCAGCGACGCGCGCCGCTCCGAAATTCAAACAGTTGACTGGCGTCCTCCTTTCTATATGAAAAAAAACAAAACTCATTATTAGTAATCAGACACTGCTCCTATAATGGCTACAGGATCACAGACGGGCACTCCAGTAGAAGATGGTAAACATTTAATCATTTTTTTTAATTTGTGTGCTGTCTCAAAGATTTATTCATTCACGAAAGAAATATCCATATTATTCATTTCAGAGGACTATGTCATCGTCATATCCGACGATGAGCCCGAGTGCCAAAGTTGCAACGGATGGGCCGATTTCATATTTCCACGATGCGGACATTGCACGTTATGCAGCGGCTGCGTCAACAATGATTTATTGGAGGACAAGATCCCGCGATGCCGCACCTGTAAGAAAACGCTGTTCCCGGTCTACACAACAGTGGCATCCCGTTCAAAAAAATTGTGAGTATATCAATTGTGTAATTTGTTCTCCAGATATTCATTCAATTAATAATATATTTATTTTGATCGTTGTTGCAGATAGCTGAGAAGAGCCATCAGCACGATCGATCCAGGCGAGAAATATTTAAAGAAACGCGTTGGAAAAATTATAAAAAAAAAAAATATTTGGATGAAAATAAATTTTTTAAAATTGTATAACCGCGCCGCGTACGTGAAAACATGAAATATCCCTACTACTTTATGAACCTACTGTCAATAAAATAATTTTTTCGAAATAAAACAAAATTCAAATTATTTATTATCTTATATATTTGCGTGCTCTTCAATATTAGAGTATAATAATTTTGGAACAAGTAGCTAAGAAACGGTATCGCATTTGCGAGACGTCGGGATTATTGACTGCGCGGATTATTTCAACAACAGCAACGTTTAAATGAAAAAATATAAATAGACGACGGGAACAGAGGTCGTCGCGTCCCCGAGCGCTTCTTTTTCTTGTACCCCTACAACACGGAATACCATAATAGTTGTTCTCATCGATTACTTAATCGTGCAGGTGTCTAGTTGGGCGTTCGTTCTTAATACTTCTCTTTTTATCCTTGTCGTTTTTGCGTCGCGAGACAAACAGTTTAAGCTTATTCATGGACGGAAATTCAAAGTGTACAGTAGACGAAAGAGGTTACAAACGGCTCAAGAAGAAAGAACGAGACGTCGTTATAGATTCGTGAAGAATCATATTACGTGTATCATACGTGCTTCGTTAATAATGACCTCAGGATTTCAGTTATTAAAAATGGTGAGTATTTAATCGTTTATTGAACTTTCTCACTTAGTTGTATGAAAATACATAAAATATTTGTGCTTATTTCAGTGCATCTCGTCGATCTGCAGCTCCTGCGTCAACGGATTGTCGCTGAAAGACAATATTTCATGACGTCGCACGGGCAATCGCTACCACAAGTACCATCAACATGATTGCCACGAGAATCATCGCTGGGAGTCTCGATCGTCCAGGTAAGAACGTTATACACGGCGTTCCATGATGTACTTTTTTTGGCTTGGCGCCATACCGCGTGTCTGAAAAAAAAAAATGAAACAGAAGAAATTAGATTAATTATAAAAATATTATATTATACTTACGTGGCGATACAGACGTCCTGTGACGAGAATGTTCCTTGGTGACGATGTCCCTCGGCGTCATCCTTCGTTGGCGAAGATCCGTGTCCCTCGGTGTCATCCCTCGTTGGCGAAGATCCATGTCCCTCGGCGTCATCCCTCGTTGGCGAAGATCCATGTCCCTCAGCGTCATCCCTCGTTGACGATCTCTGTTGCGGCCCCCTTGTCGATGTTCCTCAGCGTCCTCCCCCATCGTCTTCAGCGTTGTCACCTGAAATTGAAATAAGCTTAAACGTAAGCTCTTATTTGGGGCAAAGAAAATTGCAATAGCAAATAATCGACAATGTTGAGATTGGTAGAGTATTGTTATTTTACTCCATTATTATAATTAATTCTGATATTCACTATTCTTACACTTTATACACTGATAAACTGTTAAATAAATAACAATATACGAAAAAAAAAATACGAATTACGAAAATACAATTATTTTATTTATCTTTTTTTATCTTTTTGCAATTTGTTTCTTTTTATCGGTTCTAGGTGACCCTGACGACATGGGCAAGTTACGTGGAAGATTTTAATGCCCCGAATAACGCACCTTTAACCGTAATTTTCGTACATTCGATAAAATAGATGTATAACATCGAGCGAATGTTATTACGAATATATTGACGAATAAAAAAAATAATGACGAAAGAACCTGAAGACAACGATTTATTTATTCGGAGAATTTACAAAGTTCAATAATACAGCACGACGAGCAAAAAAATCACGAAGAATCGAAGAATCGCGTATCCGATCGCGCATTGCACTTTTTTAAACATTTTTCTTTTTTTTATAATTTTTTCAAAACATTTCTTGTTAACGAGAAAACGAATATTCACAATATAATTTATTATTTATAAAAAAAGGGTCCTTAATGCCAATAAACAAATTCAAATCGATGGTGTCAATGATAATAGATGGAATGATCGCGTTAACAAACGAAACATAAATTTAAATAATAGACCAACAAAGTTATTGTATTTACATCTGAAAAATACGAAAATATAACTAATGAAAGTTCTGTTTATATAAATATTGAATAACCTATCTGTTTAATTGGCGAAATTGGCTGCTAAACTAATTATTCTATCTTACTTTATTTTTTTGTACATTTATTCAATATCTTTTAATTATAAATACGAATCAAGAGTAACAAATCATCATCATCGCGATCCGAGGTTGTTGTGTAAATAAAAGAAAATCAAAAGCACTTTTATCTTCCTCGAGCTCTCGTCATTGCAATGCTTTATCACATTTATATAATTGAATATTAGAGATAAATTTCGCATAGACATTATTTCTTTTTTGTAATTTGAATGTTCGGCGGCGTCCGGCGGAGACGATGTGCCCGCTCGGCTCGTTTTGCATAAAATAACGCAGAAGGAGCTCACAGTGCCATCTACCGTTGTACAGATTTTTTGCGGATATGGACTTTGGCGGAAAAGGACTTTTGCACATATGAACTTTGGCGAATGCGTACTTTGCGGATATACTACCCTACCTTTCGTCTATTGCGTTTCACGTTTGTGTCGCTGTCGTTGAGAACGGCTTGCGGCTGCGCAGCGGGCGCCGTCGTTTCTCGCGAGGCCGCCACAATTCGCCCGCGCATACGCCACCTGTAGTGCAGCGGGACACTCCGCGAATTTCCCTGCGCTACCCAGGCACAGTATCATCCGCACCGTGAGATGCGCCATGAGGGCCTTGAGACGGCGCACAAGAGGGATACCGCGGAAATCGCGCATCAGGCCATCAGCCGATTTCCGCAGCAGGTACTTTACGGCCTCTGTAGGGTCCACCGACAGCACTTGTACCACCTCACTAATAACTTCGCGTACAACACGGTCTGCCATTTTTTTAAATTTTTTCAGTTTGCGAAAAAACAACACAAACCAAGAAACACACAAAACACAAGAACACATGAATTTTTTAAATGAGAAAAAACTCGCGACACAACACAAAACAGTGAAGAGCCGTTACGTTTCAAAGACAAAACGTGACAATGTCATTTTCCGTCAAAACTGTGAAACTTATAGATTTTCCCCCTCCACCATCACCCACGACTCCTGGTCGAAAAAAGTCGCGGATAACTACTGCATAGTTAAAATTTATTATTCTCAAAATTTTGTTTGAATCTATTCTCCCAGGGAGGTAGTTAGCATCTTCCCGTAAACCGTAGGGTGCTGGTACTACCGGAAAAACCCTGGCTGATAAGCGATAGAAAAAATATCTCAACCGCCCGGTCATTAGCTCCTACGTGCATCGACGTTTGCTGATAATTTTCGACCGGACGCTGCACGACAATGACGCCGATGTCTACAATACAATCGTCTATTATCTCGAAGCATTTCCTGCTGCATCCTCACAGATCTTTGTATAACTTTATGGTTTATTACGTGGACGGCTGTGTATATGTAAATCGTCGTTTTTTTTAATTGTGTGATGGTGTTGCGGTTACAATGTAGGTGCTCTTGAACGTTTCTAATATTGTGTATAATAACCCCCTTATCTACAAGAGTCCATGTGGTGGGGGTGCTTTCGCCACCCCCTCCCTCCGAAAATCACATCGAATCGCTCTCGGCACTGACAATACCCTCAATCTTGTTTCATTACGTCTCAGTAGCTCAAAGAGTGTAGTCTCCCTTTAAAACCCCCGCTAAACATAAAGAGTATCATGGAGATGTTTACCGCTGTTGTGAATAACGCACGAGTACCAAAACGATCGCGTAATAGGACTCGGGTTAATAAACGACGATTTCGAGGTGGTTGTAAAATTCTCGAGCCGTCACTCGGAGCCAATTATACTCGGTGTTGGAGACTGGAGGGATCTGACCGCACAGATGAGTGCAATTACACGTTGGTTCGACGATCAAGAGGCATACGCAGATCACACCCCCTCGCATCTACAAACCACGGGGCGTTTATCAGTGCGGCTTACAACTACTTACCATGAGAAAGCTATTGTCCTGAGTTTCAAAGACGATAGTGAAACAGTGAATAAACACTCGAAAAAACGGTACAACCCGGAAATCATCATGCAGAGGACGACTGTGGATGGTGTAAAGATGGTGAGCCCATGCATCAAACATCGGCTCCAGCTGCTTACGAAAGAGCTTCAGACCGTTAAAGAGGTTCGAGATGCGCTGATCACGAAAATCGGCGAAATTCTCACGCGGGAGAATATTATCGACATCATAATGGGCGACTACCCGGAACTTTATAAACAAAAAGCCTTAGCCATAGGGCTCAACACGCTTGAAACTGTATATTCTGAAGCGGCCGGAAAACTACTTTTAATCGGCAAAGAGTTATTGTGTCTTCAGCATGAATACATTTTCCGTAAAGTGATGAGCCGACTAGACGAAGCTGTACAGCGACGATAGTCTTAGACAAATGTAATCGCCGTATAATAAGACTAAATATTTTTGTACGACTAAATATAAGAATAAAAATAAATAAAATGCCGAAAAGAATTTCTCTTCTCTTACTTACCTTCCCTCGTGAAGCATCTAGTTAATTTTTAAATATTTTTCTCATTATTCGCGCGAAATCATAAAACATAAATTCGGTAATCAAACTCACGTTTTCCTCTCTCACCGCATACAGAGCTTCTGCATTTTTCTTGAAAAAAAAAATTTATTGCTAGATGCGGGTTTCGAACCATACTCCCTCAGGGGGAAAGACGGAGCCTCATTCCATCGCCTTAACCGTTAGGCCAACCTAGAACATGCATATTCCTGCGCGCCACAACATTGGCCTTCGGAGCATTAGCGTAGCGCCGCGAGCTGCTTACCTTCAACGATAGCACGTCACAGTATACTAACTTTAAAAATAAACAAAATATTCATCATAATTTTCTATTTTTCACTTATCTCCTTTTGACCATGATTATTGAGAAAAAAAAAAATTACCAAAAATGAGGCTCGAACCTGTGCTCTAGCGCGCCACAACGCTGTCCTTCGGAGTGCACATACCCCCACCATTCCGCGATCTCTCGCCAAGCATCAGCATCCCTAACCATCTCCTACTCCAGAGGACGCATATGCCCCCTCCAATATACTCACGCTCCACCACTCCGCGACAGGGCCAAGCTAGCCAAGTGCGTGAGTAAGGGTGGGTGGTTGGGAGCTGGCTGTCGACGGAGCAGCATCTCTCCCCAGCATCCCTAACCACCCGCTCCTCCAGAGGACCCCGGCTGCTGACTTGGGAACAGTGGTGAGGGTAACACACACGCAGCGAGCATCGAAACACTGCCCCACCACGAGCGGCCGCCATTTTGAAAAAATCCGTATAGGTACCGTCCCTACTATTGCTACTATCTTTGTAGCAGTACCGGGTGTTGACCGACGGAGGATTACTCGACCGGTGTGAACACAATTCGGGGCCTTAAAACTAACACGACTCGATTTACAGCACGGCGGAACAAACTTGCGCAGCCACGTTCCCGATACTATTGCGTACTAACTTTGTAGCAGTACCGAGGGTATACTAACGAAGATTCACAGACCTATGTGACACGAGGTCGCGGAGACCTCTAGACCGATCTATCTTTGATCGCTGCTGTCTAGAGACTGCCTTCTTCTCGATCTTGCGGGGATCTACGCGATTGTCGAAAGGGCGCTCTCGCCCTTTCGACAATCAGAAGAATCAGCATCTGCGATTCTGCAGTTTTGAGGTACGAAGTCCACGCCACGCGCAGGGTTCTTGCGGATCTCTGTTTCTTCAGCAATATAATATAAAAGTATATCGAGGGATACAATTCTGCAACGCATCGCATAAGCGCAGCTGCGGTGTGAAATCACACCCTAGATGAGCTCAGCGTGTTATCGACGGCTGCCAATAACAAAGAGGGGCAGTGCGCGAGATAGCGCATGCGCGTATTAGCGCGGGTAAATTTCTGTTTGCGAAAAAAGAGTTATTCTCGGTGTTTGGTTGGCTCTGAAAAGGGCCGGTGTTTGTAGGGCGGTGGTTTGCTCGATCTACCCTATTCTAGGGGATTTCTTCGGCGGACTCCCGGCGATGTTCTTCTTTGTTCCAGTGGTCGGCACCCGTGGTCGCGTGGCGATTCTCGTCGGCACATATTCCGGTGGCGAAGATGTGGGTGCCTCGATGGCCGCTGCTAAGGAATTAAAAAGCTCCTCGAATTCCTCGTCGTTCCGGGGAGGAGATTTTTCGGGAGAAGGAGGGGAGATTTGGGAAATCTCCCGGAGAGGGATTCGTTTTGGAGGAGTTTTTTGAGGGGAAGGTTTTTTAGGGGGAGTCTTTGGAAGAGGCGAGATTGCGGGAGGAGGATGGGAAATCAACGGTGGAGGAGAGTTTGATGGGGGAGGATGATTTTTGGTGGTAGATGTGGGGGCACAGAGGTCGGGAAGCTGTGGGTGGCGGAAGACGGGAGTTTCGAGGAGATCGATGGGAATTAGCCTCCAGGTGTTCGGGAGGCGAAATTCCGGAGCAACTTCCTGTGTCTTCTGTAACCGAGGATCCACGCGTTCTGTCTCTCGGTGCCGATTGGCTGCGCGGCGGAGTAGCCGCTTTTGGTAAGAGGGATTACGTGGTTTTCGAAACATACAGAGTTACCTTTGGTGTTTCTGTTTATTATAAAAAGAAGGTGAAGAAAAGATAAAGAAGAAGGAAAGAGTGTAGGTGTTTGAAAGATTCTTTACTTTGCAGTAAAGAGTTTATTGCTTTGCAGCAATTTGTGGGAAAAGGAAAGAAGGAAAGGACTTTGCAGTCCTTTTTTTCGGTGAGAGACTTTGCAGTCCTTTGGAGAGACTTTGCAGTCTTGTCGTTGAGAGACTTTGCAGTCTATTCGTTGAGAGACTTCGCAGTCTTTTTTCGGTGGCAGCTTTTGCAGCTGGAGACTAGTTGCTCGGACTTCGCAGCTCGAGAGACTGATCTCCTTCTGCGAAAAGCGGCCCCTTATGTACCCGGCTCGGCGCGTTCGAGAACGTTCGCGCACGCGCCGGACTGGTGGTGGGGATACGCTTCGAGTCGCATCGCCTCGTGTCGCTGCGCGATGTTTCGGGAGTTTCGCGAAGGTACGGGGATCTGCGCGATCCGTCGGTAAGTTACCCTCGCGTCGTCGATTCGCGAAGTTTCGCGAATCGCGGGGAAAGTGTTTGTTTTTTTGTTTACGCGAGTGAAAAAGTTAATTCGAGTGCGCGTTTTTTAATTATCAATTCGAGTGCGCGAGTAAATAATTCGAGTGCGCGAATTATTTGCAAATTGCGTGTGCGGGAGTTACGGCGTGTCATACGATTGACACGTCGTAATAATTGAAGATATATCGCGAGTGACGTTTTTAGGTTACCCTCGCGACGTCGTGTTTCGCCGAGGGAATTCCATGGATTTCGCGCCGCATTGAGGGAAATCATCGATTCGGGTAAGTATTCTAATATTTCCGTTTGTTAATTAACTTGTTTTTTTTTCTATTTTTCAGATGCCGGAAGGGCCAACAGGACGACGAGACTCGTGGACTTCGAGGGACAGCGATGGATTCCGACAGGTAAGTTTTTGGTACGTAAATGTGTGCCAAAATATATAAAAACGCGTTATTAATTAGTTTGTGTGTTTTTTTGTTTGTTTCAGATTCCAGAGGACTTTCGACGAGGAACACCGATTGCCACGACGAGGGATATCGACTGCGACGACGAGCGAGGGACGAGTCGACGAGGGACTTCGACGGGACAAAGCGACGGCAGGTAAGTCTTACTCCGGTAAGTGTTTTGAGTGCGAGTGATTTACTAATATGTTTCTGTTGATAATAAAGATTAGAGTCCGTTTGGGACGACATGCCGGTAGGTCGCGTCTCGAGCGCGCGACACAAAAATAACGACAAGTATGTACGTGATAATTATCGATGTACACCGGTCATTACTTCCGCATTCTCTGTACACTCACTCTGTTCCGGTAAACCGACTCACACGCACCTGTTTCAATAAATCACTTTATTCTCTTTCGTACAATCGTTTCATAATCTCTTCACGAATCCACAATCCTGCAATAAAACCGCCATACACAACAGGTTATGGGCCCAGGGAAGTGAGAAACCGAATATTTTCGTGAAATTAAAACTAGTTATCGAGTTTGTCATGCGACTAAATATCGCCACCGTCAAACACGATTAGCCGGCCACGTGCAACAGAGCAAGAGAATCATGTCTGACGGTGAACTTACTAAAGTGGAGAAATTATCGGGAAACGAGAATTGGGGGTTATGGAAATTCGAAGTGCGCGTACTCATCTCGGCGAGCGGATCGATGGACGTCGTAAACTGAGCATTCACGAAACCGGAGCGAGAAAATAATTTAACCGGCGAAGCGTCAACAGCATACGAAAAGAAGCTCGAGAGATGGACGAAACTCGATAGTACAGCGCAGAAAATAATCGTTCAAACGGTGAGTCGCCCATGTATGTTACACATAATCAATTGCCAAACCGCTAAGGAGATGTGGGATAAATTGCATGGGATCTACGAAAATAAACGCGAGGCATCGAAGCATCTACTGCATCCGACGTGGTATTCTCTTAAAAAGGATGCATCCGACGACATATCAATGCATATTGCCAAGATCAACGATCTCGCATGTAGGCTAAAGATGGTCGGAGAGCCAATAACTGATAGCAACATTATGACGAAAATTCTAATGACTTTGCCGTCCTCCTACCAGCATTTTGCAACAGCGTGGGAGTCGACAAGTCTAGAAGAGCGTACGCTGACAAATCTCACAGCTCGGCTTGCAATGCAGGAGCTCCGGATGAACGCCAGCGAGAGCAGCGATAATGCGTTTCCCATGAAAGCAAACCCCCGACGAGGTGCGAAGCCCAAAAAACCGGGTATCTGCTACAAATGCGGAAAAGCGGGTCACTGGAAGAGGGATTGTCAGAAAAAAGGGAAGACTGCGAATCAAAGTGAAACGCAAGCCGGACGACAAGCGAAGGAAAGCACTTTCGTCGCAGCGATAATCTCGGCTCAGGGATTATGTTCAACGCAGTCATCGACGGAGTGGTTCCTCGACTCCGGGGCGAGTCAACATATGTGCCCGACGAAAGGTTGGTTCGTTAACTACGCAACTCTCGCAGTACCAATCCAAGTACGAGTCGGTAATGGGGAAATAATACTCGCAAATGGCACAGGCGACATAAATATATTATCATATAACGGCGCGAAGTGGGAAGAACACCACTTGTCACCTGTGTTACACGTACCGGAATTAAAATATAACCTCATGTCGATGTCCTCTGCCTTAGATAAAGGACTGAAATTCGAATCGAACAACCGGCAATGCTGGCTAAAAGACGGAGAGACAACAGTTGCAGTGGGAGATCGATGCGAAGATCTCTACAAAATGAGGTTTCGAGTTTGCAACGAGGAACTGACTCCGAGACGACGGGAGCAGCGAGCAAATATCACCGAAGGCGATTCGCTAAGAGTTTGGCACGAGCGATTAGCTCATCAAAATATTCCACATATCCGACGCGTGTTAAAAGAATGGAATATTGATACGAAAAAGGAGAAGACGTGGCATTGCGACGGCTGCACACAGGGAAAAATGAGCCGAAAGCCGTTCCCGAGCAGCGCGACGACATCGAACGCACCGGGAGACTTGGTGCACGCCGATCTTTGCGGGCCGATGGAGAACCTATCCGTCGGAAACTCCAGGTATTTTCTATTGCTCAAGGACGATTTTTCCCATTATAAGTTCGTGTACTTTCTGAATCACAAATCCGAGGTGAAAACGTTTTTCGAAAGACTAATAAAACGTCTCGACACGCAACTCAATCGCAAAATAAAAACCTTCAGGACCGACAACGGATTGGAATTCGCGAACAACGAGATGCGGGCGATAATGCATCGAAACGGCATTGAGCAGCAGACGAGCGGGGCGTATACGCCGGAACAAAACGGTGCAATCGAACGGGAAAATAGGACTATAGTCGAGGCGGCACGAAGTATGATTTACGCGAAACAAATCGATATCGAGATATGGGCTGAAGCGGTAAATACAGTCACCTACGTTTTAAATCGGACCGGAACGAGCAGCGTAAAAGGAAAAACTCCGTACGAACTCTGGTTCGGGGAAAAAGCGAACAGAATCGATTATCGGATTTTCGGGACGGAGGTTTGGACGCACGTACCGAAGCAGAAGCGCCAAAAATGGGGAGCGAAAGCAGAAAAAGATATTTTTGTCGGATACGACGAGCACACAAAAGGGTACCGCATCTGGTTCCCGCCGCAAAGAAAAATCGGCACTCACCGCAACGTAAAATTCGTAGCAGAAGAAAAACTCGAAATTAAAAAACCAGAAATAGATAAAAATAAATACGCGACGATTCGCACGACGAATAATTCAAGCGAAGAAAAAGATAATGACGACGAAGAAGGATCGATAAACGACGATGGATCCGAAGAAGAATCGATAAACGACGATGGATCCGAAGAAAAATCCGTGACCGACGGTGGATCGGAAGAAAATTCAAACGATGATTATATGCCTGCTGAAGAGGAACGCGAAGAGCCTGAGAAACAAAAAGACGCGCTGGAAACGCGGAACGACACAGGCCAACGCAGGATAGGAGACGAGGGATCGGGGCCTTCGGGCGAACAACGTCAGTTACGCGATCGTACAAAAATTCGCCAACCGACGTGGTACGCGGATTATCAATTCGATCACGACAACGTTTTCATCGCGGAACATGAAGAGCCGACAAATTACGGCGAAGCAATAAAAAGCGCTAATCGCGAAAAATGGAAGGAGGCAATGGACGACGAAATGAGATCACTATACGAAAACAGGATGTGGGATCTCGTTCAACCATCAACAACGGTAAAAGTACTACCGAACCGCTGGGTCTTTCGGCGAAAACCGGCCATCGGCGAACGAGAGGGACGGTTTAAAGCGCAACTCGTCGTCAAAGGCTTTTAGCAAAGACCGGGGATAGATTTCGAGGAGACATTCAGTCCGGTGGTGAAGTTCGGATCAATCCGGACTATTCTCGCAATTGCAGCGGCATCGAAAATGCAACTAATGCAATTTGACGTTAAAACCGCCTACCTAAATGGCGATCTTGACGAGGAAATATTCATGCAACAACCTGAGGGGTACGACGACGGAACAGGAAGAATCTGTAAATTGCGAAAAGCGTTATACGGATTGAAGCAATCCGCGCGGTGCTGGAACCGGAAGTTCGTGGACTGCTTAAAGAAATTCAATCTTATCGCAACTGCAGAAGATCCATGCGTTTTCGTCTCCCACGACGGGGAAGAGACTCTGATACTCGCGATCTATATCGATGACGGTTTAATCGCTTCGACGAGTTCGAGCAAAATTAAAAATCTGTTACAGCATTTGGCGGCGGCGCTCCAGATCGTCGTGTCACCCCTGAGCACTTTTCTCGGAATGGAAATTGAGCAATCTGAAGACGGATCGATCTTTGCCAATCAGGCGACATATGTGCAAAGAATTCTGGATCGCTTCCGAATGAACAAGGCGAACTCAGTCGCGATTCCGGCCGATCTACATACTACCCTGAGCTTGAAGGATACGAGCCTTAATGATGGACTCGTCAACGTTCCCTATAAAGAAGCGGTGGGGAGTCTGCTCTTTTTGGCGACTGTCACGAGGCCGGACATCGCATATTCCGTCAGCGCAGCGAGTCAATACGCGGAGGCACCAAAAAAGCTGCATTGGAATGCAGTAAAGCGAATTCTAAAATACGTAAAAGGAACGGGAACGCACGGTATTTGGTTCCCGGGGAAATACGAAAGTTTAAAAGTAAATGCATATAGCGACGCGGATTTTTGGGGCGATAGGCAAACGCCAAAATTGACAAGCGGGTTTGTAATAAAAATCGCGGATGCAACGGTTGTATGGGGTTCGCAAAAGCAGAAAACGGTTGCTCTCTCGACAATGGAATCGGAGTATATCGCAGCTTCGCAAACGAGTAAAGAATTGCTTTGGTCGAATAGACTGTTAAACGCTCTAGTCAAACGAAACGTAGAAGTTCCTATAATGCATATTGATAATCAAAGCGCGATAAAATTTATAAAAAATCCTGAAATATCTCGGAATTCGAAACATATCGAAGTTAAGTATCATTTCGTTAAAGAACATTACGAGAGAAAGGACTTCGAAATAGAGTATATTAACACAGACGAACAAATCGCCGATATACTCACGAAACCGGTCAGCAAAAAAAAATTCGAATATCTTCGTCGCAAGATAAATGTAATCGACAAAAAGGAAATCAAAGACATGTCGTCTCAAAGTGAGAGTGTTGATAATAAAGATTAGAGTCCGTTTCGGACGACATGCCGGTAGGGCGCGTCTCGAGCGCGCGACACAAAAATAACGACAAGTATGTACGTGATAATTATCGATGAACACCGGTCATTACTTCCGCATTCTCTGTACACTCACTCTGTTCCGGTAAACCGACTCACACGCACCTGTTTCAATAAATCACTTTATTCTCTTTCGTACAATCGTTTCATAATATCTTCACGAATCCACAATCCTGCAATAAAACCGCCATACACAACAGTTTCTTTTTTGTTTCAGGATCGAGGACTCCACGGTGGAATCGACGACGGGGCGACGACGAGGGACACGCAGCGACGACGAGGGATGATGCGACGCTGGAGCCACCGAGGGACGAAAGAAAGGTAAGAAGGTAAAGGTAAAGGTAGGATATTTAATTTAAGCTTAAATTACTATTTACATTTTTTTCGTAATTTTAATCTATTTTTTTTCTGTTTCAGGTTCGCAAGAGGATTTTAGTTTCGGAAAAGTATGCGCCGTAAGGGCGCGTTCAACAAGCGATGTGCTGTTGCTAAGAAGAGTTGCGTCTCGCTTCGTTTCGGGAATTTTCCATCAGAAAATTCGCGAAAAGATACGGGACGTAACAGGACCGCAGCCGAAGACTCGTATAGTCCCGGAACAGTACCTCTATTGGCAGGGTCGAGGACTTTTCGGGTACTGCTTTGTAAGGAGGGCCTCGCATTCTCTTTAACGGGACGTATGTACAGTAATACATCTCGGCAATGAAAACGCGAGTCCCTCCTACGAAGCAGTCCCCGAAAAGTCCTTGTCCGTGCGAATAGGAACACTATTACGGGACTAATACACGAGTCTTCGGATGCGGTCCTATCGGATGATTTATATTTTATCCCGGGAAGGCCATCGTTGTAAATAATTAGTGCTAAGGAACAGATATTACAACTCTGTTGATTAGCAGTTAATTTTTTTTTCAAATCTTATTCAATTTTTACGCATTAATTGATATTGCATTTACATCGTTCGCCGATAAAAACTTGTAAATTTTAACGAATGGAAAAATGCCAGAGTTTTATTTATTAACGTGACATATCTGTCGCGTAAATAGCCCATTTTAGCAATGTTACGAGTAGTCGTGGCTTAATAAAAAAAAAGGTTTGGTGTCAAAAGTTTCTGGTTATTATAAAAATATCTTAACCATTACATTATTTTATGTAATAAAGAAACGTGAATTACGGTAAGTTGTCTACCTCTATTTCCTTCTTGACTTAAATATACTTTCCTAAAAGATGAATTACAATAATCAACGAGTTTAGAACATTATAAGATTAATAATAAAATATTAAATGAAGTCAAACATTGAGATATATACTCTTCCGGCGTTTTTTTTATACGCAGAAACATTTTAAAAATCGCATCTTTAAATAAAAAGAAAAGAAAAATCGCATTATTAAATCAACGGAAAAATGCGTCATTGAATAAAAGGAAAACCAAAGAAAAATTAAGGTTAGTGCATAAAACTTCTTGAATTATCTATAATAATATAGGACCCATTAAAGAAGTTATAAAGTTCGAATTTCTACAGAATATTCAGAACTCTGTCAATACGTATATGGCAGAAGGGACATACACGTGAATCCGTCAGATTAACACGAACATCGCACAAACGGCTGTGTCCGCATGGCACAAGCACAACAAGTCTATCGCGCGTCTTGCAGTAGTTGCACTCCCGCGGATTTTCGTTTTGAAGTGGTATCGAAGTGGTATCGAAGCTTCCCCTCCTTGAGGCTCTATTGCGACGCTGCGAGCGAGATCTATGTTGGCAAAAAATATCAAGAGACGCGGTAGCGTCTCGAAGCCAAGTACCAGTAAAAAGTATAAAGACCCGCAAATCGTCGAGCGCTACCAAGTAGTTATACACCAATATTGGGTACCCTCGTGTTCCGACGTTTTGTTCTCGAGAACGGTTGAATTAATAGAAAAAATAAAACATGTTTAATCATATAAATCGACAACTAGCTTTCCCACGAGCCCTTCAGCAACCCTATTCGTTCATGCGTTCTCGAGATATGATCGTGTGGCTCGAAAAATCCACACTTTCACGATGTTTTCTTCTGACTGTCCCACTTTCCGTGTCCTGTCCTCTGACGTCACGCGCCACGTCACGACCGCTGCTGCTGTGTTGTGTCGGTGTGCTCGTGCGTGAGTCACACCTGCAGACAAATTATCGGTCGTGCCAGCCGGCAAGCATCGATTCAGAGTCAGCTGTGTACATGACGTCACAGCTACCCCTTCGATAATACAATACTTGGATGGGTGACCGCTCGAATCGACAATCCAGTACTTAGATGGGTGACCGCCCGAATCGATAATCCAATACATGGATGGGTGACCGCCCGAATGGACAATCCAGTACTTGGATGGGTGACCGACGAAATGTGTATAACACTACGTATGTGTGGAGGTGTTATACGACGCTAGTGTGAACGTATAAACATGTTCATTTCAGAAATTCACTGCTAATCTGTGTAAACAACAGCAATTCACTACTAATTTGTTTAAACAATAGAAATTCCGTACTGATTAGTTTAAATAATAGAAATCCAAGACTAATTTATTTACACAATAGAAATTACCTACTGATTAGTTTAAATAATAAAAACTCCCGACTAATTTATTTAAACAATGGAAATTCACTACTAATTGATTAAAAAATCGAAATACATTTCTAATTCGTTTAAACAATGGAAAATCACTACTAATTCGATTAAAAATTCGAAATAAATTTCTAATTTGTTTAAACAATGGAAAATCACTACTAATTCGATTATAAATTCGAAATAAATTTCTAATTTGTTTAAACAATGGAAAATCACTACTAATTCGATTAAAAATTCGAAATAAACTTCTAATTTGTTTAAACAATGGAAAATCAATACTAATTCGATTAAAAATTCGAAATACATTTCTAATTTGTTTAAACAATAGATATTCATTACTGATAAGTTTAAATAATAGAAATTCACGACTAATTTATTTAAATAATAGAAATTCCCTACTGATTAGTTTAAATAATAAAAATTCACCCCTAAGTAAAAGTAAAAGAAGCCGCGAATAAAATTAAATAAATAATTAATTCATTACTTTTTTTTGGAAATTTTTTTTTGAAAAATTTATTTTTGGAAATTTTTTTTTTTTTTAATTTTTTTTTGGAAATTTTTTTTTGAAAAATTTTTTTTTGGAAATTTTTTTTTTGAAAAATCTTTTTTTGGAAAGTTTTTTTTTGAAAAATTTTTTTTGGAATTTTTTTTAATTAATAAATACAAAATACGCATCAATCGACCGCTCCTGAGTCGCGGCCCTGGTTTATCTTATCGGTAATTTGTGCCGCCAGGCCGTTGTAGGTATATAAATATGGTCAATTTTTAGCAGAGTCGGAAAAAAAGTATCGTATGCCACACGGGAGGAGCGGATTTTCACCGAGTGTGAGGTGTGCTGGCTTGAGTGCAGCGAACCTCACACTCGGTGAAAATCGCGCACTTTCCTCCCTTGTGGCATAATGTACTATTAAACAATAGAAATCCCCTACCGATGGGTGGAGTCCGACTCTACACCTCCCAAGTCTACACGAAGTCAACTCTACGCCAAATGTGTACACCAACTGACTGTACACGCGAATAACTCGACACCAAATAACTCGGCACTAAAATTTTTACACTGCATATCTGTACACGCCGACGGTCTGCACAAAAAGTATGCACCGATCAACTCTACACGCGAGCGAGTCTACACCGAATAACACTGCACTTAAAACTGTACACCTGCTAACTACAAAAACTGCACACGAAACAGCTGTACACAACGATCAAAAACGCGGCACGATGAAAAGTCGACACCAAAAACTCGACACGACGAAAAGTCGACACGAAAAACTCAACACGACGAAATGTCGACACTGAAAACTCGACACCGCGCATCGAAAATTTTTCCAAAAAAAAAATATGGCACGCCAAGTACCTAAAAATCAGGGTTAAAAAATATGTAAAAAAATCAATTAAATCAAATCGGCCAGGGAACATTATAACAAAATAAAAAATTCCAATACATAATTGGCGTCCCGTTTTCTCAGTCTCACAGTAAACATCACACAAACTGTGTACGAGGGCACTGGGACGTCAATTATGTATTGGAATTTTTTATTTTGCTTTAATGTTCATTGGCCCATTCGATTTAGTTGATTCTTCACACAGTTTTTTTAATACTGATTTTTAGGTACTTGACGTGCCATTTTTTTTTTTAGTTTTTTAGTTTGGAAAATTTTATTTATTGTTTACAATTCATACGCAATACTATTACGGCTCCTTGAGAAAATATTTTTTCAAGTACTTGGTGTCGAGACGCTACCGCGTCTCTTGACAACTCTTCCCAACTCTTATTAAATAAGTGTCGATTTGGTTGATCATGCCGCTAATTATCTTAATTGTACTCCTTATAGATATACTCCGAATTCGATTCTTTTTCCGATCGCCCTTTGTTGTTCATTATTCGCGTTCGTAATCGTGCTGGTGCTCTGAGTTAGAATTTCGCTTTCAATGTTCGAAGGTGGAAGAAATTTTACATGATTGTCAACATCATTATCCTCAGATCGAGACTGTCCATCATCAATAAATATTGAGAAAAAAGGTAAGTGGAGAACTGTGGTATTAAGATAAATGAATTGTTCGTTATTGCTATTCCGATGCAACAGTTTGCAAAGTATGTGCATTTGCTCGGACTAAAAAAAAAAACGAATTGCGTGGTTAACGGTGTTAAGGCAGTATGAAGTATTCCATCCGACAAATCGACCAAGAAAAAATGTTTTTTCGATTAAAGGGATAACGCTTGCCGCCGACGTTATCTGCACCTGATTGATCGCTCCCGTATTTGACGATACGTCCGAATTGCGTCAAATACAAGAGTTTTCACTGTATATATGTCTTCGTTGCGATGCTTATAGAGGACTTATAGATATTATACCGAACCTCTAAAACACAAATCAATTATTCATGTAATGAAACCATCAAATCAAATTAGAAAATAATTATATAGTTTTTCAAAGTTTTTTTTTTAAATATTGTGTTTTGATGATAGCATAAATGAATACTGATCATTTTATAAGCCTAGTGTTAGTTCTGCGTAGATCGTAGTGAAGAGTAGTAAATAAAATTTCATTGATTAAGGTGCACAGGAAGACGAGGTAAGTGAGCTCAATTTTCTGATCTGATAAAGTTAGCACAATTTTCGGATCGCTTCCATATGAATCAGGATCGACGACGAGGGATGTTGCCGCAGGTTCGACGATGAGGATGCACATCAAGGGACGACGAGAGCTCGGAACCAGAGCCGCCGCCAAGGTGAGAATATTTCTGTACGGCACGAATATTGTACGAATATTCTGTACGAATATTGACTACGGCACAACCCTTTTTATTTTAACTCGACGGGACCGGACCCTTCCGCTATTTTGTATTTCCCCTACAGTTCCTACTCTCTGTTAGTTGCTGCGAGTGGGGTCAACGAGGGGTATACGCGCCCCTCCACGGCGTGGCGTTGCGCATACGCAGTGTACATTTTGCGCTCATAGTGGAGCAAGCGGACTCAGGGGAAATACTGTTAAGCGAAAGTGTTGCCATGGTTACGAGTTAAAATAAGTGAGATGTTAAGTTAAGCGAACTTAAGAATAGAGGGTTTACACTGTAATTCTTTTTCTTTTCATTTATTTTTTTTTATAAGAGAAAAGCCGACAAGCGAGACGACAACGAGAAGACAAAAAAATATATAAAACGTTCCATGTTGTTGTCGTAGCGCAGCATCAATCATTGATACCGTACACTCGGTTAAACGATTCCATCGGTAGCCGACATAGCGGACATCGTTTGTCGCGGCTGGCGAAAATCGTCCGAACGCAAACTTCACAAAAACAATAATGTCTGCACGGGTTGATTATGTGCGTGACCGGCTCCGTCAAACACACCCGACACGCACTCGGAACTGAAAATGTTTAAAAATTCGTCAGTGCATGCTAAATAGTACTTTGCGATACTAGTATGTAAAATCGAACTTTTGGCGACGGTTGGGAAGCGCCGCACGAGTCGGATCAAGTGCTATAACGACACGAGGCGAAGCCGAGTGTTGTTGTAGCACGAGAGGAGACGAGTCAATATTCACATTGCTTCCTTACGTTAGAAAAAGCAACAATAAAAAATAATGCGGGAGCGTCGGCCAAATTTAATATTCATCTTTTTTAATGACTTAATCAGAGCAGCATTAAAAAATGGTATGATCACACGACAAAATATTACTGAGAACAACTAAAATAAAATGAAATCCATATTATCGATTTTCACCAAATTAAATCCGTATGGTCCTTTGATTTTGTTAATAAATAAGTCTATGCATGCATACATATTTGATCATACCGGGTTTAGAACGTTCTAAAGATTTATTCTCATAGTGCCGTTATATAGATCGCCCCTCGAAAAAATGCAAATAGAGTTCCTCATTTCCAAAAACCTTGATATGAACGTAACTCTTAATTTTAACATGCCATCAGCCGCGAATATTGCATCCTTGGAACAACAATATAACATTTCTTATGGAATTGCCATATGAATTGGTATACTGGTTTTCTAGGGACGCTAAATTATCCTTCGAAAGTTATACTTCGATCAATATAATCGTATCTTGAACACAATCGTGAACATCCACCTTCCGGAAAAAGCGGGCAAGAGCATACAATTCCACTACACGAAAAGCATAGTAGACGATTTGCTCTCGGCTGCATTTCTGCATGCCCACGACATATCCAAAAACGATTAACGGACCAAAACAATATAATACGAAGGTCTCTTTTATCGCATTGTGATAATTTCAAAGAGTCACGGTTCATACTGCTAATTAATTTATCTACTCTAAGTGGCGAAATGTATTCATGTCTGTACTTCGATCAATAATTATTGCTGAAATGTGACGTCCCGGATCCGGACAATTCCTTTATTTGCGTAAACAATGAAGCAGTGTCTATAATCGGCCGCGATCGTTGTCATCCCTTAATACCTCTTCCATTATTGTGACTAGTCTATTATGAATAACTTTGATACGACTTTTCGTTTTTATCAGACAAAAGTACACTACATATGCGCGGAAAGGTTCGATTATTTATTTGTTTGTTATAACTTTCACACTGAACAAAAAGTTCGAGTCATGTTCTCATTGTTGACACCATGTATAACCGTTTTTTTTATCCCGCGTACGCGCTTTTTGTATGCCGCTTCGCGTGCGTACCCTTACCTCTCTATTAACTTTTTTCTTTCGACTTTAGTAGATTAAATGTTATATATCGAACTGTCAAAGTTTGTAAAAGTACTGTCAAAATGCAGCATGATATAAGCTTCTCATCGAACGATTCCAATGTCAGGCTTGTGCGACAGCCAATCAGAAAACGAATAAAGCGGCAATAATACATATATTGAAAATGCGAGTTATTTTAGCCACGAATTTTTTGAAAAGGCACTAGGGGGTTAGGCTCGCTGACGCGCGCGGCCGTGTGGTTGCTGGCGCTGCTGCGCCTTTGGACCAATCACAGCACGATTAAAGCGACAACAATACATATATCGAATTTCGATACTTTCGATTAAAAATATCGTTACTCACCAACTTTTTAGAAGTCAGACTGGGAGGTTACGGACGCGAAACCTCCTGTTAAATCTCGTCGACCAATCACGGCATGAATAAACCGACGACATTTTACATTTGATAGTCGATAATCGAATGCGAGATATAATCGTGACACACCAACTTTTTATAAGGTGATTTTAGGAACGTTGCTAATAAAAACGTGATTTATCATATTTCGCTATACATGTTATCGTTTCTTTATTCTTAGAATTGAAATAGGATCATGAACATTGAAAAAATATGTTCAAATTTAAAACAAATAATATGGGCACATGGCAGTTGCTACTGGCGTGTTGCAATTCGTGACTTTCGCATCCCAATTGTTGTTTGCGTGAAGTTAGTATTGTGTTGATATGTATGTTTTTAGTGCAGGAGTTTAATTTTTGAACGCATCTATTTTTGTCCTCATAATTATGACTCAAATTTTGTTAAAATTTTGTTGATCGCTTGCAATCTGCGTTCAAGGTAAAAGGCCCAGTTTATGACCTTTCTAGGCAACTCTCTCACTTTACGCGTGTAAAATTATAAAGATAAACAAGGAGGACCAAGTGTCGCAGTCTGTGACCCCCGAACGCGCGCTACCCATTGGCTGCATATTGAATGGTGGGGGAAGCCGACTATGCTAGAGGTACCCCGGTCACAAACTGCGACAGGGTCACAAACAGGGTCGTTTACCGTATCGCTGAAAAGTTTGAACATTATGTTACAAACTATAGGTGGCGAGTCGAACTTTTGACGCCGATCAGGCCTCTTGCGCTTGGAGTTCAAGTGATTTTTCATAAGTTTGGCGTTTTTTAAATTCCTTTAATTTAAAATTCTTTATATTGCAGGTAAATAACTAGTAAATGTGGAGGAAAATTTCTGAATTTAAATACCAAACACATACTCCAAATGTAGAAGTTAAGTTGACAGTTTTGTAGCGATAGAAAATGTTTGCGGAAAGTTATTGTACCTACGCCAAAAAATTTGATACGTACGTATAGACCATCTGAGGATAAACACTTTTTTGAACTACTTTTGAGCAAAAAAAAAACTATTCGGGTCATGAAATATGATAGATTCGGTTACAATTATGAGAACAAAAGTGAGAAAAGATTTTTTTTCCTTTTGTCATGTTGAAAAAAGTTATTTATTCCATGAATTCGACATTATTTTTTCTCGCTATTACAATACTTTTTCTTTTTCCATACTTCGTATGGGATGAGAAAGTAAAGTTATTCCAACACCATGATGATGTAGGATTGACATTATTGAAGCATAAAGCTCTACTATCCGCAGTTGTAATGAAACGATGTAATCAAATCATGCGAAGAGATATAGTAAATCTACTTTCCATCCATAGGACATGTGTAATGTTACCTTTTGGAGTTTTCTTTCGTCGGCGCTTGTGGCCACGCGGTCGAGGTACCGCTTCGCCGTTTTCTCGCAGCTACTTTTTCCGCCTCTTTCTCCGCAAATTCTTTTTTCTGGATCGAGACACTGTACATGAACGTTATGTACGTAACGTAGAGCGCTCGATTAATTCTTGAAAAAATATATGAACAACAAAACAACCGATCGCATTACCGCTTGCACTTGGTCCCGGACCTGCCCCAGCTGCCACGGCAACCACGTCTGTAGAAAGATTAAAATCGTCTGATACCTACGGCTCCCGTAACCGTCTGATTAAGAGAACCGCTTAAGCGGTTTCCTTAACCAGTGATAGAAATATGTCATGATTATTCCACGGAATTTTATATTACAGTACAACCGCTCTTTTCTTAACTTGACGGAACCGGACCCTTTCGCTATTCTGTATTTCCTATACAGTCCGCACTCTCGGTCAGTTACTGCCAACGAGCGGTATGCACGCCCCTCCACGGCATAGCCACTGTGTGACTCTGCGTGTGCGCAGTGTACATTCCGAAATTCATTGCCCGAAATCATTGACATGGTAACGAGTTCAAATAAGCGAGCGGTTGAGTTAAGCGATGTTGAAAATAGAGAGGCACTGTATATAAATGAGATTAATTTTACCGTTATTTGCATTCGCAATTTCCCCGGGCAGTCGGTCCACATCAATTTCTTGAATGTCGTCTAGAGAGATTGATGAATATAGTTAAGTTATTGATTTTTTTACCTCACGCTTATCCTGAAGAAGGTTTTTTCTTTAGGATAATAGTGAATTCAATTTATCTACTTGCCAAATCTGCTCATACACTCCTATTATGTTGGGATGTAATCAGTAATAGAGGAGACTACTAACCACTGTCAGCGGTCTCGTCACTGTCCACTATGTCCACTATGACAACCGGCGCAACCGGCGGAATCGGGGCAACCGGCGGAATCGGCGCAACCGGCGGAATCAATGCAACCGGCGCAACCGGGGGAATCGGCGCAACCGTGGGAATCGGCGCAACCGGGGGAATCGGCGCAATCGGGGGAATCGGCGCAACCGGGGGAATCGGCGTAACCGGGAGAATCGGCGCAACCGGGGGAATCGGCGCAACCGGGGGAATCAGCGCAACCGGGGGAATCGGTGCATCCGGCGGAATCGGCGCTATCGGCGCAACCGGTTCGTCCTCAGGAACATTCCGTTCCACGTTCATAGGGACATCGTCTTTACATTTAAAAAAAATATCACAATCGGAAGAAATTAGTTAATAAAGTTATCCCTCATACAAATATTGTGAGTACATGTCCGTGCAAATTTTGTTACAAAAGTAAAGTAAAGTTTTTGGTATTTCATACAATAGAAAAATCGAAAATTCTTTGAAATATTTACTGTTTCGTGCAAACATGGAAGCTCTTATAACATCTAGAACGACTATTCTACTATTTCTATTTCGTCATCGGACTATTTCGTCTGATAATCGAACCTCCTTAATCGATCGAGATTCAACAAATAAACTTCGTACCGTTGTTAATGTCGCCTTCGAGTTTCGGAATCTCGGGATCGATGAAGTATATCCTCGCAGGATTGTCAAAAACCTCGGCCATTTCGATGTTGTCGCTGTTTTCGCCGCTATCCACATCGGATTCGATGATTCGAACGACGTTTCGGCGACGTTCCACGACGATATCGACTGGTTCACGTTCGTCGGAACTCGCAGATATAACGACGGGAGGGGGGGGGGGGCGTTCGGGGGACATTGTCACTGTCGCTACTCGTAGCTTCATGCAACAATTTCAATCATAAAAGATTTGTAATGCCTTCAAAAGATTAACGTTATAATCAAATTCTCAACCAATGTAATAGTTTCGGCAATACCATGTAGATAGCATTAACGGTAGACTATCGTCACATTGTAGGCCCCTACAGTGGAACCTCGATTATCCGAACCCGTCGGAACCGGGTTTAATTCGAATAATCAAAACGCGATTTCGTTTTTATAAGACACGTCGATACGTGATCATAACACGTATATCAATAAAATATTCATCACTAAAATAATAGTATTATCGGACTCGGAGTTAAACGCCATGGTACATGTGATTTGCATAATTCGATTCAAAGTGAAGAAAATAGTCACTGCGTGGTGTCCGAATGTGCTCATGAAACTGCTTTGGAAAGACAATGTACGGACTAATGCTGAGAAAGGAAACGTGCGCTTCAACACGCTTGAAGGTACGCGTACCATTTGCCACGGTGGCCAACAATATATATTCCGCGGAAATATTCGGATAACCGAGGATTAGGTTAACAGAGACATGGTTCGGATGATCGAGGTTCAACCGTTTTCGTATAAGCCTCAAGTGATAATACTTTAAGTATAACTCACAATCGTCTACGATTGCGCCTTGACGTGCCGGCCTTCCACGTATACCGCCTCTCGCGCCGCGACCGCGACCGGGACCGGGACCACCTCGATTCTGGGCAGGTTCATCTATTTTATCAAGGGAGTATGTTATGAGGGAGTTGATGTTTTATCAGGAAGTTTTTATCTGGGAATGTCGTGTAGAATGACAAAAGAATGCAAAGGTAGTATGGGCAGGATACAATAGTATATTGTGCAACAAGGGCTGAAAGTTGACGATTGCCACGAGTGTTAGATTTGCGGCCCGAGCGAATCGAGGGCTGCAATCCCACGAGTTGCAATCGTCAATTCGGCCCGAGTTGCACGCTATGCTTTTTGTAATGAGTGCAGGGGAAACCGGCGCATTTCATTGCAGTTTTGCGGGACGGACAGTGAAATGTGAGGTTGTCATTTTTCATCCCAAGCGACGAAAGTAAGCTCCCAAGGGACGAAAGTGACACAATCGCGAACTGCACATGCGGGAACCTATCTTTTCACCACCGTCACGAATTTGACTTTCGTCTCGCAAAACTGCCATGAAATGCACCGCTTTCCATGCACGATTTACAAAAAATAATATTAATACTTTGGAATGCTCGTTTATGAGAAGGTTTGAGGAATACAAAAATTGTTCCTTATAAACTGACACACTGCGTCAATATATTGCATAATTTTTATTTTTATTAGAATTTCATACATTTCAACAGAATTGAATTTAAAGTTTAACTCACTATCGTCGCTAACCCCGTGTCGTCCATCAAATCTTTCGGCTCCCCCACCTCGACCCCTCTGGCCTCGACCCATCGGATTTCGGTGACGTTCAGCTATTTCGAAAAGGTTTGGCATTAATACTCAGTATTATGTAATTCGAAAAAGCGAAGAATAGCAATTAGATACATAGGAAACAATTTTTTTTTATTTAGCTACTCACCATTATTATTTCGTGCGCATACGGGCCTGCCAACCCTACCGCGTTGGACAGCACGACCCCGACGCGGACGATTTTCTTCAGATTCAGCTATTTCAACATAGTTCCGAGTGTAATTATGAATTCGATTTTTCGTACCCACTTTTAATCTTTTGTGTACAACACAACGTTCGACAAAGACCGACACTTCGGCAATCTCAAATTTGTAACTATTTATCTAGTAATTTAAGTTCTCTATATTATAACTCGGGTTTTGTATGGCTCGCACGCTACGCGCGCCCGCCACCGTCTGACAAAACCAGTTGAACGAAAAAATCCGCTACAATAAAATCCGTTGCTATGGCAAGCTTTTTAATTGTAACAGCCGGTACATTAGTTACTCTGTGATTTTGACCTCGCCGCGATGTTAGCCACTTTGTGATTTTAACTCTGCTCTGACATTTGCAACGCCCAGATTGTAGTCATCAGTAATTGTAGCCTCATTCATGACTAGACCCCGTCCGTGACTTTCAATTCTCCGTGGCTCTAGCTTCTTCGTGACTATAGACACTCCGTGACGCTAGCCCCTCTGTTACTCTAACCCCTGCATGACTTTAGTATATTGTCTGCCAGTTCCTGCACAACGACGGATGCCGCGGCGAATTATTTGTATAATATGGAGAGAAAATGTTGGATAATCGCGAACTGGCTATATAACTTCAAACCGTAACTAACTTCAGACCATTGCTAACGTCATATAGCTGTTCATTTGACATTCCTACAGCAACGATTTCCACGACTACGGTTTAGTGGGTTTGATTGGTTTTATCGAACGGCCACGGGCGCGGGTAGCGCGCGAGGTCTACGGACCCCTTTACCCCTTGAAAAAAATCTTAATATATAATCCATTTTAGGATATAATCGCCGTGACATTTTAAAGTCGGTGATACTTTGTTTCCGTAAACATTTTAAGCATTTGTCTTTTTCTAATTCACAGAAGACGGTAATGCAAAATAATCTCAGTCGAAAGTGCCCACGAAATTTTAAAAGCAGTTCGTATTGACTTCTCACTGATATTTTACCGTCAGTTTCAGACTCGTCGGTTTGTTGAGCCCGGTTCTCATCCGCCGACGACTGCGGATTCTCGTCGTTTTCTTTATTTTCAAAAATAAAATCGTTTTCAGTTATTAGATCGTTTCTTTATATGTACAATTTAAATTTTGAAAGCTTACCGCCACTGTCCGATTGACCGTCGTCGCGTTCGATGCTGTTCCCTCGCGAAGGTGGGGGGTCCACGGGAAGGTCCACCAAATCGGCTTAAATTAAAAAGGGGGTTTTTCACATGTCTTATTATAAATTAGGAGGTTACGGCCGCGCGCTGCGCGCGCGGCTGAAACCTCTTGTCAAATCTCGACCAATCCCGGCACGAATAAACCGACAACAATGGACTTCGATAGAAAAAGTCGGAATTCGATAATTTCGAGATATTATCGCAATATGGTGGCCCACCAACTTTTTAGAGGTGGATATGGCACTTATTGCATCGATCGATAATATTAACTTACCAGCACTGTCTGATTCGTCTATTTGATGATTTATGTTTACAGCAGCCAACATCAGCATATGACATTTTTTAAGAAATTGATTTATATCTTTACATTTCATCGTTTATCATTGACAGTTATTTTGTTGGAAAAAATACACGTACCACCATCTCCCGCTTGAACCCGACCTCTCCTCGCATTAAGGCGCGGTCTCGGTCCCCTTCGACGACGGACGACCTGCTCCTCTTGGGCAGGATCGTCTATAAAAACATCACGTTACTGTCGAGAGTACAATATTTAATTATAAAACCGTTAAATACATTCAATTAACAGCCGACTTCTATATACGGTATTATTCTAAGAATTGCGTGATACGGATTGCTAATTTGATCCATGTTTACCTGGGAACACATCTTGCGGATTAAGCATATGCTGAGGTACAGGTAGCTCGTGTTGCACTTCCCCATCTGAAATAAAGATCAGTTCTTATTAAAGACGAGCAGGTTTTTGTGGCTCGCGCGCTTCATTTGCTCGCATTGCGTTTTCTACCATTTTAACGAATGGTTAACGAATGGGCGATTGGACGAATATACAATATTGCATCGTGCACATTTTTAATGTTATATATGTTAAAGCTTACCAGCTCGAAGCCTTCTGGCCGCGTGGTGCAAATACAACCGCTGGTAAGGCGTGGTTGCCGCTCGCAAAAACGCTTCTATGTCGAATCTGTTAAAAATGATAAATGTATACTAAATTTCTTTTCCACCATATTTTTTACTTTTATGCACAATTTATGACACTACATAATTATGCAGTACGACTCAAAATCACCTTCCCATCCTCAGTAACCGTTGGTTTTCCGCCAGCTTTTCGTCGACCCGTACCCACGCTTTGTGTTGGGGCTTTTGTCCCGTTTGCCCCGTCGTTCGCCATCGGTTGAACTTCATCAACTCGTCGCCGATGGTTTCCTTCAATTTTTCTGCAGATCACATTAATGTTGATGCACTATGCTTCATATCTTATGTATAGAGACTGGATTCTATGTTGACCATAAGGGCATACCCAAGAAAACCCAAAGTCTCGGATGGGCTCCGCCCATTTTCTTCGTCGAATGGCGATTAAAGGCCTCCGCAACGTTATTTGTCCGTATCGGCGTTCCGTAAACGGACGTGACATTCGCGAGGGGTGTCCATTGCTGTAGCAGATAATGCGTGAACGCATTAAGCGATTCGTGGGGTTCGACAGCGTGCGGATCGGCAAGCGCGGTTATCACGCGACAACCCTCAGCAAACTGATCCGCAGGCAGCAGAGGAAGACCCCATGAAAGATATAAAATTTCTGTCGGTGGGTCGATCATTCGCAGCGACTTCCATTTTCGGTAAACCGCCTATGTCAAATGAAATCTATTACTAAACATGAAGTTTCACTAACCGTCGAATGGCAATCACCATATAAAACATTTAAGGACGGTGTTTGGCCACAATTGCTTATTCATTTCTTGGTCACCAAAACTAAATAATCGATTAATTGCAATCTTTGTATAGCTATTTATAATCATTTTCCTACACAGAACAAAAATTGAATCATTCTCACAAAGATTTACCTGTATACGGGTGACAATATGCTACGGTTGAAATTTTCTAATTAATTGCCATAAAGAAGATAGCGACAGAGTTTCATTGTTTTCACTTGTTTCTTTATGGCGATGGATTTTTCAGAATCCGTCCAGCGCTTAATGCCAAAAACGTTGGCATCTGAATGTTTTTACTGGACATCGCTTCCGACAATTAACCTCCAAATCGGTAAAAGGGCCCTTCATAATTTAGCTTTGACGTCTCTCCGCCACAACTTCAATTCAGACGGACGGGCACGCAGCCAATGCGTAAAACGCGTTGACGCCGACGGCCGTTGGCGAACAAAGGAGGGGGCAGTGCGACGAAGACGCACGAGCTCGACCCCTACGTGGGTGTAATTAGGGACCTTTCTTTTGTCCACTTGTACATGTTAATATCCCACTTTAATCCGCCTTAAGCTTCTTCCTCGGCTTCTGCGGGCTGTTGATCGCTGGTCGACGCTACCCGGTGGTCGGCTTGGCCGGTCGAGTAGAAATCCGGGAAGGCACGTATTCCTCCGGTGGTGGAAAGAGGCTTGGTTGTTCGATGGGCGCGGCGAGGGATTTGAATAGCTCCTCGAATTCCGCGAAGCGGTTTTTTAGGAAGCTGTACAGGAGGAGGAATATTCTCCTGGTTTGGATCGGAATTTAGGGATGAAAGGGTTGTTGGAGGAGTCTTTGTTGTACCGGCCGCGGATCCACACGTTGTGCGGCGACGATGGCTATTGGCCTTCCCGGATCACGCTGTTCCGCTCGCCGAAGTCGTCGTCGGAGATATGTTGGATTGCGAGGTTGTCGTGGCATACACCAGACGCTTGATGTTCGTTTTTTACCCTGTATTTTACCCCTTGTTACAATTTGCACGAAGAGTGCGTAGGAGGGCGATTTATATAGATAGAGACTTCTTTTTAGTAGTCTGTAAAGAAGTAATACTTTGCAGTATTAGTGGATGGTCACCACCTATTCGGCGGGAGAGTATTCGACCACTTGTGCAGCGGGAGATTCGTTCGTCACATTTCAGTGAGAGATTCTGTTTCTCCGCGGCGAAAGGCTCGCTCTTTTATAGCCGCCCGGCATCGTTCTGCGCATGCGACAAAGTTCGAGAACGGCGCCGCGATCTCTGATTGGTCGAGAGTCGAGCTTGTCGCTGATTCGGCTTCGGGAGAGTTCGGAAGCCCTCGTGGCGGTGGTCGGTAGAACCCTTGAACGTTCGGGAATTTTGAAATATGTTTTTCGCGCCCTCGAGGTCAGTAATGTTCCGTCGTGTTGCCGCGTCGTCGATTCGCGAAGTTCCTCGAATTCCGAGGAAAAGTGAATTTGTTTATTGTGGGAGTGAAGTGTTCGAGTGCGCAAGTTAATTATGCGAGAGCCCGATTTTTTTGTAAATTTCGTGTGTGGGAATTACGGCGTGTCATGCGTTTGACACGTCGCATTTATTGAAGTATATCGCGAGTGACAGTTGAGGTTACGTTTCGCGACGTAGTAGTTTCCCGGAGGATTTTCGGGGTTTTCACGTCGCGCCGAGGGATAGCTGCAATTTCGGTAAGTAATTTTATGTTTTTAAATATAAATTAATTTGTATTTTTTATGTTTCAGATGCCAGAAGGGCCAGCGAGACGACGGGAAGCGTCGACTTCGAAGGACACCGGTGAATCAACAGGTAAGTGTAAAGTTGAAAAATTTGGCTAAAATATTGTAATAATGATAATTAAATGATGTTTGTTTGTTTCAGATATCGGAGGACACTCGACGAGGGACATCGACTGCGACACCGACGAGGGATGCATGAGACGAGTCGAGTCGACGGAGAGCTCCGACGAGTCGAATCGACGAGGGAACCACGACAGGTAAGTTTCACTCCGGTAAGTGATTTTGAGCGCGAATCCATAATAATATGTCTTTTATGTTTCCGGTGTCGAGGATTACTGCGGTGGAGTCGACGACGGGGCGATGACGAGGGACGACGAGGGTCGTCGCAGCGATTCGAGGTACGCCGAGGGACTTCCCGCAGTGAGTATGTGTAACGGTAGAGTATGTACTTAATTTTAAGCTGTGACGAGTTTTCTATACTTTGAACGCAACGCTAAACTTTACTCAAAAAAAAACTTCAAAACTCAAAAGGAGCGAAATCGAAACTCAAACAAAACGCGAATTCGAAAACTGATGTCACCTTCGGCCGTCCACCCTCGCGGATGCATCGGCGTCCCGGTGGGCGCCAGTTAATTTTGTTTCACCGGTATTAACAACCGGACTAAACTGGAGGTCGGTGGAACGGCGACTCCGCAGGGTTAATTTTTGTTTCGCCGGAATTACCAAACCGGGCTAATCTGGAGGTCGGTAGAACTACGACCTCCGCAAGGACGAAACGAACGACACAACAAAACGGAAACTAAAACGGAAACGAGAACTAACGTCGATGCATTCGCGAGAGCGAACGGTTGCGGAAATGCACGGTTGCTCAGGATGCGGGTTATGGTAGAAGGGTCGCGATCCGAGGTCAATAGAATAGCACACGAGAAACGTTAATCGAGAACAAAAAAGAATACTTTGGCTAAGAAGCCACGAGATCGCACGCACGCGAGTCGCGAGCACTCAGCCGATCGATAGATCGAAGCGAGTCAAGCGACCGCGAGCGCGACACGAGAACGATAACGTCGATAAATCAAAAACTCACCGAAAGCGCGTAATTTATCCAAAAAGGACCGGGAACTGCATCTGACGATGCCACGAGAACTCACCCATATGCACTATAACTCGAGAACGTTAATAATAACGCATCAATCGAATTATCAACTCGGAAAGAATTCCTTTCGAAATTCTGCCGAGGATAGCACACACGAAACACACGAGTCGACGATACTCGAACGAGACGAGACGTACGAACACGAGAGCGAGAGCGATATCGGGATCCACGGCAACTCAAGCGAGACGCCGCGATCACGCGACACGTCGATAGCTCGAGCGCGAGAACAATAGGCCGAAGCCTATGACAGCGGGAGCGCGAGAGAGGCCCGAGTTACCTCGAGGGCAGCTCTCGGTAGACTGTCGATTTGCCTACGAAAATTCGTAATGAATTATCATAATTATTTTCGGGATCTAGATTGATAACTTCTGCCCTCTCAACCATAACGTTACTTTACCGAATCAAGACGATACTAGAGCGGGGATTTGAAGAATCTTTGCGATCGCTACCCAAAGTCAATGCGTGAGATACAAGGCTCTTCTCAACTCTAATGCAGCGCGAGGTGTTCCATCCTCGCCTGTAACTCATACCTCCGCCTGATCTCAACGCATTGCACTTTGCTACAGGGTGCCGGGTTCGCACCGGACTTTCACGTATTCGCAAGACTCTTCGTCGAGTCTCTCCCTCACTTGTGCTTTTATTTGCTAACTTTGATCCACCAAGTGAGTTTGAGAACTTCGACTAACGGAACTAAAACGGTAACGGAATCTATATCAAATTGTTTAATTATTATTGTATTGAAGGATTTGAAGAATTATGAAACGGCAGTACTAGAGTAATAAATCGGAAAGAAAAGAAATAACTCGATCGATATCTCACGAGAGTTTAACGGTATCTTTAAGTCGCTGGGAGAGGCAGAAAACGGGAACGAAAAACGGTAGATGTCTCAATTTCCTCAGAAATATGATGTTGTTTTCTTGTGTGACGGTGATTCCGAAAAATCACGCCACAAAGCTTAATTCTAATATTTACAGTTTTTACATTGTTACGTCGGGCCTCACGTTCGTATATGTTGACGACTAGAAATTGCATTCGCGCTGGCGCTGGGTAGCTTAGTGGTAAGAGCACTCGCCCGGAAAGCGTAGAGACGCGGGTTCGATTCCCGCTCCAGCCACTTCAGTGCCGAATTCTTTTTCTGGACGTAACAAAATTGGTGTCAGAAGTGGGATTCGACGGCAGCGCCCCCCTCCGGTGAATTTGCAATGCGTACAAGTCCCAAACCTCTGAGCCACTGTGACGGACAAGTAATAATTACCACTGAGCCGACAGTTGGACAAGTCCCTCTGACCTCTGAGACGCATATAGCTCGCGGGAGCTCACAAAATTCATTAGGGGGGAGGTGTTACGTCGGGGCCTCACGTTCGTATATGTTGACGACTAGAAATTGCATTCGCGCTGGCGCTGGGTAGCTTAGTGGTAAGAGCACTCGCCCGGAAAGCGTAGAGACGCGGGTTCGATTCCCGCTCCAGCCACTTCAGTGCCGAATTCTTTTTCTGGACGTAACATACATATATTTTTGTTTCAGGTTGCAAGATGAACGAGCGGAAGAAATGTGCGCTGGCTGGCGTATAACAGCGGGACGCATGCGCACCCGCGTAGAAAAAATTAGTATGGGATTGACTCTGGGAGGACGATGGGCGAGAGGCTGGAATTTATTTGGGATTGAATCTGGGAAGCACTATGGGCAGTCATCTGGGTTTTGGGACCCGGCTGGATGGTTTCCCAGACCTTTTCCCATAGGTTCAGTAGACCGGGGAATCCTCGTGCAATCAATCCCATACGCTTTTCCAGATTCTCTCCCGGCCGTCGCGTACGACCGAGGAATCCTCGTGCAATCAATCCCATATACTTTTCCAGATTCTCTCCCAGCCGTCGGGGACGACCGGGGGAATCCTCGTGCAATCAATCCCATACGCTTTTCCAGATTCTCTCCCAGCCGTCGGGTACGACCGGGGGAATCCTCGTGCAATCAATCCCAAACATAGAGTCCCATATTATGTGTAAATGAAAGAAGAAGAAAAAATAGGTTTTGTCAAATGGAAGGAAAAAATAAAAAACGAAGAAATATGCCCAAAACTAATTTTTTTCGACGGATACGAGTTCCCCGAGCAAAGTTAAATACTGCTGTACGTAATCGGCGTTTGAAATTCGATGTTGGTCCCAAAAATATTGTAAAGTATTGGATGAGTCTCACATAGATGTTTTAATTTGTCTATCCAAGCTTTTTCCAGTGCATCACAATATTTTTGCGTCCTTAAACGAAATTTAACCGCCAATTATGTACTACAGTGCCTAACTTTGCTCGGCGAACTCATATTCGCCGAAAAAAAATTAGTTTGGGCATATTTCTTCGTTTTTCATTTTTTCCTTCCATTTGACAAAATCTATTTTTTCTTCTTCTTTCATTTACACATAATATGGAATTCTATGTATGGGATTGATCGCGCGAGGATCCCCGGGTCGTACGGGACGACTGGGAGAGTGTCTGGAAAAGCGTATGGG
The DNA here is from genome assembly GCA_963971235.1 of Cryptus armator. Lineage (NCBI taxonomy): Eukaryota > Metazoa > Arthropoda > Insecta > Hymenoptera > Ichneumonidae > Cryptus > Cryptus armator. The sequence continues at coordinate 11,871,573 of OZ020234.1, forward strand.
ATTGATCGCGCGAGAATTCTCCCAGTCGTACGCGACGACTGGGAGAGAATCTGGATCAGCGTATGGGATTGATTGCACGAGGATTCCCCCGGTCCACTGAAGTTATGGGAAAAGGTCTGGGAAACCATCTAGCCGGGTCCCAAAACCCAGATGACTGCCCATAGTGCTTCCCAGATTCAATCCTAAACAAATCCCAGCCTCTCGCCCATCGTCCTCCCATAGTCAATCCCATACTAATTTTTTCTACGCGGGCATTTGGATTACCGACCCACTTCCGGTTATCGTGTTTCCAGCGCGATTGAACTGGTAAAAGTAGCAACTTTGAAATTGATTATCTCGGCATGAAACGATCGAATGTATCGGCCCGCGAGTGCTTCGTATTCAGAATGAAATAACCTTTAAAGTTGTCGGCACAGTTGTTGACACTCGAAATGACCACGCAAACACGCTTAAAAATACCCGTCCACCTTATAATTGTCACACGAAAAAACTTATATACTATGTCATTTTTATGTGAAACAAAAACCTGGCTGTTGGCGTATTGAGTAATATACTATTATTCATTATTTTTGTATGATATTATCATCGGTGAAAAAATCATCGTTTCCCACGATTGAGCAATATTGTGTCACAACAATTGTGGGGACTTGCAAGCGTCTTTTTTCATAAACATGATTAAAATGTATGCTGTAAACAGCTTAAATAATAATAAATAGGTGTATATTTTTTCGATAATAATTATTGAAAGGAACTTGAAATAAAGGAATTAAAACAAAGGTAATTTCAAGAAACAATATAAACAGTTTCTTGTGTGCAGGCACATGATTTGTAACCCACGAAAACTTTTGCTTTCAATATCGATTGATAGACAACATATAGCATGGCTATAGAGAGAGTGATATATTTTACCATAGATTATATAGAGACTTAACACTCACGCGACAAAAATGGAACCAACAACTCCGGATCCGGATCCGCGGGAAATTAGTCCGAAGACTCGCAACCGCGGCCCGTTCGAAGTCGGTCCATACCGCGCGCAAATTTTCCCGAAGCTGTGGACACAGCTCGAGTATATGATGCCATATGGCATCATATAGCACTTTTGTTCGCCTCTGGCACAGTACGAATACTGCGGCGTATCCCTATAACGATATTTTACAATTGTAATGGTTAATAATGTACTGTTACAGGTGACCCGACTTTTGATCTAATAACATAATATTCTATGTTTTTCTGATCCCTCGACAAAATACTCCCACCCAAAAAAACTGCCGTTTACAAAATATTCGATATTAAAATATTCCATATGCCAAAATATGCCATTTGCAAAAATATTCGGAGAAAGTCAAGCTGTGTGGGAGTATTCATCGATAAATTGGTGGTCAAGAACTATTTAACAAATCTCGAAAGGGATTTCGCCGAGGGGGATCTATCAAGTAAGCTGTCATTAACAGATAGTTCGATAATAGTACTTTGCGATACTAGTACGTAAAATCGAACTTTTGGCGAAGGTTTGGGAAGCGCCTCACGAGTCGGATCAAGTGCTATAACGACACGAGGCGAAGCCGAGTGTTGTTGTAGCATGAGAGGAGACGAGTGTGGGCTTCACAACCGCCGTCAGAAGTTCGATTTTGCTTACGAGTATCGCATATTTTATGTAACAAATGCATGAAAGGTGCCTGGTTATGTTTGGCCGGCCGTTCCATGAAGGACGACGAATCGATGTGCGCATGCGCACAGTATTTATGCAACGCCTTCTCATAAAGTGCCACTTCATGTCACGGCCGGCCTATACATAATCTGGCACTTTTCATGCATGCGTTACATAAAATCTTTTTAGCATGAGGGGGGATATTGGCATGGGATATTTTTTTGTGTTTTTATAGTTGCGGGATAATTGGACTTGGATATTTTTGCCCGAGGTCTAATTTTCTGGACGAAAAGTCGGGTACATGACTTTAAAAGAAGCATTAAACACGATATGGACTAACAGAGATATTTAGACTGTGGGGGAAACAAGTATAATGATTAATTAATTAGAAAATAAATGCTAACCTTATCACCCTCGCGAATAAAAACAATCCAAAGCTGGGTAGCTGGCGGATTTGACGGAACAACCTATTTGAAAGTCAATAAAAATTGTGGATTAAAAAGACACTGATTTCAGTAAAAAACATTCATTTATCATAAAAAAATGCTTTCAAAGAATATAGCGATGACATTACGTAGCTGATATGCTTCGCTTCTCTTTTGCTCCACATTACTATTCATTTTATAATTATCGAGTGAATGACTCTATGCGCCTTTCGCAAAAATCTCATAACTGGAGTATTGTTTGGGGGAAAAAATGGGACGGTGTCCTTTGTACATGAAAAAAAATCCCTACATTGGTCTAAGCACCCTGCCCTACTAGCTTTTATAACAAATTGTAAAGTTGAATAATGTATAAGCGTCACCTATTTTTTTAGAGCTTTTTTCGGAAATTACAGCAAAATACGCGGTTTCGATGTGCAAAATTCGTTTCTAGGACATTTTTCAATCTTTTCGAGTGAAAATTAATTTGAAAAACTTGTTTTAATAGAATCTAATGGTCAATTAGGATTGTTCATTATCAATACGAGTGTTTCCAGCGCTATAGGCGATACATCCAAGAGTTAATACTCTTTCCTTTAGAAATTTGATTTTTCAGTTTTCCGATTAGAAAAACAACTCGAGTGTGTTTCATAGATCATAATTACTACTTTAAAGAAAGAATGAAATAAAAAATTTAAACATTTTTCTTGCGAAAAATTGTTACAAAACGCCGCCAAGTACCATGCATATGGTTTATTAAAAAAAGTGTTTAAATAAAAAAAGCCAAGTAAGATTATTTAAAAAAATCACGAAAAACTATGCTTAAATTCCAGTTCAAAACCTTGGCGTCCCAGTGTTAGCGCTCATACACGGCTCGTTAGGAGAATTAACGAGAAAGAAACCGTCAGTAATCTGAATCGTATGCGAAAAATAGGTCTTGGGAGGTGAGAGAGAGAAGGGTGGGGGAGTGTAGTTTGCGATTAGAAGTGAAGGTAGTCGTGGTGGTGAGTACGGGAGGTAGTGGATACGGTACTCTCAGACGAAGGGGGTACCGACATTCTAGGGATAACGAAGTTGGTACAGTATTTAAATCAGGGAATTGCAGGTTACAAAATGCCCCTATGCGTTGATTGCGACAAAAAATTTTCCGCATGTATTAATGTTATATTTTACTTTACGAATGTTCATTCCCTTATCACGGAAATTAGAACACGTATAAAATCAAAAACCGATAGAAAAAAACGGTTCGGTTCGGTTCGGTTTTTCGGTTTCGAAAATCGAAATTGTCAACCGATTAAGGGTCAGGTCCACATCAATGCACATTCAGCTTATGCCTCCGCGATTCCCTAACAAACCGCGTCCGACAACTAACACTGGGACGACAAGGTTTTGAACTGGATTTTTTTTTTTTGGTTTTTCGTGATTTTTTAAAATAATCTTACTTGGCTTTTTTTATTTAAACATTTTTTTTAACAAACCATATGCATGGTACTTGGCGGCGTTTTCTTACAATTTTTCGCAAGAAAAATGTTTAAATTTTTATGGAATAACAGGAATAACAAATATAAGATGAACAACATATTTACCAAGAAAATGCCATACATTCGGGTGGGAGCCTCCTAATTTTGCGACGGTTCTACGGTGGTACGTCTCGCAGACGTTGTTCGTCCTGATTGAGACTCCGTAGACAGAGAGTATGGGGGCGAGGGGCAACCACTGTCGATGGCGATCGCTATAAAAATCGGCAACGATACCCAAAACCTGCAGCCCTTCCTCGAAACGCTGTGCCGGCGCTAACGGTAATCCCATCGCCATATATACAAGCTCGCTAGGAGCTGCATTCAAACCCAGCTGTGACCAGCGTCGGAGAAGAGCCTGCAAATATAATATTTTCTACCTCAGCATCCAACTACAGTCATGTTGCATCAACTTTCGAACCTGATTAAAATGAAACCAGCATCCCCTAACTGTCACGGCTGGAAGGATCCGACGAATTGCAGAAATGGATGCCCGTTCAAAATCCCCTATTGCTTGTTCAGTATTTTGAAACATACCAGGGGCTAATTGCACGATCGACCGCCAAACCGCCGCATAAAGCGCTGCGGTTCTTCTCTCAACGAGAATATAGACCGCTGCGAATCCCTACAATTTTTGTTTCATATAATATCAGACTATTAATAAGGCGAAAATATGAAATACAATTAACTCACGATATCCATGATCCGGATATGAACAGTATACAGTTGTACCGCATCTGGTCGGTGCGGAACGATCTACAATGTTAATATTCAATAATTTGATATTTGTTAGATGGAAATCTCTTTATAGTATGGGATACTTTTAAATTGGATCGATTCTAAAAGAAATCGATTTTTTTTCTTCAGTAAATATCGATATTTTAAATTTGTTTTTTATCGACAGAACGATACAGTTAATTGATTTTTCAATAATAGCATCGATCCGATGAAGAATATTTTGATTGTAAATTGAAAAATAAACATGAAATCTGTAAGACTTTGCATTTACAATTATGAATCTTTAGAAAGCAATTACAATCTATTTATCAATTCCGATACAAAAATAATCGGGGAAGTTTATTTATTCTCTTTCTCTATTGAATCGTGATTTCAATTCAAACGATTCGACCGATTGTAAACAAATTTTTGTTGATTTTCATTAAGTTCTATTAATTTTTATTTTTGTTTCCGAATTTTCATTTAAAACTTTCGATTTTTGTTGAATATTCAAATGTACAATGGATTTTTTTAATTTTCATTATAATTTTCCAAATTTGTATAAAAAATTATGAATTTGTATCGGAACTTTCTATTTGAATCGAAGTTTTCAGTTTTTTCCTACATCTTTCCTTTTTTATTTAATTTTTTCATTTTCCATTGACATTAAATTTTCATTCAAAACTTTCAATTTACGTTAAAAAATTCTAATTTTTGTCAATACTTTTGTATTTTCTTCAATTGTTATTGAAAATTTCACGAAAACAAAAAAACGTGATCTGTGGTATACAAAAATTAAATCTAAAGTAAATTTGAAATCTACGATTTTCGTTACTCTCTGGCAATTGTAAAAATAAAAAATTACCTCAATATCGAGGAAATCCGATATCGAACTTCGCAACTCGATATAGCTTTACAATATTTAATAACGTTGTAACACTTTGTTTGAACTCAATTGGACGAATTTTGTACGTCCCCGTATTTTGTTCACATTTGCAAAAAGGTTAATTTTTTTTAGTATCGATGCTTATTTTCTTAACACATTGTTCGATCGATATTTAGCGTGACGATATGATATACTGAAAATCGATATTTTGTTCATGATCCGGCATCCCTACTTCTCAGTCTGAAAATACCTACACGAAATGTTCCATCGGCGTAGAATGTGGTCGCAAAGTTGAATCTTTGCAACGTTAAGTCGCTGGCAAATATTAGCGCAGTAAATCCGTCCTTGGCAATTATAAAATCGCGAAAAACCGACATAGTCTCGGGGTACATTCGTAATTGCTCGCCGAGCTCGTGAAGACTATGCGGTGTTCGTGGACGAGCTCTTTGGCGTTGCCTTTCCATGGCAGATCGGACGGAATTGTAGGATATTCTATCGCGACGCCTACGTCTCGCCTTCAAGTATAAAAAAAAGTAAGTTTAATTACATAAAATGATTTTTTTCAAATAATAAGTAAAAGATTATGCCGTAAAAATATCCGATACCTACCTCAGTGAGACGTCATCGAAAATTTCCCGTAACGGCAAGAAAATTTGCCTGCTAAGCCGAAGTAATTCAGCTCTCATCGCTCGTCTTTCGAGGATGAACGGCTGCGGTTCGTGATTGTGCATATGCCGAATTGTAACAGTTCCGTCCGCTTCTATAGCCGCTTTGCCATGACATCGGTTCGAGGTTCTTATAGAGCAGCGATAAACATTCCGATCGATGTAATATTAGGTTCCTTATTATGTGCGGTACAAAGCTTTGGGGTGGCTATTGAAACAATATAAAATCAACGCATCTTTTGGGAATGCAACCGACTCTTTTCTCTTCTTCAAGGCAATTATTCAGAGGTCCCATGTCGTCATCAATACAAATTAATTACAGATGGAGGAAATCGATGGGCAAACGCCCGGTACATTGCGATACGTATACCATGGATACGTTTACAGCCGCAACCGTGATATATATCGTTGTATATTGCGATCGTTAATCCGATGTCAAGGCAGTGTATTTGTAGCATTAGACGGGACGGTTACGATTTTGCGTATTCACGTTCACGAGCGGCAGCCATTCATTGCCGAAAGGCAAAGAATGATTGATGAAGTGATGCGGCTCAGCAGGGAGACTTTATCGCCGTTAAAACAGATATTCGATGAAGTCTTGGCAAGGTAGGTATCGGACATTGTTTCATCACAATATTTTCTCATTATCACGTATATCGAAAATCTTTTTGCCTAATATACTTATTTTTATTTCATAATGGAAGACATGATGTTGGCATTGCGATGGATTTAGCATTCGATTCCGTTCGACAAACGATGCGAAGAGAATGTACAAACGCTCTTCCACCCTCACCGCTAAATCTTCGCGAACTCGGCGAGCACCTGACATTGAACGCCCAAACTGTACCAATTTTTCGGGGCTTGGTAACGGCAGGTGACGGAACGCACGCCTTGACATTTGTCAGTGCATTCATGCTGGACGCATTGATTGATGCTAGTAACTTTTACGTCGACAGCACGTTTCGTGCAAGTATTTTCAGTCTTTGAAAATAATTTCCCATATCTCTTATACTAATTGACTGTGTATTTTCTTGTAGATCGTTCTGCATCATCTGAACGCAGTGCAACTGTACACGATACATATTCAAGTGACGGATATTGTGAGTGTATTATACTGATTCAAATTTTCAATCGGTTGTCGCAGGCTTTATTAATTTGAGAAACTTTTCAGGGATACCCCACCGTATACGGGCTGTTTGAAAGACGAACCGCGGTCTTATATACAGCAATATGGCAACGAATCCTTGAATTGGTCCCTGGTCTACGCCGCAACGCGGAAACCATAATCAGCAACGTCGAAAGCGCTGCAATAGCAGGCATACGTGGGAATCTTCCCGCAGTAGCGATAACGAGCTGCTGGTTTTATTATAACCAAGTACAAAAAGATTTAAAAAAAAACCTAGAAAAGAATAAAACATTAGACGTCGGGATGTCGCATATTGGATCGATATTTTCTTCGGCAAATATCGATATTTTGAAATAATCTTTACCGATAGAAGGTGTGACGGGCTCTTTGCAGTCTCGGATCCCCTGCAATCGGCTCCCCGTTCAATCTATAACGACGCCCTTGTGTTTCAACCCCCGATTTCTTACCCCTTCGTATCGCCGAATTGTTGCTGGGCGCCAGGATATCTTTCTCCCGATATCCAGGGAATCAATGTTCTCGTACTTCCAAAATCTCAATACCTTACTCGACTAGCGGGATAGGGAGTGCAGTTCGGGTGCGAAGTAAATTTTAACGATTCAATTATCACACACAATGCTACCAAATAAAAGCAATAAAAACGACGGTTTATTCAATTATTTCTCAGTAACACAGATCAATTTCGCCAGACGTGGGCTTCTCACACCGAAGTTTACAAATACTTTGCTTCGCCGGCCTCACGTTGTGCGCCAAAAATTGTGACCGACGATATTCGGTCGTCGGTCATCCAAAAACAATCATGTACTCACGAGACTCTACGTGAAAATCTATTGTTCGTTTCGCACGACAACCGCTCGACGCTTCGAGACTTTTCGAGGATTCTTAACCGAATATTTTGCCGAGTACGAGCGAGAAAGTCCTCTGCGATCCGCGTATCGCTCTCGGCAATAAAGAAACCAAAGATGGTGTGCACCACGTACACCTACCTTGTTTAATTATCCTCGAACGATGCGATCGACCCTCGAACTTCCTTCTAGCTATCCTCGATCAACGATTTTTCCTCGGCCGTCGATACGGCGTGACTTCCCCAGCGGATCGGATACTTGTCGTCGAATAATCGGATTTCTCCCTCACGGAGATTACGAACACGAGATTCTTGGAATACTCGTTACTATGACGATCTGTCTGACTCTATTATGAACTGTTATCTTTCGTGACAAAGAAGAGAGACGCTCTCCTTTGTTAGCTCAGACTAATTAACCCTACGTCTATCTACTACGACGCGGTGCACGAGAGTGATGATCGCTCGCTCGTACTACGGTACGCGTACTACGATAATCGGGGGAAGGGGGAAAAACTCCTCGCACGGCGATAATTCGGCGATTCGTCGTAACGTATTCGCGGTGTCTCTCCCGTCGCGTACTCCTCACGCGCTTCCGATTGTCTACAAGCGATGCCGGAATCCTGAAAAATATAATATGTTCCTCCGGCAGACTCTCGTACTATAGTTTTTCATTCTCTCGGGTACCGCGGGGATCGACTCTGTGCTCGCGCGGCTATAACGACTCTCGCGCGTATTCCTTCCTAACGTGATGGAGAGAGAGCGTATTATAACGCCTCGTCACAAAGGATACGGTGTATTGATTTTCCAATTGAAAAACTAACATTACTTTTTCGAAATCGTACATTTGCAATTATGAATCTATAAAAAGCAATAGTAATTTAACTATCAATTCCGAAACAAAAGTAGTAGAGGAACTTTTTTTCATTTTTCTTTTCGATAGTTCAACCGATTGTAGACGAACTTTTGTTGACTTTCATTGAGTTTAATTCATTTTTTATTAAATTTTAGAATTTTCATTCAAAACCTTCATTTTTTATTGACGATTGAAATTTTCAAAGGCATCGATCATCTTATAATTGTGCTGAAATAGCTAGATGCATAATTGTATAATGAAAGTGTGTTTAGTTTTTTAATTTACATTGTACTTCTTAAGTTAGAGCGTGTTGAAATAGTACATTGTGCAACTAGTGCCGAAAATTGGCGATTCCGACGAGTGCGAGAGTTGCCGCCCGAGCGAAGCGAGGGTGGCAATCGCACGAGTTACACACCGTGCTTTTTTTCACGAAAGAATAGGACCGATCGCTTTCCGGGACTGTAGAGTATGAGCGGAAAGGGTCCCTAACCTCAACACGCCGTTAAAAAATGTGGCGGGCGCGTTAGGAAATGTTGCGGCAGCATTTAGAAAAACAAATATGCGTGTAGAAAAAGAAGAATGTAGGTGATGTGCGCATGCGTAGGACATTTCCTAACGGCGTACGGGAACGGCCCACGTTCCGCCACGCTCTACAGTTGAGGAAAGCGGGAGTTTCTATTCATGAGTTAAAAAAAAAAATGTATGCGCGCAGCGCGAGGGTTCGCGTATAAGAGCCTCTGGCGAGGCTTACCATTCGCACCGGTGCAACGATTTAATGAAGGTCTCGCGGCTTTACGAGTTGTTGCCGAACGAGGTGTTGACCGTCAGCCGAACATATTACAGTTCATGGAATATATGCATCAGCAGTAGTTGCCCCTCGCACCTGTCCTGTGCTCCTTCGCAAGGTCGTTCGTAATAAACAGCATGGGCGAATGATTGCACCGTAGGACAGCCACAACTTTTGCAGATGCTTCGATGAATATTTGGATATTTCTCGGTACATACAGCTTTCCGCCTTTTTATACATACGTCCAATTTCGTGAGCATTTTCGTTACATTTCGTCGTTTATATTTCTCAGACTTTCAGAAAATCTCATCACTCTCGTTCAATCTGAAGAATGCGAACTTAGGCGCCTCGTTCATGGGGAACTCCCTCGACGACCTATGAGGTACTTTGTGCGAAGAGCTAATAGCCGCATCCGCGAGGCCCAGTCCCGCATCGGGGCGGTGAGTTTCAATTTCATTTTTGATTAACATGCCAGTAACTTTGAGTATATGTTAGTTTTAATCTGCTACTTAGAGCATAAAGCAAGGACGGTCCGTGTACAGAAAACGTTTTATTTTTGTAGCTTTTCTATGGCTGAGTTCCTCCAGGCGGTTGTCGACGTAGAACGTGGTGCCCAGTTGCGGCAATTAATACGAGTAGCAGATGTTATTATTTAATGGCAATCTTCGGTTAAAATTACGCTATCTACTTTGTTTTTGATAAAATTGTTAGGCGAATGATAAATGTACGAGTATTCACAAAAATCTTCAAGAGACTCGATTTATTAATATCTTTGCATTGCAGTGGACGCTAACGAAGAAATGGAATTGGCAAACGCGAACCAACTTATCACTCAACCGCAGCCTGAAGCCAATGATCTCGGTATTCGCACCGCTATATATTTTTCCCATTAGTTGAATTCCCTAAAAAGTTTTATATTATAAAAAGAATTTAATGTATTTGCAGCTCGTGTTCGTGATGTACGAAGAGGTGGCAGACGCCCCGCAAATCGCAACGCCGTTCGAGGGGTAAGAGACGCCGGCCCAGTACGCTATCGTAACCGCGGAAGGCGAGTGGTGGCCGATAATCGTCCACGTGCAGGTGAAGATATCGAGGCGGCCGTGATTGCCGTTCCGCAAGCCCCTGTCGAACCCCGCGAAGCAGAAGCAAACGACGAAAATCAACGTTTTGGCGACGTACAACAAGCTGTTGTACCTGTGGACTGTGAAGCATTGGATGCTGGTTGTCCTAGACCTGGTGTACAGGATGACGAAGCACGCGAACAACTGCTGCAGCAGTTCGAGGGACCGCGCGCAATCGAAAATAATGGTCCGGTCGAATAGTCATTTTTTATTTCTATATATTTATTCCTCAAGGAGCGGAAAGTTCGCAACCACTTCGTCCCTACCGCCAAAACAACAATATATGGGAATGCATCGGGTGCACCACTCACGAACGGCTCGTTGTGCTTGTGCCATGCGGACACAGTCGGCTGTGCACAACCTGCGTCGGCAAATTGGTCGACTTCATATGTCCCTTTTGTCGCCGACCTATACAGCGTACTATCGCGATACTATAGAGAATTAAGGAAGTTTTGTGCTCTAACATTGATTTTTCTTTGATTTTCCTTCAATTCAATGACGCAATGTTTCTTATGATTTTTCTTTAATTTTCTTTTCATTTAATAATACGATTTTTCTTTTCATTTTATTTAAAGATGCGATTTTTAAAATGTTTCTGCGAATAAAAAAAAACGCCGGAAGAGTATATATCTCAAAGTTTGACTTCATTTAATATTTTATTATTAATCTTAAAAGGTTCTAAACTCGTTGATTATTGTAATTTATCTTGAAGGAAAGTATATTTAAGTCAAGAAGAAAACAGAGGTAGACTCTGTTAACTTACCGTAATCCACGTTTCTTTATTACATAAAATAATGTAATTGTTAAGATATTTTTATAATAAACAGAAACTTTTGACACCAAACCTTTTTTTTATTAAACCACGATTACTCGTAACATTGCTGAAACGGGCTATTTACTCGACAGATATCTCACGTTAATAAATAATACTCTGGCATTTTTCCATTCGTTAAAATTTACAAGTTTTTATGAGCGAATGATGTAAATGCAATATCAATTAATGCGTAAAAATTGAATAAGATTTGAAAAAAAAAAAAAAAAATTGAATGCTAATCAACAGAGTTGTAATATCTGTTCCTTAGCACTAATTATTTACAACGATGGCCTTCCCGGGATAAAATATAAATCATCCGATAGGATCGCATCCGAAGACTCGTGTATTAGTCCCGTAATAGTGTTCCTATTCGCACGGACAAGGACTTTTCGGGGACTGCTTCGTAGGAGGGAATCGCGCTTTCATTGCCGAGATGTATTACTGTACATACGGCCCGTTAAAGAGAATGCGAGGCCCTTCTTACAAAGCAGTCCCCGAAAAGTCCATGTCCGTGTCAATAGAGGTACTGTTCCGGGACTATACGAGTCTTCGGCTACGGTCCTATCGGAAAATTTATATTTTATCGCAGAACACCTAAATTAATTTAGAGGAGCACTGTATTTCGAATTTGTACTTACCGTAGAGTCGTTTCTATGGTAATGCGTAGGTTGTAGATAGAACTTTGATATCCACTTTACCGACAAGCTAGCGAGCCGCGGTTCTCAATCGATCGAATCCATCTTAACACACTGCAGCAACACAAAAATGCTACGGAAAGCAGGTGAACGCTTGAACGTGAGTACAATTTTGCACGTGACTATCCGGGCCGATGAACGTTGGCGTAAAAAGGAAGAGAATTTTTTTGAAAGATCGTACGTATATTCATTTTGGTCGTGTAGCAGGAATTACGGTGAACTGAAATGAGTACGTAGAAATTTAAATAGATGTCAAATATTTCCGTACGTTTTCGAAAGTGACGAGTTGAACCGTCGTGCAACCAGTTGTTGTTAATTTGATGTGTACAGTTTATAAATATATCGATGCACCATTGAGCCATTGAACTCCGTACAATTGACGCCTCCTCGATGAATTATTTGCCGAACGCAATACACGCCGGCTCGATAGTTTCGTACGAAGAGAAGTGAAATCAACTCTGCCGCGCACGGTTTCGCAGTCTCGTGGACGTTTTACCGTCACTGGACTCAGTACTGGAGTTGATACTGTCTCGTCAATTTAAATCACCGAGAAGCAACTGTGTATCTTTGCGATACACGGTCGATTCATAACGATTTAAATTTAAGCTCTTAATTCATTGAATTGATTGCGCCTTTACATTATCAATTAATGAGCTATAGTGTCGATGCCAGTTATTAGAAGAAAAAAATGATTTCTGAAAGCATCGCTTTTCGGCGAGTACTTAAAATATTTTTTTTTCTAGTTCCTGGCCTCGACCCAACAGTGCGTCAATTGTTATGTATAGGCGCGATCAAATTAATGAAGTAAAAAAATGGAATTTTTCAGCATCCTTTGTTTTTCTTCATTCATTTGTTTATCGATCCTATAACCTTCGGTTTTCAGTGCAGTTTTCAGCTTCTAGCTCTTTCCATCGATCTGACAGATTGTTAATTTCGTTGCCATTAGTATCTCTATTATATTAACTATTGTGTGAATTTCCTCGACGTTTTTTTTTTTTCAATTATTTCTTTATATCTTCTTAGAACGCGCAGTTTTTCGTCGTTTCTCACGATTCATTTTTCGGTACTTGATATTCGGGATGGCGCATTATACACCTCGAGAGTACTTTCGTATGGTACTCGCCGTCGGTGAAGCTCGAGGGAGAACTGGTAGTGCTGTCGGAATATACAGAAATCGTTGGCCAAATGCAGAACGATACCCGGACGCGAACGTCATAAGAGCCCTCGAACGTCGATGCCTCGAAACCGATGCGTTGGTGCCAGGCGGCAACGCGGATGCTGGACGACCGGCGCGACGACGGAATGTTGCTCTGGAGGAGAACATTTTGGACTGCATCGAGGAGAATCCTACGAGAAGCACGCGGAGTCTCGGGCAGCAGTTCGATACGAGCCACGTGACTGCGTGGAATATTCTCCGCAGAGAAAAGCTGCATCCGTATCATTACACGAAGGGACGTAAAATAGAGGAGCGGGATCCTGGGTATCGCACGGTGTTTTGCCAGGAATTTATCTCGTGCGCGGAGAACGATCGGACTTACGTTGACCGGATATTGTGGACCGATGAATCGATTTTCACGCGGGAAGGCATCTTTAATCAACATAACAGCCATCTTTAGTCACGCAATAACTCGCGCGCTGTACACGAGAGCCTTTCAAGGTCGATTCTCGGTCAACATCTGGGCTGGAATGGTAGATCAGCTGGTATGTATACATGGTATACAGAACCGTAAAAATATTTGAATATATGGTATGGAGACGAAAAAAAAAAAAAAATTCCTTGAAATCAAGAGGCCATTGAAGAGGTCCATTGATTTGTACCAAAATATTGCATTTTTATTCTCGGCAAAAAAAATTCTAGAAAAATGCTACTGATTTCAAGCAAAATATTGAATGTTTTTTCTCCGCCTTGAACAATATTTTTTACAATTGTATACAACTTTTATATATTTTTTTTTCTGCGGAGAATAAAAGTTGAAGAAAAAAAGTTGTGCAAATGTGTAAAAAGAATTGTCGAAGACGTCGAAAAAAAAACAATATTTTGTTTTCGCTTTTTCAATAGGTCAATAGATCCCGGCGTGTTGCTTCTATTTCTTCGCCCGCCACAATTTATTTAACGCAAAAAAGCAAAAAGCAAAAAAAGCAAAAAGTTGTATAAAATTGTAAAATAAATTGTTGACGCCGGTGAAACAAAACAATACAATGGAAGTGTTTTGACTTGAAAAAATATTTTGCATAAGATGTATGCAATTTCTTAATTATCGATTTATTCGTTTAGATCGGTCCGGTAATTCTACCAGATTATTTGAATGGCCCAAGGTATTTAGCCTTTCTGGAGAACGATTTGCCTGGGCTGATCGGGCATCTTCCGCGGGATCTGCTGGAGCATCTAATTTACCATCACGACGGAGCACCGGCTCACTTCAGCTTGATGGTTCGCGACTATTTGGATCGTGAATACCCAGATCGATGGATCGGGAGACGCGGCCCAATGCTCTGGCCCCCTCGATCGCCAGACCTTACCCCTCTCGACTTTTTTTGTGGGGTTACATGAAGGAGAAAGTTTACGCAGGACAGCCCGTAGCAAATATCGAGCAACTCATTGCCCGAATTCGCCGGGAATCTGCAGCGGTACCGAACGAGATGTTACAGAAGGCCACAAGAAGCGTCTTGAATCGAGCGCGTATGTGCCTCGAAAAAAACGGCGGACATATTGAACAATATCGACAATAAATATCGTTTGTTCATTCCCCCTTTGCCATTCACGATCAGCCGCTTGTTACGCGATGTTACGATAAAAAACAAAAAAAATTACGACAATAAACGATATTTGAAAAATAAATCTTTATTAGTATTGACGCGACTGGTGATTCAAATTTGCAGAAATTAATAGTAATGTATTAAAAAGTTATTAGTATTAAATTGGTCCCCGAAAGCTTCTAAACAGGCAACGTGTAAATGCGGTTGTTACGCGGAGTATCCGATGCGGTTGTTCGCGGTTCCGACCGTGATTCTGACGGTTTTTCCTTGTTTTTTTATGCTTCTGTCAAAATTACCGGAGATGCCAATGGTTTTGCTGCGTTCAATCCCACCGATTATAAGCGCCGATGAAAAATATCATAGGAAGTGCAGCACGAAGGTCACGAGATGGTAGATAATTGCGAGTCAACTCAACAAAACGACAGGTGACTCCGACAGCTTCGACGGAAGAATGAAAAAATAAATGAAACCCCCGCGAATCTTATTCGTTAAACATATTTATTAAACAATGAAACTTGGCCGGTTTCTTTTTCAAACATAATAATGCATGGCCTCTTCCAACATCGCTAACTCCGTTTTTCTATGTCGTTTTTTCTTCTCCGGTCGAGCAATGTCGTTGCTGGGACCGGCTATCTCTTCATCCTTTTCCTTTCCTTTGCTTGTCTGTACCTTTTTTCTTTTTAATTTCCTGCCCTCTTGTTTTGTTGTGTTTCCGCTTTTTCGCCATTTCCATTTTTGTTCCCGGCCGCGCTTTCGTTCTCTACTGTCTTCTCCCTTTCACCCTCTTCCTTTTGCGTCCTTTGATTCTCTCCTACTTCTTCGATTCCATAAGCTGTTCTCTCTTCTGTTTTCACTTTTTCATTCGCGCTTTCGTTTTCTCCAGCATTTTTCTGTGTCCTTATTCTTCGGTTCTCTCTTTGACGCTCTTCTTCGCTCGCTCTTTCATTTGCTGCCTCGCTCTCTCTTCCACGCTCCTCTTCGCTTGCTCGTACATTCTCTCTTGCCATCTATACTTCATTCGGTCCTTTATTCGCGACTACCTTCTCCCGTTTACACACTCCATCGCTCGGTCTTTGATTTTCTCCTCCGTTTTCTCTTCCACGCGTTCTACGAGATAGTTATTCATAAAATTCGTCAATTTCCGCTCGGGCCGTCCTTCCATTTTCATCATAATGTTGACTAGAAAACGAAGTTAATATTTTTTATTATGTTAAAAATACGTAAAAAAAAGATGATTTAACATGGTAAATAATTTTTTTTACGTATTGGTTTGACTTAATAAAGAATATAAATTTTGTTTTCTAGTCAACATTATGAAGAAATTGGAAGGACGACCCGACCGACAATTGACGAGTTCAATACTGGAGTCTATACCGTCTCGTAAATTTAAATCGTTATGAATCGACCGTGTATCGCGAAGATACACAGTGGCTTCTCAGGGGATTTAAATTGACGAGACGGTATCAACTCCAGTACTGAGTCCAGTGACGGTAAAACGTCCACGAGACTGCGAAACCGTGCGCGGCAGAGTTGATTTGACTTCTCTTCGTACGAAACTATCGAGCCGGCGTGTATTGCGTTCGGCAAATAATTAATCGCTCATAATTATCGACCGCTTTAATAAATGGAAACGAAATCTATTGTGTCTTCAGTATAGCCGACAAACGTTGTAACGGGGATCTTTGTCAGAACTTATATTTCGAGGGGAAAACGATAGAATTAAATGACGGTAGGCGATGAGGGGATAATTAACAAACGAAATAGAAATTTATTGTAAACTCGAAAAATAATACAAAAGAAATCAGAAAGAAAATAAAAAATAATAAACTATCGTAACGAAACCGGAAAAAGAAAATAAATGAGATCAAGAACAAATCAAATAAAAGAAACTGAAGAAAATAATCGACCAAAATAAACGCAAATAAATCCTAATAATAATCGCAACTAAATGATAAACGAACTAAAAATAATCCCTTGAGTGGAAAAGTCCCACGAGGCAAACGGCAACGATTTGCGTGCCTCACGACGACGAGAAAATGTCGGGGGTAAACGGGGACGACGTTGCAATTGTACGGGGCAACGGACCCGGGGGTCTAATATTTAATAAACCGAATCGGGGAAAAATACTAAGAAAATAATTCAGAAAATTCTACAACATAATAATGACTCGAATAAATAATAATTCCGGGTCGTACGGGCGAGGGGAGGATCGGGGGAAAATAATACGAGAATTAACGGTGGTTGCCACGAGGCGATCCGCGAGGCGTACGCGATTCGTGGCAATGGAATATGTCGACGGGGACTGTCGAATATTCTCGGCAAGGGACGACGGGCCTTCGGGAAAATCACAGGGAAAAATCGCGGGGAAATGACTGATAAAAATAACTTAAAATTCGGGGAAAACTATTCAGATAATATTTTTGGGCGCCAGTTACCTTTCACGGGGTAACGCCGTTATACGATTCAACGTGAGTCGGCAATATTCAATTTAACACGATGTACGGAGTGGCCGGCAAACTCAAAGAGACAACAGAGGGCTCAGGGGAGGGTCAACCGATCTGTGGGCTCGCAATTTAATGCCTTCGGCTTATGCACGTTTTTTCAGGGACGTCTGGGCGATATACGGGGAAAATACACGATTGCAAAATATACAATATTGCACACGATTACCGTACTTACGACAATCTCGCAAGTAAAATAATCTCGCACGCCACTCACCACGTGCACGAGTCTTCGCCGGTAAATGGCGATACTTGAAAAATGTACGAAAATACTGCAGTGACTACCGGTCACTTTACTGACTTTGTTACCGGGAAACTATCGGGGGAGGGTCGGGGAAAATAATCACGCGGGAGGGGAAACTATTACTCGCAGATATCACACACTCTGTACAATAAAATCACGCTGGGCGATTCCCTTACAAAAATGTCGGGGAACGGGGGAATCGTCCACACACGTCTATCCTAACTAACGGCTCGAACGAGGTTGAGGTAACGCTCGTCTTCTTCTTCTCGGAAGTCTTCCCCGTCGTCAGCGCGACGGAAGGCGATGGTGAGAGAGAGAAGATCGGTACTCGACGTCGGTCGATAATTCGCTCGATCGACGGGCGAGGTGTCAGATGGCGGCAGCGATATTGATTTATCGTCGCTCAGGCATTGAGCGACGATCGAGAGCGGCGGGCGGCGGACAGCGTTGTCGGTGAGGGAGACGACAGGACGGCAACGTTGGACTCGGGCAGCGACGAATCCTTTCGTCGCCGAGCGAATATCTTCCTTCGCTGTTTCCCGCTCTCTCTCTCGCTCGTGCGTGGTCTCTGGTTTCTCTCGATGTCTTGCTTCCGAGCGTTACCGTGCCGATACGCTGGGGTGCGGAGGAGGACGGGGGGGAGGGGGTGGTCTACAATTTCGCGCGCTTGTGTTAAAGGGGCTCCGTGGTGAGCGGAGCCTCGATTCGAGTACGCGAAAAATTATTGTTCGAATTTACTTCGTTACAACGTATACCGTGCTATCGATGAAAGCGAGCGAGATAGATTCAATTTCATCTCCTTCTATGTATTTGTTATCGAAGGTTTGATCCTCACACTCGCTACAATCATTCAAACCAGAACTTCGATGACGAGAAGAAAGAGATGAAATCGAATGTATGTTGCGCATTTTCATCGCCAGCACGATATACTGTAACGGTACGTTTTTGGAGGCTTACAGCTCTTTGCTCCGAAACGTTCGTTATTGTGAGCTTTTGGCTCACGTAGATGTGAGGGCAGGTGCTGTAAATAAGAAATCTGTTCGTTGATTCGAATTGTCAACACTAATTTTGATTTTATTAAGACAATGACGTAAATACAAGATAAATTATGGATTTTGTCCAATAATTTGATTGGATTTTTAGCTCTTGAGTGTTTTTATGTTGCGAAACAGATCGACAGTTTATTTTATTCGTGGAAGTTTGGGATTTTAGCTTCTACGTTAAACAGTCGCTTATCAGTTAATGACGAGACGAAAGCAGTCGCCGAGGTCCCCGAAGGCAGTCGCCGGCGCTGTCACGAAGAGATAAGCCTTGCGAAAATGATTCTACGTTAGATGATCAATATTAGCCACCAACGAGACGAAAGCAGTCGCCGAGGTCCCCCAAGGCAGTCGCCGGCGCTGTCGTGTGTAATACGTCACCGCAATGCAATTGATTCTACGTTAATTTATGATTAGAAGGATAAACCGAGACGAAAGCGGTCACCAAGGTCTCCCAAGGTAGTTGCCGGCGCTGTTTTTTTATAGGATAGGTAACACTAGACGAAAGCGGTTGCGGAGGTCCCCCAAGGCGGTTGCCGGCGCTGTGTTTGGAAAGGAAATATTTAAACTCAAAAAGGATCTGTTCGCTGAAAAGACATTTTATTAATTTGATAATTAATATGCGTTGATAACGATGAATGGCCGAAGTTGGTTTCTTCCTTCATTGATTGGATCCTCGTTGAGAAATTGGTCCCTTGCTTCTTCTTAGCGTCGGGACTCTGTTGAGTAAAGCAACGCTTTACTCGAAGAAATGAAAAGATATGAGATTTCCGATTATCGAAAGTTATCGATAAGGGAGATCGAGAGACTCAAGATCAAACGAGCCGTGGCCGCGCATGAGATCCTCTCTGTTCGAAGTTTCAGATCGAAGTGTCTTCTGTGCACGCGACCGGGCCTTATATACCCGAGCGCGCGGCCCTTTTTTGTGTCCATTGACGCACGAAGTACGTCAAACTTCGCTGTCCTTTATTATCACTGCCCGAGGTGTGCCGAAACGGCTTACGAAATTCGCACGCATCGATGATGCAATCCCACCGGATAGTTTGAACTATCGACCGTAGTGATCGATTGAGTGCGCACTCGCTAATTGTACGCGCTGATTTACCCAAAGGTCTATCCAAAACGGTAAATGGCCGATTATCGATTTATCACTTATCGCGAGAATTTCAATATGTGGTTTTAGGTTCTAATTATTTGCATTTTTCTAGTATAGGGGAGAGTCGTGAGTTTTATACCGTCTCAATACGTTTGTCGGATTACTGGAGACACAATGGATTTCGTTTCCGTTTATTAAAGCGGTCAACAATTACGAACGATGAATTATTTGCCGAACGCAATACACGCCGGCTTGATAATTTTATACGAGGTGAAATGAAATCAATGCTGCCACACACGTTTTCGCAGTCTTGAGGACGTTTTATTATCACTGGACTCAGCCGCGGAGTTGATACCGTCTCGTCAATTTAAATCGTTATGAATCGACCGTGCACCCAGAAAAAAGTTTATTCTAATCAAATAAATTTTATTAGGGACCAAGAAATTTTTATATTTGCGTCAGACTCAAATAGAGTGTTTATTAATGTCTAATATATTAATTTCTTTAATTGGAGCATTTATCGGCATTAAAAAAGTTTATTTGAATCAAATAAACCGATATTCATACCAAATAAATGTTCTATTTATTACGCGACAAGCTCACTAATATATTGCCACCAAAACGTTTATTTAAATCGAATATACAGATATTTATGTTAAATACATTTTTTATTTATTCTACGACCGCTTGCGATTTTTTGGAAGAATTTCACGAATAAATAAGACAAAAATCTATACTTCGTTTATTACAATTTCTTTATTATCACACAATTGTTAATATAAATAATCACATAGCGCATTATATTAAAGATGAATTGTTACATAGCGTATGGAACAGTATTAAAAAAAATATTTGAAACTTTTCGCACGTGAAGGGGCGTCGAATTCGACAAGTCACGTATATTAACATAATGATAATTTCGAGGTTGATTTCCGAGTGGAATTTCAACGACGTATGAATGGCGATGCTCGTCAAAACTGAGCGTAGAAATAATGTCGCAGGCAATGATGACTGCATCGTGCCTGAGAAAAACTGCTGCAACTAACCCGAATTGTGGTAAATTATCACGTGCGCCAATCTGCACGACACACTTTCCTGCTTTGTATAAACGGCCATTACAACAGGTCCATTTATATTGTATATATGTTTCGTCAGGTGCGCAACTTTCGATCGTGACGCGGGGTCCTTTTTGTTACTATATTCTCTAGGTTCAGATTATTCGATAAGCTGTAGGCTAAACGGATCTGATGGTCGATCGCGATTGACTGCGGAAGATTTACTCGACTTGCCGAGATTCGACCTGTCTGTTTACCCTCAGCATGTTTTCCTTCAAATCTCATACACCAATAATTACGCAGAGGTCCATGCGAATTGAGAATTCGAGCATAATGCACTAGAAAGTGAAATTTCGGTTTTAAATAATACGCATTTCGAGCGTACCGTGGGACTTTTTTACATATTTGTATATACAGTTCGTGATGCTCCTGTACAAGAACGCGTAGAAGATCGTCTGTCCCTACTTGGTAGAAAGGCGCCATTACTAAGTCCATAATATTACACAGAGTACTGTATAGTACGGAATCCAAACGGAATCTCCTTCTGGAATTAGATCACCCACCATGAGTCCAAAATTTCTAATTAGGCACATCATCTCAGCCGCCTTCATGTTTAACTTTTTTTTCTTCAACATATCGTTCGTTATTATGGGTGGTTTATTACCAAATTCTATATATCCATAATCGAATGATTGAATAGCTGAATTTATAGAATCTAAAGTTACGATTTCTACTCCGATATAGTAATCGATTATAAGAGCCATGTCATAGTTGCAAACCCCTTCGAGTAAGTCATGCATTACATCGACTGCATCATTATTAGCGACATGAAATGACGGAATCTCGTTAAAAATTGAGTCTTCTTTCAGGCCGCTCAATTGATAGTCATTGAGTACAAGATCGTCGTTATAATTCTCGGGAGATCGTAAAAGTGTTTCTACTTTTTCGACGCTTCGGAGCAAATCGCGTTTATGACCTCTGCACATACGGCAAAAAAAATTACCGGAGCAACCAACATACCCCAGAATTGCGTTTAAACCCGCATTATCGCCTAAAATCATCGCAAGGGAAAAGTAAATCTTTTGGGAAATTCCGTTTCCTCGATCAACCGTTATCCCTTCCGTCTCCAAAAAAGTTAACTCGTGAACTAATACGCGGAAAATTTTACTTCCTTCCGAAGCAAAATCGTCATAATGAACGAGTAAAGCCAAAAAAATGTTAGCTAATCGTGACTGAAATTCTATTGGGAAGCAACGAAGGCTTACATAAACGGCGCCCATTTTATGAAGTCCCACGTGTGAACCGAGAGGATTATTGCACTCATATTCGTCATAATAAACATACAACGGGATCACGAATTTCCCTTGGAAAAATGTACGCTCCTTATCTTTCCAAAAAGAGCTGTGAGCGACATCATGGATGACAGTGTTACAATTCTGATCGTTTAAGTATGTCTCTGCAATTTGAAGAATGTTCGGTAATCCGAAAATTGTTGCGAAAAGCTTTCGCAAGGGTACGAACGATAACGTGACCTCTACGGGAACTCTTACAACCCTACCGTCGATTGTTTCGTCATCGACTCTTTGTCGCACAAAAATTTTTTCCGGAGCAATAAAAAATCCTGCCTCTTTCAAAAATTTCATTCGTTTATACTCCGTAGCATTCTCGAAGGACGGCTGACCCAAAAAGTTTGTAACTTTTTCGAAGTTTTCACGTGTATCATCGCTTGTAGATACATCACTTTCTAATATAGCCCCGATGTTACAAAGCAACTCTTCAGTGCTTATAATAATTTCTTGAATAGCTGTACGAGAAATACTTTTATTCGAGTATAATTTCATTAGATATCTCTGTGCGAATTTTTGCAAGTTATCGGCGTTACTAGTTTGATGAATCGGCTCATTTCGAGGATCTTCCCGATATGCATCTACAACCATGTGTTCATTATGTTGCTCTACGTTTTCTGGGTCTATTATTACTTCAGGTAGCTCATTGTGGCCGAAATCCGAGTGATCGTGTATAATATGTCGCTTGAACGAGTGTAAACGTTGAAACGCTCTACTGCATCCCGCTTGTCCACAGGCATATATCGTTAAATCAGGATGTTCGATATGTAGATGAGAAAATAATCCGTCCGGTGAATTAAAATGGATATTGCAATGAGCATTGTGCTCCCCATATGCACATAAATACATTTTATTTGTTTATCCCTTCGAATCTCTGATTATCGGCTGCTACATGAACGCGTGAAAAAAAACCCATGTATCGTTACGTTTCTCTTACTACTCTTACTACCTTTAAACTAAGTCTCGCTCTCGAAAAGCCGCGAAAAACTCTAATATCTTTTTCGAACAGATTTTTGACAAATCGAAGGGACGAAAAGAATACCCAAGACGCGGTAAACGTACGCAAACCTCATTTTAAAGCTCGCTGATTAGCGCCGACACGCAGCACGGCAATGTTGGCTTCGTAGAAAATTCATAGAAATGTCTTTCCAAGAACAACCACACGTTTTTAGACTCAATTGGGTAGATCAAGTTCAGAGCGTGGAAGAGCTTGAAACAAGTATCTACAGCGGAAAGAGCAGTGTCCATCTTGTAGGTGATCGTCTCAAAAACCACGTAAAAGTCTTTGACTTCGAATAACGACTCTCCTACGATAACGACGCAGGGTTGAATTGGTCGTTTCAAACTTTCGTACCGTTTCTTCTTTTCTTGGAGTCGACTTTGCATAGCTGCAGCAGACTATAAATCGTTCCATGATTAGCTTTAGAAAAATTGGAACCAATCGGATTATGTATTTTCAATATTGACTTATACTCACTCACGCGTGAAGAATGAAACCGTCTAGTGACTCAGCAATACTCGGTTTCCATGGGTCTAGTCCTTTTTGGCGATTAATTGCAGCAGGCAATAGTGCGGGTAACAAGTGCAACACGACAGCGTCCTTGGAATCTGAATGTCAGCATGAGCCAAACATTTTTGTATATATTTATAGTTTATGCATGTTTCATATTTGATTTGTACATATTTTTCTATTTTCTTTAAATTTGTACATATTTTTTTTGTTTTTTTATTTGTACATATTTTACCTTCAGATATCTCTTTAGAGAAATTTTTAACGATCTGATACGCTCCGAGTTTATCTTTTCTCGCTCGGTTACTCATAACTTTGAGAATCTTATCTCTATTCAACGCCCAATTCGTCAGAAGTCCGAGATCTTCGGTAGGATGCGATATTTTGAAATCGGAACAAATCTACGCAAATAATTGATTCCATCGTGGTGATTACGAAAAAAAAATGTATCGAAACGTTGGGAAACACTGAAAATATTCCATACCAATGTATAGCCCAATGGGTGCTTCAAAAGTGGCCAATCTTTCAATATAGCAGCGATCGATAGATCATTAATTTTCGTCAGTTGGCTAATGCGATTTGGCGCGGTCTTTTGCCACAGCTTCAAAACTTCTGGCCACGGTTGCGAAAAATTCTGAAGCCACTTTTGAGATTCGATTAATTCTTGTTCAGGCAACACTGCAATGAATATCAATATCCGAACATATACCGCCATTGATTTAATTTTCTTGTTAAAAAATGATAAAGCCTCCTCTCACGATTTTCGATCTGTGGTGTGTTCGTGTGAATTTCTTTCGAACATGCTTGCGTACTATCTAAATTGTTCGCTTTGCTTGCAGTTCTTAGATTTCGGTGTTTGTACAGCAGTTTACCCTTCGAGATTTTTTTATGCTTGCCTTCGCTTTGCGGAGCTATATAGTACGTTGTCTACAAGAAAATCGAACCGCGTGCCAAAATTACACATAAAACGTTCAAATAATCCGCGTTTATAAAATTCGCGTACCGCAGATTCGCGAGGGAATAGTTCCGGTATTAATTTTGAAATGGCATCGTAATGCGCGTTCGTAGTTTTTCCATAATCGGCAACAAGTTTATATTCCAGCGAAGTCGTTAGAGCATCGCGGGCGATGTTATTTAACTTCCCTTCCTTTTTAAAAATGTTTAGGGCCTTCTCGCCGTGAGGGCACGTCGACAAGTAATTTTCTAAGTCCTACAAACGCACGAAAATATATAAATTAACGTAACGAAAGAAGAATAAGAAGAGAAGATTGAGGATAAATACCCTACACAATCTCAGCCAAAAGTAAGTTTCGATCGTAATTTTGACTACTTCACAATGGGATAAAAATCTAAAAAAACACAATCATATTAAAGGTACTAAGAACAACGATTTTGCATAATAATAATTGAAAAAAGTTATTAACAAATTGGCGAAAAAAAATTGTTCCCGGTAATTGATCGAACAAATCAGTAAAGTACAGCTTAAGATAAAAAAAGAGAAGTTAGGTTTTCCAACGATTTGCTGATCAACTTTTGTTTCGTTAATTTGTTAATAACTCTCCGCAGTTATTATTATTATGTAAAATCAATACTATTAGCACTTTATGTATAGTAGATTCGTTAAGATTTTTATCCCTTTAGGAAGTATCCAAAATTCGTTCCGAATGTCGCATTCGACGGGGAATGTATGTATGAAGCACCATCAATTACGGTTGTGACCAATGAACGGAAAAAAGGCACCTCTTTAGTTTTTATCAGAGTACCACTAGTTCTCTGATAGTTTTGCTTGGTGGGAGTGCATGAAGCCCGAGACGTATTAACGGATTCTTCGGCTTTTCGTTTCTTCGATTCAGAAAGCGGAGTCAATTCGGCGACTTGATCTTGCCTCGAGCCAAGATTCTGTTCGTAGTTTCCACCGTCATCGGTTATCCCCAGGATCGAAACGTCGAAATCGAGTGTATTATTAAACTCGGGCACGTTATTCAGATCCTCGATACCATAAAAAGCATTCCCACGAGTCAGTTCGTAAGCTTTCAAATATTCTGCAAGAGACGCATCGTTATCACCTAAGTTGGTGACAAAAATTTTCGATGCTGCGATCTCGCTGTTAACTGTTGTCTGAAAATTTCCGACAAATCTTTCAGGCAGAATTCTTTTTACCGCATATTTTTCAGCATGAATTAAGCTATTTTTACAGGGACTATTTCAGTGCTTAGTCATTTTCTGTTTTTTTTTTTTTTTTTTTTTTTTTTTTTTTCGATGAAATCATTTTTTTTTTTCGATGAAATCAATTTTTTTTTCGTTTGAATCATTTTTCCGTTCGGATAATTTGGTTCTGACGTTGCATTTGCAAACCTGTTTTTCACAACGACGATAAGGTTTTTTTTTACAAGTTACTCACTTTCGATTTACGGTTTTCAACAGCTTTCTGGAACCGTTTCACATCGCCGATGAGAGGGATCATTTGCGCGACATCTTCTTTACTGAGCTCGTCCACCTGCTCCATCCCAATTCTATTCACTGCCAATTACAATTTTTGTTATGACTAACCCCCAAAACGTTTCGTGGCAATATTTAACCGTGCCGCGTGTCGACCGCGAGCCGGCAAAACACGTCTACGTGCTCTCGACGAATATACGTCTCATTATTGAGCCAATTTGAGAAATAAAAAAAATTAATTAATACAATGCGTACGTTCGAAAATCTCGATATACTCGGCGAGTCCGGCATCCCGCAAGAATTTTGACAGTTCCGATTGCATTACTGTTGGTGAATTGCGTCGCACATAACGTTTACAGCTCGTTGATAACGGATCTCACAGTCGAATCTTCAAGCACTCGCGAAACGAAAACAACTCGATCGGAGCACGAGTTTCACAATGCCGCATAAACACGAAACTTTCAATCACGGATTATAACGCTACCGATTCCACGTAAGGAATTAATAATATGGGTCAATTTCTCGACTAACGTTTACGGCAGAAATGTTTAGGATAAGAGACGCGAAATCGATAATGCGATACGTGTCGCTTCGATGTGTGCCGGCCCGGTAATAGTCGAGTCTTCTCGGCGATGAGAAAACAAATGAACGACTTGTTTGATGCGAATAAATGTCTATTTCAATATCATTTCCAAACATTCGTTGTCTTGGCATCGAATAAACATATATCTCGAAGCATAGAATAAAAAATTGACAGGCGAATCGATTTTTTTCTTTGCAGTAAATAAAGTCGTTATTTGAATCAAATAATGTTTTCGTTAAAATAAAAATAAAAATCCCATCGTATCTCAACGAAAACATTTTATTTGAAATCCCAAGTTGAGTATACGATTTCTTTGTATTAAATAAGTGTTTATTGCAAAGAACAAAACAATAAATAGTTACTCGAATAATTTTTTTTATTCCGAATAAATAAAAGCCGATATTTAAATCTAATAATGATTTCGTTAAGATAAGAAAAAGTTTCTTTTATCTTAATAAACGTCATTTGAAGATAGGAATTTATTTGATTCCAATAAATTTTTTTTCTGGTTGTGTATCGCGAAGATGCACAGTTGCTTCTCGGCGATTTAAATTGACGAGACGGTATCAACTCCGTGACTGAGTCCAGTGATAATAAAACGTCCTCGGGACTCCGAAAACGTGCGCAGCAGAGTTGATTTTACTTCTCTTCATACAAAACGATCGAGCCGACGTGTATTGCGTTCGGCAAATAATTCTTCGCTGATAATTATTGACCGCTTTAATGAACGGAAACGTAATCCATTGCGTCGCCAGTATAGCCGACAAAAGTATACCGTACTATCGATAAAAACGGACGAGATACATTCGATTTCATCTCTTTTTTCTCGTCATCGAACATCTTGTTTTTATGCTCGAAACAATCGTTCGGTCATTATCATTGGGACATCGCGGACATAAGCGAGGTTCATCGCGATACCGAATAGTAGCTTTTACGAGATGCTGAAGACGAAAGCTATGGAGAGAACGTCACACGTTAACGCAAAATCGTCCTGTGCGACCTGGACATTGCAGGCATCGACGAGGTTCGTCGCGATACGCCGTAATCGCTTGGACGAAGTCGGAAACACAAAACGCTACAGATCTAAGGTCACACGACGTCGCGGAAACGTTCACAATGTGACCTGAACATCGCGGACATCAGCGAGGTTTGCCGCGGTACCCCGTAGTAGCTTTTACGAGATTTAGAAGACGAAAAGCTACGAAGCCGAGATCACACGTTGATGAAAAATCGTCTCGCGAGACCCAGACATCGCAGGCATCGGCGAGATTCGATCTAATGCTTCAAATTTTTTTTCTCAGTCTCGAAACACTAAAAGCTATGGAGCCAAGGTCGCACGATGACGAGAAATCGTCTCGTGCGATCTGGACATCGCGAGCCTCGGCTAGACTCGATGCACGATGACCGTAGTCTTTTTTCTAAGGCTCGGGCGCTGAAAGCTACGGAGCCAAGGTTACACGATGACGAGAAATTATTCCATGCGACCTGGACATCGCGGGCATCGACGAGGTTCGTCGCGATACCCCGTACTATCTTATATGAAATTCGGAAGTCAGGAAGCTACGGAGCCGAGATCGCGCGATATCCAGAAGTTGATCAGTATGACCTGGACATCGCGGGCATCTGTGCAGTAACATTTTATGCACGAGCGAAGTAAAAGCCATACAACAACAACAAAATCATCGGACAACCTCGATAATCAATTAATTGCCGTCGAAAAAAAATCGATGAAAAGAAAATTATTTAAAAAATAGAGTCTGATCCCACCTTTGCTGAATCCACTTTTGGTCACACTATAGCGAAGTTGATTGAAGTTCGCCTCTGCTTGTGTGCTGTCGGTGTGGCGATTCAAGCTGTGCTGTGATTGGTCAACTTTGAACGATTTTATCTGAGCAACTACCTATCCATCGGACTTCTCCCCCACATCCTTTTACTCGGACAATTATTCCGCTCATATCGGCATCTAATTTGTGCGCTTTATACTTAATACCCTGTATAGAGAGATAGGAGATAATGGGTCAGTGGAACGTGTTTCGCATTTACCAACGATCGATATTTCTGTAAGCGATAAACGGTAGGTGCAGATAGATCCCTACACGTACATTCAGTGCAATAACTTCGTATTGCATGTAACCTCGTTACTTTTATTAAAATTGTAGAGTAACGCAAAGCTCGGGTGACTGCAAAGTGAGCGCATAGAATAACGTAAAGAA
Organism: Cryptus armator; assembly: GCA_963971235.1. Lineage (NCBI taxonomy): Eukaryota > Metazoa > Arthropoda > Insecta > Hymenoptera > Ichneumonidae > Cryptus > Cryptus armator. The sequence goes on from OZ020234.1 coordinate 11,900,473, forward strand.
GCCGTCGGGTAGCCATTTGTCATTACTTAGAAGAATATTTTAGAGTAACGTGAGCTTTGCGTTACTTTAATTCCAATCTTAAAGTAACATTTACGTTACTGTAGACACGGAGAAATCTGGCAATGGTGCGAGAGGCGGGGGTTATGGAACAACCCTCATATATTTCCTCCGAAGAAAAGATCGAAGCAGATCGAGAATCACGACGGCTACCACCGGAGACGAAATGGAATCTCTCGGGAAAAGCGTTTGGAAAAATCACGAGTACGTTTGGCGATTTCGAAATAGATTTATTTGCATCTGCAGCGAATGCAAAGTGCTCGAGGTTGTAAAATCCTTATTTTTGTTTCCTCGTCAATAAACAATAATACTGTAATGATTTTCTTTTAATATGTCGCGTGCCCGTGCGAATTCGCCGATAAAAAAAAAATAGAACGTATAAATTGTAGGTGTCGGACAAAGAGTGACCACCTCCTTCGCTATGCAGTGAAAATCAAAAATATTTATTCACGCATAAAGCGCGGCGAAGAAATACACAATTCAAAATATTAAATAACCGGATCATTGAATTTCCACACATCTCTCCAAAATACATTTCATTAGACATAATGCGCTCACGATACTCGTAGCGGATAGCCCTCGGGCGTAGCGAATAATAGTAATTGCTCCTTACACGGACAATTGCACCCGCGATGGATCCACGACACGCATAACAGTAATTATATATATATTATATCGCTTAAGCGATCGACAAAAATAAGATATACCAAAATCGCATGAGCGATCGACAAAAAAAAATCAATGTAAATTCAAAATCATCCGAACGATCAACCCGCGTGACGTCGAAAACTTTTATATATATATTGTAACGTGGCAAAATTTCAGCCCGTTACTAAAATGCGCTTTCCTCGCACCAAGGCTCCCGAGACGATTCCACAGGGCCTAATTTTAAGAGTTAGGGATTTATTTTAATTTTTCTTCGATTTTTAAAAATATTTCATGTTCGTCCGAGTCCCGGGCGAGAGAGTAAATCGGCGAGAGAAGGAGCTATCGACGGTTATTCGTCATACAACGAGGGATTTTACTGCGAGAGTCTTCGCTACCGGGGGTCATCGACAGGGACTCTCAAGCCGAGGACTTCGTCGCTACCGAGTCTCCTGCCCTCGCCGTATAAATCGCTATCGGAGCGATCAGGGGAAGCTACCGCCGCTGCAGAGACGCTGCAAAAGATCATTTTTCGGAAGGGTGCAGCCGAAGGCCAGAGCTGCAGAATTGCATCGCCATCGTGCAACATTTAAATATTATATCGATCTCGATCGGTGAAGATCGAGCGCCACTGCGCGCCGAGTCGTCCGTGTCTCTCGCGAGAGACAATCACGCTACCGTCGTCGCGAGAGCGAGAGTCGCCGAATTCCGAAAAGGGCCGAATATTTGCGAATATGGATCGCGCGATTAGGCGGGGGTAGGGACGCGTTAACGAGAGCGATCGAACGTCGATACTCTGGGCTATTCCCGTCGAGAGTTGGTGTGAGGAACACGTGTCGTGAGAGGATCCCGCGGATAACATCTAGAGAAGGCAGAAAGGCATCGCGTTATGGAGCCGTTTGTCTCTCTTCGGAAATCTTCGATACGATGAGCTCTTTCATCCCGTGCACTTGGACCGGGTTAATTAATTAATTATTTTGTATCGAGTTAGAAATTAGTGTCGCGTTTATTTGTTTGAGTTCTCGGATTTCGTAAATTAAATTATGTCGGCGTGCTTTGTCCCGGCAGTTCCGAGGGAAAACGCGCTCTCGTGAGTCGGCATGAAATTGTGTGAGTTTGAGAAATGATCGAGAGCCAGCCGAGCTCCCGAGCATCGATTGACTGTCGCGAAACGGCCGTTCGATTTTGCCGTCGATATTTAGAGATTTTTCATTGTTTATTTTATTTGTCTCGGGAGTCGATTCCGCGGGAATATGCCAAATACGTGTCGTTTTCGTGGGCGGTTGCCACCGGGTCAGTGTGTGTGTGAGAACGCGTGCGAGTATGTTACCGGGTCGCCGGCGAATGTAGTGCCGATTTCCGTGTTACCGAGAAAGTGAGCATTTTGTGTGAGGAATGTCGTGTGGGAAAATTATTTTCGAGAATTATTTTATTGGAGTTTTACGGAAATTGTTACTCGAAGTATTGTGTTTTTGGAAATGAGAAACTGATCCCGGGGAAAACCGTTAGCCGCATCGCGAAGCGAGCGTTCGCGTTAGTATTTAGTGTGTGTGAGTGTGAGCGCAGAGCGAGTTCCCGAGTGTCGGGAGAATTATTTCAATTGTGTTGATTTGATTTGGTGATCGGGACGAAGGTTTCCTCCGGGTGCTCCGGTTTTTCCTTCATTAGATTTTTCTTTTATTAAATAAAATATGTTTATTTGTTTCCCGTGAATTTTGTTGAATATTTAATTTTGTGGTAAATTGTCCGAAACGTTCTTTTCCTAACTCAGCCCCTCTCCGGTTCTCGAAAGCTGCAGCTAGCCGGCAGCTAATCAGCCTCGTCGAATTTTCCCCGGCGCGTACGCGCGCCTGGCGCCCATCCCGCGAGGGAAAAATAAAAGGGGAAAATTTTGGGGACGATTTGGAGTGTCGAGGTTGTGGGTTCTCGTGGGTGAATTCTCGCTTTGAGAATTTGCGCTACAATATCTCTCTATATATATAAAGTTACCGCCGCTGTCGCCGCCGCCGCCGCCGCCATGTCAGGAATCGATACCTACTTATGAGACACCCGGTATATGAGGCCCCTTCGAAAATATTCTAAGTCCCTCTAAGGGGGACTTAGAATATTTTCGGTCGAAGGGGGGGAGAGAAAAATATTCTAAGTCCCTCTAAGGGGGACTTAGAATATTTTCGGTCGAAGGGGGGGAGAGAAAAATATTCTAAGTCCCTCTAAGGGGGACTTAGAATATTTTTGGTCGATGGGGTGCCTAAGGGGGAATCCCCTTAGAGGGACTTAGAATATTTTTCGGGGGAGAGGGGGGGGGGGGGGAGAGAAAAATATTCCGTCCCTCTAAGGGGGACTTAGAATCCCTCTTAGAGGGACTTAGGATATTTTTCGGGGGGGAGGGGCGTGGGAGGGGAAGGCCAAAATATTCTAAGTACCTTTAGAGGGGACTGTCTAAGTAAAAATACAAAAAAAAGCGGCGGCGGCGCCGGTTGGTGAAAAGCTGCGGCGGTGATGAGACATTTTTATAATGTTGATAAAAGGAATGCGAGCGCGCGAAGCGCGCGAGCCCGGGGAACCTCTAGTATATATATATATTGAGACGGGCCCTGCGGTGCCCTCTCATGAGCCGGCACTAACCAGCCGAGGAAGACTCTCGTGCACACGGCACCAAGGTAGAAGAGTAGGAGGCAGCCCCACTCTCCCGTCCGCGGGTAAAAAAGAGCGAACTCAACGCTCATCTATACCATTTCGTATGGCGACGGCGATAAGGTATCTCGCACTTCCCTAACCACCTCCGGGTCCCCAGAGCTCTCGGCGACGTCAGCTCCAGGTGTACTCTAATATCCCGACCCAGGGTACGAAGCCAACGGCGACGAAGGCATTCCTATTCCTGTTCCACTCCGTAGCTGAGGATCTTATTTAGGTAACCCGACGAGACTTAGCTGGAAGCGAGCAGCGATTGGACATTCGGTGACGGAGTCTAAATCACGATCTCGTGGAAACCGATTTCTTGGAGGACCCGGCTTCGTGGACAAGGACCACGAAAGCCTGGCAGATTAGCTGTCCGCGAAGAATTCACTTCAAGTAATATTCCTTATAGATCGTAATCGTTCCGGCAACCGTCGCATTTGCGTTTTTTTTCTTCGATTGTACAAAAATTACGACGATAATAAAATTTTTGCATTGGTTAATTAACGTGGAAAAGAACCATCTTCTTAGAAAATAAATAGACAAATTAATTCATTAACTTCAGTCAAATCATTAATTAATTATAGCAAAGGATTGCCATAATTGTTTGAGAGAATTTCGACCTGAGAATTGACAAATTAATTAATTACTAAGTCAGTTAAATCATTAATTAATTGTATTGGAGAAGTTGTTTCAAAGACACAAACAAAGAGTTTATTTTCCTAGAGTAAATTACGTCTCTCATAATTATTCACTAGTCTGTGTTGGACAAAATAACTGATATCTCGAGTGTGTTTCCTAAGTCGATTAACGACGCTTATAATCAAAGTAAGCTTCATTAAAATAAGATTTTTGGAGAACTGTACCAGTAATATTCACGACGAACTTGTTTAAATAAATCATTATTTTACCTAATTGACAACATCGAAAGATTATTTGCTCGCCCCAGAGCCCCAACGCTCACGATTAACCGAAGGTGGAGCTTCGGCCAAACGTGAAACGTTACAATATAGATATCTATTTATACCGCACGCACGATTAACGACAAAGTGTTGCCTCAAAATCGATGGGTCACTTATCTGTCTTTCTCGTTGATGCAGCCTACTTGGAGAATCGCGTGGACGCCCCCGACGAGACCCCGATATCCTCGTATGCCGCTGACGATGATCGGTGATCAATGCTCGTCTTCTCGATGACGCCCTTCGAATCGGACAATCTTACGATTCCAATTGGCGCCCAGCCGCCCTGTGGGTGATGTGTCGCGGGGGCGTAAAACAATTTGCGTGAAATCCGCTGTTTCTCCCGTTGTTCTAACTCGATATTTACCTGCTCGCTCGCGCACGAAATGAGCCTCGTCGATTTCTCCCCTTTTACGCTGTAAAGAGCGTCTGTCTGTCTAAAGAGCCGATCGATTCGCACGTCGTGGTTTTGGCGATGATGGCGATGATCGCGGTACTAGCGAGGAAGTTTCGTGACGACTGGGGCGAGAAAAAGTCCTCGCTCTCCCACCTCAAGTTCCCGTATTTCGGAGACGAGATTGCCGACTCAATCGTTATTTTTCGGTGCGGCGCGAGCGACCCTTAGGTAGATAGATCGAAGTCGCGCGCGGTCGGTATCGATCCGTATTGTCGATTTATCGTTTCGGAGCGCGAGGGCAGCACGGCTATCCCATAATACGTCACTAAAATTTTAGAATAAATCGCGTTATATTTTTATTAATACATTATTTATGTTTTCCCTTTTATTGTCAATTCTTTTCTCGCTTATAATATTTCAATACCATGATTATCAACTTTATTCTCTCTCCTCCTATAACTGCTTTATGTCACACCACTCTCAATATCACGACTTCACACCGTACATTTTCTCAACAATTTCCAAGAATACAATTAACAATTAACGAACTTATCTTAGTCTTCGATGGCAAGAGGGCTCTTTGCTTTAACTCTAGGGATCGCTGCTGTTGTAAAGTCGATCACTTGTCGTGAGGATTGTGCTCTAGCGGGCCAAGCCGGGCGGCGAACGTGAAACGCGAGTTACTTGCGAAGTCCGCGATGATCGGTGAGCTCGACACTATTATTGGTCACAAGTTGATGGGTAAAGCGTTCTTCCAATTCGACGTCCCCAGAGGCAAAGAGGCCGCCATTCGTGTGTGATTCAGCTCCGAAATTCCTTCACGTTTTCCGACTTACGCACGGCGATATAATTTAGTCACGCAGGCGCGGAATAGTCGATTGACGCATCGATTCGTACGCGAGCGCATCGGAGCGAATCATCGATTTATCATTTAAATTTAAAGTGGATCTTACACGGTAAGACCACTCGAGGCCGACGAGGCGGGCGGCGGGAGGTCGTTACTTCTTTTATGCGTTTCCGCCGTTTGCGATAATCGCGCGAGTTTTGAGGAAGATTAAGATGGACGAAGCAGAGGGAGTGCTGGTGGCTCCCTTGTGGGCCACGCAGTCATGGTTTTCCCTGTTTTCATCCATGCTGATTAACCCATATACTTCAAACTTCGAGAGGACTTATTAATATCTCCTTGCAGGAAGACACATTCACTTCGGAGCCACCTTACCATGGTGGCGAGGCTCTCATACGGGAGGCGTTCAAAGAACGAGGAATGCCAGACGAGGCGGAGCCGATGATCATCGCGGCACTAGCGAAAGGAACGCTGAGCCAGTTCAACAGGCCGCTTAAACTTGGGTGGTTTTATTGTCGAGAAAACAAAGTACCGATTTTCAACGCCCCGGTGGGACAAGTGCCAACATTTTTGTGTAGCCTGTTCGAGAAAGTGAAATCATACAACACTTTAAACTGTTACCGCTCGACATTGTCCCTGTTAATGACATACGACTTAGGCAACAATCCGTCGGTACAATGTCATTGGAAAAACTAACAAAAAAGGTCGTTACCCTTTTCGCTCTTATGACGGCACAACGGGTACAGACACTGGCGAAGATACGTTTGGAAAACATAATAATTTCACGGGAAAACATTCAAATAAAGATTACGGACAGATTGAAGACGTTAGCGCGAAACAAACATCAACCGTTATTAAACTTGCCGTTTTTTAACGAGAAGCCGCTGCTTTGCCCGGCTTCAGCCTTACTAATATATCTACACCGGACGAAGGACTTGAAGTCCGACGATAACGAAACGGTTATACTAACCGTTAAAAAGCCTTATCACTGGGCTATATCGCAAACGATTAATCGATGGATAAAAGGTGTGCTCGTAGAAAGCGGCAACGACACAAGTGTGTTTTCGGCACATAGCACGAAACACATTGGTCACGAAGCACGAAACGCAACAAGTGGTCCGAAAGACCCGCGGTATTCGCGAGGTTTTATTGGCAACCGATAGTAAACGACTGACAATTTGTGTCGGCAGTAATTGGTTAGGAATAAAAAAAAAAATTATTATGATAAAAGAAAAAGGAAAGTTCCTAGCCAAAAGTAGTCTAAAATAAATTTAAAAAAAGCATAAGAGTTAAAGATTATAGAGTTAAGTTTATCTTTTGTACTTACTTGAAAGAATGTATTTAAGATTTATACAAATGGTCAGTCTCAAATAAACATAGTCAAATTCGCAACCGCTTTAAATATCTACAAATTGATCTACTTCGGACGAGATGGCTCATACAATTTGGATCGAACTTCAGTTAGGTAATTTCGTTCAGGCATACAATTATTGCCCACTATACTTCTCTGCCAGAGAGCAGCTTGCGGAGCAAATCAGAAAGCTAAAAATGTCCTTGCCTATTAACATTAAGGAACTAGTGGAAAACCCTTGGGTTCTCAAATCGAAGCCATTGTGGAATATTTTTCAAAAATCGAAATTATATTATAAATTAATGGGTGAAGAAGGCAAGTTGCAGAATGCAAGTATGCCCTTTTGAAATAAACCTTGCGCCCGATTCGATGAAAAAAAAGGAGATATACATTTTTCGTTCATAGGATCACGTAAGATTAAGAAATCACATACACTCAACACAAAGTTCCTTTTATCCGCCAATCCCGACAACTCAAAACATCCAAAACAGAAAAGACGGCACAAGTTGGCCGGATAACTTTTAGTTTTTAAACTTTTTTAAATATAGTGTAACGGTTACCTTTTCGCCGATGCCATGCACGCGGTCGACCAGGTAGCGTTAGGAGTTCAGGGCGAGCGAATAATCGTTAGATGTTGTCGATTTAGTAAAAATAATAGTTTTTATTTAATCAATAATATAAAATGGGAGATACAATGATTAGATTACTATTTTATTGACGCTTACCTTAAATTATCGCCTTCTTTATCAACACAAATTTCCATAAAAAATAAACTAAAAATCTCGATTCAGAATGAAAAGAACGAAAAAAGGAACAGCAATTCCGACGGTGCGTCGGTAAATGTAAATCCGTAGATTTATTTAATTCCACCCGCAAATCTCGATTGTTATTACGAAGAATGATTGAAACGAAATTTACCTACGTTTCTTATGATAAAATACAATTCGATGCGTTTTAACCGACAGAAAATATAGTTCGACATGAATCGTTGATAATTGTGTTTCTACAGGATATTCAAATTACTCGCGAGTTATTTTATTTTCTAATTTTGAAACAGAGTCGCGCTTGGACAGCGTTACGAATAAGGCGTGTTTATCTCGCGTGCCGTAATTATTCGAATTAAACCGAGTACACGGCGTGCAAACCAATAGTAAGAGTGTTCTTTGCATCCACAAAAAAAAAATCCTGTCCAAGGGTAAAAAGAAAGTGTCGTTTAAATATCGGAACTGTAAAATTTACAATAAAAGGGAAAATCTCTCGATAAAATTGATACTCCAAACGAATTCAAGCCTAGCCAGAGCTCACGACACACGAGACATAGAGGCACTCGCCTTACCCAAACAGAGCACCCGCGCGGCGGGCGGTCTCGTTACAGGTAGCAACACCAACATGACTAGCCAACACGAACATACCTCTCGCGACATCGAACCGCTAAACGATAATAATAGAACTGTAATCAACTACACTACACCGACTCCTTTCGCACCTATAGCCGATATCGAGAATAACTCTATGGATGAAGAGATAACTCCGACGCTGAAGGTCGTCAAGCCACCACGGATCTACGTGTCATACATACACGACTTCAAACAGATGTGTAATGATCTCGCGAAATTAATAGGCGAAGATTCCTTCACGTGCTCGACTAGGCTAGCCGACACTGTTATCTTAACTCGTACGAGCGACGCTTACAGATCGACTATACATTATCTGAAAGAGAAAAAGGCAGATTATCACACGTATCAGCTGAGCAGTGAGAAAGCTTTTCGAGTTGTCATCAGAAATCTACACCACACAACACCGATCAACTGCATCATTGAAGAATTAACAGAAAAGGGTTTCCAAGTCAGGCTCGTAAGCAATGTCACTCGCCCAACGAAAAAAGTGCCGATTCCTCTTTTTTCGTTGATCTCGAACCCTCTGAGAACAACAAAGATATATTCAAGTTAAAACGCCTTTACTACACGGCCATTTCAATCGAGGAGCCTCACAAGCGCAAGGAACAGATGCAATGCCAACGATGCCAACGGTATAACCACACAAAATCCTACTGCAACCATCCACCAAGATGCGTGAAGTGTGCGGGAAACCACATCACTACTGAATGCACGAAAAGCAAGGCAACGCCGGCAAAGTGTGTACTTTGCAGGGGCCCGCATCCCGCAAATTATCGTGGCTGTCAAGTGCACAAAAATTTGCAAGAAATTTCGCAGCCTTCAAGGAGAATCGACTGGCGTACTAACACAACTGGACCTGCAATCTCAGAGCAAGACCCAAAACCGAGTTCTTCAACGCCGGTGGCCGCGACGCTCCCCCCGCCACCACCCCCTCGCGAGACGGCAACACACATCATACTCGAGTGCAGCCAGAGCTAATCTCACTGGGGCGGAGAACACCCCAGTCAGTCAACGCAATTTCGCTCAAATGGACTTCATGACAGCGACACGTCAACAACCGATTCATCTGCAAGTAGATACGAACGCTCAACTGGTCAACTTTCTAAACGATTTTAAAGCTCTAATCATGCCTCTCATCTCTCTTCTTGCAAGCCTAGTCACCTAACTCTTGCCTAAGCTCTCGAAATGAACATACTAACACAAAAATCATTAGTTATAGTATTATGGAACGCGAACGGTGTAATACAACACAAATCCGAACTTGATGTATTCTTGCACGAAAAGCGATTAGATGTCGCGCTTATAACCGAAACTCATCTGACTAGTCGTTCATTCTTAGCCATTAGAGATTATGCAATTTACAGATCTGATCACCTCGATGACCCAGCCCACGGGGGCACTGCAGTATTAATTAGAAGATCGCTCTCCCACTATCCGCTGCTGGGAGTTAGTACTGAAACTCTAATGGCTACTGGAATTTCTATGGTTTTAAATGGGTCCTCTCTTAATCTCGCGGCGGTATACTGCCCGCCTAACAAACCGTTAACCGAATCAGAACTTAAAGCATATTTTCAAACATTGTATCCCAAATTCATCGCCGGAGGAGACTATAACACAAAGCACCAAGAGTGGGGTTGCCGCGTAACGAAACCAAGAAGTCGTATGCTTCTAAAGATCACACAACACAATAGGTACCATATAAGCTCACCCCCGGAACCCACTTACCGGCCCACTTCGCAATCCAAACTCCCGGATATCCTCGACCTCTTTGTTACGAACCGAACACGCGATCTACATCTTGCTGCGGAATCCCTCAATGACCTATCTTCGGATCATAGTCCGGTGCTGCTGAGCGTTGTTTCTTCTCCTATGCTTAACCAACCTAAGCCTTCATTAACAAACGGTATTATGAACTGGGGTGTCTTCCGCGAAAATATCGAAGCAAAAATTCAACTCAACGTGTCTTTAAAATCATCGGAAGATATCGACAGAGCAGTAGACCTCTTTACGAGTACCATACAGCAATCTGCCTGGGAGGCCGGCTCAACAAAAAATACGCAATATATAAGCTCGTTCTTGCCTATCCGCATACGAAATCTCATAGCTGAAAAAAGACGAGCCCGCGCAGCTTGGCAACGAACAAGATATCCGTCTTTGAAGAGAGCTCTTAACATCCTAACGAAACAACTTACAAAAATGCTATGGGATTTCCGAGTGGAATCGTACGCCTCATATACGCGTTTACTCTGTACCGAAAACAAATCGCTATGGAGGGCTACAAAAAGCATCCTCTCATACAAAGAACCACCAGCTCCTCTACGAAGGGAGGACGGCACCTGGGCAAGAATGAACGAGGAAAAAGCCAATATATTTGCCTCTCATCTAGCAAAAACTGTCACTCCACATCCGGATTTGATAGGGACGGAGCCTTTATTCTGACAAATAAATCCTCGAGTATCGGGGTCTCGACGAGTCGGGGGGAGTGGCGGGGAAATCGGGGAAATACGGGGTTCGGAAATAACTGGTGAAATGCGGGTGAGATTAACAATAATATAATTAGTAAAAGGCAACAGAAGCAATACAAAAGAAAAGTAAATAAATGAACGAAAATAAGGCAAAAGAATAACTTGAAAATAACACTAAGATAAAGAATAACTCGAAAACTATGACTATCGCGGATACTATACTAAAGGTTCGCGTTCGGGTCTCCAACTGTCGGTTGGTCAACGCACGGGGGGGGGGGGATGATCTCGCGGGGGAAGGGAATTACAATGCAATAATTAATAATACACCTGCCAACACAACAGGGTTGCCACTGTCTAAGAAATTTCTTAAGATCTAAAGAATTCCGGAAAGTTGCTAAGAAATAAGAAAGACCTAAGTATCGTTAAGAAATTTGCAAAAAATCAAAGAATATTTCAGATTTATAAGAATTTTCGTTTTTTTTTTCATTTTCGCACGCTATTGTAATGATATCGTGGGACACTATGAACTATGCGTTTCGCAGAGCATCAATTCGACGCCATCGAGCCCACGGGGCTGCTCTGCCGATAAATAGGTGGGAAATCTTTCTACATAATCGACTGAGTGGCGCTGTTAGGCACTGTGGTTCTATCAAACGCTACACGGTAACGTCCTAACCTCTACACCAACAGAGGATTGGTTCGAAGTTCGAACTGTGATACTTTGTTGCTTCTAGTCTTCCATCTTGGGCGATATTATTCACTCGAAGACTTTGTTGCCGAGGGATTCCTACGTCTGCTTGAATTTATGCCCTGTTAACCGAGCCGATATAAACATTTGTAAAACAATGTATTCTTCGCCTGTAGCTTAGTGAGAGCCGAGCACGAAATCGAATTTGTATCGTGTATTGTATTTTTGAGTCATCGTTCGCTAGTTGCTTTTACCAAGTAAGTATAACAATCACAAATTTTATACATCCTAATCTCTATGATTAATCTTCCCATGGAAAAAACGAACTTCGGTAGTCTGACAGTAGAGAAAAAAAAATTCAATCATATATTCGTAACGGCAATAAACCAAGCATCGACTTGTACTATTGCACAGCATGGCTCATTCATACGGGTATATATATTTGTGATATTTTCGATTAATTACTTCGGAACTATCATGAGTTGATGTTGATTTTTTTTTTTTTGCGGTTATATAAAACAGTAGAGAACTATTATGAAAGTCGGACACGACAAGAAATCCGCCATCTTAGTATGTAAATGCGGTTTGTCACTCATCTTTGGTATTTATCATTTTCTTCCTATTTTAGATCTGAAATGTCCGACACGGACGAAGACACGTCGAAAAAAAAAGCGGAAAGTGGAGCTCAGAGCTCAAGGAAACGAAAAGAATCATCAGTGGAATCGACGGACGAGAAAGAATATGACTCGTCCAATGAAAAGAGAAGCAGTGCAAAAAAAAGGAAGAAAGTAGCATATACGCAAAAATATAATAAAGATTGGGAGTCGGAAAGCAATTTTAGAAATTGGATATCTATGGGAAAACAAGGCAATTCATACTTTCATTGCAAAGTATGTAACGCAGATTACACGACAGCTGGCGGTAGAAGTAACGTTCTTAAGCATTCCGCGGGATCGAAACACATACTGCGAATGAAATCGGTTCAAAAACAGCCTGCTTTAGACGTGAAAGTGTTAACCGAGAAGTCGACGCTCATGAATCAAACCAAGGAAGCTGAAATTCTCATGTCTGCTTTCGCTGCAACTCACAACATTTCATTTGCCGTTTTGGATGACGTTCCCAATTTAATCAAGAAGATGTGCCCGGACTCACGAATAGCACAAAACATCAATTGCGGCAGAACGAAGTGCACGAAAATTGTCCAAAACGTGACCGGCAAGTATTCTTTCCAGAAACTCGTGGCTATTTTGAAAACGCAGAAATTTTCGCTGATAGTCGACGAATCTACCGACATTGCCGCGACGAAAAACTTGGCGTTAGTCGTGCGATTTCTCCACCAAGACCGAATTGTCGACGAGTTTTTGGCATTGCTTGAAGTACCGAAGGCGTCGGCGGATGAGTTATACAAGAAAATCGTTAGTTTCTTCACGAACCACGATATCCCGTATATACAGAATATGATCGGCTTCGCATCGGATGGAGCAAGCAACATGTTTGGTGTCCATCATTCCCTGTCGGTGCTACTGAAGAAGGATGTACCGAATCTGTTTACGATGAAATGTATTTGTCATTCATTTGCTCTATGTGCGAATTATGCTTGCGAAACGCTACCCCGTGTAGTCGAAGACGTTGCAAGGGATGTGTACAGCTATCTCCAACACAGCTACAAACGACAGGTAGAATTTCGAGAATTCCAACAGTTCATAGACGTCAAGCCAGTCAAGCTGTTGCATCCGTCGCAAACCAGGTGGTTATCCCTACAGCAAGTCGTCAAGAGATTGTTAGAGCAATACGATGCCCTAATATTGTACTTCACGCACGCCGCGCTGGAGGATAAAGTTTTAGCAGCCGAAATGATCTTAGCGAGATTGCGAGAAAAGTACGTTCTCCGATACCTCGAATTCCTCGAGTTCGTACTTCCCTTTTTTAATCGACTGAATGTCGAGATGCAATCCGAAGAAACAAAAATTCACTTGCTCTATTCGAACGTCAGTGCAGTATTCAAATCATTATTGGACTGTTTCTTACAACCAGGATACCTGAGGACTGTTGATTTGGAAAAAGTTAATTTCGAAAATCCACACAATTTCATTCCATTGGAGGAAGTTTACCTCGGACCGAAAGTATGTGCAAACATACACAATGGAACAATTGGTTTGGAGACTCCACAACTTTTCGATTTTCGTAAAAGGTGTCTACAATTTTACATCGTGGCGTGTCAGCAGATCGTAAAACGATTCAATTTTCGAGAACCGACAACAAAGATTATCAAACAGCTTTCGATCATTGATCCTCGAAAAATATCGAGTCATCCTTCGATTGCACCTCTTGCGTCACAGTTTTCAAATCTTGTCTGTTACGACGATCTCAATGCAATTGATGGAGAGTGGAGAGAACTCAGGAATTCTGAAATAGAGGTTGCAGACATGGATTCGAGCCTGAAGTTTTGGATAGCAGTATCGCAAGTAAAGTTCGGCATTCGAGAAAATAAGGTAACCGTACCGGTGCTCGGACGGTTAAGAGCATCCCTAGATTGAACGAATTATTCTTCGATATAGGAAGTGTAATTTTTTTTCCAAATAAAACCTATTTCAAGCTCGTTGTTTCTAGTATCCGAAACACATGCAGCAATTGCCAAAAAATTGAATATTCGTATTGATATTCATTAAAATGCGAAAATATCGCAAATGTACCAATTTTCGGACAGCTGTAAGCGTTATGTCCCCATATTCAGACACCATCAGGCCCCAGTGTTCGGACACATCCCTATAATTGGACGTGACGTAGACCCAGTTACCGGACATCAATATATTTATTCTTCGATGTGGATTGAATTGAGCAATTATTTATTTTATTGGTCCGTATACATTTAATAACAAGTGATATATATATATATATCTCTCTATATATATAAAGTTACCGCCGCTGTCGCCGCCGCCGCCGCCGCCGCCGCCGTGTCAGGAATCGATACCTACTTATGAGACACCCGGTATATGAGGCCCCTTCGAAAATATTCTAAGTCCCTCTAAGGGGGACTTAGAATATTTTTGGTCGATGGCGTGCCCAAGGGGGAATCCCCTTAGAGGGACTTAGAATATTTTTCGGGGGAGAGGGGGGGGGGAGAGAAAAATATTCCGTCCCTCTAAGGGGGACTTAGAATCCCTCTTAGAGGGACTTAGGATATTTTTCGGGGGGGAGGGGCGTGGGAGGGGAAGGCCAAAATATTCTAAGTACCTTTAGAGGGGACTGTCTAAGTAAAAATACAAAAAAAAGCGGCGGCGGCGCCGGTTAGTGAAAAGCTGCGGCGGTGATGAGACATTTTTATAATGTTGATAAAAGGAATGCGAGCGCGCGCAGCGCGCGAGCCCGGGGAACCTCTAGTATATATATATATATATATTGTGACGGGCTTTTTCCCGGCTTCGGAACTACCGGGGATCGGCTACCCCGTACAAAATATAACGACGCCCGCGCAATTAACCGCTGTTAATTTCCCTTACCGTCTTTTCCACTGTTGGGCGCCAGCACACCGTATCAATCCCGATGTGCGAGGATTTTCTCTTACTTAACTACTGTCTCGTCTTACGGCTAGCAGGAGGGGTGCAGTTCGGGGAAAACAATAAAATGATTCAACTTTCGATTTCATACAAATAACAATAACACAAGTTTTATTAACCAGCTAAATTCTTCAATACAACTGACTTGCTGTCTGAACTTCCGATTGACTCGCGAGACTCGAAATTAACCTTTTCCACGACAGAACAATAATGACACTCGCCGCTGCGAGCGAAAATCGTGCGAAAGAGTTTCCCGGGACACCGGGCACGAGCGAGAAAGCTACGGCAACACGTGTACGGCACAGAAAAGAACCGAAGATGGTCTGCACTGCGTGCACCTACCTTTAACTTTCCGGCCGTCGATCCACACGAATCGTCCTCGTGAATTTCCTCTGGCTACGAGCCGTTATCCTCTCTGTTCCCTCAGAAAATCTCTCGACCGCCGTCACGGCGTTATTCCTCACAATAAATAACCCTTCTGCCGACGACACAGCGTACAACGATTTTCCTCACTCCCGTGTATCGCACGGCGGTATTATATATCACAGACTTATTCTTTATTCGCTCAATATCTGATTAATTGAATCTCTATCGCTTATCCTGCCTATCGATCTTAATCGTACAACGTGGCGCGCGAGAGTGCATCTCGCTCGTGTTCGGTTACGCGTGTCGGTATTCGGTGGGAGGGGGAACGAGCCCTTTGTCGCCGAAATCTCCTGATCGTCGAATGTTCGCGACGTCTTTCCTCTCATGGTTCCCCTCTCGTGTCTCCCACTGGCCGTCTTCGCGTAGCTGGACACCTGTAATATATAATATAACACGCCGGCAGTCTCCCGAATGCTATATATTTTTCCGTCCTCGAGTATCGTCGGGGGCGACTCTGTATACGCGTCTATCTACGACTCTCGCGCGTACCTATGCTATAGCGTGCCTGCGAGAGCGTTGTAACGCCTCGTCACAATATATCTCTCTATATATATAAAGTTACCGCCGCTGTCACCGCCGCCGCCGCCGCCGAAATATTCCCCCCTTAGAGGGACTTAGAATATTTTTCGGGGGGAGGGGGGGATGGAGAGGTGCGTGGGAGAGGAAGGCTAAAATATTCTCCAGGGTTCCTCTAAGGGGATTTCGAAGGAGGCAGCCGCGGTGGTCGGCGGCGGAGAAAGAAGCAAAAATATTCCGCAAATGGGTTTTAACTCAAAATAGTTTACAATTGACGAGCGAGCGCGCGTAGCGCACGACCCCGGGGAAACGCTAGTATATATCTCTCTATATATATAAAGTTACCGCCGCTGTCGCCGCCGCCGCCGCCGCCGTGTCAGGAATCGAGGAGAGGGCAAAAATATTCTAAGTCCCTCTAAGGGGGACTTAGAATATTTTTGCCGGGTGCCCAAGGGGGTATCCCCTTAGAGGGACTTAGAATATTTTTCGGGGAGGAGGAGCGCGCGAGCCCGGGGAACCTCTAGTATATATATATATATATATACTAGCGTTTCCCCGGGCTCGCGCGCTACGCGCGCTCGCTCGTCAATTGTAAACTATTTTGAGTTAAGACCCATTTGAGGAATATTTTTGCTTCTTTCTCCGCCGCCGACCACCGCGGCTGCCTCCTTCGAAATCCCCTTAGAGGAACTTAGAATATTTTGGCCTTCCTCTCCCACGCTCCTCCCCATCCCCCCCGCCCCTCGAAAAATATTCTAAGTCCCTCTAAGGGGGACTTAGAATATTTCTCTTCCCCCGCTCGCTCGATCCCTCCCCTGCCACTCCGCCCCGCTCGCCCCCCCCCCCCCCCCCCCCCCTCGACTGAAAATATTCTTAGTCCCTCTAAGGGGGACTTAGAATATTTCAGGCTGAGCCCTCTTTGGGGACTTAGAATATATTTTCCTGGGACCCCCCCTATGGGGACTTAGAATATTTCGGTCTGGGGCTCCTTTTGAGCGAGCGGGGGCGGGGTGGCGGGGGAGGGGTTGAGCGAGCGGGATCGAGGCGGCGGGGGTCTCGATTCCTGACACGGCGGCGACGGCGGCGGCGGTGGCGGCGGCGGCGACAGCGGCGGTAACTTTATATATACCTCTAGTATATATTGTAAGTTTTCTCGATTTCCCGTAATCGAGATTTCGAAATTTTGTCTTGCGAACGCGAGGTTCGGCTCTGGGCAGCCGGTTAATCTGTCGTCGTTTATTTTGGGAATTGGGATAGGGCCTCAGAAAGTTGTCCTCACAGCGTCCGAAGACGGGACTGTCTCATCAGTGGCTCCGGGGTAAGGAAATTGATTAACTGTCGTGAGGAAATTTGAGGAAATTGGTGCGTGTTGGAGGCGGATAATTATGTCACTACTTATCTGTCGTGCTTGAACGCTTCTTCGTCCACAGCAATGACTCCTATGAGTCGATTTTCATCGACTCGCGAATATGCGTTGATTCGCCTCAACTAAACAGAATAATTTCTGAACTCTCTTTTTTTTTTTTACCACGTTCAGCCCGATATCAGGACGATATCGCGACTGGAGCTTTCTCCGTGCTCAGGAATACTACGGCAAAAACTTCGACTAACGTTTCGTCGGCTGCGGCAATGCTCGGGCGACGAAACGCTAAAATGCTATCTCGTTGGTGCTATCGCGAACGCACGTAACTCACTACTAATTTTCCACTAACTAACGATGACTGCTTCACATCAGCCAATGGGAATTCGTTGTTTTACGCTTCGCAAAACGCCCGAGTCGAGAGGTTACGATTACGCGATGGGCTGTCGCGATCCCGGTTGTTCCTTCGAAACGTCGACAATGAGATACGCTTTTTCTAAATACGAGAAATTAATTTTTCTAATAATACTAAATCGGCCTCGTTGGGCTACCGCGGCTTGTCAAGATTTTTGTATTTTATTCATTTCAAGGAGTATGGGCTTTACTCAAGGAGTTCTCTCGATAGGCCAGTGCTAGCTGGGGTTCGATCAAACAAGGAGTGTAGGTGGGTGATTGGAATATTAAACTGATAGAAGAGTGCTCGTTGCTCGGGCTTTTATAGTGGCGCATAGTCCCGTTACTCACGTCGTCGATCATCCGATCTCTGACGTCGGTGCAACGGTCCGATTTCCTTACCTTTTTCGGTGTTTAACCGCCGAAATCGCTTAATTAGTGCGAGGATTCGTTTTCCATATTTCGCTCGGGCGGCCCTGTGGTCTATGGGGGCGCATCTAATATTACGAATTGTTTTGTTTTCGGGAGTACAACGGCTGTAATCTCCTATTTCTCCTGCCGATTCGCGTTCAACGTTGCGCGCGGGCGGAGCTTACGGTTATGCCTGGGAGGGATGAGGTGATGCGTGCCTCGTGCCGCGTTGGCTCGCTCGCAGTTGTTCGAATCGGCACTCAACGGTCGATTTCTCTTATTGTCGTTGCTGATGGGAGGTCTCGTCCCGTTACAGTATATATATATATATATATATACCTCTAGTATATATATATATCAAGAGGCGCGGTAGCGCCTCGACGCCAAGAACTGAAAAACGCTACTGTGAGTAACTTACGCCAATATACAGGAAGTGTATAGTGCGTTCAACTTTCGATCGATATATCTTCGCAATAATACAACGAATCGAATTTTCATGGACACTTTTATAATGTAATTTTGGGTCAATCTTTCGAAAGAGCCTAGTTACCATTCAATTGGTTTAGCCTGTTTTGAGATCTCGAGGTCGGGAATTTCACAGGGTCCAAACGATTATAAAGTGTCCTGTCCCCTATATATATGTCTGCGTCTACATCAGTTCATTGAAAAATTCGCGTGGTGGCGCGCTCGTCGCCACAGCGGGCTAGCTGTCAGCTGTTACATATTTTTGGTTAGATTTTTTGTTCGACAGTTTTTCCGAGTTTGTAGTAGGTATATGCATGATCGTCGGAATTTTAATCGGTGAAAAATTAAAATGCGGAGTTAGCGTAAAAGTAATCAGTTATTACATATTCTAATAAAAAATGTTCGAAACCTTTTACGTAACAATTAAAAAAAAAAAAAGTTATAAAACTCTGCTGGTAAAAACAACGCTCAACAAAAAAGGATCAAATTTAAAAAAAAAAATAAAATTTCCCAAAATTTTTTTTCAAAAAAAAAAAAAAGGTACGCCAAGAACTGAAAAATACAGTTTACAAAAATTATTCAAAAAAATAAATTAAATAATACGGGCCAAGTTTAACAAAAACCATACTTCTATATGGCAATAACAATTGTCTTTTTGATGCAAAAAAAATTGTTGTAGATAATTGGCGTTCCACTGCTAGCGGTTTAATGTGATGCTTGCAAACATTGGAAAGCCAATTATTTACAACAATTTTTTTTGCATCAAAAAGACAATTGTTATTGCCATATAGAAGTATGGTTTTTGTTAAACTTGGCCCGTATTATTTAATTTATTTTTTTGAATAATTTTTGTAAACTGTATTTTTCAGTTCTTGGCATACCTTTTTTTTTTTTTTGAAAAAAATTTTTGGGAAATATATATATACTAGAGGTTCCCCGAGCTCGCGCGCTCGCATTCCTTTTTGTCGATATTATAAAAATGTGTTATCACCGCCACAACTTTTCACCAACCGACGCCGCCGCCGCTTTTTTATTGTATTTTTACTTAGACAGTCCCCTCTAAAGGTACTTCCTCTATATATATCTCTCTATATATATAAAGTTACCGCCGCCGTCGTGTCAGGAATCGAGGAGAGGGCAAAAATATTCTAAGTCCCTCTAAGGGGATTCCCCCTTGGGCAGCCCATCGAGCAAAAATATTCTAAGTCCCCCTTAGGGGGAATCCCCTTAGAGGGACTTAGAATATTTTTCGGGGGGAGGGGGGAGGGGAGAGAAAAATATTCTACGTCCCTCTAAGGGGGACTTAGAATATTTTCGGTCGATGGGGTGCCCAAGGGGGAATCCCCTTAGAGGGACTTAGAATATTTTTCGGGGGGAGGGGGGAGGGGAGAGAAAAATATTCTAAGTCCCTATAAGGGGGACTTAGAATATTTTCGGTCGATGGGGTGGCCAAGGGGGAAACCCCTTAGAGGGGCTTAGAATATTTTTCGGGGGGAGGGGCGTGGGAGGGGAAGGCCAAAATATTCTAAGTACCTTTAGAGGGGACTGTCTAAGTAAAAATACAAAAAAAAAGCGGCGGCGGCGCCGATTGGTGAAAAGCTGCGGCGGTAATGACACATTTTTATAATGTCGACAAAAAGGAATGCGAGCGCGCGAAGCGCGCGAGCCCGGGGAACCTCTAGTATATATATATTGTGACGACTTTTCCCGGCACCTCTTCAGGTGTCACAAAATCTTCGACTTTTTGCCCCCACTGGGCGCCAGCCGCGAGAGCGAGAGCTCTCGTGACAAATTTATTTCGCGGATGCCAAAATATCGGAGTAGGCCCGGCCAGGAAGCAGCCATGGGAAATGGTAGAGGGGGTGGTTCGCCGAAAGGCTAGGCGTCAAGAAAAGGTTCCAATACTCGGGCTTTCGGGAACGAACAAAAGTATTATTTTATTAAAATTGTCGACATCGGTAACAAAAGAAAAGTTCCCTTAATAATTCTCATAGTAACTAATAAACAATAAAATGACAAAATAATCGATTTCGCGAACATTCTTTCCGCCTTTAAGTGACCTCGAGAGCCAAATAACAGATGTTGGTTAAGAGCGCGACGAATACGAGAGCCATACGCCTCCGTTAAATAATAAATCAGCAGAATCAATCATAATAAAAATTCGTCGAAAAATAAAATCATACAATTAGTCAAAAAGTCAAAATAAATTATTACCAAAAGTCAACAATAATGAGAAATTAATAAAAGTGCGAATTACAATAATTTAGTTAACGGCGCGGGCTCTAACGGTTTTTGACGCGAGACAAGATGGACGGTCACGAATTCAGAAAAGCTCTCGAGAGCGACAAATTATTTTCTTGAACGAAACTATTCTAATTAACCTAGTGGATCACGCGCGTCTCGCAAGCAAGTAAAATATAATAAAAATGACTCTACATGAACCCCTTTCGGCGGCTCTTTTACTCAACAAAAAAACAACAAGCTCGCGATAGCACCGGCGGTAGCTGTTCGACCGCGTGAATTTTCCAAGATTAACTAACCGTGCGCGGGAGCGCACCGTCCAGACAATATCGCTCTTACAATACATGACGCAAACTAAGGTGGTACGGAACTCAAAAACACGAAACGATTATCGGAGACGAACGACGACCTTACCGGTTAATTTTGCAGTAATCGGAGTCCCCGGGAAATTCCTCGCCGAGACCCCGAAATCGCGGGTGGCAGGTGCCGGTTCTCGTCGGAAAGCACGGTCCGGCACGGTAGCAACGTTCTGGTTCGTCGGTGGACAACGCGTGAATCCTCGAGGCGACTCGCGACTTCACGGAAGACGGATACCGATCCCCACCCCTGCCTACTCTAATATTTGGCCCCCTAGCCGAATTTTCGGAATGCTCTCACGAGCGCGCAAATTAAATGATCGCTCTCCGCGGTAGCGATATTCCTTGCCCCGTTCGCTGGCTGACGAACGATCGGCGAGAGCGGTATTACGGTGGCTGAGGTCCAGAAGAGGCTGAGAGGAGGCTTAGCAGCTGCGGCTGGCGAGATACAGCGAGGGGTGAGGCTTAGAATCGGCCGTTGTACGTCGATTCGAGAGCGCGGTCTCTCCGAAGCCGTTGAATCTCGAGTCGTGCCTCGAGCGGATGACGTCACGTTACTTCGTGTAACGGCGAGAGCGAGTCCAGCGAAGGAACGGTGAGCCGTAGTGACGAGCTACCGTACCGACACGCTGGCGAATGCTTTTTTTTCTTGTTTTCCTCGGTAGCTGCTCTCGACGGTTTAAAAGGATGTCGTTCGCTCCGAAAATAAAAATAAATTCAAAATAAATTAATAAAAATTGCTCGCTAGTGCTATCGTTAGCCCTGTTGGATCGTCGAGAGGATTCTTCCGGGAACCAAAACGCTGGTAGGCGCTCCGTGCAGGTCCGAAATTTATTTATTTTAAATATTTTTGTGACGTGAAAAAAATACCACGTCACAATATATTGTGAGGAGATTTTCCCGTCCCCATCACTTCATGGTCCCGATAACCCCGTCCTCGCCACCGAGGCGATAACGAACGAACCCACGACGAGATAATAATAATTTCGCACCCCGGGGTACCCGGGCGCCAGGTACTACGTACCGCCGATCAACGATCGGTTTTTATTTAGACCCCGAGACGCGAAGGAGGGTCCCCGTACGGCGAGGCAAGGCATACGGCAATCGAGAGTCGGGTAACTCAGCCCGCCTGGGAGAATAGTAGAGGGGGGTGGACGTGGCGAGTAACGAGACGTCGAAATTAAATTTACTGCGTAATTTATTAATAGCGAAGATAGAAATGACTTAAGATAATTAACAGAAAAAAAAGTAATTTTGAAAACCCATACCGGGTAGATAATAATCGTAGATAAGTAGAAAATATTCGGCAGAAATGTAGCATCGTAGATAATGAAAACCGGGTAGGTAATCGCGATCGATAAATAACGATACTGTAGATAATGTGACGAAAAAATATTTCGTGACTCGCAACGAAGTAGGTAACGCCGGTAGGTAGTAAAATTAGTTAGGTAGTAAGAACTAAGTAGATAACAACCTTCGTTGCGATTCACGTTAAACCGGGTAGATAAACGCGACAGATAAATAAAAATGCTGTAGATAATATGACGCAAAAGAAAGAAAATATTTAGTGACTCGCAACAAAGTAGGTAACGCCGGTAGGTAGTAAAGTTAGTTAGGTAGTAAGAACTAAGTAGGTAACGACCTTCGTTGCGATTCACTAAAACTCGAGGAGATAAGCGGAAATACATAACGGTAATTAATCGGTGGAGAGAATACAATTAAGACGACAAGGAAGTCTCGCAAAATCATCAAGTCTATAACACCCAAAATATAATAACGCGAATCGTGATTTGCAAGATACGTTGCAACTGCCAGAAATATTATCGAAGAAAAATTACGGAACGTACTCACAGTTATTTACCCCATATTAGTTAATCCAAAAAAATCACGAACCACCAATAGGTAAATCACGAGAAACACAAAAGATAATTAGATAATTGTCGACCAGAGTCGAGCCGATCGGGTTCCCCGCGTTCAACACTAACACCCTCGTCGAGCACGAGAAAATGAAATAATGCGCGAACCGATTCGCCAAACTATTTAACATTCGTTAATGTCACTTCGCGCCGAAAGCGCAACGCAAGAAAAACCCCGAGGACCCGACCGACTCGCACAGAGACAACAGGGACTCGGGCTCACCCCGCAATTCCGCCCAGCCGAGAGCGCAAGAGACACGTTTGATCGATTTGCCGGTACGTCCAGAACTAAAGATTCGCACCTCTCGGCTGATCGACAAGACCCGCTGTCTCTCTCCCTCAATTCTCACGCGATACCTTTGCGCGCCGTGTGCAAAGGAATTCCTAGAATTCGGCGATGACGCACGACTCGTACAATAGGCAGTATGTAATATTTTCCTTTTCTCTTTCTTACGCGCGTAGGCAAAGGTAAACGAACGAAAGGGACAACGGTACTTTGCGAGGATAACTATACCGCGCCGAATACTTTGTCGCGCGCGAAGTACAGTCAGGGCTCCAAGTACACGAAATTAATTTTGAGAATTTTCGAGAATCTTTCTCGAAGGACCCGAAAATGGTTGATTGCAGCGGGGGGAGACCTCCCTCATGAGTATGAAGCCTTCTTCTCTCTCACGGTGGGTCCACACGGTACGAGATTTAACTGCACCCCGCTGCACTCTTCCCACTCGAGCCCCATTCGCAAGCGCCGCTCTTCACGGACCGCGAGACTCTAAATTCTTCGGAGGATGGTTCAGCTCTAGGCTGATAAGTCGGGAGTGAATAGGCGGCTCAGTATCTCGGCTATTATACCACAAAAACTCCGACATCCATTTTCTACGAATACTGGTAATCGGTAATCGTTCGCACAATTCTTGAAACTCCCTCTCGAATTCGCCTGAATTAACAGTAACTGGATCGCGCGCAACTCGCGACGATACGCGGCATAGCATCCTCGCAGAAATTAAAGATAGATAAACTTTCTTAACCGAGTGTCTCCCGAAAGTCTCTGTGCTCTGGCGCGATTTAAGATGTCAACAATTCGCAGAAGGCGAAGAAAAAAGAAAGATAATGTACGGGAGTAAATTCGATATTAGGCGACGCGACTAAATAATTTTGCGAGATAGGTAGTGATTTAAGGTAGTAATAATATTAATTTAGAAAGTACAGAAAAATTAAGATACGGTGAGTTCCGGACGATCGAGTCGATGTGCGACGTCAAATGGGTCGTAAAGCCGACCCACTACCCAATGCCTCCTCCATACGGGTGGCGAGACAAAATGTCACGTCACAATATATATATATATATATATATATTTCGGCATCGAGTACAATACCTACAATAGAATAATATGCTTAAAGTCGGTGTAACTACTGAGTAGTTAAAAAAAAAAAAAAATTTTAAATCGGTAACATTTTTTTCCATTTTAAAAAGTTCTGTAAATATTTCGGAAAAAATTCCGCGTGAAGAAATGGAAAAGGGAAAGTAAAGTTTTCGGAGATTTTCCTCTCGAGGCGATGCTCAACGCGCTACCCATTGCCGGTATTTTTTTGCAGATGCGGAAATCCTAAGCGTCATTCAAATAACGATACGATATTATACTCTGAGAATATTTCGAATTAAACGAAAGGATTCCGCGCCGCGAACAATGCAGGAAGCCGGCTGCATAACCTCAAAGTGTGTTTACGTCGCGACTGAAGTTGTTAATCCGTAATTCATCGAAACTATTACCTGAATATGATGCACGCGTACTTACCGATTAAATGTCTCTTCGTAGTCTATGTCAAAAGTTGGATTAAGGATCGCATGATTATCACTCGACGTAAGAAACACTAGGAATACGTATTGTTGCAGCCAAACACAATGCAACGTAACGTTCGGCGTCCGATAACTAGTACAGCCCGCCGCGAGTTCCCGTCTCAGTTATCGGACACGAGGTTCGGCCGTGGTACAAGCGCCGAATTAATGTCCCAATAATAGGACGGCGGAATAATTATATAAAAATATATTAAAATCGAATTATAACGACGGGGATGGAAAGCTTGTTTATTTCTGAGCCGATAGGTTATATATGGTTGTTGAAAAATCTTCAAAAAGATTCTCAAATTGTATCGAATGCAATCGTAACTCCTTAGCATTTGGGTTAAGAGGGTTGAGTCACCTAAAAATA
This sequence comes from Cryptus armator, assembly GCA_963971235.1. Lineage (NCBI taxonomy): Eukaryota > Metazoa > Arthropoda > Insecta > Hymenoptera > Ichneumonidae > Cryptus > Cryptus armator. Next base: position 11,925,800 of record OZ020234.1, read on the forward strand.
AATTTTTTAAAAATAAATTTTTTTTTTTATGAATGTATATACGGTGTACTACGTACACGCCAAATTTCAGATCGAAATTTAAAAAATTACCGAAGTTAGAAGCATTTTAGTAAGTTTAGAAATAAGTATTGCGTGAAAAAAAAAAAAAATGCCGAAATGCAACAAAAACAATGCCGGTATTAGAAGAAAAAAGAACATCGAGAAAGGAACATAAAAAAAAAACAATCGATGTCGAAACTGCGTTCGGTAGGTAACGATTTACCGACCAAGTCGTTACGTCTAATCGATGCGACTCAGATTACCGCCGCTTCCGCACTTTGTTTTGAGTCTACGATACACCGGCGTAATGTACCAGCAATGATTTTTACTCGATTGTGTCAATCGGGTAAAAAAACTGCACTTGTAAACTTGGTGTAATTAGTTATGAGTCAGTGTTTATAGTTTTTCCGAATGAACACAATATATATTGTATTTTTGCCCGAAATAGTGCAAAAATTATTTCCACAGTGACAGTGTCGCAAAGCGAAAAGGCTCGCAGAATTAACCTCATTTTTAAACGTCACATTTGACGTAAGAGTTTTTTTTTTTATTTAAAAAAATTTTTTTTGTATTTACGAGATTTGTAAGATGAAAAAAAAAAAAAAGATTTTTAAGTTTTATGTAATAGAAAAAAAAGTGTACATATTTATATGACAAAAAAAAGTAAAAAATAATTTTTTTTTTTTGTAAATCACCCAAGTTACTTATTTTCATCAATCTGTGAAATTCATTTTTTGAGACTTATATTTTTCTTCGCTTGCCACAGGTTTCAGAGAGAATGGCTACACCAATTTTGGATTGCGACGGCTCATTTTCTTCGTAACAGTCAGTGTTACGGAACGAGTGCGGGGATTTTTCATGCGATCAAGAATGGAGTTATCGCAAGCCATTATGTGAGTGGTTACGAGACAAAAACTGGCAAAAGTTAATTTTTTGATAGATTTTAAGTCATAGCTTCAAAAAAAAATCCCCGCACTCGTTCCGCAATAAACTCTCTAACGAAGAAAATAAGAGCCAGCAAGCAAAGATTGATGCTTTCGTTCAGTCCGAAAGCTGCGGCAAATGAAAAATCTTTGACCGTTACGCATAACACTGGAATACACTATAGGTCTCCAAAAAAATTTACAGAGGTAGTCTAATATATATATATATTATGAAGGTAAAGTAGAATTTTCCATTACACGTATATGTACTGGAAAAACATTTTTTTACTTTTCGTTTTTTTAGGTGACTCAGTCCCCTTAAGGAACGGACATTCATGGCATGGCCCATACCAACTCGTGGATATAATTCGTCATTTTTATTATTAAACAATCTTATATTGTACTAAAATTTTGTCCAGATATCAAATAATAATTGAAGATTAGCATAAAAATTTTACTTTATATTATCTGTCGATTAAATCACTAATACAGCGAAATATTGGGAATACTGTCCGAAGACTGGGACCTGTCCGAGCACTGGTACCGTTACCTTAATTGAAATGCGAAACCTAGCGGTCACGAACTAACAGCGGTTCCTTCGTTTACGCGAAAATATTTGAAATGCGCAATCTAGCGGTGGTTTCGGGACGAGTAGTGTCCTCGGGGACCTGAGACACCGTCTCAATAGATCGTTTGTTGGTCGTTAGTTAATCATTGGTTGCCTAATTAAAATATTTGGTGGTCAAGCGTTTTTTTTAATATCAAAAACAAATTTTGGCGTGAAGTTAGCCGGATTTTTTTTGTTTTTACCAATTTACCTTTTCAAACCGTCATTCGACGCAGAATCGTTTGGTGGTCAGGAATATGCTAATTAAAGCGTTTGGTAATCCACCGTTTGACTATAAAAACCAAAAAAAAAACCATATTTTGGCCGTGGTCGATCATATATCCTCGTGCAATTAGCCGGGTAAGTTTCTTTTTTGGACTGATTTGACCTTAACAGGCGTCATTCGATGCGCACACGTTTGGTTGTAAAAAAACCTCATCAACGTATTTGGTATTCAATTTATTTGCCAAAAAAATAAATGACCGTATCCATTGTGACGTATTTTCCATTTGTCGAAACGCGGAACTCAAACTCTGAGTCGGAACGAATAAACAAAATCAAAAGCTCAAAATCAAATGTAACTCTAAACGCGAAATCGAAACTTACGTCACCTTCGGCCGTCCACCCTCGCGGATGCATCGGCGTCCCGGTGGGCGCCAGTTAATTTTTGTTTCGCCGGTATTAACAACCGGACTAATCTGGGGCTCGGTGGAACGAGCCGTCCCCCGCAGGGACGAACAAACGAACAACAAAACGAAAACTCAAACCGTAACGGGATCTACGAGCTAAATGGCTCGATAAACGATAACGACCGATTGCATTTTGCAAGAGCGAACGGTTGCGGAAATGCACAGTTGCTCAGGATGCGGGTTATGGTAAAAGGGTCGCGATCCGTCACCAATAAAATAGCGTACGAGACCAAAAATCGGAATCTCGAGTAATTATATGCGAGAACAATTCTTGGTTGGCGTTAAGCCACGGGATCGCACGCACGTGCGTAGCGAGTACTCAGCTGGTCAAGAGATCGAAGCGAGTCCAGCAATCACGAGCGAGACACGAGAACGATAAATTCTATTGCTCAAAAGAAACTCAACGAAAGCGCGTAATTTATCCAAAAAGGATCGGGAACTGCATCGCACGATAATCGAACGCGCTGACAGGTCGCGAGACCCGTGAGCACGAGCGAGACACATACACTCGCCGAAAGAGAACGACAAGCCGGCGTACACGCGAGCGCGAGCGAGACGCTGCGCAAACACACGATCCGATAGCCGGCACCTATCGCCACGGGAACACGAGAGAGGCCCGAGTTACCTCGAGGGCTGCTGTCCGTAGACTGATTTGCCTACGACAACGACTCGAATTCATTATCATTATTATTACGAGATCCTTGACCGAGAGCTACTGCCCTCTCAACTTTATCGAATCGAGAGACGATACTATAGCGCGTTAGTTTGAAAAATCTTCGCGATCGCTTCCCATAGTCAATGCACGAGATACAAGGCTCTACTTCACTCTAATGCAGCGTGAGGTGATCCACCCTCGCCTGGAACCTGCACCGCCGCCTGATCTCAACACATTGCACTTTTCTTTAGGGTGCCGGGTTTTCACCGGACTATAGCGTGTTCACAAGAAATTTCGTCGAGTCTCTCCTTCACTTGCGCTTTTATTTTCCAAACGTTATCCCACCAAGTGAGTTCGAGAATTTCGACTAAACGGACGAAACTGAATCTTACGGAATTCTTCATCTTCTCCTTTATTTGGCTATCGCCATCTTGTGACGGCATGTGCCACCACCAATATCAACGTTTGAGATTTTTTTAACATCAGAGGGAGTAAGGATACAGGGACTAGAACTTGGCGGGAAATGAGGCCTGGTGAGCCTTACAAAAAAAGAAAAAAGAAAACAAAAAGAAAAAAGAGAAAAAAAAAAAACCTTACACTAATTTACCCACTATATGGATATTACAAAACAATATTATTGTGAATAAAAAATTCACAAACAGGAATAAGTTTTTTGACATTCATTATAAGAAAAAGCTTCGCTAAATCCGTACCTATAACTATATTATATTTCACCAGAACGGGCCTCATTTCGGCCCTTACAACTTTGAATTTCGGGCAATCCCAAAAAATATGATTTATATCACAAGAATCAGCGCCACAATCACACTCTTGTGAGTTAATAATGCCTTTTCTAAATAAGTGCGCTGGCGTAAGCGTATGCCCTGTTCTAATACGATTAATGATAGATATTTGCCTTCTTGAGAAATTACAATTCTTGAACCACGGCTTAGTGGTAAAAGAGCCCACAAAACTGCACGGCTTTAAATCTACCTTCATTTTTAATTAAGATTTCTGACGAAGAGGCGAGAGCCTCCTTAAACACTACGGTGAGCTCTTCGGCTTCACATTTTGCCAACTGATCAAGAGGAATCTTACGAGCATGATTAGCAGCTCTGTCCACAAATTCGTTACCGTGGATCCCAACATGAGCCGGGGTCCAAATCAATGTTATTGACATTCCTCTAGATTGCAAAGATAGATATCGCTCTTTGATACGTGCTACAAGCGAATGAACATTAGAATTAAAAGTTATTTGATTTAGTGAAATTATAGAGGACAAGGAATCAAAACAAATTACTGTTTCTTCAAATCTATTATGTTCTATGATATCTAACGCGCGAAAAATAGCAGTTAATTCTGCAGCAAAAATTGAACAACAATCATTTAAGCGATAATGATCAACCAAGACCAACGCCGGGCAGTAAACAGCAGCTCCCACTCTGTCCGGACAATTTGTCTTTGACCCATCGGTAAATATGAGGGTCGCGCGGGGAAACAAACGCTCCACCTCGCTATAAAAATAAATATTCGGAACCATATTATCCAAATTATTCTTTATAACGGCTCCAATGCCTACATCAATATTAACAGCAGTCATCTGGGCCTCCAGAGAGACCAAATAACATACGGGACTGTGATGTCTCTCGATCTTTAAAACCACGTCTTTATATTTTTCCCAAATGAGAAAAATACCATGCACACCCGACTTTTTCGGTCTGTTACCGCGGTTCAATAACTCTTCCATAAGCATTAATCTGGGAACAAGCAAGTTTGAGGAATCCTTGTACGCTTTAGCAACCAGTTTTTTAATGAGGAACAATCTCCTCCACTTAAGAGGGGGATCCCCGGCAAGGTGCAACAATGCATTTGTAGGTGTAGTCGAAATACATCCCAACACACATCTCAAAGCCGCGTACTGTGCTCTATCCAATTTAATAAGAGAAGAAGCCGGAGCATCAGCATAAAATTGTGAACCCCAATCAATCGAGGCTCGTACTAATCCCTTGTACAAAGTAATTAGAGTGTTCGGATGCGCACCCCAATTTATTCCGGATATAGCCTTCAGTACTCTTATAGACAGAATCGTTTTCTCTTTTATGTAATTGACATGATTTTTCCAAGATAATTTGTAGTCAAGGACAACGCCCAAAAATTTTGCGGAACTTAAATTGGGGATGACAATGTCATTAAGTTTAATTGGAAGAGGATTCAAGGGAAGTGATTTTTAGTAAATATAACCAGCTTAGTTTTTTCCTCGGATATTTTCAATCCTCTATCTGAGAGCCACGTATCCAAAGCCACAAGAGCCCCCGAAACAGTGTCCAGCGAACAATTTAAAATACTAGAAGAGTGATACAGGACAATATCATCTGCAAAAGTAAGCAATTTCACTTTTGGACCAACGTTGAATAAAATTTGAGAAAGATACAAGTTAAAAAGAATAGGACTCAGGACTGAGCCTTGCGGCAATCCCTTAATAACGAGTCTTGTATCAACCGGGATATTATTTATAGAGAAAAAAACCTTTCTTTGACCAATCATATTTTTGATAAAAACAATAATCTTCATTGGAATCTGCAGATTTTGGAGATGTTCAATTAGAATCGCGGGGATGACATTGTCATAAGCCCCCTCAATGTCCACAAACCCAGCCGCAAGAAACCCATTCCTAAGAAAATTAATATTAATATCTGTAACTAACGTTGAAATACTATCTGTGCAAGATTTGTTACGTCTAAATCCGAAAAATTGTTTCGGTAAAATATTATTGCGCTCAACCCACCAGTGCAATCTTTCATTAATTATTTTTTCCAGTAATTTCAGAACAACCGAAGTAATCGATATCGGACGAAGCTTGGTTGACCCCGGCTTCGGAATCAAACACACCGAATATTCCCTCCAGGAATATGGAAAAAAACCACCTTCCAAAAATTTATTAAAAAGATCGAGAAGAATCGTTTTGCCTTCTAAAGGAATATTTACCAATGTTAAATTCGTAATAAAATCCAATCCTGGGGAGGATTTCACATTAACTTTTTTGAGCGAAGCTTCCAACTCCTCCATAGTAATTGAAGAAGAAATTTCCGAAGGCCCATCGCACGATTGACGAACCAGAATTGGGAAGGAATTAGGATTATTATTAGGGGCAATTTTATCGACTGCTGCTAAAACATTTGGATTATCCACTGTAAAACATGGACTCGACTGAGGGGCCCCGAATCTACGTTTAAATGATTTAATTATTTGCCAGGTTTTAGCTAAATTAATTTGGGGATTAAGGGATGAACAACATTTTTTGAAACTTTCGACTTTCTTTTTTTTCAAGATCTTTTTTGCGTCTTTGCAGGCCTTTAAATACTTATTATACGATTCGTCCGATGTCGAATTTAAATACTCCCGTTGAGCCAAACGCCTATTATCTACGGCAGTAGAACATTCCTGTGTCCACCAGGGCATTGGAGGAGGAGCTTTATAACCGTTCGAGTTCCCCCTAGGGGGAGCCTTTGCACCCGCACAAATTAAACTTTCTTTGACTAATTTAATAAAATCATCATATTGATCTAGAATCGGTTTATCTTGAATAATTACTCGAGGGCTATTTTGACTTACTAAATGTTTGAAAATCTGACAGTTAATTTTATTAAAGTTAAATCTAGATCTTGCATTAGTAGTAAATGAGTGAGTAGAAGGAAACCTAATCTGAATAGGTAAATGATCACTGTTCATTGAATCCGGCACTGTAGACCAGTAACAAGAAGAAACTAATTCCGGAGAGACAATGGTCAAGTCCGGCACGGTTTTCACTCCATGTTCAATATGCAGTCTCGTAGTCGATCCGTCATTCAATATGCACAAATTAGTATTCTCTAATGCCGATATCAAATAATTTCCCGAGTTATTTCTCAAATCGCTACCCCAACTGAAATGATGGGCATTAAAATACCCACAAATTATCACATTCGAAAACTGCGAAACAATAGAAGTAAATAAATTTGACCATTCCACCACTGATACATTTACGTCTGGCGGTTTATAAATATTGAGCAGGTGGTACTTAATAGATGAGATCTCAAACGATATAAATATACTTTCCAGTTTTTTGTTAATCGGAAAATGATCAAGAGTATCGAAAGGAATATGCGACCTAATTAGCGTAGCAACCCCCCCCCCCCCCCCCCTTGCGCCATTATAGAGACTCTATCTTTTCTAATAATATTATAAGCTCGAAATGAAATACTATGTTTATCCCTTAACCAGGTTTCCGAGAGGCAAACAATATCAAAATCCAAGATAAATCTTTGAAGATCCGGAAGTTTATTAAAAACACTTCTACAATTCCATTGCGCGATACGAAACTCATTTCGATTGCTGGCCATCGTTAAACTCCTTATTAATAAATCGCTCCCCCGTAGCGATTATCGTATCAATAAGATCTTTCGAACCGGGAAATTTCGAACTCATCGCCTCGCAAAGAGCTTTATTATAGTCCCTGATAAATCGAGTTACCTCTGCCGACACTAAGTCCGCAATGTTGATAATAGGAGTCTGAGAGGTGTTATTGAATCCTTGCGACGATACACAAGAGACGCTATCTTCCTGATACTCCATAATTGTAGCATCGGGATCGGTACTATAAATCGCTCGCTCGTTCTCTTTCGCATTGGCAATAGAATAATAACCTGATACTGATTGCGATGTTGATGGGCCTTGCCCCTGTACAACTGAATCCGTTGTTGTTTTTTTTTTTTCTACTACCGACTAACGGGAAATCGGGACCTTGAAGATCTAAATTAAACTGTGCCGAGCGATAAACTTCGCCCCGGAGCTTTTTCCATGCTTGTTCCTTGGAAATGCCATGTGTGAAACTATATTTGTGAACTTTATCATAAAAAATGAATGCGGGACACGCCTTCGACAGGGATTCGTGATCACCCTCGCAATTACGACACTTGTTGCCAACAGCTTTACATTCACCTTCCTCATGAACTTTAGAGCACATAATACATCTCGGTTTAGTCGCTCTGCATTGCGACTGCACGTGACCGAATAAAAAACACTTTAAGCACCTCTTAGTCGGAGGAACATAACGCGAGACGTTACGTTTAACTTACCAAATAGAAATCGTCTTGGGAAGATCTTTCCCTTCGAAAAAGATTTTAACTGTTTTTGTCGGGTGTGCAGGGTCCCCCTCTTCCGCACCAAATTTTGAAAAAAAACGTTCCACTTTATTAACCGTCACGTTCGGCGATGACTTATTAATTCCGACCAAAATATTATCGTCGGAGAGATCCAGCTCGATCCCCCGCACGACCCCAATACTCATAATAGCCTGATCCGGAACAATAGCCGACCAGTTCGGATTAATACTTTTTACATCAGTAAGCATTTTATTCGCAGCCATATAGTCTTTAAACGTGAGATATAGACGGTCATTACCCGAAGGTTTAATCTCTACAAGAGACGAATGCAGATTAACTAACTTTTTGCCAATCGACATTGAATGTAATTTCCCGAGATTTTTATTGGGATCATTATCAAAAACCTGGACCGTAAATGGCCCCGTAGATTTCTCCGAATATCTATTTAACAATTGCGATCGCACATAACTCGGAAGAACAATATCTCTAGAATTCGCCTTGCTCGGTGGTGAGAGACCAGTAACGGTACCCGCACCACCTTTCCTTTTACTAGACGTCGATTTCGGCGACGACATATTACAATCTAATAAACAACACTTATAAACTAAAGTAATAATACAAATATTCTTATAAATGAAACGACTCACCAGAAAGAAGGAGAAACAAAAAAAAAAGAAAAAACGGGAATTCGGAATAAAGAGAAAACTCAGAAGAAGGAAAAACTACTTCTGAGTATCGAAGATAATATTTTAAAATAACAATCACCAACTCTATCGCTGATAATATTTCACTTTACTATATTAACCGTAAATGAACAATATAAATTCAAATTTAATTTCAAAGAGAGCGCTCCGCATAACGCGACCGCACGGTAGCACTATCAGCTTTCGAATCCAATCTTATGGAATTGACTAAATAATACTGTACTGAAGGTTTTTGATGATTACGAAAAGAAAATACTCAAATACTAAATTGCAAAAAAAAATAAACTCGATCGATAGCTCAACGAGAGCGGGACGGTATCTTGAGTCGCTAGGAGAGGCAGTAAAACGGGAAATATAGCGGCATATATCGATATTTGCTGAAAAATAAAGATTGTTTTTAATTGTGTGACGTCGATCGGAAAAATCACGTCAACCATATATGATGCTTTTTTTGGGGGAATAGTAATAAAAAGACATACTGTACCTATACAGCATGTAGTATGATTATAAATACTTTATACGTATTGTCTTTTCATAGACACTTCGTTCCAATGGCTGCTTCAACACGCTAAATTCTTAAAAAAAAATTATTTCCTACAATTTCTCAATTCTTTTCATAGAAATTTCGTTTGAATGCTGCTTCAACTAGAACAATTACTTGCAAAAATTCAAATGATTGTCGTGCATGAACTGCGCAAATAAATATTCTCAATGAATAAAGTAAAATGCTTGGGGAATGGAGTAATAAAAGAATAATAAATGTACAAAATTCATTGTTATCTTCAACATTTTGAATTCAAAAATACAATCGTATGTAATCGTTCGTATTACATTAACAGTATGTTTATATTGTTTTGTTTATATTTATTTTAAAAAATGTCTCTTGCGACGTTTTCCGCCGCGCTTAGCACCTTTGATGCTGACTATTTGACATTTCTGAAACAAAAAGGAAAAAAAAAAACAAAAACTGGTTATATTCTAAACATGGCTCAAGAAGGAAATCCCGGATTCGCTCGTCGAAATGCCAAATTATCAACTATTCAGAAGAGACCGAGAAGGACGACGAGGAGCAGGAGTAGCTGTCTACGTAGCACAAAAAATAGCGGGAAAACGGACGTCTGCGAGCCGGCATCACGGCCTAGATGGACGAGGTGGTACAGAAAGCATATGGATCGAGGTATCGTTCACAGGTTTCAACTTGCTAGTCGGAGGGGTATACCGGCCGCCGCAGACTACCGGGGAGGAAAATCGATTGATTGTGGATGTGCTGGAGGAGGCGTCCGGCGCAGGACCGGCCCTTATACTGGGAGACTTTAATTATCCGGGCATCGACTGGGAGACGCTGCAATCTCGCTCATCAAACGCTCAAGAAAGGGAGTTCCTTGCCTTCTTTACGAACAGCAGCCTCTCGCAGGAAGTAAGGCAGCCGACGAGGATAAGGCATGGACAGGAACCGTCGTGCCTGGATCTACTCCTCACGAACGAGGAACAACTTATAGCTACGATTGATTATCTTCAACCGATTGGAACGAGTGACCATGTCGTCATCCTCGCTGAAATCCAACTCGGAAACGAGAGTGTAAATCGCAACACGAGTACAAGAATCAGGCGGGACTACACGGCAGCGGACTACTCGAAAGTCGCTACTAGGATCGGAATGCGCTCGGAAATCCTAGTAGGTACCGGAGGAGGACCGGAAGAGCTGTGGAGTACCTTCAAGGACGCCATATACTCATTGGCGGAAAATGAAGCGCCACGCCGGGAGATAAAATCGCCGAGGATTCGGAAACCGTGGATGAAAAAAGAAAACTATAGTCTCATCAAACGGAAGGCACGAGCATGGAGGAAATACACGGACACAAGAACGGAAGTAAATTACAATGCGTATAAGGAACTGCAAAATCAGACCATTGCGGCAAACAGGGCGGCGAGACGAAGATTCGAAGAGGAACTCATCAGCCAAGGGCCGAAGCCATTCTACAGCTACATGCGACGGTCGCTATCGGGGAAAGTAGCAACACCGCAATGCCTATATAACAGCCAAGGAGAAGTAGTTGACGAACCGGTAGCCATGGCTGATATTTTCGCGGATCAGTTCCAGAGTGTCTTCGTTCCAGACCGTACTACACCGGATGTAACGTGCACGGAAACTGTCCGAGTTGAGGAATCGATCGAGGAGGTCAGGTTCTCCGACGGGGAAATATCTGAAATTTTATCGGCGCTAAAAGGAGATTCGTCCCCCGGCCCAGACGGAGTGCACCCACGTCCCCTGAAGAGCCTAAGTAATGCCTTGGCCCCGGCCCTAAGGCATACAATGCAAGTAAGCTTTGACGAGGGGGTACTGCCGAAGGACTGGCTGGAAGCAATTGTAACACCGATATTCAAGAAAGGAGACAGAATGCAGGCAGTGAACTACAGGCCGATCTCGCTGACGTCCACGGTGTGCAAGGTAATGGAACGAGTTGTTGTGGCCCGGATACGGAATTTCTGCGATGAACAGGGCTTTCTGTCACCAAATCAACATGGGTTTCTCCCCGGAAAATCGGTCCTGACTAACCTCCTGCTAGCAACGAAGGACTGGGCGCAGGCTTTTGACCGAGGAGAGCCCATAGACATCATTTATCTCGACTACGAGAAAGCCTTCGATAAAGTGCCACATCGTCATCTGCTGCTGAAGCTGGAACATCTTGGGATCAGGGGGAAGCTGCTCGGTTGGATTCGGTCCTATCTGGCTGGCAGAACGTTCAGAGTGAGGGTTGGGGAGGCTCTATCGTCAGCAAGAAAAGTCACGAGTGGAGTGCCTCAGGGATCCGTCCTCGGACCCTTGTTGTTCATTCTTTATGTTACGGAGCTCCCCCGCCTTCTCAAATCAACAACATCGATGTTCGCGGATGACACTAAATTCTTTGGGAACCCCCTCCACCAGAATCTACAGGAAGACCTCGACATCCTACACCAATGGACGAAGAAATGGTTGCTCTCCCTGAACGCGGATAAATGTGCAGTGATGCATATTGGTAGACGGAATACATGCCAAAATTATCTGATAGAGGGACGAGAGTTGCAGTCGGTAGGCTACCAGAAAGATCTCGGCATCATCATCGCGCGGGACCTCAAGTGGAGGGAGAACGTAGCAACTACGGTCAAGAAGGCGAACTCGCTCCTCTACATCATCAGAAAGACGTTCAAAAATATCACGCCAGCACTCTTCGGGAGACTCTACAAGACGTACGTAAGGCCGATACTCGAATCCGCGAACGTTGTCTGGTCGCCGTACTTTCGAGGCGATATCGATCTCCTGGAGAGAGCACAACGGAAGGCAACCAAGCTACCACGAGAGCTGCGTGAATTACCCTACGCTGGAGGACAGAAGGATGAGGGGTGACCTCATCGAGACGTACAAAATATTGAACGGGTACTATGGAATCGACGCTCTCGATATCTTCCAAATGGCAAGAAATCCGCACCTGAGAGGACACAGCGCCAAACTCGAGAAGAGTTAATTCAGGAAGAACCCGTGGAAATATGCATTGTGCAATAGAGTTGTGGACGCATGGAATGCGCTACCATCGGCGGTTGTTGCAGCGGAAACTGTGAATCAGTTTAAAAACAGACTCGTCTCGATTATGCCTATGTGATATCGGATATATATATATATAAATTTTTGAAGCAGATTATATAAGTTTATAACTTCCTTTCTGTAAATATTAATAATAATAATAATAATAATTCTTGTTTCGATATAAAGTACTTTTTAATTAAAACATGTTTAAATGTTTTTTTACCTTATCGTTCTTTGATGCTCTTGTACCTTCGGTCGCTCGCTCGCTCGCTCGCAAACGCGTTTCGCTTGCTCTCCGCAGTAATTTTTGCCTTCGTCTGTCTGTCCACCTGTCTTATCGTGTTCGTCTGTATCTTCTGCGTTATCTGTATATTCCTCTTTCCCTGTCTTACCGTTTCTGTCCTCATCTTTTGGACTGTCTGTATTTTCATTTTTGTCTGTGTCTTTCTCTCTACTTGACGCCTCGTTTCTGTTCTCGTATTTCGGTTTGTCTGTTTCATTGTTTTTGTCTGCGCCAGTTCCATCCTCTGTCTTTCTTGTCTTGTTCTCCTTGTCGTTCCCTCAATCTTCTCTTTTTTCGAGGTCCGCATTTGATTTTGCTTGAGCAACTTCATTGATTCTGTAAAAGAAAAAATACAAATGTTATATGCAACAAAAATATGATGCAATGCATTATTACTAGCTTCTTTAAAATTTATACCGTTATGTTAACTGTGCTGTACTGCGGAATTAAATATCCACACTACGCTACCCTGCTTAAAAAACCCGATAGATTACGATAAGAAAAATTATCAATCAAATTCAATCGTGTTTTTGGTTCGTAAATATTAGATTGGTTATTTAGAATTCCATATAGAAATCCTATCGTTTTCAATAAGACAGTACAGATTGGATTTATGTAATTTATAATCCCTAGCAGACCCGATTACCGCAAAAATCGCCACGTGTTCACGGTGGTTTTCACCACGGTGATTTTGTTCGATAAGTTTAACAACAATTTCATCGAAACCACCACGCAAACCGCCGCTTCACAATACTCGTTTCAAATGGTGGTTTCGACAGTGGTTTTGACGGTGGAATCGTTTCCACAGTTTCAAAATTTTGTTGAGACTGGCCGCTCTCGATCATTCGGGAGCGACCAGTTAAACAAAAAATTATTTGAATTCTCTACCACCATGAATTATATTTTTTATACATTAGTGTATTGGATACATTAGTGTATTAGGCATTGTGATGAAAGAAAAACCTACCGACCGAAGTTGTGCTTGAACCCGGGACCTTACGAATGCTATCCTAGAACATTACCGCTATGCTGCCGCCTCTAATTAGAACTAATATTATTTTTTGCAACATTTAAACGTAGCAAAAGTGATCTTAGCAGAAGTGAATCGTCAATGATTACTCAATTTACTTATTTTTTCCACTACTTCGTAAAAATCTGGAAAAAATCAACCGTATTTAAGATAGCAAGAACATTGATTTTGCATAATAATAATACCAAAAAGTTATCAACAAATAAACACTTTAATACATTTGTCAAGAAACAGCCGGTGAAACTTTTATTTTCTCATTCAAAATTAATTTGTTGGTTTATAGAAAACCAACAAATGTGTGTGTGTGTGTGTGTGTGTGTGTGTGTGTATGTTTTCAAAATTTTCGTATACCTCTGAATTTTTTCTTTCGACATTTTGAAAAGTATACATTAAGGCACGAATTTTGGATATGTTTTCGCAGCAATGTTCAACATTATATTCATGAAGTTTTCAGGGCGGTCGTACCAAAAATTACGTAACGATAGCGTTAAGAAATTTCTGAAATCATTATTTCCAAAATGTAAGAAGATTCTGAAAAAATTCATACGGTTTATAAAAAAAATCAACAAATCCATTTTAAATAAGGAAAAAGTTGTCACCAGCTATGTTCTGAACAATTTATTCATTTACTTATTTGTTGATAACTTTCTGACATTATTATTATGCAAAATCAATGTTCTTGATATTATTAAAAGGTTAATTTCTTTGAAATATTTCCTGTTGGGCAAAATAGAAATAACTCTGATGTAAAGCCATTTCCTACAATATATTCTTAAGATAATACTAGCACAATGTCTGAAGCCGCTTACCTTCAAGAGAGAAATAAGAGAGCATTACGAACCCTTCTCGATTAGATAGAAATCTGAAAGAAATCAAGCATTTGGAAGATGCTGAAAAGATTTTGTGTTACATAAAAATCTGAAAAAATTCATACATATTTAGAAAAATTTACAAAACGTGTTCGTAATAAAAAAAATTAAGTTGCCGGGCAATTTGTTGAAGAATATTTTATATCACTAATTTGTTAATAATATTTTGGATTTATTATTATGTACAAACAATCTGTTCAGCATTTTCCAAATGCTTGATTTTTTTCAGATTTTTATCCAATCGAGAAAGGTTTATAATGCTCTCTAGTTCCTCTCTCGAACTTTGGCGTCTTCAGACATTGTGCTAGTACTACCTTAACTGTGACACCGGCATAAAGGCGTATAAATAAGATAGTTTAATCGGATCAATCAACTCAAATTCTTCATTCTTTTGAAAGAAACGATTTGAAACGACTGTGTATCGAATTATTATGGTCATTATTTTTGTTTGCACCATTCGGTGTCAATGAATATCGACAAAAAATTCGAGACAATTCTTTTTCATAATACACCTTCAGATTGGTTGTTCGCAAATTGCAATCTCGAAAAGTCATTAACGACATTGTTCCGGTCGAAATGATTTATGTTACTCCGTATTATAATTTAATGGAATTTATTAATTGCGTGATAGAAAATCAATTGCAAGTCAATTCGTACAGATCCAGATGAAACGTAGATCATGATAGAAAACGATTGTGTTTCTATAATACCTATAAAAACTATTCTTATTGCTTCGTATTGATATTAAATAGAAATTTGCTTATTAATTGCAATATGAAAATCAATTGCACATGAATTCGTATAAATTCAGATAAATAGAAGACCATGATAGAAAACGATTACATCCCGATGAGTCCTATGAACATCATTCATATTGCATCGTATTGATATCGAATAGTTATATACTTATTACTAACGATAGAAATATCAAGCATATGAAAATACACATAGGTTTTTATACATCCTCTATCATATTATTACGATATAATAAGACCCTGATTTGATTGACATTAAATTCGATAGAAGTTCTATCGTCACAGAAGTGTTGCCAAGATACGACTGATAAAGTACGATAAAAAATGATTGAAATTTCAATCGTTCTCTAGCATCCTTTATCGGGTTTTTTAAGCAGGGTCTACTAGGGTCTACGCTAATTGTGAATATTTTAAGATACTTACCTCAATTGATTGTTTCCATTAATCGCAAAAAGACAATTTCTTTGCGGTCCCTCCGACGCCCCTGCTGCACGAATACGGACGACGTTCGGGAAAGATTGCTAGCTTTTTGCCTCGAGGGCAACGTGTCGATTTCGCTATTGTGCCTATACCCAGATAACCAAACGTGCCATCGATATGATAAATGATAGCACGGTGACAGCACATTGCTGTCCCGTGACGGCATGACGTCTCAGCCCTGAGTCGGCATGTACGTCCGCATGTAACAATATTGAGACGGCATGTTTGGACGGTACGCCGTATCGACTCTGTATCGGAAAAATGACGTCCAACCGTTCGACAATGAGTGTCGCTCACTGTGCATGCCCCGTTTGCACTGTTTGCACTGCGCCCGTACGTGGTTGTCACGGTATCGTAAGTAGCTTAAAACCCGTCAGGACGGCACAATTCCGTTGTGTTACTGCTAGAGCGTGTCAACCTATTTGCTGCACGAACAAGACCGTCTCAACAGAGTGTCGGCTCGCTGTGTAATTGTGAAACTCGTTGGAACGATATATTATCGACGCTGTGTCGGCTCTGCGTAGGATCGTTCAACTCGCTGGGATGGCAAATTGTCGATATAATGCCGACACGGCGAGAAATCGTAAAACTTGCCGGGCTGCGCAGTCCCGTTGCGCTGTCGTCAAAGAGTGTCAACTTAAATCCCACTCGGTCGGCATATGCTGGCACAGCGTCGGCTCACCGTGGTATCGCGAATTTTATACGGATGATGCAGTGCTAGAGATGTGGAATTACGGTAAAATGCTGACCCGGTAAAATTACCGAAAAATTACCGTATTTTTACCGTAAAATCACGTCAGTTCTTTTCGCGCAATACGATGTTGTGGAAGTACCATCACAATTTTTTTTCGGTACATATACCGTAAAAATATGGTAACTCCGGCTATTTAGATGTGGAAATACCGGTCACGTTTATTTTTGGTAAATTTACGGTCATAAAAAAAGTATGACCGGTCATTCACAACTAGATAAGTGTAGAGCTCGTAATTTTCCGTTTGATCTATTATGATGAGATGCTGTGTTCAAAGATGATTAATTATTTATTGTTTGCACGTTCATCGAACACGTTTATCGATCTATTTATTATCGTTCAATTACAGATTTATCGACTACATGGAAAAATAATTGTATTTAGAGTCTTTCTACACCGTTGCAACTTTTATATTTTTATTTTCTGATCTATCTTATAATGATTATATATTTTAGGAGATTCAACAAGATAAATATCTCAATCATATATAGAAACAGTAGTACGATAAGTTATAATATTATTAGAAACTCTATAACTATGATATCAATCTTTTTCACTTCCTCATCCCATACAACGTATGGAAAAAGAGAAAGTATTCTAATCGTAATAAAAAATAGGGTTAAATTTAGGAATTAAATAACTCATTTTAACATTTTAAAACAAAAAAAAACCTTTTCTGACTTCTATCCTCATTATTGTGGCTTAATCTATCATCTTTCATGACCAGAATAGTTGTTTTTACTGTTAAAGTATGTTAAAACAGTGATTTTCCTGATCCGTCTGTCTGTTTGTACGTATTAAATTTTCTGGCGTATAAACAATAAAAAATAAAAAAAACATTGTTTTGCAAAAAATGTCGCCGAGAGGTTTAAATAGTTTTCAAATAGTTTTGTGAAAATAAAAAACTTTTTAAATAATCAAAAATCATATGAGGCCAAGTGAATATACACCTCTACACCTTCTACACCTCGTAGAACGCAACATAAAAAAGTTTTTGAGGTTATACACGTATATACAGTTTTTATCACAAACAACATGTTTCATTGTAATAAAAATCATTCGTCATATTTCGCAAAAAAAAAATTAAATTGTGAACTAAAAATGTGCATTCTACATTCAACAAAATACGATTACGACAAAACATCGCAAGATTTCAAACTTTTGCAGTATATATTTCTAGAAGTAACGTCTATAGCTCGAACTCCAACCGCAAGAGGCGTGGTCGGCGCCAAAAGTTCGACTCGCCACCTATTGTTTGTAACATAATGTTTAAACATTTCAGCGGTAAACGTAGATTGCAAGTGATCAACAAAAAAATTTTAACAAAATTTGAGTTACAATCATGACGACATAAATCGATGCCTTCGAAAACTCACATTGGCTCCATCGGATATCGACATTTTTCAAATTCCCTTCCCCCCTCCTACACACATATGTATTAACAAAATACTAACTTCACGCCATCAACAATTCAGATGGGAAAGTCACGAGTTGTAAAACGCCAGTAGCAACTGCTTCGTGTCCAGTTTTTTCGATCCTGTTTTCTTCTTTCCATCAATTTTCGTCTTCGAGTTCCATTTCTTCAACGTGTTCGTCATCTCGCTCTTCGTCTCGATATTGATTGAAGTCTTCATCCGGTCCGAACATTTCGCCGTCTGACGCGCTGTCCTCAACCTCGCCTGATAGGAGATGATATGCTTTCGATTGATGACGTCTGCCCTTGTCGTTCTTTTTACGTTGAAGAGATAGATGGTGTGCGATGTACGTTAACATGCCTGCACGCTTGATCGTCAATCGATTCTGCTTCGATGAATGAATCCATCCGTGGGTGCTGAAGGAACGCTCAGTCGCTGCAGATGTAGGTGGCTAATTCAAAATTGCCACGCTAATCTTACTGAGTGGACTTTTGGTACAAATTCCTTTCTACCAGTTTACCGCAGATGTTACCGATACGGCTCGTTGTACATACTCCTTACTCCAAATTCCTCTGTCGACCATGTATACGGCCAAAACGCGATCGGTGTCGAGCTTGAATTTGATCGCCAATTCGAAGATGAGTTGATTCCCTGCCATGGAATCCTCTTCTGTCAAGTGCTCGTCTTTGAAAACCGAGTCGAAAATATTTGCCGCAAAATGTATCGGCCGGAATGCCATATCCCGGCGTTTATTCAAAGCAGATAGCACTTTCGCAGATTCTGCAGTAAGACGCGGTCGCAAAGTCGACAGCTCCAATTCTCGGTGAAAATGCTGTTGCAGTTCGTAAAAAGCTTCAAGCACTAAGCTCATCTTCGGTTCGTCACTTTCCAGCTTCCAGATGCTAATCCAGATTCCTATCGGCTTGAGCAGAGATGGCATTTTTTCGAGTAGGCCCCAGAATTCTTCGTCAAGAACGACTTGTTTTGTGTCTGGTTTCCAATAGGCTTGGGCTTTTGTCAGAATCGCGAGGGTTTGCAGATTATGTTTATACTGCAGTAGAATATCGAAGCACTGAAATATATATCCAAATCTGGTCTTCACTGGAAACTTGAGAGTTGTGCGCCGCCGCTCTTGTCTCCCGATGTATTTCCGCAAACCGCGCAGAAATCATATGACCATCTTTGATTTCTTTCACGATCGCCGTTGCATTTTTTACGAGTCGCACAACAATGGGCAAGTCCGCGATATCTTTGATTAATCCATTCAGAGTATGCGCAATGCACTCGTAAAGTGCAATTTTCTCGCTTGCGTACTATTCATCCAATAGCCTTCATGCACGTTTTATCGCAGCTGCATTGTCAGTGCAGACGCCGAGAATTTTATTAGAGTCGATTTTCTCGATAATTTCGCTCATCTTCTTCGCGATGTATTCTCCTGTTTTCGAGTGAGCCTCGGTTGAAATCGTTTCGAAGAATCTCGGAGCGGGTGTAGTGACGATGAAATTAATTACACCCTCGTTTCGGATGTAGCGTCATCCATCGCATTGAAGTCTCACAGTAGGAACAGAGGCTACTTTTATCTCAACGTCAGTTTTGACCTTTTCGAAAGCCTCATTAAGTAGAGAAATCGATATTTCGGATCTCGATGGCAGTTTCCAAGAAGGACGAGCTGCTGCAAAGAATTCTTGCCAGTGAACATTCTCTATGATGGATAGAGGAGTGCCCAATGCGAAGATTGCCAATGCAAAAAGACTTCAAAGTTTTTTTTCTTCACTTTTCGTTACATTATCACAGAATTGCAAGATGTATTCTTCCTGTTGGATTTTTGTCGAGTAGGTGGAATCAATTCACTCGTCTCACTTTGCTGACTGCGGTCGTGTTTAACACTGTGATCATTAAGCATCAACAGCTGTCTCGACTGTCTCGACATCTTCAACGACGAAAGAATTCTCGCTGCGACTCGTTTCCGACGAGTAAAGCTTCTACCCTTGAGATGGATTTTTATTCTCGGAAATTTCAAAAGAACTGTGATCGTTTTTGGACAATTTTTACACCCGTTCTTGAGGTGCTTCACCATCCTAGTGACATTCAAAGCATATTTTCTTTTGCTGTGATTGCAGACATACTGCGATGTTTTTTTATTCGGCTCAATGCCAAGCATCGTGAAGTTCTTCTTCACAAACGGCTTTACACGAATCATACGTCTATAAAGATAGAAGGTCAAATTTTAACTGAAGTTTAATAATAATAGGCTAAGATAAAATTCAACCGAAACAGAGATCATTTTAACCTTTCACTCGCGGCAGATTTTCGTTGACGCTCCTTGAACCTCAAACCTCGACTATTCGATTGTATTTTATCGGGTCACTCAAGCTACGATAAGTACTGTAAAAGAAACTTCATTCTAATATTATATAAAGCTACAGAATAATTTTTTAAACGAGTCCGTTGTAACGGTCCCCTATATTGAAAAAATCTTCTTTTTATATTTTTAACATTTCGCAACGCTCGCTTCTCCTTCCGAGAAGCGAGATAACTCGCATTTATTGTCGTCAGCATTTTCGTCGTGAGAGCGACAATAAGATCGCCGTCTCACGGCAACGGTCAAGACGCCGCGCGACCAGCATCCGCGTGGCGGCCCTTATCAGCGCGCGGAGGTATACCTCACGCGCGTAGCAACACTAGTCACCGGCGTCGAAGCCCTTTGCTTCGACTCTTAATTAGCTAGTTCTACTCCAACCACCGACTCTGTCAGACGGTATACTCCCCCAGCTACGACTAATAAAACACTTATAATTCTTACATTCAATATCAAGAACGACTTTGTATTTCAATCTTTTACCCGCTTACCTGGCTGTCCATTACAATGGTGTCAGAAGCGTTCGAACTAAAATCCACGTCCGCGATAAGTGAAATTTTGTTTATTTTTGTTTTAGATACAGTGCTCAGAAAATAATAGTGACTCGAAAAAAAAAAAAAATATAATAGCGAAAAAAAAAAGTG
Source organism: Cryptus armator (assembly GCA_963971235.1). Lineage (NCBI taxonomy): Eukaryota > Metazoa > Arthropoda > Insecta > Hymenoptera > Ichneumonidae > Cryptus > Cryptus armator. The sequence goes on from OZ020234.1 coordinate 11,946,706, forward strand.
ATTCTCAAAAAAAAAAAAAAAAAAAAAAAAAAGTGATTATCAAAAAATTTTTTGTGACTCGAAAAACTATCAAAAAAAAATATACAGCGACGAAAAGAAAGCGACTATCAGCGAAAAAAAAAAAAAAGTGCTCAACGCAAAGTGAGAAGAGCGACGAAAAATCAACAAAAAAAAAACCCGAAGGAAGGAAGAGCGACGAAAAATAAAAAAAAAAACCCGAAGTCAGGAACGGAAATCCATGCAAATACGCACGTTTTACCTCGTGGCAGCAATGTGAGTACTTTAAATTTCATTTTAAGTGTGAAAAAAAAAACGAGCTTCGAAAAAAAAAAAAAGAAAAAAAAGCGAGTAACGAGCGCCGACTCGCAAAAAGCGTGTAGCGCCGTCCTTGTCGTGCACGCAGCAGAGTCAAAGGCGTACGACCGCTGCATGCGACACAGGGGAATTTAGCTTAAATATATTTTTTTTTCGCCAATCATATAAATTCTTGTTCTTCCAAATTAATTACAAAAAAAAGTTTCTCTACCATTTTACCTTAAAAAAAAAAATAATAATAATAATAGTAATAATAATGATAATAGACTTTTGCGACGCGCGACTCCCGATAGGAGAACGCAGCTAATATACGCCGATGATAAATTACCGTAATTTCATTTCCCTCCTTCTACTCAAATAAATTAACTCGCGTAATAAAAATTACTTTTGCTATACTCAAAAGTCGGTAATAATCATAAAATCTTCCCTTTTCCCTTAACTTTTTTAAACATTTAAAATCTTAAAATTTTTTTTTTTTCTCTCCTCTCTCGTTTCAACTTTTCAAAATTTTTCAAATTTTTCAAATTTCTCAATTTTTTCAATTTTTCAAATTTTTCAAATTTTTCGAATTTTTTCATTTTTTTTTCAAATTTTTCAAATTTCTCAATTTTTTCAATTTCTTCAAATTTTTCAAATTTTTCGAATTTTTTCAACTTTTCAATTTTTTCAAATTTTTCAAAATTCTCAATTTTTTCAATTTCTTCAAAATTCTCAATTTTTTCAATTTCTTCAAATTTTTCAAATTTTTTCAATTTCTTCAAATTTTTCAAATTTTTCAAATTTTTTTAAATTTTTCAATTTTTTCGAATTTTTTCAATATTTTCAATTTTTTCGAATTTTTTCAAATTTCTCAATTTTTTCAAATTTCCTAAATTTTTCAATTTTTTTTTTCTCTCTCTCTCTTTTCAACTTTTTTGAATTTCCCCCACCTTTTCAAATTTTTGCTAATTTTTCCAAATCCTTTCAAATTTTAAATTTGTCAAAATTTTACAAAATTTTTTTTTTCAAATTTTTTTTTTTCTCCTTCTCTCTCCTTCATCAAACTTTGTAACTTTTTCTAATTTTTCAATTTTTTTTCAATTTTTCAAATATTTTTTTTTTCAGTTTTAAACTTTTTCAATTTTTCAATTTTTTTTTTCTCTCCTCAATTTTTCAAATTTTTTTTTACAATTTTTCAAATCCCTTCAATAATTCAATTCCTTTAAAAAAAAAAAAAAAAAAGAGAGAAGAAAAAATCTTCTCTCTTAAGCGAACAAAATTGCGCCACACAAGCGTAACCTTACGAAAACAAATAACTATTACCGGTTGCTGCTAACAAGCAAAGCGCGACCGGAACGCCTATCGGCAAACAAAATTACAATGGCGACCGGAGGCGGAAACGACGCCGAAAACGTCTCAGGTTTTTTAACATTTCGAGATGTATTTAACAATATACCAGCGTTCAGCGGAAAGAACATACCGCTGGAACAATTTGCGCGGCCATGTAGGCACGCAGCCAAAATGGTTCCCGCGGAAAATATGGCCTCTTTCCTGGACATGCTGCACCTGAAGCTATCAGGAGAAGCAGCGGATATAACGGAAACAAAAACGTACGTAGATATGGAGACACTACTAAAAGATTTAAAAGACTACTTCGAAAAACCGTTCGAATTATCAGATTTAGAACTAGAATTAAAAACAAATATACAAAATTATAATGAACCGGTTAAAGCTTATTCCGCGCGCACTCGCAAAATAGCTAAACGTATACACGATCGCCTCAGCGAGGTCTATAAGACCCCCGCACAACAACATTACTTAACAAATAGAATCAGCGAAGTTGACAAAGCAGTCATAAAAGCGTACATCCGCGGACTTTCCGACCAAATCGGCAATTTACTAATGCATAAATCTTGGCAAACGATAGACGAAGCGATAACAGCAGCAGAGTCTATCGAGATGGAACTGCTCCGTAGGCAGGAAGTCCATCAAGGAAAAAAAATCGACACAAAAACACAGGCTAAAGTTAGATTCGCGTCGATATCCGACGAGATCGACGAGATCGACGATATCATCAAAAAGAAAAAACCTAACGTCAAATATTGTGAGGTTCACGGAGAAAACCGTACTCACGGAACCTCAGACTGCATTGCAATTAAACGTACACGCGAATATATCCAGGACCGCCGAAAAAACGGACGGTCGAGAGACAATTCACAAAACCGAAACTCGGGAGGATTCGATCGTTCCAACTCGCGAAATAATCAAAACGATTGGCGCAATAGGCGCAGTAATGATAATTCGAGAAACCGCAATTACAGGAGCGACTCGCGTGATTCGCGAGACAACTCGCGTAATCGAAATTCACGTAACAACAGCTGGGATAGGTCGCGTAACTCGAACGACTCGCGTAGTCGACAACGCAGTCGATCCGATCGCGACTATTATCGCAACCGAAACGACTCCAGAGACCGTAGTGATTCACGAAACCGTAGTGATTCACGAAACCGTAACGATTCGCGAGACCGCGATAACTCTAGACAACGCAGTAATTCCCGAGATCAAGATAGTCGCGACAACTCTAGAGATAGAGGAAGTCGCAACTCGCGAAAAACCGACATTGATCTCTCGCAAATTGAATTGGCACTACAAAACGTGCTGAAAAAAAACCCGAATTCTACCTCCCGGAACAGCGCGACGGGAGGCCAGAACTAAGCGCGCCAGTAACCGGAAAGTCAAAAACAAGGGAAACCTCCCTCTTAAAAAATGTAAATAATGTAAAAATTACAATTAAGGAAGCTAGGATTAACTTAGGATTAACTAAAAGGCATAAGCCACCTACAGTAAAAATACTCTCACCCGATCTACGCACGAAAGAAACTCTCTTTCTCGTAGACACCGGGGCCGAGATAAATCTAGTAAAAACGTCCAGCCTTGCGAAAAGTACCGAGGTAGATGAAACCCTAATATACGTACTCACGGGAATCACCTCAGGGAAAGCACACACAATCGGACGATGCTATATCCGTATAGAGGAGTTCACTATAGAATTCCATGCGATCGAGGACGATTTCCCGATTATACAGGACGCTATCCTCGGTGATGTGTTCTTTAGGGACACTCCCGCGGACCTCCTCTATAGCGAATCATGCATTAAATTTGCAAATCATACAATACCGTTCGAAACATTCGAACGAATAACGCTACCCCCTCGATCAAAGGTTGCTATACCAGTACGTCTGAGGCCGACAGATCTTGAGGAGGGGTATATATCGAGAATTGACGCAGGTAAAAACATATACATGGGCGACGCAGTTGTCAAAAACAACAATGGCATAGCGTACCTCTGCGTCATAAACGCCAACACGTGCGAAATTAACCTTATTCTTCAGCCAATTCATTTGCACCCGTTCGAGCAAATTTCGGACCTTCCGTTTGATACTGAGACAGAGGACGCATACAGCAACGCGGAAATCTGCTCAGCCGGAACCGGTGATAAAAATAGGCTAGAAGACTTAAAAAAACTACTACAACTCGATCACCTTAACAAAACCGAAAGGGATCACGTACATGAGTTAATTGGTGAATATCAACACCTATTCTGTCTTCCAGGAGACACTCTCGGATCCACGACAGTCATCAGTCATGAGATCCATACAACTGACGAGAGACCAGTCAATGTCAAACAATATCGTTTCCCCCAGACTCAAAAAATCGAGTTACAGAGACAAGTCAAAAACTTGCTCGATAAGGGAATAATCAAACCGTCTCTCTCTCCGTACAATTCCCCAGTCTGGATAGTACCTAAGAGAGAAGACTCAAAAGGAAACAAACAATGGCGAATGGTAATCGACTTCAGGAAACTGAACGAAAAAACAACGCCAGACGCGTACCCACTGCCGAATATTATAGATATTCTGGACCAGTTGGGCAATGCGAAATATTTTTCAACATTCGATTTAGCATCAGGTTTTCACCAAATACCGATGCACCCGGAAGATAAACACAAAACAGCCTTTTCAACACCACATGGGCATTATGAATATCAGCGTATGCCATTTGGACTCCGTAACGCACCAGCGACGTTCCAAAGACTTATGGACATAGTGCTATCCGGACTCCAAGGCACAGATCTATTCGTATACCTCGACGATATAGTGATCTACGCAATGGATATCGAAGATCACGGAAACAAATTCAGAGGGTTAGCGAAACGTCTGACCGCAGCGGGGCTAACCCTCCAAACCGACAAATGCCACTTCCTCAACAGAGAAGTGACGTACTTGGGTCACATAATTTCCGAAGACGGAATAAGGCCCAACGAGCGAAACATAACCGCAGTTCTATGCTTTCCGCCACCCACGAATAAAAAGGGGATAAAGCAATTTGTAGCACTTGCAGGTTATTATCGGCGATTTATTCGCGACTTCGCGAAAATCGCGATCCCATTAACGAGACAACTACGTAAAAACGAACAGTTTAACTGGACGGACGAATGCCAAAAAGCATTCGTCCTCCTAAAACAAAAAGTCGCAGAGCGACCAATCCTAATTTACCCTGATTTTGACAAACCGTACACACTAACGACCGACGCATCCGATTATGCGTTGGGTGCGGTTCTAAGTCAAGTCAAGGACGATTACGATCATCCGGTAGGATTCTTTTCGAGAGCGTTAAAAAAACCCGAAATTGTGTATGACACAATGAAAAAAGAACTACTTGCGATAGTTGACGCAGTACAGTACTTTAACACATACCTTTACGGTCAACATTTCACGTTGGTAACCGACAACAGAGCACTCACATACGTCATAAACAAACCTAATCCGCCGCAACAATTGCAGCGATGGCTGATTATACTCAACGGGTACGACTTCGAGGTTCGTCACAAATCAGGCAAACAAAACGTAGTTGCCGACGTGCTGTCGAGAAACCCCGTTGATATAATGCCAATTAGGCCTCGTGAAAACTCGTCAGAGGATTGCATAAAACCGGACACTAAAAAACCCAAAATGATACTTAACAAATCTTCTCAACCTCGGTATCGTTCATCGACGGACGAAAGTTCTGGTAATCCAGCCCCGAGAAAAAAACTAACTCTTCAAGAGAACATTGATAATTCAGACAATAATCAAGCTGCATGTCAACAACCTCAAAGCGAAGAAGTAATCAAAACTCCGGAACAACCTGACGTGGCTCCAAGTGAGCCCGAATCAAACATAACATTGCAACCACCGGAAGAAACTACGTTAAAAACTAAACAAACAGAACAAACACCAACAAATACAAAAACTGGGGAGAGTGAACCAATAATAGACTCGTCCATCGACGACGAGACACCACGATCAGAACCGTCTGACAACGAGGGAGAACTCAGGAGTTCCATAAGAAAAAAATTTTTGGAACTATGGGTACCATCGCGAAAAGAGCGATCTCAGGATAGAATGCCCAGAGAACAAACCAAGGGCTCATCCAAAAATGAGCGAGCCAGAAAACGTACTGGCAGACGATCTTGGAAAAGTGAAGGAATAACTGGCCGATATTTCTTAACTGTAGAGGAAGACAGCTCGACGGAGCTAGAGGAAGAGGAGGAAATCAAAAACGCGAATGAAAACGAAAATAGCCCAAAGCGGCACGAAAATAGCCCAAAGCGGCACGAAAATAACTCTCAGCGGCACGAGAATAGCCCAAAGCGGCACGAAAATA